>JARQAD010000003.1:61974403-63224403 GCA_029955455.1 Quercus agrifolia | reverse complement strand
TAACTCATGTGTTAATTTTATTTGATTTTGCTCTGTTTGTGTGGTCTCTTTGGCAAGACTGCCCCTTGCATTTACTTGTGAATGCTACGGATTTCACCGATGTTGTGCTTAATTTCTGCTCAAGCCCCAATGGTGAGCACTTAGAATATTTTTTTGCTATTGCCTGGACAATTTGGCACAACCAGAATTAGCTAGTGCATAATGAGAAGGGCCTCACTCCTCTGCAAGTTTGGGACTTGGCAAGAAGTGTTGTAGAGGATTTTCATGAAGTCAATGATATGCTCTTTTCTGCGAATCGAAGTTCGAATGCTGGCTGGATGGCCCTTCCGCCTGGGTATTTCAAAGTGAATGTTAATGGTGCGTCGCCTTTAGATGGCAATGGCATCTCCGGGGTGGGTGCAATTGTTCGCAATGATGGAGGCAAGGTTGTTGCGGCACTATGCAAGGCTCTGCCATCGTGTTACCCTGTTGAGTGGACCGAGCTTTTTGCTTTGGAGCAAGGCACCATTCTAGCTCAACAGTTAGTGATCTCAAATGTTATAATTGAATCAGATGCTGCTCTTGCAATTCAAGCTATTTCGCAAGACCTTTGTGGGGGAGAAGTTGGCCTCTTAATCCAAGGAATCCTAGGAGCAAATTCCTCTTTCGATGACTGCTCTTTCAGACACGTGAACAGGGCTTTTAATGGAGCTGCGCATGAACTAGCCCAATATGCAAAATGGAATAATGTTAGTCATGTATGGAAAGATGATTTTCCGTTGTTTTTAGATTTCTTGTTTTTTTTTTTTTTTTTTTTGATTGTCAACATGTATCATAGCTTTCATTAAAGAGGACAAACGTCCAAAGCAATTACATCATTCATGATTTGATCCTTAATACAGGGAGGGGAATCCTTAACCCAGATTACACATTCTTTTACATGCCTAGCTTCTCTAGCAAGAAGGTGAGCAGCCAAATTGTTCCCTCTCTTTGTGTGGACTGCTTTCCAGGAGCAAAACCTCTGCAAAAAGATCCTAGAGCCTTCCACTATCTTTTGAATTGGGATGGCAGGCACAACAATTCCTTTAAGAGCTTGAGTCACCAATTGGGCATCACCTTCCACTACTATATTCTTCAAACCCAAGTCCCACGCAAGGAGAATTCCTGCTTCAGCCGCCTTAGCTTCTGCCTCTAAAGCCCCCAAAGGAAAAAACGCTTGTTTGCACAATGCCCCCATGATTTGCCCCTTGAAATTTCTGATGACCACCCCAAAACCACACGTCCCTTGTTCCTTAAATACAATAGCATCCACATTCACCTTATACCAATCCTGTGGCGGAGGGGACCAATGTTTGTGATGAAACAGAGGCCTAAGCACCTGGACTTTAGGCGGAACAGCAGTTCGAACTTCCTCCCAATATCTCCTTGCATCCGCTTTGATTGTTTTACCTTGTTTGCTAACTCCCCCATGCCGACAAGAATTTCTATTGTTCCACAAACACCAGGCCACAATAGCAAAAAACTCCTAATCTTTGCCTCCCTGGGATTCTAACAATTGCCAAAACACATCTAGAAACTCCACTGGAGGAGAAACAAAACAATCAATATTAAAACCCAGCCCTCTCCACGTTTCTTTCGCTGCAATACAGCTCCACAGACAGTGTCCTGATGTTTCACTCTCCCCACAAATATCACACCCATCCTCCACCAGAATATTCCTTTTCATCAAACACTTCTTAGTGGGGAGAATACCTCTACATGCTCTCCACAAGAAATGCTTTATTTTGTTTGGACACTTGAGGTCCTATATAGTCCTCCAAATTGTTGTCATTCTGGAATTGTCTGAGCATTCAGGTTCTTCCTCCTTTCCTTTTGCTTCAGCGAGACATTTAACCGCTGTTCTATAGGCACTCTTAACTGAGAAACAACCATTAGGAGACTTCGCCCATACTAAGGAGTCCTTTAGGTTCAGCGGGCTGAGGGGGATACTCAGTATTTCCTCCGATTCATGAGGGAGGAAGGTGTGCTAGACTAGTGAAGTTCTCCATTCCCCATTCTCATGGTTAATAAGAGATGCAACCCTGTTGCCAAGGTCCAAGTCCGTTCTTGTAGTCATAATTTTGCCCGAAACTGATTGGGGCAGCCAACTCGCTTCCCAAATGTCAATGCTTCTCCCATCCCCCACCACCCACCGAGAGCCCTCCTGGATGATGTTTTTTGCTGCCAAAATGCTCCTCCAAATATAAGACGGTTTTTCCCCAACTGGGCTTCCAAGAAAGAAGAGTTCGGGAAATACTTAGCTTTTAGAACTCTATGTACCAAAGAGTTAGGGTTTTGATGAAGCCTCCAACCTTGCTTAGCGAGAAGGGCTAAGTTAAAAGCTTTTAAGTCCCTAAATCCCATGCCGCCATCGGCCTTAGATTTGCATAAGTTTTTCCAAGAAACCCAAGCCACCTTTTTCTCCCTTCCTCGTTGCCCCCACCAAAAACCACCCATCAGTGAGTTGAGTTCTGAGCACGGTGAGTCCGGGAGCTTAAAGACATTCATGGTGTATGTCGGAGTCGCCTGTGCCATTGCTTTAATTAGCACTTCCCTTCCTGCATTAGACAGGAGCTTCCCTTTCCAACCCGCAATCTTTCTTCCAACTTGATCTTTTATGCGATTGAAGGCTTTTTTCTTTGCCCTACCGATTAGTGGGGGAAGTCCTAAATATTTTTCATGGTGTTGTATGATTTGGGCACCAAATATTCCTTGTGCAAACTCTTTTATATCGTCTTTTGTGTTCCGGCTAAAGAACAAAGCCGTTTTTTCCCTGTTAAGTTTTTGCCCCGACTCTTCCTCATACACTTTCAGCACCGTAGCCACTTGCTCACATTCAGCCACCGTAGCTCTACAGAAGATAATGCTGTCATCCGCAAAGAACAGATGAGATATCCTAGGAGCTTGACTTGCAGCTGTCACCCCTCTGATCAGCCCCTCTCTTTCTTTCTTCTTGATCATTGCCGATAAACCCTCCCCACATAACAAGAACAGATATGGGGAGATTGGGTCCCCTTGCCGGAGTCCCCTAGAAGGAGTGATTGAACCTTTAGGCTCGCCATTAATTAGAACCGAAAATGTTACAGAGGTGACACACATCATAATGAGAGCTATCCATCTATCCCCGAAGCCCATTTTCTTTATCATTGACTCAAGATAAACCCACTCCACCCTATCATACGCCTTACTCATGTCTAATTTTATTGCCATTTGCCCTTCTTTCCCCTTCCTTCTTTGATTGATAGAGTGCATTGATTCAAAAGCCACCATAACATTGTCTGTTATCATTCTTCCCGGAACAAACGCACTTTGAGCTTCATCTATAACCCCATGAAGGACTTTCTTCAGCCTATTCACAAGAACTTTGGAGATAAGTTTATATATCACGTTGCAAAGGCTAATAGGGTGGAAGTCCGTTATCATCTGGGGGTTTTTAGATTTTGGGATAAGGCAGATGTATGTTTTGTTAATATCCCTCGGCATAGAACCTGTGTTAAGGGCCTGCAATACACAATTCGTGATAGAGGGGCCAACAATACTCCAATATTTTTGGTAAAAGACAGGGGACATACCATCCGGACCCGGTGCCTTGGTGGGGTGCATTTGTTTGAGGGCGTTCTAGACTTCTACTGCCATAAATTCCCTTTGAAGCTCATCATTCATTACCGGAGTCACTCTCTCTTCCATGGCACCAAGGCTCTCCTCAAAACTGGTTGGCTGGCTGGAGCTGTAAATAGACTTAAAGTAGTCTAATATTAACCTCTCCGTTGACTCCTGATCATCATGCCAAACGCCCAACTCATCCACTAGACCCCCAATTCTATTCTTCTGTCTTCTCTGGCTAGCAGTAGCATGGAAGAACTTTGAATTTTTGTCCCCATATTTCAACCATTCAATTCTTGACCTCTGCTTCCACATAACTTCTTCCCTAGTGTGCAACTCATTAATCTCCTTTTTTAGGGACTGAATTTCTTCCGCCGTTTCATGAAGAAGGTTAAAAGACTCGAGCTGTTGTAAACGGTTCTGTTTCTGCTTTAGGCCTTTGTAAACATTCCCAAAGCAATTTTGGTTCCAATGCTGAAGTGATGTCTTGCATCTTTCAATCCTTTCCTGAACTGACATAACCGAGTCCTCTGTATAAGGGTCCCAAGCCAATTCAATAATCTCCTTGCACTCATCCACCCGAGTCCACATTTCTTCGAAGAAGAAGCGTTTCTTTCTTCTCCGAGGAAATTGGACCTTATTCAGAGACAGGGCAAGGAGATAGTGGTCTGAAGCCGACATGGACACATGGTGTACCTTTGCTTCCGGAAACATAAAAGCCCAAGCCTCATTCCCAACCATTCTGTCTAGCCGGATGAGAGTTCTTTGTTCACCAAATCTACCATTGCACCAGGTGAACCTCGGACCCACAAAACCCAAATCGAACAGGCAACATTTACCCAGCACTTCTCTAAATGCATCCATTTGAATAGCATCTCTATCCTTCCAACCCAATTTCTCATCGGGATGTACTATTTCATTAAAATCACCACACACCAGCCATGGCAAATTACATTGAGCATTAAGAGTTTCGAGTAATTGCCAAGAAGTGTACCTTTTGCTGGTATCGGGGTGTCCGTAGAAGCCAGTTGCTCTCCAAGGGCCACCATTGCCAACTCCATGAACTACCACGTCAATGTGGGAATGGGAGCAGCTTTTGAATCTAATATCCGTTCCTTCCCTCCACAAGAGAGCTAATCCACCACTCCTGCCATCACTTGGAACAACAATCCCCTGAGTGAAACCCAATTTATTCTGAAAACCTTTCATCCTCTCTGTGCTAGCTTTGGTTTCAACTAAGAAAACCAACACGGGGTTTTTCTTTTTCACCTCATCGATGAGAGTACGAACTGCCGGCGACGTCCCCAAGCCTCGACAGTTCCAAGCTAGAATACTCATTTGGCTGGGCGGTGCTGCAACGCAGTCACCGCCACACTGCCAACCATTTTCATTTCTTCCCCCAGGACCTTCTCTGCGTGTTCCTTGCCTTTTGCTCTCTTAGTGCTCTTTGCGTTCTGGACTAGTTCTATGAGAGGCGCTTCTCCTTTTCTTTTTTGACTTGCTGGATCACTAACCACAGATGGGCCACCCTCCTTCACTTGTCTAGCTAGGCGTTTCCAGTGCCCACTTTTGGGCCCAAGCATTTCGGAGGTCCAGCCTTTTTCTTGGTCATAACTCATTGCTAATGGGCTTGAACCAATCTCGGCCCAATTTTGCTTTTCTTTATCTACACAAGCCGTCCCTTTTGTTTCCTGTTGGCATCTTCTCCCTTCTTCAGGCTTTGGATTATCCACGTCACACATCACTTCCTCACAATGCCTCCTGTCTCCCAAATCTTTTGCTTTCGGCATGCTCATCAGAGGATCCATCCCACTTTTGGTTAGTTTGTCATCAACCTTTGATTCTGGAGTACACACCTTACCATTTCCATGAACCATTTCCCCACTCTGAAAAGACCCTACCTTCTGACTCCCCTCTCCCTACTCAACTTGGATGTTGCGTATACCATCTTCTTGCCTAACAACCTGCTCAGTCACGTGCTGCCTACCCACCACTGAGCTTTCCTTCAGGCGGTGTCCCGCACGTGTTTGAGTTTCCGTCCCAGTTTCCCTGAGATCGTCCCTATTTTCCGATGCGAAACCATTACCCATCCTGCCATACTCTCTCCCTGAGCTTCGGCCTGGCTCCCCTCTCAGCCACGCGCCGTATTGCTTCCTCTCTTCCTCCGTATAGTTTTCCTCATCCTTCCTTTCTGGGCAGTCTTTTTCCCTATGATCTAACAATCCCCGTCTGCTACTGATTGCCTCGCGGTAGGTATGATATTGACGGACAGGTTGTCTTTGTCATGCCATAACTACCATGCCTTCTTCCTTGCGATTCCTCGCTATGACATGCTAGTCCGCTGGTGTAGACGTACTATGCAGTACTATCAGTGATGTCATATGTCACATGAATCACTCCATTTTCCAACACTAATAGTACGCTAACTCTAGAACACCACATCTTTTGTGTGTAGTGTGAAAGAACTATATTCCACGCACGGTCTAATAATTATACATCATGGAGGTGCCAAGTAGTGGATAGATGTGATAAATTAGTAAAAAAATATGGCAAGAAATAAATAGGGGATAAGGTAAAAAATAAAAAGTGAAAAAAAAATATGACCAAATAAAAAACCTAATGAAGAAAATTATATGGAGTTGATTATTTTATTTTGGGCTGATGTGGACACTAGGAGCTTCAACATTATATGAAGCTTTACCAATTTGCAGTAGAATGAACCCAATTCGAAGTAAACAATATAGGTGTAAATGTACTATTAGTCCTTACATTTTGACTTTTTTTCTATTTTAATCCTTATATTTTATTTTTACCACTTTTAGTCCCAAAACCAATTAACGTGGGACACTTAAGTTCTTGAAGCACCAATCCGTCAGCCAACTAACGGGAAAACTGACTGATCAATAAAATAATAATAAAAAATTTATTGTAGCATGCCACATCAGATTATAATTTAAAATATTTATTTTTCAATTTTAAAAAAAGAAAAAATATGAATTGCCCAGATCTATGTTCATCTTCAACAAGAACACCAAAGACCACAAACCCAGATTTTAAACATAAGAACACATGCCTAGATTTTCTTGCATTTTCTTGCCCTTTCTTGTCAACCAAACACAAACACAAATCAATCTTCAGCAAGAACACAAACACAAACCTAGTAGCAAATCTTCTCAAATTTTCTCAAACTACAAAACCCAAATATACAAAATCTCAACTCAAACCTAGATTTTCTCATCTTTCAATTAACAACGAAACCTCTAATAAATAAAATTCATAAACCCAGAAACCAAATTCATAAACCCAGAAAATTCAGCATAAAAACACCATTAAAAAAAAATAATAAATTCCAAAGCCCCCAAATCTCTCTGGCACCCAAATCTCTCACAGACAAAAACACAAACAACTAAACTACAAAAAAAAATCTCACAATGGAAAAACCCACAACAAGCTCAACGTGTCAACGGGTCGACTTGTTGCGATTGGCGATATCCACCACTGCCGATCTGCTTACTTGGTCAGAAGTCCCTCCATCGCGGATTTCATAGTCCTTAAGGGTGATATGGTCCTTGTAGATGTTGTACCACTTATGGATCCAAATCTTGTGGGCCCGGGTACCCGTCTGTGCCGCCACGAGTTTCTTTCAAGTCTTCGATGGTGTCATCCTCGTTGCACTTCACTCTCACCTTCTTCCCTACCCGATTGTTCAGCACCACCTCAATCATCTTCACTAGACTCAACCTCAACCTCCGATTTCCAAACCTTAATTATTCCCTCTCACACGCTTTCACCAACTTCCTTAGAAACCCTCTTTTTGACTGAAAGAAAATAATTTTTTTTTTGTTTTTTATTTTTATTTTTTAATTTTGGCATTTAAAAAATTCTAAATAATTTTTTTGATAATATTTTAATGCCCATGTCAGCAATATCAGCTTTTCCCGTTAGTTGACTGACGGAATAGTGCTTCAAAAACTTAAATGTTCCGCGTTAATTGGATTAGAGACTAAAAATGATAAAAATAAAATGTAGAAACTAAAATAAAAAAAAGTCAAAATATAAAGACTAAAATGCATTTACGTCTTAATTTTAACTATCAATTAGGCTACGTACATACACGGAAAAAATTTCTAGGACTGGCACTGGAAGTCAAGCTCGCAACTGTTGCTTATCTAATTTTTTTACTTGTACACTAAATTTGTTCAAGAAATATAAAGGGGCTCACCGTCCATTACACGACTCTGACTAATAGTACTTGAATATCAAGGGGTTCGAAACATCACTATTCTTGTGCTAATTCTCTTCTTTTCCTAGCTATAAATTTGCTTCTTCTTGAGCTGCAAAGCAACTAAACACACAGTTGTACCATTTCAAAGTCCTAGTTAACCCACATTTTAGTTAAGCGAAAGCCTTTTCAACCACAATATTGAATGGGGCTTTGTTCACACCTAAGTTCCGCTCCACCATCCTCATCTTTTTCCATGCGCACATTTATTCTTCTCTGGTGCTTTGGCCTGTTTCTCACCTGTATGGTTGGCGGGAATAATGAGACAGACCGGTTGGCACTGCTCGACTTCAAAGCCAAGATTAGTAAAGATCCTCTCGGGGTCATGAGCTCTTGGAATCATAGCATTCACTTCTGCCAGTGGAAAGGTGTTTCCTGTGGTCTTCGACATCAAAGGGTCACTGTGTTGGAGTTGTATTCTCAAAAACTGGTAGGCTCTATATCCCCAAATGTTGGAAATTTAAGTTTTTTGTGGAAGCTAGACCTTGAAAACAATAGCTTTTATAATGAAATTCCTCAAGAAATTGGCCGTTTGCATAGGTTACAAGTCTTGCTATTGAGCAATAACACAATAAGTGGAACAATTCCTAGCAATTTATCCAGTTGTGCCAACCTCAGAGTGTTTCATGCGGAAGTTAATAATCTGGTTGGAGAAATCTCCACAAAGCTTGGCACCTTGTCAAAGCTCAAAATCTTTGCTATTCATAAAAATAGTCTAACAGGAATTATTCCACTTTCTTTTGGAAACTTATCATCTCTAGAAGGCTTTTCTGTAGTTAATAATAACCTGGGTGGGAGTATCCCTAATTCTTTTGGCCAATTGACCAAACTTAAAATCTTTGCTATCGGTTCAAATAGGATGTCTGGTACAATTCCTCCCTTATTCTTCAATATCTCTTCAATAACAAAGATTGATGTAGCAGTTAACCAAATCCAAGGGCATCTTCCATCGGACATAGGTATCACTCTACCAAATTTAGAAACATTTACCATCAGCAACAACCAGTTTATTAGATCTATACCTCTTTCAATATCTAGTGCCATGAATCTATTTACATTGAATTTGGGTAGTAATAAACTCACTGGAAAGGTTCCTTCATTAGAGAAGCTAAATAAAATGAGGTTGTTTTCCATAACCCAAAATCATCTTGGAAATGGAGGAGCAAATAACTTGTGTTTCCTATGTTCTTTGACAAATGCCTCCAATCTAAGATATTTGGAGATAAATGGCAACAACTTTGGGGGGAATTTGCCTGAATGCATTGGAAACATCTCAAATACTCTTACCTTTTTCTATTTGGATAGTAATAAAATATCTGGAAATATTCCAAGTGTGTTAGGAAATCTGATCAACCATGAGGACATAGAAATGTGGAACAACAAATTTTCAGGCATCATTCCCTCTATAATTGAAAACCTTCATAAATTACAATATTTGGATTTATCTCAAAACAATTTTGTTGGGAACATTCCATCATCTCTTGGAAATTTAACAAATTTGTTGGAGTTGTATTTAGGAGACAATAATCTTCAGGGAGGCATCCCTTCTAGTCTAAGTCAATGTCGAAATTTGATAACTTTTCATCTTCCAAATAACAATCTTAGCAGTATCATATCCTCGCAAGTTATTGGTCTATCATTCTCACCAAACAGTGTTGACCTGTTTGGCAACCAATTCACTGGTGTCCTTCCCATGGAAATAGGAAATCTGATCAACCTTGAGGACATAGAAATGTGGAACAACAAATTTTCAGGCATCATTCCCTCTATAATTGGAAACCTTCATAAATTACAATATTTGGATTTATCTCAAAACAATTTTGTTGGGAACATTCCATCATCTCTTGGAAATTTAACAAATTTGTTGGAGTTGTATTTAGGAGACAATAATCTTCAGGGAGGCATCCCTTCTAGTCTAAGTCAATGTCGAAATTTGATAACTTTTCATCTTCCAAATAACAATCTTAGCAGTATCATATCCTCACAAGTTATTGGTCTATCATTCTCACCAAATAGTGTTGACTTGTCTGGCAACCAATTCACTGGTGTCCTTCCCATGAAAATAGGAAATCTAAAAAATATAGAACATTTCGATATTTCTGAAAACATGTTATTTGGTAAAATTCTTGCAAGTCTTGCAAGTTGTGTAAAGCTAGAGTTTCTAGCCATGAGAAGAAACTTCTTCCAAGGGGATGTTCCTTCATCTTTGGAATCATTAAGAGGTCTTGAACATTTTGACCTTTCTAACAATAATTTGTCTGGCAAGATTCCAAAATTTTTGGAGAGCTTTGATTTCTTACAATTATTGAATCTATCATACAACCATTTCGAGGGTGAGGTACCAATAACTGGAGTATTCAAGAACGCAAGTGCAACTTCAATTCAAGGAAATGGTAAACTTTGTGGGGGCATACCTAAGTTTCAACTTCCTACATGCAAATGGAAAAAATCCAACAAGAGAAGGTTGACTCTTACGTTGAAGTTAATAATCTCAATTCTTTCCGGGCTTTTTGGAGTAACTTTAGTTCTATCATTTCTATTTCTTTGTTCTTTAAGAAAAAAAAGAAAAGAAAATACCTCATGTGATTCAGTAAATTTGCTTTTGAATGTATCTTTCCAAAGTCTCCTAAATGCAATTGATGGATTCTCTTCTGCTAACTTAATTGGTGTAGGTAGTTTTGGGTCAGTGTATAAAGGTATTCTTGATCATTATAAACATCTAGTTGCTATCAAGGTGTTGAACCTTGGGCGCCATGGAGCTTTCAAAAGTTTCAAAGCCTAGTGTGAGGCTCTAAGAAATATCAGACACTGAAATCTTGTAAAGGTGCTCACAGCATGTTCAAGTATTGACTATCAAGGTCATGATTTTAAGGCTTTGGTATATGAGTTCTTGGGAAATGGCAATCTAGATGAGTGGTTACATCCAACTCCAAGAACGAATGATGCTCTTGAGAAACCAAGGAAGTTGATTCTTCTTCAAAGATTGAATATTGCCATTGATGTTGCTAGTGCTATGGATTATCTTCATTATCATTGTGAAACACCAATTGTTCATTGTGACCTTAAGCCTAGCAATGTTCTTCTCGACGATGAAATGATTGGACATGTAAGTGACTTCGGCTTGGCAAGCTTCCTTCATGATATCATACAAGATTCTTCTACTAATCAATTAAGCTCCATTGGAGTTAGAGGAACAGTTGGTTATACTCCAGGTAAAAATATTTTACTTCTCTTAAATTTAATTTATTTTTTATTTTTCCATGTTTTTAACTTTTGTTTCAAGCATGAAAAGATTTATTTTTCTTTTTAAGTTGGATGTGTTGTATCTTTATTTTTTTAGATATCTTTATTTTTTTATTTTTTATTTTTTATATATGGATAGAATGTGTTATAACAAAATTTTCTAGATATACTTTTTTTTTTGGTCCTTATTACATGCCATCAGAAAACATCCTTTAAAACTTCTAAGATTTTTTACTGCCCGTCTTTATATGATATGGAAGTATACCTATTACACTATATGTTACTTGCAATTGCAGAATATGGCATGGGAAAAAAAGTATCAACGTATGGTGATGTTTATAGTTATGGCATATTATTGTTAGAGATGATCACAGGAAAAAGGCCTACTGATAACATTTTCCACGATAGCTTAAATCTTCATGACTATGTCAAAGTAACTTTGCTAGAACGAATAATTGACATTATAGATCCTATTCTTCTTTGGGAAAGACAAGAGGGAGAAAGAAGGATAAACGATACCAGCAATGAGAGTCAAGATGGAAGTCTCAAAATTCAAGAATGCTTGGTTTCAATACTTGGAATTGGAGTTGCTTGTTCCACAGAAGTTCCAAGAGAAAGGATGAGCATCAGTGCTGTTGTAGTTGAGTTGCATTCAATTCGACAAAACCTTCTTAATAGAACCTGAACACATAGACAGACTTCAAGCTACAGGTAATTTTATATTTATTACAATCTTTGGTAGATATAATTTGGTAATATATCTAGCTTAATAAGGCCACCCCAAATGTTTTAGGAAAGAGGGGGCCGGGAGAGGGAATCATATAGCGATTAGAAAGTTACAGGTCGTCGCGTTAATACTTAATATTACTCTCCTATAATACCTAAAATCTAAAAACATGTGTATTTTCATTTGGTTGATTTCCACTATTGGAGTGATTGAGGTTACAGGAAACTGGCATAAGCTTAACTTATTGCCACATGTATTGAATTGCTAACATATATATGTGTGTGTGTGTACACACACACATATATATATATATATGGTTTGCCAATACCATAAATATTTAATGAGATGGGATTTGATATTTCCAACACAAATTAGCTTTTCTTGCATTGTGAATTTAGAGGTAAAACAAAAATCGATACTTGTTACTGTAGAGAAAACATCACTTCTTGTATTATCATAAAATGAATTTTGATTTATTATTCTAATTAAAAACTTATCTTCCTTCACCACAGGTGGACAAGACTGATGACTTATTATGAAGGCCAGGTTTATGATATATAACATTGTTGATAAGGGAGATACTATTCTTTAGAAAATTGGACTTGATCAATATGTATCATATTTGAGCATCTTCAAGTGCATTTGGCTATGGGATGATAGACACTTTGTTCTTTTGGATGAGTTCTAATTTGGGTTTGGCACCATCTTTGGGTGTATTTGTTGCTTCTTGGTACATTTGGAGATAGCTTGGGGTTTATGCAATATTTTGTTTTGTTTTTTGGTCTTTTTCTTTTTTGGTTGGCTCTAATTTTTCTTTGACATTTGAGGCATTTGTCAAAAAAAGAAAAAAAGGTAGAGAATTTTTCAATAATTTTTCTTTGACACTTGAGGAATTTGTTGAACTTTGGTACACTACAAATTTTGTCAAGGTGGAGAATTCATGTAGAGATTGACTCTTACTTTTTGGGATACGTGGAACGCTTATAAAATAAAATTTAAGTTAAGATAGAGATTTATTAGAGTTTGACTCATGTTCAAATTTTTATTTGTTTTGTATTTTCTTGATGTAGCAAGAAGTTTATTCCCTATCCTTGTCAAAGAAGTAAAGGAAGAGTCTTTGTCCACCAAAGAATAGGTATTAAACCCTTATAAATAGACAATACCAAAAAAAGTTTTTTGATTTTCACCCAAATTGAGGTCCTATATGGGGAGAGACTTAGAATTAGTTTGAGAGTCCTATACATACATATAAATATAAATATATATTTTATTTGGGAGTGTGTAATAACTTTGTTATTGCGTTTTGATACAGTGAATTCACTTGCCCACAGATGTAGGTTATTGTCGAACCACGTAAACTCTTGGTGTTTTTCTCTTATGTGTATTTCTATCAAATTTTCATTCAACTTTTATTTGTTCCTACTATTTGTTGTGAGATAACTTTTAGACGTTCTTTTGCATAAAAAATTGATGTCAAAACTTCTGCTGTCACAACACATTCCCCTTGTGCCATTTAAAAATCAAAATGATAATGCAGAAGTACTAACCATAATAGATTAGTACTAACTGTTAAAGATTTATTAGTGTGTATGATGTAATGCAACTCTGTGTACACAAACTACATGTAGGATAGATTAGTGGAAAGTCAAAACGACTTGTAGTTCTAACTGATACTTATAGTTAGTTTGTTACTCTCTGTTTTTGACACTTGTATAGCTGCTATAGGTTGTTTAGTTAGTTAGCTCTCTCTTAGTTTTTCCCGCCTTTTTGTACTTGCTATATAAGGAACAGAGGAAGATATTTATCAATAACAAGATCCATTTTTACAATCATTGATTCCTTACTCTCTCTCTTTCTTCTTTGTGTGATTTGCAATCCACCATTGTAGGACCTTAGGCTTGAGAGTGATTTCAACACTAACCAGCCCTAAAAATGGTTCTTAGGCATAAAATGAAGGCATCTAAGGAAGACCGTTATATTTGAATTCTATTGGCAACCCTTAACTTGGTTTGTCTTCGTTAAGGATTTTTCCTGCCCCAAGGATGGGTCCTCAGTCCTTTCATTGTTCCCTTGGGTCATTTACTCAAAAACGTTATTCCATAACAAGCGAAGACTAGCAATTCTAAACCTTATTGACCCTTTAATGGCTCAGTTATATATGTAGCTTGCATGAACCAATCTTTACGATGATGGGTAGTCAGGATTGGCTGACTTGGACCAGTAAGTTGTAAGTGTGCAATCTGGGCATGGAAAATAGGGCACCATTCTTGAATGACGGATCATAAGTAGGACTTTCATTGATTTAAACCGAGGATTTGTTTCAAAGGAAAAAAAGTTGGTGATTGGTGAAACTCAGCCTCCAGGGATTAAATTTAAATGAGTAATTTTGATCAGTTTTACTTGTTTTACAGAATTAAGCCAAGCATGATAGCAAGGATAGAAAAGTTTTCTGCATGATTAATAGCTCCTAGAAGGCTAGAGTTGATAAAAGTCACTGGTGTGCTGTGTCATGTAATCAAGACATTTCTTGTAAATATGTGTTGGTTTAAGATAACTTGACCCCGGTTAATTATTCAATTCTCAGGTTGATTAATTAAGTTCAATTTGCATGCAAAATGTGAAGGCACCACCAAATCACCAAAATATTAAGTGTAGTTTAAAATAAATTAGACACGGTGATTTGTTGATAAATGGGAAAAACCTCGTAAGACAAAAATTCCATCGAGTGATTTTACAGTTACCACTCCCAAGAATCTACTAATCAACAATAAAACGGTTACAAGTATAAGGAATCTTACCAACTACCCTTGGCTTATCCTGAAATATCGACCTATAGTTGAACTTTTGCTTCAATATCCAATTGGACTTGATCTTGCAGTAGCATTCTTTTCCTTGATGCACAAACCTTAAATTTTGTGACTAACCCTTTGCGGGGATCCCAAGTACGTGACTAACTTTAGCAACTTGAACATATATTGTTGGATGCAAAATTCTTCATTTCATCAAAAATGAAGATTTGGAAGCACTCGGTTACAAAGCATTATGGCGTACAAACGCAGTAGCTTCACACAAAGAAGATAAGTCTTTTGGTCTCTGTATCCGTGTATAACAGCTTTTAAAATAAACCTTATATATGTCTATGGTTGTGAGAAAAGAAACTCCAAACAAATATACAAGACTGGGCTGAATTTCAGATCTGGAAATTCTGAAATCGTAATTCTCGATAGATTGAGTTGCTGTCGAGCTATCTATCGAGCTTCACATTAAGTCTTGATAGCAAGCATTTGTTGAGTTATTTGTCGAGACTTAATGAACAACTTTTTTTCACTTGTTTCTTGGACCAATCTTCATATCTTTAATACTTGACTTGAACAACATGTTTTTTGAAGTACTAAACCCATCTTAGATCTACTCAATTACAAGTAAAGTATATTTTGTCAAACGATTAGCTAATTACAAAAAATATAACCCTAACAATATGTACCGAACAAGGACTTGGTGTAACAAGTAGGAAAGGTCTTCTTGGTCATGCTCATGAGTCATGCCTATTAGTTTTGTGGCTTCATCCTCTTGGTTCGATCACTATCACACGCTTAGGATTTAAGATGTTTTGATGGAGAATTTTAGGGCTTGTTTGGTAGCCGTTTTTATTTATTATTTTTCAAAATAAAGTGAAAACCGTGGTTTAAAAAATGTTGTAAAAACACATGTTTAAAGTACCCATAATGCATTACAAACATCAAAACACACCACTTTTTTTTTTTTTTTTTTTTCTTTTGGTTGTGAATGAAAATTCCACAAGTGTCTATTTCTCATTAAGCTAACGTATTCCCACATTTTTTTTGGGGTTAAAATACAATTTAGTCCTTCAAAATTTGCATGAGTTGTTAATTTGGTACCCAAAGTTTTAAAATTATCAATTTATTGCCCTAGGTTTACAAATGTGGTCAATACGATTGTTTTGTTGACTAGTGCAGCCATTTTTTTTTTAAATTTTTATTTTTTTTATAAAGAGTTTCAACTTATGGCGTCTACTTCTAATGATAGCTCTTTTTCGTTAGACTAAGACACCAATAGTTTTTGGTGTAGGCGGGGATTGAATTCCAGATCTCTTATACAACCATCAGAGACTTTACCAGTTGAGCTAATTAGAACCCATTTTTTTTGTTTCAACTTATGGCGTCTGCTCCTGATAATAGCTCTTTATCATCAGACTAAGACACCAATCAGTTTTTAGTATAGGTGGGAATTGAACCCCAGATCTCTTATACAACTATCAAAGATTTTACTAGTTGAACTAACTCGAACCCACACTAATGCCGCCCTTAAGTACATATAATGACACCGTTTTTGTGTAAAATTTAGTAACACTTTTATTTATTTATTTTTATTGATGGTCATGTGCAAGTTTTTTTTTTAAGATAGTTTCAACCAGGGACAGAGGTAGGACTTGGAGTTAGGAGGGCGGTTTTGCTGCTCGCTATATGCGGCGGCTCTAGCCTCTGACTTTACTGTTTAACCATTGAAAATTTTCTTTTGGTGTCTTTGTTGTGTGCGTGCTATATAAGGAAAAAATTATTTTGTTTAAAACTTTTTAGAGGGCTAGGTTGTTTGTTTGGGGTAAAATAGGTTGATTGGAGTTAAAAGTTTTATTTTCTAACTTTACTATTGGTAATTTTTGTCGTTGAACTAATTTTTTTGGACTTATATATTTTATTTTAAATTTAATCTGTTAAATTTTATGGTCTTTAAAAGGTGAAAAACGCTAAAACTACAAAATTTTTACAAATTGGTAATGTTTTGAGTGATTATTGGTAAATAAAAATTGATGTAAGTGTGCAAACCAATAAGAATTTGCTACCTCAATAGTTTGTAAAAATGTTGAAGAAAAGTTTGTGGTATAAAATTACTCTTAAAAGAATTAATGACACTATTAAAGGGGGGGGGGGGGGAGTGTAATTTATTGAAAAAAATTGCTAAAATTAGTACATATTAATATACTAATATTTTTATAAAAAAAATTTGGGAGGCAACCATATCTAGCTTCGTCCATGATTTCAACATATGTTGTCCGCTCCTAATGAGCGCCCATTATCATTAAATCAAGATACTAATTAGTTTTTGGTGTAAGCAAGAATCGAACCTTAGATCTCTTATTCGAGAATAAATTTTTTTAGTAATAATTGTGCTAACTAGAACCCAATGGTAACTGGTTATGTGCAAGTTAGATGCCTTTTACCAAAACATGTAACCGCAGCACCAAAAGCTATTGGCGGAAACCCACATGAAACATTAAACATGAGAATCCCTGAAAAAAATCATTAAACATGAGAAATGCATTAGGGCCACTAACGCTGGTCTAGCTCAATAGTTGAAGACTTGAAGAAGACAATTTATACAATACTCCAGTCTCGCTTTGCCAAGAGTGCCACTTACCATCTCTTGTTGCACTTAACCATCAGCGACCAAAGCTCCATTCATCACAGTACATAGATGAGGACTCTTGCATTCAACCATCAGTGAGCAAATGATTCAAGGGTGGACTAGTTGAGGTTATTGGATAATTTTATTGTTGATTGAAGTTGCAATAGTGCATTTGGTAAATTAAATTCTATATCTCTGGAACTTTAAATTTATTTTAATCTTATCATATTATGAGAGAGAGAGAGAGAGAGAGAGAGAGATGATTAATTGGATCTCAAATAAGATCTCTTAATAAATTTATTCACTACTTAACTAGCCAAAGACACTTCTCTCTGAATTTATCCTCTAAATGTCTCAACTTGCAAATAGTAATTATCCTTTTCCGCGCCCTCGGTCAAATTACAATAACACATTTAAATGAAAATCACACAAAAATGAGCAAGGGATTAATAAAAATAGATAAAAAATAATAACATAATACACCAAAATGATAATAATAAAAATAATCATAATAAAGTTGAAATACTTATTATAATTTTTTTTTTTTTTTTGAGAAACAAACACACATAAGGCACACATAAGGGAGAAGGAAAGTGGTTATTATAAAAATTCTTTTGGTTATATAAAAAGACCAAATTCTTTTCAAAATATATGAATGCCTTATAAAATTTTACTGGTATTAATTATTATTAGAAGAGTCTTTTTTTTTTTTTTTTTTGGAGGGGGTGGGGGGTGGGGAACTGAAAATGGGCTTAAAACCACAAGCCCTTTTCGGAGGAGACGAATTCCATTTGGGCTGATAAATGGCTTAGGACGAAATGGGTTCACAGTTCACACTAATTCACAGCACTTGCTAGAGAGAGAGCATCTTGGGATGACTCCTTTGTTGAGAGGTTATGTAATATATAAGGACGTCACTTAATCCAAAACCTTAAACTTAAAAGTTTGGATCTAATTATATTATTTTAATCACTTATTTTTATCATTATTATTTAATTTAAGACTTTACTCATATATGTATACCCAACAATAATATATTTTGAGAAAATATTAGAACAATGCTAACAATTCCCAAAAACGGTTCTTAGGCACAAAATTAAGGCATCTAAGGAAGCATCGTCATGTTTGAATTCTATTGGCAACCCCTTAACTGGTTGTCTTTGTTAAGGATTTGTCCTGCCACAAAGGATGGGTTTTCCATAATAAGCGAAGACTAGAAATTCTTAACCCCCTTGACCCGTAATGGCTTAATTATGTAGCCTGCATGAACCTATCTTTACAATGATGGGGAGTCAGGATTGGTTGACTTGGACCAGTAAGTCGCTGGTGTGGTGTGTCATGTAATCAAGACATTTCTTGTAGACCTGTGGCCAACAAAGAAAGACTTAATTGGTGTAACAAGGACAGGTCTTCTTGGTCATGCAATAATTAAGTCCTCCGGCTTCACTATCACACCCTTGTGAAGCATTAGACATTTTTTCCATGGAAAATCTTAACCATTCCATGATTCCAACCCTGATAATACGCTAACATCAAGACATGCCACATATTCTTTTGGTTGTGAATGAAAATTCCAAGGGTCTCGATCTATTTCTAATTCAGCTGAAGTAATTAATTAATTAATGTCCCGCATTTTTTTTTGTTAAAATACAGTTTAGTCCTTCAAAATTTTCCTGAGTGGTTAATTTAATATGGTACTTAAAATTTTAATGTTATCAATTTGTTCCCCATGTTTACAAATGTGATCAGTACAATCCTTCTGTTCCACCATTAAATTCATATATGACACCATTTTTGTGTAAATTTTACTAACAATTTTATTTATTTATTCATATATTGATGATCATGGACTCGTGCAAGTTGGAAGCCTTTTGCCAAAACAATGTCACGTACAACACCAAAAACTATTGGCCGAAACCCACATATATCCAATATTAAACATGAGAAATGTATTAAGAGTTAAAACTAACAGAAGGCAAAGGAAAATAAATAAAGCAAAGTATTTATATTATTAATACTGAGGTGCGCAAGCAAAACATTTGGCTTCTGTGTGTTATAAATCTTAGTTTTTTATGTAAGCTTCTATACGTGTTTAGTCTTTTTCAAAATAAGTTTTACAAGCTACTTGTTTGCCCAATTGCTTGATATCGATGCCTTCATTCTCCTTACTTCTGTCTCGTCCATCCCTTTGATTCGTTTTGACGCCAGAACTAATTTTATTGACGTACGGGACGAGAGGAAATTTATAATTTCTGAGTAGTACCCCGTTCTCTCTTCATTTCGCTTGTCTTGGGTGTTCTAATTTTATTTTTTTTGAGAGCTGGATTATACATCATGGTGCCAAGTAAATGGATAGATGTGATAAATTAGGAAAAAAATTGCAAGAAATAAATAGGGGATAAGGTAAAATCTAAAAAGTGAAAAAAAAAAAAAAAAAAAGACCAAATAAAAAAACCAATGAAGAAAATTATGTGGAATTGATTATATTATTTTGGGCTGAGGTGGAAACTGGGAGCTTCAATATTATATGAGGCGTTACCAATTTGCAGTAGAATGAACCCAATTCGAAGTAAAATATTTTCTATTGTTTGGTATTAATGTTATTGATGTGATGTTTACTCAAGATCTGCAATTGAGAAGGAGCTAGGGTCTCCTTTTGGGATATTCTATTTTACACCAATTTTGGGGTTTGTTTAGAAACTGTGTGATGTTTAAGCTTTGGCTTACTCTACTTTGGAATAAAATGTCATGTTTTAGCTCAATTGGGTGTTGTCATTAGGATTGCTCATGTAAATTAATAGCTTCAAAGGTCACAAATTCAACCCCTGGTTTGATTGACTGTTTGTTTTTATTGATCACCTCATATGACCATAAAAATTGAATTCTATTTTGTCCTTATAATCAGTTAATGTTCTAAATGTTTATGACCAAGTGACTTGCATGTGACCGTTAATTTTAACCATCAATTAGGCTACGAGGTACATACACGGAAAAAAATTTCTAGGACTGGCACTAGAAGTCAAGCTCGCATCTGTTGCTTATCTAATATTTTTACTTGTACACTGAATTTGTTCAAGAAATATCAAGGGGCTCGGCGTCCATTACACGACTCTGACTAATAGTACTTGAATATCAAGGGGTTCGAAACATCACTATTCTTGCACTAATTCTCTTCTTTCCCTAGCTATAAATATGCTTCTTCTTGAGCTGCAAAGCAACCAAACATAGTTGTACTATTTAGTAGTCCTAGTTAACCAACATTTTAGTTAAGCAAAAGCCTTTTCAACCACAATATTGAATGGGGCTTTGTTCACACCTAAGTTCCGCTCCACCATCCTCGTCTTTTTCCATGCGCACATTTATTCTTCTCTAGTGCTTTGGCCTGTTTCTCACCTCTGTGGTTGGCGGGAATAATGAGACAGACCGGTTGGCACTGCTTGAATTCAAATCCAAGATTAGTGATGATCCTCTTGGGGTGATGAGCTCTTGGAATGATAGCATCCATTTCTGCCAATGGAAAGGTGTTTCCTGTGTTCATCGACATCAAAGGGTCACTGAGTTGGACCTGCAATCTCAAAAACTGGTAGGCTCTATATCCCCAAATGTTGGAAATTTAAGTTTTTTGCGGAACCTAAACCTTCAAAACAACAACTTTTATAATGAAATCCCTCCAGAAATTGGCCGTTGACACAGACTACAATTCTTGCTATTGAGCAATAACACAATAACTGGAACAATTCCTAGCAATTTATCCAGTTGTGCGAACCTCATATGGTTTCATGTGGCTGTTAATGAACTGGTCGGAGAAATCCCCGCAAAGCTTGGCACCTTGTCAAAGCTCAAAGTCTTTACTATTCATATAAATAGTCTAACAGGAATTATCCCACATTCTTTTGGAAACTTATCATCCCTAGAAGGTTTTTCTGCAGCTTATAATAACTTGGGTGGAAGTATCCCTGATTCTTTAGGCCAATTGACCAAACTTAATTTCTTTGGTGTGGATTCAAATACGTTGTCTGGTACAATTCATCCCTTATTCTTCAATATCTCTTCAATAAGAATTATTGATGTAGGAAATAACCAAATCCAAGGGCATCTTCCGTCGGATATAGGTATCACCTTACCAAATTTAGAAATATTTACCCTGGCAACAACCAATTTATTGGATCTATCCCTGTTTCAATATCTAATGCCTCGAATCTATTTACATTGAATTTAGGTGGTAATAAACTCTCCGGAAAGGTTCCTTCATTAGAGAAGCTAAATAAAATGAGGTTGTTTTCCATAACCCAAAACCATCTTGGAAATGGAGGAGCAAATAATTTGAGTTTTCTTTGTTCTTTGACAAATTCCACCAATCTAAGAGATTTGGAGATTAATACCAACAACTTTGGGGGAAAGTTGCCCGAATGCATCGGCAACTTCTCAACTACTTTGACCTTTTTCTATTTGAATAATAACAAAATATTAGGAAAGATTCCTAATGTGATAGGAAATTTGATAAACCTTGAGGACATAGAAATGTGGAACAATAAAGTTTCAGGCAACATTCCCTCTATAATTGGAAACCTTCAGAAATTACAATATTTGGATTTATCTCAAAATAATTTCTTTGGGAATATTCCATCCTCTCTTGGAAACTTAACAAATTTGTTGGAGTTGTATTTAGAAGACAATAATCTTCAAGGAAGCATCCCTTCTAGTCTAAGTCAATGTCGAAATTTGATAACTTTTCATCTTCCAAATAACAATCTTAGCGGTATCATATCCTCACAAGTTTTGGGTCTATCATTCTCACCAGACAGCGTTGACTTGTCTGGCAACCAATTCACTGGTGTCCTTCCCATGGAAATAGGAAATTTAAAAAATATAGAACATTTCGATATTTCTGAAAACATGTTATTTGGTAAAATTCCTGCAAGTCTTGCAAGTTGTGTAAAGCTAGAGTTTCTAGCCATGAGAAGAAACTTCTTCCAAGGGGATGTTCCTTCATCTTTGGAATCATTAAGAGGTCTTGAACATTTTGACCTTTCTAACAATAATTTTTCTGGCAAGATTCCAAATTTTTTGGAGAGCTTTGATTTCTTACAATTATTGAATCTATCATACAACCATTTCGAGGGTGAGGTAGCAACAACTGGAGTATTTAAGAACGCAAGTGCAACTTCAATTCAAGGAAATGGTGAGCTCTATGGAGGCATACCTAAGTTTCAGCTTCCTAAGTGCAAATGCAACAAATCAGAAAAGAAGTTTACTCTTATTGTGAAATTAATAATCTCTACACTTTCTGGGCTTTTTGGAGTAACTTTGATTCTATCGCTTCTACTTCTTTGCTCTTTAAGAAAAAAAAGGAAGAAAAATACCTCAATTGATTCAGTAAATTTCCTTTTGAATGTATCTTACCAAAGTCTCCTAAATGCTACCAATGGATTCTCTTCTGCTAATTTAATTGGTAAAGGTAGCTTTGGGTCCATGTATAAAGGAATTCTTGATCAAGGCAGACATATGGTTGCTATCAAGGTGCTTAACCTCTCATGTCGCGGAGCTTCCAAAAGTTTCATGGCCGAGTGTAAGGCTCTAAGAAACATCAGACATCGAAATCTTGTAAAGGTACTCACAACATGTTTGGGTATTGACTATCAAGGTCATGATTTTAAAGCTTTGGTATATGAGTTCTTGGGAAACGACAATCTAGATGAGTGGTTGCATCCAACTCCAAGAACAAATGAGGCTATTGAGGAACCAAGGAAGTTAAGTCTTCTTCAAAGATTGAATATCGCCATTGATGTTGCAAGTGCATTGGATTATCTTCATCATCGTTGTGAAACACCAATTGTTCATTGTGACCTCAAGCCCAGTAATGTTCTTCTTGATGATGACTTGATTGGACATGTAGGCGACTTCGGCTTAGCAAGATTCCTTCATGATGTTTCCCAAGATTGTTCTGCTAATCAATTAAGCTCCATTGGAGTTAGAGGAATAGTTGGTTATACTCCTCCAGGTAAATATATTTTACATTTCTTAAATTTAATTTTCTTTCTTTTTCCCATAATTTCCTACTATTAATTCAAGCATGAAATGATAGATTCAATATGGATGTATTGTATCCAGATGATAAAACTGGGGCCGACGAAATACAATTTGATGCCTAAGGCAATAATTTTAAGTGAAATTTTTAAAATAGTTAAATACAAATCAAATAATATATATTTAACTTTTTTTTTTTAAATCAAAGTTTTTGCTTTTTTGAGATGCAAAATACTAATTCAGCTATTGTATTTAGGTTTTTGTGATGTCTCTTGTACAACTAATTTCAATTACCTATATTTTAGCAGCCTTCTTGAAGGTGTGAGAAAAAAAAAAAAAAATACCAAACCCACTTTTTTTAAAAAAAAAAAAAAAATCTTTTGGAGTTTTTTTTTTTTTTTTTTTGGTTGATGTGGTCCTTGGGACTCTTTTATGAAATTTTATGCGTACAGAACCTTAGGCCTGGCTTAAAGCTGACCCTAGATAAAATGTGTCGTAACAAATTTTCACTTTTCTTTATTTTTATTTTTATTTTTCTTATTACATGCCATTGAAAATAAACCTTTATTACTTGTGAGATTTTTTTTCTTTCCCTTCTTTTTCTAGTACAAGTATTTGCCTAACTTACAACATATGTTACATATAATTGCAGAGTATGGTATGGGAAATGAAGTGTCACTATATGGTGACGTCTATAGTTACGACATACTATTGTTAGAGATGTTCACAGGAAAGAGACCTACTGATAGCATTTTTCAGGATAATTTAAACCTTCATGACTTTGTCAAAGCAACTATATTAGAACGAAAAATTGACATTATAGATCCCAATCTTCTTTGGGAAAGGCAAGAGAAAGAGACGAGGAGGATAAACAACACTCAAAATGAGGATCAAAATGGAAGTTCCAAAATTCAAGAATGCTTGATTTTGATACTTGGAATTGGAGTTGCTTGTTCCACAGAGTTTCCAAGCGAAAGGACGAACATCAGTACTGTTGTAGTTGAGCTTCATAAAATTCGAGAAAGCATTCTTAAAACTAGTATACAAAGACAACGAGTCCGTGCTACAGGTAAATTTTATTTTTTCATTGATATATATATATATATATATATATATATATATATATATATATATATATATATATATAGATAGATAGATAGATAGATAGAATTTGGTAATGTATCCACCCACACCACATGATCTATTTAACTTAATAAAGCCATTCCAAATGTTTAAGGGAATCATATAGCAATTAGAAATCCACTGTCCATCTTGCAAAACTAAAAAGATTGGAGCCACTTCAAATTTTATTAGTTCATTCTAATATACATAGGATTGGCAATGAGTCCAATTACTCTTCCTCTTCTTCTCTTTTGTGTGTGAGAGAGAGATTTGGGTAATTTCCGCTATTAAAGAGACATCACAGGAAATTGGCTTACGCCCCCTATTATTCTAGACAGAGATCCCTATAAAAGACACAAGCTTAAATTATCGGCACATGTACTAAATTGCTGTGATAGACATGTAAATGCTACAAATTTTAACTAATTAATTTATTGGAGAAATCTTGCTTGTTTGAAATTCCAAATTATTATGTAATCTCTCATATATATATATATATATATAATATTTTAAAATAAACATAATTAGATGCATATAACATTCTTAACTAAGTCTAAAAAACTTTCTCAAATAAACATATAGTTTATGGGGTAAATTGTGCATTCACATAGTTTAAGGAGGTAAATGTTTATTCTCATAGTTTAGAGGCGTAAGTGTAAAAGGAGATATAATTTAGGGAGTAAAGTGTAATTTTTCCAAAATGTCTTGCAAGGATGTTACTAGGGGTGGCAATTCGTGTTCCCGTGTCGGGTTTATGTCGTGTCGAGTCATGAGTATTAGACTATATGGGGAACTCTAACTCGACGTGTTTATTAAATGGGTCAAAATTCCTCAACCCTAACACAACCCATTTATTAAACGGGTCAGTTGTGTTGACCCGTTTATCATATTTTATCAAAATGAAAATAATAATAAAAATTTTAGTATTAAACAAATTGATATGAATTATGAAAACTCAAACAAATAAATATTTTTATATAAAAATTAGAATTAATAAGTAACTGCATTACAAATAATAATTCAAAACTAAAACATATCTCAATATCACATATAATCAATCATAATATGTCAAAGAAAATAAACCACAACAATTAAGAAGTTTATATACCTAGAGTTTGAATGGTATATTGGTAAAATGTTATTTAATTAAACGGGTTAAACAAGTCAAAAGGGTTCCATGTGATGGACACTAACCCAACTCATTTATTAAACGGGATAGTCGTGTCAACCCGAATATGACATGAATCCATTAAGTTTCAACCCATAACCTACTAATTTCATGTCGTGTCGTGTTCGCGGGTCATGTCCAATTTTGCCACCCCTAGATGTTACTTGGTAAGAGTATGCAAATAGTTCATTCTTGATTGATTCATTAAATTAATTTTTGTTATTGTGATGCAACAAATTTATCTCACATTTACATTTTTCAACTAAAGATATTAACAAACAATTTTTAAGAACATGGTAAAAAAATTAAAAAAAAAATCATTGAAATTTACATTTGAACTAATATTAAGTTTTTGTAAGAAAATCTAGATTGTGTTTGTATATAGAACTATATATTTAAGTATTAGGTATTTATTATGATAGATATGTATGATATCTTCTAAGTAAATGGATTGCTAATTCCATAAATATTAAAGGGTAAAGTACACCACCCTCCATTGACGATTATCGTAATGACACTCCTCACTTTAGATTTATATAAATGCAATAGCTAAGTCCATGCCTCTCAAACTATGATTTCACTAATAGAATATTTCATTTTAAAAATATATTCTTATTCAAACTTGGAAAAAATGACACTCCCCGCCCTTGAGATATGTATTAACTATTACATTTATATAAACCTTAAGGAATGAGTGTCATATGTCATTTCATAAAACATAAGAAGGGGAGTGTCATTTCATAAAACTTTAAGGAAGGTTGGTATAATTTAGTAAATATTAAATGAGTTTGGATTTCATAATTCCACAAATTAACTTTCTTGCATTTTAAATTTTCTTAAAGGTGTAAAAAAAAATGATACTTAATTTACCAATTAAATTGTAGCCTTGTAGGTAATGGCTTAATGAATATCTTTTAAATTGTAGGGGAAAAGCTCAGTCACAAGTCACTACAACGTCATTTTTAGAAATTCAAAGCTTATTATTCTAATTCATTGAAATTTATCTTCCTTTACCACAGGTGCACAAGGTTGATGACTTATTATGAAGGTAGCCAGCATAGTTTGTCAAGTTTATGATATATTATATTGGAGCAAATAATTTGTGTAATTCAGCAATCATGTCTTTAATGTACTATTTTCGTTAATTCAGCAATCATATTTCTGGCTTGGCTTAAAGATCTGATGTATTTTCTCTATGTGGTTTCAATAAAAAGGCTTAGTATTTAGATGCCTAGGAAATTTAGATCTGCCTCTATTTGAAGGTTTTCGTTATTTGAATTAATTTGATTCATTGAAAATATGTTTCACCACAATTTGTTTCTGTAGTTTAGGCTGATTTAGCCAGTTTTTCTTAATCCATCGGTCTATGTTTTCCCCCTCCAAAAATAAAATAAAAATATCACTGTTATTTGTCAAATATTATAAGAAAAAAAATTTAATGAAAAAAAAAATCATTTAAAGATCTTTATGGAAAAAAAAAATCAATCAAAGATCTTTTAATTTGTAAAAATTTTGTACCTTTAGCATTTTCCAGCCTTTAAAGGCTATAAAAAATTAATAGTTTAAATTTAAAATAAAATATATAAGTCCAAAAAAATTAGCTCAACGACAAAAATTCTCAATAGTAAAATTAAAAAAAAAAAATTAAGTCCCATCAACCAATTTTATACCAAACAAACAACCTAGCCCTCTAAGAGCACTAGCATTGAAAAATGCTATGCTATACTATTATACCATCCCAAAAAACCACTTTATTAATTATACCATCCCATTTTACAATACCTCTCGCATCATAAAACTCTATTCTTATTAAAATATTATTCTTTAATCTTTCTTTATTATTTCTTTTTAACAAATACTTTTTTTTTTCAGTTCCACTTTCCTAGGCTTTCCAACCGTTTTTTTTTTTTTCCTCAGCCTCCCTCAACCTTTAGCACTGGTTCATCTCACAGAACCACACACACAGACCCATCAACAGAGCCACACACAGCCACACACACAAACCCATCAACAGAACCACACACACAGACCCATCACCAGAGCCAACAACGACCACCACACCCACCACCCAAGCCACCAATCAGAATTACACCGCCGATTTGAAACCCACCGGAGCAAACCCATTCAAAAAACCACAACCAAAAACACCGGACCCAAGCTAAAAACAACCAAAAACCACAACCACAACCACAACCAAAAACACCGGTCACCGCCAAAAACCACAACCACCACACCCACGCCGTCACCCACGACCCAAACACCGGACCCACAACCCAACCACGACCCAAACCCCGGACCCAACCACAACCCACAACCCCTTTAAGCACAAAAACCACAACCACAACCAAAAATCACAACCAAAAACACCAGACCCACGCCAAAAACAACCAAAAACCACAACCAAAAACACCGGTCACAACCAAAAACCCACTTCAGCCCACTCCGATCTCCGATCTCCGTGACCCACGCCATGACCCACTTCGATCTCCGATCTCCGTGACCCACGCCATGACCCACTTCGATCTCCGTGACCCACAACTCACCTCAGTCATACCCACCACTTCCTTTAAGCACCGGTCATAGCCAAAAAGAAAAAAAAGCAGATGAGAAAGAGATGGATGATGTTTGGGTTTGAAACCCACCTCTTCCTTTAAGCTTAGAGAGCAGATGAGAAAGAGAGAATGAAGAGAGAGAAGATAACAGAAATTATGGGAGGAGAGAGAAATTATGGGTTGATTAAAATATATATATATTTTTTACAATTGTGCTACAGTACAATTCTAAAGATTGAATTGTACTGTAGCACTATTGTAAAATTTTTTACAATTTCTGTGTTTAGCATCCTTTGATGCAGCACATTTTGAACCATAAAATGTTAAAAAGGGCTTAACTATGGCATTAGCATTTTTCAATGCTAATGCTCTAAGAAGTTTTAAACAAAATAATTTTTTCCTTATCTAGCACGCACACAACAAAGACACCAAAAAAAATTCTCAATGATTAAGCAGTAGAGTTAGAGGCCAGAGTTGTCGCACACAGTGAGCAGCAAAACCGCCCCCTAACTCCAAGTCTTGACTCCATCCTCGGTTGAAACTATCTCTAAAAAAAACTTGCACATGACCATCAATAAAAATAAACATCTCAAATCCTAAGCGTGTGGGAATACGTTAGCTGAATGAGAAATAGACACTTGTGGAATTTTCATTCACAACCAAAAAAAAAAAGTGGTGTGTCTTGATGTTTGTAATGGTTAAGATTCTCCATGGAAACATCTCAAATCCTAAGCATGTGATAGTGATCGAACCAAGAGGATGAAGCCACAGAACTGATAGGCATGACTAAAGAGCATGACCAAGAAGACCTTTCCTGCTTGTTACACCAAGTCCTTCTTCGGTACATATTTACAAGAAATGTCTTGATTACATGACACAGCACACCAGTGACTTTCATCAGATCTAGCATTCTAGGAGCTACTAATCGTGCAGAAAACTTTTCCATCTTTGCTATCGTGCTTGGCTTAATTCTGTAAAACAAGTAAAACATATCAAAATTACTCATTTAACAAATTCACCACCACCATCACTCCTTAACACAGTGTTTGGTTGGGTGGAATTTAGGAAGAATGGAAAATATAAGAAGGAAAATTGGGTGGAAAACTGAGTTTTTCTCTGTTTGGGAATGGGAAGAAAATAAGAGGAGTGAAAAACCGGGAGAAAATTTTCTCCCCACGTCCACAAAGCCCTCTCACATACCCCTTCCATGCCCTTCACCTGCCCCACCTGAAGACTTTTGCCCACAAAAGTTGGCTTTGTCCTGTTCAAGCTCACGTTAATGCCCAGCCAATTCTTTGTAAGGGTGTAATGTTTGGCTGAAACGCGTGAAAAGAAAAAAAAAAAGAAAAAAAAAGAAAAGAAAAGAAAAGGAAAACGCTGAAATCTGAAAAAAAGAAAAGAAAAAAAAAAGATTATAATGTAATTTTTACATTATAATAATAAAAGAAAAAAAATAAAAATTTATATATATGATGTGGTAAATTTTATATTATTTAATGAGTACAAATAAATCTATTTCTTACATATTATGTAACAAAGGTATAATAGCCAATTTATATAAATTATATTTTCTATCATTCCCTTTTTCTCTCCAACCAAACAAAAGAGTTTTCTACCCTTCCACTTTTCCACTCTTCCAACCAAACACATAAGAGGGAAAACTAAATATTTTCCATCCTCCCACTTTTCTATCTTCCCACAATTTTCCATCCTTCCACTTTTCCACTTTTTCATCCAAACGGACCCTAAAGTTTTGATTTTGGTATTAAACTGATTTTGAACAAGAGACTTAAAAATTAACAAACACACTTAAGGCATTAGATTTCTGTTTAAGCAAAAACAACCTTGCAAAACGAGTAAAATTTTCAACAAATATCACATAAAACTTGTGATCAAGCTTAGAAACAGAAGGAGTAGGACCCCAAACATCAAAGTGAATTAATTCCAAAGGAAAAGTAGTACTAGGTACATGTTTTGGAAAAGAAGATCTGTGCATCTTAGCACTTATACAAGAAACACATTGTAAGCAAATGTCACTAGAAGAAGAAAGGGTAATAGAAGGTACATCATTTAATTTAAGGAAGAATGTAAAATCTTGGAAAGTCTTTGGTGCCAAAGCAAAGCCTGAGTAGAAACAGCAGCAAAACACTTGGAATTGAAAGAGGATGTAGATGAAGATGAATCAGATGCAAAGGGTGGTATAGGATAGACCCCATCTATACTTAGCCCTCTGTATAGGACATTCCCGGTAGTTAAATCCTGAATTGAGAACTGATAAGCATCAAAATAACAAAATGCATTATTTTGCAAACAAAGCTTATGCACTGAAAGTAATTTTGAAGCTATCAGTGGTACCCTAAAGATGTTATTAAGGTTGAAATTGTGTAAATGAGTAAGAAGCTTACCATTCCCAATATGAGTAACAGGTAATTCTTGCCCATTGCCTACTGTAATAGTCTCACCAGCTGTAGGTTGTTGATGTAAAGAGAGTTGAGCCAACTCTGGTGTAATATGATCAGAAGCACCTATGTCAGTAAGCCAATTCTGGTTTGAAGGAGGACCTGAATGTCCAGCCATTGAACTTGCAGCCATTGAACTTGTAACCATTGAAGCAAGCTTAGCTGGAGGATGTCTCCCTTGATAGGCAAAGTTCATCCTATGATAGCAATCTAGAGTAGTATGGCCATTCTTACCACAGACTTGGAATGTGGCTGGGAAGGGGAAAACTGACCATGGCCATTGTAGGATTGGCCAAAGAATTGAGACTGACTAGTAGTAAACTGATTAGATTGACCACCAGAGAATTGACCATTGCTATTACCTCTTCCATTGTCATGACCACGATTGTTGGATTTCATTTCCCCTTCCTCTACCTCTATTGAAAGATTGATTGAACTGATTAACTACCATAGCAAAAGAAGATGAATCTCAAAGATCAGACCTTTTCTTGATGGATCTTTCTTCAGCATTAAGTAGAGTATTCAACTCTTCAAGTGTAACCACATCACTTCTAGTTTGTATAGCAAAGCAAAATGCATTATATTCTGGTGGCAAAGCTTCAAGAGCTAAATAAATAAGCTCTTCCTCATCAACACAAACTGCCACTGCACCAAGCTTATCACGAATTTCTTTGACTCTTTGAAAGAAAGAGTTCATGCTCTCTGAACCTTTCTTGAGGCTCATCAATTCATTCCTTAAGCTTAGAATGTGAGATCGAGAAACAGAAGAGAAACATTTCTCCAAGATCTTCCAGACTCCTTTACCAGATTTTTGACCTACTGTGAGAGCCAAGATTGATGGAGAGAGAGAGTAGAATTGATGAAAGTAAATAGCGCCTGTTCACAATTCCTCCATTGAATATACTCTGAATTAGCTTCAGTGGTATAATTCCCTGAGCTAACCTTGAGAAGAGGATCTGAAGAGTCAAGATTGTCTTCAATGAAGTTGATCATTGAGTTAGCTTCCAAAATCACCTCAATTTGGTGTCCCTAGACCAAATAGTTGTTGTAATCAAGCCTTACTGTCATCATATTCACCAGGTTAGATAGAAGCAGCAATGAAGGATTAACTCCATGTCCATGAGTAGAAATTGAAGAGTGTGTAATTGTACTTGTGCTTGAACTTGAAGCAGAGGAAGTTGAACTTGCAAAGGACGCCATTGATGGCTTTGATAGCATGAAAGAAAACCTTAGATTCTTAGAGAGAATTGAAAGAATCCAAAAGAATTGAGATTTGTATTATCACTCACTAATCAATACATTACAATATCCCAATACATATCTACTCTATTATAGCTAATCTATCCTAACTAACCTGCGTAATTTCAGTAGGATTAACAAACTAATAGATGATCTAATCTTGACTGTACACGTGTCCATTAACTATAACTAACTTAGCTCTTAATAACTGACATAAAGCTACAGGTAGTTTTACAACCATGCTACTGAACTACATGTCGTTGCAGCTCATGAGCCTTTGTCTTCTGCACTGCACCCTGCTCTGCGTCTGCTGCCTTTACAATTTCCATGGAGAATCTTAACCATTCCTTGATTCCAACCCTGACAATACGCTAACATCAGGACACCACATATTCTTTTGGTTGTGAATGAAAATTCCATGGATCTCTATTTCTAATTCAGCTGAAGTAATTAATTAATGTCCCACATTTTTATGTTAAAATATAATTTAGTCCTTCAAAATTTTCCTGAGTGGTTAATTTAATTTGGTACCTAAAATTTTAATATTATCAATTTGTTCCCCATGTTTACAAATGTGATCAGTACATGCATTCCTTCTGTTAACTACTGCCACCATTAAGTACATATATGACACCATTTTTTGTGTAAATTTTACTAACAATTTTATTTATTTATTCATTTATTGATGATCATGGACTCATGTGCAAGTTGGAAGCCTTTTACCAAAACAATGTCACGTACAACACCAAAAACTATTGGCCGAAACCCACATATATCCAACATTAAACATGAGAAATGTATAAAGAGAGTTAAAACTAACAGAAGGCAATTAAAGGAAAATAAAAGCACAGCTTGCATATTATTAATACTGACGTGCGCTGGGTGCACATGCAAAACATTTGGCATCTGTGTTATGAATCTTAGTTTTTTTTTATGTAAGATTCTACGTGTTTGATCTTTTCAAAATAAGTTTACATGCTGCTTGTTTGACCAATTGCTTGATATCGATGCCTTCATTCTCCTTAGTTCTGTCTCTCCCATGCCTTTGATTCGTTTTGACGCCAGATCTAATTTTATTGACGTACGGGACGAGAGGAAATTTATAATTTATGAGAAGTACCCCTTTCTCTCATCATTTCCCTTGTCTTGGGTGTTCAAAAATACAACCTTCTTGAGTTCTAATTTTGCTTTCTCTCCTTCAACTTTGTACAACAATGCCAGAATCTTGCAATCTTTAAGGATAGTAAGCATACAGTTCTTGCATGCATGGGAGCTTCAACTTTGGTGAGTCATGGATGCATGGGATGAGGCGATGAGCTCAAGAGATGTAACAACATTCTTTCCTGTAAAAGAGTGTAGTCGGTCTTCATGTCCTTGACAGAGAGCTCTATTTTGGTTTCATTGGGCCTATCCTTACAAATGGTTATAAACAAGCCCAATAATTTTTTATTGTTAATGTCATAGATTCGTACAGTCATGTTGGAGTGAGGCCGGGCTAGTGTTGGTTTGCAGAATGAGGGGCTATGGGCTCATTTCAACCATAAGAGAGAGGGAGAGAGAGAGATCCAGTTCAAAGATGATATTCAAAGTTCAAATTCTCATTTTCCAACAATGGGATTATAAATGCAAACGAAAAAAAATTAGTAGATTTCTATTATTTGTTAGTGTTAATGTCGCAAACGCAATGCTTAATTTGTAAGATTTTTATATTAAACTGAGGGTGAAACTCTTTTTATTTATTTTTTAAAATTTTTACTTTTTATTTTATTAAGTTAGGGGAATAGAGGGAGAGGGGGTTGAATGAGCACAACCATTGAAGTAAGTGAAGGGATATTCTATTTTACCCCACTTTTTGGGGTTTGTTTAGAAATTGTGTGATGTTACTTCAAGCTATGATTTACGTAACTTGGGAATAAAATGTCTTGTAAAAAATCAAGACTCTCTCTCCCTAAATAGAAACCGAATTACATTTACAATCCAACTAAACTCTAATGAACTATGCCTATCCTTTTATATACAATCATGTACAAAAGAAAGCAAACACTAACTAACTCCCCTGATTTTAAGGAGAAAACTGTTACAAGTAAAAACTGCCTAGCTATGACACGTGTACATTAATATGTAATTACCATCCCACTTGGATACATTTCTTGTATAGAATGCATAATCTGATCATGATGAGGGATTGACTCTATTAAGTCTTCTAAGTCTTCATTCCCTAGGATTACATCCCTGTTTTTCCTTTGACTCTCTCGTGCATTGTGCCCTGCATCCAATTGCAGTCCTTCCCTGCTTCTGTGGTGCAGCACAGGATGCACCCTGATGCTGCAATACACGCTGAGATGCACAGACCTGCTGCTTCCCTTGATACTGAGTGCTAATGTCCTGCTTGGAAGCTTGTTGCTGTAAATTTGACTTAGGATTCCTTTTAACATGTAATGTTCAAGCTTAATTGGGTGTTGTCATTAGGATATCTCCTGTAAATTAATAGCTTTGAAGGTCACAAATTCCACCCCTTAGCTTTGATTGACTGTTTTTCTTTAAACGACCACCAGCAAGTCATATGACTATTAAAAATTGAATTCTTTATTTTGCCCTTACAATTTCTTAATATACTTAATATTTATAATCATGTGACCTGCACGCAATCGGTAATTTTAATCGTCAACTAGGCTATATGTATAGACATGAAAAGAGTTTCTTGGAGTGGCACAGGATTCTAGCTCATAACTGTTACATATCTAAGTTTCCTCCAAATTTGGTCAAGAAATATGATCAATGGGCTCACATTTTATTTTACGCTCTAACTAACACTAATGGTCCTTTTGGATTGAAGAGATGGGAGGGAAAGTAGAGTAGAGTTGGTTGGAAATTAATCTAATTTATGGCCAACTCTACTCTACTTCAATTCCCTTTGCACCCCCTCTCTCCCTCTATCCAAACAGGCCCTTAATTGTCTGGGAAGTTCCAAATTCATCGTATTCCTGACATTTAAATTTGCTTAATCCTCCTCCACTTCACACACTGATGTTAGAACCTCATCATCTTTAATTAAGAATATACATTAAGCACGCCATTCTTGCATGAGAGCTCCAACTTTGGGTAGGTGTGGAGTTGTGAAAAATATTCTCGTAACATTAGTCATCGACTCATCGATAGTGCTTCCACTTTGGTTAATAATAATAATAATTAGTCACTAACCCGTGCAACCTAGATATTTGTGAGGTAGACTAAAATAATTTTATAAAATCTTAAATTGATTAAAAAACTATACCATTGCACGATTTGCTCTTGTATGATTTTAATTTATGTTACAATTTGATAAAGAAGCCATTGTTTGAATGTGCAATGACTTACGAAAAATTTGTAACATAACATAGAGATTTTAATATATTGCACGGATTTACATTAATTACTCAAGAATACCGTATAAAAATGCACATTTAAACATTAAGAGAAAAAAATATCCTATATTTTATTCACTTAAAGTAAATCTGGATTCAAGAATACTATTCTAATTTATAAATTTTTAATATTTATATAACATTAACTTTTATTTTAATGTTTGCATGGATTTTGTTATTTTCAATGATGAAATTTCAGCTATTAAAAATTCTGAAAGACCAAAAAATATTAAAAAAATCAGATGACTCATGACTTAGAAATTATTGAAACAAAATAAAATATATATGACTAAACAATTGAGAAATATAAAAGAAAAATGGGTTTCATTCAAAAAAATAATCCATGGCTATAACTATTATTGAAAGGAATCAAAAGATTTAAAGCCTACAAATTAGATAATATGTGTGTGTGTGTAACTATACAACTAAGAAATATAAGAGAAAGGTGTGTTACTATCAAAAGAATAATTCAAATGTTAAAACTTTTGAAAGGCCAAAAAATATTAAAGAATTATAAGATTTACTTCCTATAAATTTTTGAAACAAAACAAAATGTATATAATTACACAATAGAGAATTATAAAAGAAAAATTGATTACCTTCAAAAGAATAATACATGGTATAGTCATTGAAATCTACTAAATATGTTCAAATATTACAAAAACTAACACAAATTCAAATGTTAAAACTTCCAAAATGCCAAAAAAGATATATAAGTAAAAAATAAGTTATTGAAAGAATTCAAAAAAATATATGACCATTCAAAAGAGAATTATAAGAAAAAGAAAAAAGTACATGAACCCATAAAATAATAAGTTATAAATTTTAACAGGTCTAAATTTTAAATGAAATCATATACAGTCACAGACGTAGGGTTTGGTAGTTTATGTACAAAAATCTTTATTAAAAAAAATACATAAAAAACCATAAAATAATTTTTTTTATCAAAATAAAGGAGAAAAAAAATATAAGAGTGACAAAGAAGGGGATAACAAATTATTTATTCATAAAAAAAAAATTAAAAATTTGCTAGAAAGTAGACAAATCTCAATATATGAAAAATCTAATCAAATAATCAATTACTAAAAAAAAAAATGATCAAATACTAAAATCATGTTATATATATATATATATATATATATATATAAAATAATGTTATGTAGTATAATATATATTGTAGTATAATATACATTATCTATACATGGTGCACGTTCTCTTGGAATTTGGAGCAATGCAAACCAGTTGTCTGCTTCATAAACGGCTAATGACTAAAGAAAAGGGAAAAAAGAATAGTAAATCAAACTTAAATTTAACATAGTGGTTGGTGAGTTTGAAGTTGGAACGCAGAGAGAGGAAGAAACTGAGAATAAAGCTAAGGAGTCAATATCGTACCAGAAGCTGTACCGGTTTAGTCAGTGGTACGATGTATTTTGGATACTGGTATACCGTTTCGAGTTTACTGTTATTTTATATAGTTAATATATATACATACATATATATATATACACACACAAAATCTCTATTTACCATAAAACATTACCTCAAAAATCTCCGTTTACCATAAAACATTAATTCAATTATTCATTGCATATAAAGAAAAAAAATACACAATGTAAAAAACAAAAAACTTAATTATTCATTAGACAAACAAAACTAAAAAGTTGATACTTGAAAAAAAAACAAAAAAAAAAAAAAAAAACAAAAAAACAAAACAAAAAAAACTATAAGGTTCTATTGATGTGATGCAATTAATGCATCACATAACGTGGGGCTCAAAACTGAAAAGAAGGTAAAAGGCTGAGGGGCTGTTTGGCTTCATTTTTTTACTACTCAATTTCCATCACTCATCACTCATCACTCAATATTTTTCGCACTATTTGTGGGCCCATACCTGTCAGCCGGTGCAGCTTTTTTTTTTTTTTTTTCAGTACCCAAACTCACCGAAGCTATTAAAAAAAAAAAAAAAAAAAAAACGAACAACCAACCCAGGAAAAAGAAAAAGAAAAAAAAAAAAACAACGAACAGCCAACCTAGGAAAAAATAAAATAAAAAACAACGATCAGCCAACCAACCCAAGAAAAAGAAAAAAAAAAGTCAAAAGTGGTCAAAAGTTGCAACTGATATTGTTTGCGGGTCCCTCATGTGTGTTTAATTACAAAAATGCCATTAAGTTATGAATTATGGAAACTGAAAACAGCCAAAAGTTGTTTTCAGTTTCCATAACTCATAACTCAAAAATCAGATAATTGAGTGATGGAAACAGAGTTATCGTTTTCCAAACAACCTTTTTGTTATGGGTCCCACCATTTTGAGTTATGAGTTATGGAAACACAGAATTGAGTTATCAAAAAAGGCAATCCAAACGGCCCCTGAACCATTCAGCCCATCTTTTATTAAAAAAATATAAGTTTTCAACATTTCCAAGGCTAGTCACATGTAAAAGGGCTTAAGAAATTTCAAATAAGATACCAAACAAAAAAGAGATATCACATAACAATGTTCATTGTTCAGCAAAAAAAGAGAAGAAATCAGAGCAATGGACAAGGACAACAGACGAGAAAAAGAAAAAAAAAAAAAAAAAAAAAAAGGAAGAAGAAGATCTAATCGGCGATGTCAATGTGGTGGCAACTTGCTGCACTGGGTTTGTTCAAATCATGCATTTCTTCTATTTTTCCTTTCATTTTTTGTACTGGTCAAATTTCTCTTTTCCGGCCGAAACGTCCGGTATGGCCGGTATTGTCCGGTATAGGCCGGTATCTTGAGCGGTACATTTTGAAGGTGTTTCGGTACCGGTTCATCGACCGGTACAAAAAATTCCGACCGTACCGGCCAGTACGGTACGGTATCAACTTCCTTGGAATAAAGTCACAAATGGACAAAGTTGATTGCAGAGGCGTGATATTGTAATTTTTTGAGGATACAAAGAAAAGTTACGTTACTTTGAAGATTGCTGCACATGGTCCCCTTCTTTCTTCAGTTCAGTCCAAAGTAAGTCATAGAAGTTTTGTAAGGATGAAGGAGGAATATTTAGAGAAGTGAGAGGATAGGGAGAAATCATTTTTTTTTTTTTTTTTTTTACATTGATTATAGAGTTGGGTTATATATATATTGGGGTTTTCCGTGGGTCTGAGAAAGGAGATCACTGTTCTGAGGAGAGAGATCTTTGTTGTTTTGTGGGTATGGTGGGTTTTGATTGAGTAAACTGTGGGTATGGTGTCTTTAGATGCTTTGCCATGGATCTGAGGAAGAAGATCTCTGTTGGTTTGCCATGAGTCTGAGCATTGGGAGGGAGCTGGTAGAGGAGGAGCATTGGGTTGGGGGAGCTGGTAGAAGGAGAGAAGTCAGAGCGTGCATTTTAGAGAAAAAAGAAGGCAGAGCATTAGCATTTATTGGGATCGGGACCTTCGGGTTTTAGAAAATTTTATATTTATTATTATTTTTTTTTAATATTATGCTAATGTGGAAAATTGTGGAATCTTCAAAAGTTTTGGTTTTATATATATACTAGTTAAAGGCCCGTGTGTTGCACGGTTTTATGATAAAATTTATAGAATATATGTAAAAATAATTATTATAACAAAATAAATAAATAACTCTTATTAGTTGTATTATAATATTATTTTTAGTTACATGTATCAAACTATTTGCATATGAATTTTGCATTTAATGAATCTACATATGATTACAAACCTTTCTTAGGATATGCTTGAAATCCTTTATGACAAACCTGAAAAAATAAAAAATAAGTTCGATAATTGCAAAGGAAAAAAACCCTATTTTATAGTGATGGCTCAAGAATAAAAATAATCAATGCACAAAAAAATTGATATTGGAAGAATGATGACTTTTTAAAGATTATGAAAATTCAGGAATTAAAGTTCCAAAATTTTGCGATTAAAAACCAAAAAAAAAAAAATGATTAATGAAAATTTTTCGGGAATAAAAAATTATACTAATAATTAGCAAAAAATAGTAATTAATGTTGCAAACCAATACATAACACTATGCATACTTTACATAAATAAGTATTAAGTGATAATATTCAAAATATAAATATAAAAAAAGAAAAGAAAAATGGAACAACATGAATAAATCCAATTTGAAAAAATAAATTTCATTTTGTTTAAAAAAATTATATAAAAAATCATATTAACTAAATAGTGGTGTATTTTAATGGTCCAAACAAATAATAAAGCATATACTTTTGTGCCTAATCACATCTAGCAAATAATAAAGCATTCAAAATATTGAAAGGCAATTTAAATTCATGTATGTTTGCATGAGATACTTTGGATGGTAGGTTTGATAAAAGCTTCTACTATGGATTTCATAGACATCAAATTTTCTAAGTAATAAGAACCAAAAACAAAAAAAAAAACAAACAAAGGAGAGTTAGATTTCTAAACAACATAGAAATTATAAAAGAATGAGAATTATTAATAATAATGGGGGAGAGAAAAGAAGAAGAAGTTGTTATGCCTAAGAATATATAAGAATACATGGAAAAACAGAATATATATATATATATATATATATATATATATAAAATTTTCAGTTGTAAGGAAGTTAGATTTCTAATCACTCTAGGAATTATAAGAGAAAAAGAGTTAATTTAGGATATATGTTTTATCCACAAAATAAAAATGTCATATAGATTGAATGAAAAAAAAAAAAAAAAAAGTAGTAAGTAAGTAAGTAAACGTGAATGATGCTAAATTGCTAATAAGGAAATGTGATAGATTTTTTTTTTTTTTTTTTTTTTTAAAGTTATAATCAATTTAGAATTTTAAAGTTATCTAAAGAAGAAGAAGAAGTAAAGTTCAATGTAACTTATTTTTTAAAGTTATCTAAATATGATTTATTTACAATTTTTTTAAAAAATATTTCAGGCACCTAATTTGAAATTTTTTAGATAAAAAGGTGTCATCTATATCAATTAACATAGGCCTGGGCCTCATGTGTATCAATTAGTTAGAACTCTACATTAACGTTAATCATAATTTTATATTAAATTTTAGTGTTTATCCAAAGAATAAAAAAGTGAAGGAAGAGATTGGATGAAGAATTTGGATTGTAATCAAATTAAAACTTTTAATCAAGATAGAAATTATAGGAGAAGAAGATAACAACAAAAAGAATTTATATTTTATTAGCTAGATTGATATTAGATTTTTTTTATGTTAAAATTAATACCCAAAAAAAAAAAATCTAACGTGAAGTAGGTTTTTTTTTTTTTTAGTATTTTTTTAGAGATAAAAATGAATTAGAGTCCTAATTAATCTAATATTAATTTGCATTTTTTTAAGACATGAACTAGAGTCCCGATAGTATACTATTCCTCTAATATTAATCTGCAATTTTTTTTTAGACATGAATTAGAGTCCTAATAGTATACCATTTATTTTTAGTTCTTTAAAAATCTAAAAATTTAATAAAATTTCTAAATATAGAGCCTAAGCCTACGTAACGCTATGGGAACAATTTTTTTTTTTTGGTCCGCTTTCAGCTACGCTATATAGATGCACTACCTTGTGAAAGAGAACATCATATGTGAGTAGCATCTAGAATCGAATCCAAAGCTGCTAAGAACAAAAAATCGAGTAGCAATTAAAAAAAAGTATATTAAAAAAACATAAATATAAATATAAGCAATTAAAAAACATTCAACATCTATACCCACAAAACAATTCAACTTAACAATCCATAACAATTCTCTAAATTGAATTAAACTTAAGGAAATCAACCTAAACAAATACACAAAATATATTCAATTTGATGGGAAAAAGAAAAAAGTAGAGTAAGAAAATACGTACTTGTAAGGTTGTAGGTAGAAGAAGAGAATAATAGAGATTGTAGGTAGAAGAAGAGAAGAATAGCGCAAAAAAACCTAATGGTGGGTATTAATTATGAATTATTTGATATATATATATATATATACACACACTCCACATTAAAGAATTTTTAATTGTTACGTTTTTTGTTTGTATCCACTTAGAATACTGCTAGGTCTTTTTAGCACCATACACCACGTGAAGAAATTAACATAACCACCTGCTTTTAATTGTTATGATTTTTGTTTTTATCCACTTAAAAATACAACAAGTGTAATTAAATTTTAATCAAATTAAGATTTTATCCAGTTAGGAATTATAGTTGAATAAAAATTATATCCACTTAGAAATCATAGTTGAAGAAAACTTATATATATTTTTTCTTAAAATCTAAAAATTTAAGAAAATTTCTACAATTTGGTGCTGCCACTTGACACAACCACAACGTCTAAGCCCAACTTTTATTATATATATAATATATAATATGATATATATATATATATATATATATAGATAATCTATGCCTTACAGAGATTAAGATTTTCTTAAGCAAAAAATCTAGGACCCACACACTTTGACATAATTTTGATATATGACAATTGAAAAATAAATTTTTTTTTCTATACTAAATATTAGTTGTGGGTTTGTGCATAAGTGATATGATCCAATCACACATTTACAAATATGTAAATTATTAAAGTGTGAACAAATGCGTTTCGATAGATGATGTGTTTTCTTAAGATATTTTGAGAAAAAAAAGGAGAAATACGTACTTTTACTTTGGATTCAATACTTTTTATTTAAACCTCAAATTTCAAGGCCATGCCTAACTATGTTGAATTTATGGTGGGAGTTGGGAGGAATTTTGCTTTCAATAGAAAGAATTATTTATTGAGGCGAGCTAAAAGTCACAGATTGAGATATGAATTGAAGATAGTGCAATTGTTTAATTACCCCTCACAAATTTTTTTACTCTTTTACATTTTAACTTTGTCTAACTTTATTTTATTCAAGAGTGAAGATTGAGAGTTTTTTTTTTCAACTATCAATCTTAGCCACTAAGAGCTATTGCACCATGTGCACCAGCGTATTATTAGGGTTGGAAAATGGAGTGATTCATGTGACATATGACATCACTAATAGTACTGCATAGTCTACACCAGCGGACCAGCATGTCATAGAGAGGAATCACAAGGAAGAAGGCATAGTAGTTATGGCATGACAAAGACGACCTGTCCGTCAACATCATACCTACCGCGAGGCAATCAGTAGCAGACGGACCAGCAAAAAGAGAGAGGGATTAAAGGAGTAAAGCAGCCAATTTGGAATATATACACAATGAGTGTGTTTGGATTAAACTTATTGTTACTGACGATTGAAAACTGAAAACTGAAAATACTGTAGTAAAATAATATTTAAATGTGTAAATAATATTGTGAGACCAATTTTTAATATTTTTTAATACGTAAACAGTGTATGTACAGTGTATGAACAGTGTATACACTGTTCATAACAGTAAAAATTGTCTCCCAAAGTCAACAAATGTGGGCAAAAAAAAAAAAAAAAAAGTAGAAAACATGAACTGAAAAACGTGGACGCGGAGCCCAAACGCACACATTAGGAGACAATTTGTGCCCGCATTTTCATGTTTTTCAGTTCACGTTTTCTACTTTTTTTTTTTTGCCCGCATTTGTTGACTTTGGAAGACAATTTTTACTGTTATGAACAGTGTATACACTATTCACACACTATTTACGTATTTAAAAATATTAAAAATGGGTCTCACGATATTATTTACACATTTAAATATTATTTTACTACAGTGTTTTCAGTTTTCAGTTTTCAGCAACAATAAGTTCAATCCAAACACACCCAATGTCCATCTTTTGTTTCTTGTGATTATATGCGGGACCTTTCGCAGAAATGCACTCCTAGAGAGTACTCCATTGTTCCATGGTTCATTTTGTAAATAGACACCAACTACAATTGTCTAATGGACGTACGTGAAGGGGATATATACGAAATTTTTAGATCTGTGAGTTTCAAAAACAGAGAAAAAATATATAATAAAAAATAATTATACAAAATAATATTTACGTAATTTGACAGTTAGCTTTAGTCTATTTTGGACTCGAGGTTTCAATCCCATTTGCAGTTGGGGAAAACAATAAAAAATAAAAAAGTATTGATCAACAATTATTATCAGCAAAATTCTTATGGTTTTTGAAAAGAATCTAGTATTTTTACATAATCAAGATAATTAATGTATTATTTCCTCAAAAAAAAAATATTAATGTATTAGCTATTTCTATATTATTAGATCCAACTTAAGACTCTCTCTCTCTCTCTCTCTCTCTCTCTCTCTCTCTCTCAAGATAGATAGATAGATAAATATTTTCTAGTAGATATTATTAAAAGTAAATATTTACAAATTAAAAAACACTATCTACAATATAAAATTGAAATATGATAAGAATAGAAATAATTTTAAAATCGTAGATTAATTGAGTCTAAAGATCTTCAAATTCCACCTACCCCTTATAACTGTTGAATTATCAACCAAAAAAAAAAAAAAAAATCTCCCATTAATTATAGTTCCAAAGATTTTGGAAATGACTTTATTCCTATAATTATCACCACTATTTGAAACATATATATGCTCATGATTTTTGGATTGAGATAAGTCTCACATACAGAGCAAGTGTATAGAACTTATGGAGCCAACGGTCACATGCACTATTCCAATTTCAGCTTTAATGCAATCACCTCATTCTAGGACTGGCACTGGAAGTCAAGCTCGCAACTGTTGCTTATCTAATTTGTTTACTTGTACACTAAATTTGTTCAAGAAATGTCAAGGGGCTCACCGTCCATTACACGATTCTGACTAATAGTACTTGAATATCAAGGGGTTCGAAACATCACCATTCTTGCGCTAATTCTCTTCTTTCCCTAGCTATAAATTTGCTTCTTCTTGAGCTGCAAAGCAACCAAACACACAGTTGTGCCATTTCAAAGTCTAGTTAACCAGCATTTTAGCTAAGCAAAAGCCTTTTCAACCACATTGAATGGGGCTTTGTTCACACCTGAGTTCCGCTCCACCATCTTCATCTTTTTCCATGCACACAATTATTCTTCTCTGGTTCTTTGGCCTGTTTCTCACCTCTGTGGTTGGCGGGAATAATGAGACAAACCGGTTGGCACTGCTCGACTTCAAAGCCAAGATTAGTAAGGATCCTCTCGGGGTCATGAGCTCTTGGAATGATAGCATCCACTTTTGCCAATGGAAAGGTGTTTCCTGTGGTCGCCGACATCAAAGGGTCACTATGTTGGACCTGCAATCTCAGAAACTGGTAGGCTCTATATCCCCAAATATTGGAAATTTAAGTTTTCTGTGGAAGCTAAACCTTGAAAACAATAGCTTTTATAATGAAATTCCCCAGGAAATTGGCCGTTTGCATAGACTACGAGTCTTGCAATTGAACAATAACACAATAAACGGAACAATTCCTAGCAATTTATCCAGTTGTGTCGACCTCATATTGTTTCATGCAGCTGTTAATAATCTGGTTGGAGAAATCCCCACAAAACTTGGCACCTTGTCAAAGCTCCAAATCTTAGCCATTCATAAAAATAGTTTGACAGGAATTATCCCATCTTCTTTCGGAAACTTATCATCTCTAAAAGGCTTATCTGTAGCCTATAATAACCTGGGTGGGAGTATCCCTAATTCTCTTGGCCAATTGACCAAACTTAAAGTCTTTGCTATGGCATCAAATAGGTTGTCTGGTATAATTCCTCCGTCATTCTTCAATATCTCTTCAATAATAAAGATAGATGTAGCAGTTAACCAAATCCAAGGGCATCTTCCATCAGACATAGGTATTACTCTACCAAATTTAGAAATATTTTCCATCAGCAACAACCAGTTTATTGGATCTATTCCTATTTCAATTTCTAGTGCCTCGAATTTACATATACTAAATTTGGCCGGGAATAAACTAACTGGAAAAGTTCCTTCTTTAGAGAAGCTAAATAGTGTGAGGTTGTTTTCCATTACTGAAAACCAGCTTGGAAATGGAGGAGCAAATGACTTGAGTTTTCTCTGTTCTTTGTCAAATGCTACCAACCTAAGAGATTTGGAGATTAATACCAACAACTTTGGGGGGGAATTGCCTAAATGTATTGGCAACATCTCAACTACTCTTACCTTTTTCTATTTGAATAATAATAAAATATCTGGAAATATTCCTAGTGTGATAGGGAATTTGATCAACCTGGAGGATATAGAAATGTGGAACAATAAATTTTCAGGTAACATCCCCTCTATACTTGGAAACCTTCAGAAATTACAATTTTTGGATTTATCTCAAAACAATTTCATTGGGAACATTCCATCCTCTTTTGGAAATTTAACAAATTTGTTGGAGTTGTATTTAGGAGACAATAATCTTCAGGGAAGCATCCCTTCAAGTCTAAGTCAATGCCAAAATTTGATAACTTTTCATCTTCCCTGTAATAATCTTAGCGGTATCATTTCCTCGGAAGTTATTGGTCTCTCATTTTTACTAGATAGCCTTGACTTGTCTGACAACCAATTCACTGGTATCCTTCCCATGGAAATAGGAAATTTGAAAAATTTAGAATATTTGAATATTTCTGAAAATATGTTGTTTGGTAAAATACCGGCAAGTCTTGCAAGTTGCGTAAAGCTAGAATTTCTAGCCATGAGAAGAAACTTTTTCCAAGGGGTTGTTCCTTCATCTTGGGAATCATTAAGAGGTCTTGAACATTTAGACCTTTCTAACAATAATTTTTCTGGCATGATTCCAAAATTTTTGGAGAGTTTTGATTTCTTAAAATTATTGAATCTCTCGTACAACCATTTTGAGGGTGAGGTACCAACAAATGGAGTTTTCAGGAATGCAAGTGCAACTTTGATTAAGGGAAATAGTAAGCTTTGTGGGGGCACACCAAAGTTTCAACTTTCTAACTGCAACAACAAAAAATCCATGAAGAGAAAGTTGACTCTTACATTGATGTTAATACTTTTCGGGCTTATTGGAGCATATTTGGTCCTATCATTTCGATTTCTTTGTTCTTTAAGAAAAAAAAGGAAAGAAAATACCTCAAGTGATTCTATAAATTTGCTTATGAATGTGTCTTACCAAAGTCTCTTTAATGCTACTGATGGATTCTCTTCTGCTAATTTAATTGGTGTGGGTAGTTTCGGGTCAGTTTATAAAGGTATTCTTGATCAGTATAAACATACTATTGCTATCAAGGTGCTGAACTTAAGGTGCCATGGAGCTTCCAAAAGTTTCAAAGCTGAGTGTGAGGCTCTAAGAAACATTAGACACCGAAATCTTGTAAAGGTGCTCACAGTATGTTCAGGTTTTGACTATCAAGGTCATGATTTTAAGGCATTGGCATACAAGTTCATGGTAAATGGCAATCTAGATGAGTGGTTACATCCAACTCCAAGAAAAATTAATGAGGCACTTGAGAAACAAAGGAAGTTGAGTCTTCTTCAAAGATTGAATATTGCCATTGATGTTGCTAGTGCATTGGATTATCTTCATCATCATTGTGAAACACCAATTGTTCATTGTGACCTCAAGCCTAGCAATGTTCTTCTTGATGATGAAATGATTGGACATGTAAGTGACTTTGGGTTGGCAAGAATCCTTCATGATATTGTCCATGATTCTTCTACTAATCAATCAAGCTCCATTGGGGTTAAAGGAACGGTTGGTTATACTCCTCCAGGTAAATATATCTTACATTTCTTAAATTTAACTCCTTTTCCTTTTCCCATATTTCCTACTATTGAAGATAGAATGCTTATAACAAAATTTTCTAAATATCTTTTTCCCCCTTAATTTTTATTTTATCCCATTGAAAAACATGCTTTGAAACTCTTAATATTTTTTATTTCCCTTCTTTTTATGCTATGAAAGTATGTTTACTAATATATGTTACATGCAATTGCAGAGTATGGTATGGGAAACAAGGTGTCAATATACGGTGATGTTTATAGTTATGGCATATTATTATTAGAGATGTTTACAGGAAAAAAGCCTATCGATAACAGTTTCCACGATAGCTTAAATCTTCATGACTTTGTCGAAGCAAATTTGCCAGAACGAATATTTGATATTATAGATCCTATTCTTCTCTCAAAAAGACAAGAGGAAGGGAGAAGGACGAATGACACTTGCAATGAGAATCAAAATGACAGTCTAAAAATTCAAGAATGCTTGATTTTGATACTTGGAATTGGAATTGCTTGCTCCAAAGAATATCCAAGAGAAAGGATGAACATCAGTGCTGTTGTAGTTGAGTTGCATTCAATTCGGCAAAATCTTCTTAGAACCTATATATGACAGGTAATTTTTTATTTATAAAATCTTTGGAAGATATAGTTTGGTAATGTATTTACCACAGCACGTGATCAAACTTAAAAAGGTCACTCCAAATGTTTTAGGGAAGATGGAATCATATTGCGATTTGAAATATACCTTCGTGTTAATATTTATTTTTATTGTATTAAACTGAGAAGATTGGAAACTACTTCTATAATAATTAAACATGTGACTTTTTGTTCTTTATATTGCTTGTTCCAATAAAATAAAAAATAAAAAAAATCCAAAATGGTCTAAAATTTAATTTAATTTGGTTGATTTCCGCTACTGGAGTGATCAAGATTACAAGGACTTGTTAGATCCTATTACTCTAGACAAATGTCTCTGAAATAAGCTTAAATTATAGCCACATGTATTGAATTTCTGACACAGACATTTAAAGACTACAAAGTTAAATAATTTGTTGTAGAAATCTTGAATTTCAAATTTGTTGTAAAAACATTGCTTTTTTTATATTCTAGTTTATCTTTCAAGTAAATGGATTGCTAATTCCATACTAATTGAATGAGATGGCAAAAAAAATTAACTTTCCTGCATTGTGAATTTTCTCAAAGGTATAAAAAAATTTGATACTTAAATAATTAGGTTGTAGGTAATGAGTTAAAGAACGTCTTTTAAATTCTTTTTTCGGTAGAAAAAACCTCACTCCTTGCGTAGTTTAAAAATAATTTTGAAGCTTATTATTCTAATTAAAAATTTATCTTTCCTCACCATAGGTGCACAAGACCGATGATTAATTATGAAGGCCAACACCTGCCGTTTATTCTTAAGAAAAGATTATAGAGGCCAACACTGCTTGAGAATTCAGGCACATTTGGTGCATATTGGCATTTGGAGGTAACTAGGGAAAACATACACTTTGTTCAATCGTTTGGGTAAAGCTAATTTGAGTTTGGCACCATCTTCAAGTGTATTTGTCGCTTTTTGGTATATTTGGAGGTAGATTGGGCTAATATGCATTTGGCTTTTTGTTTTTTACTTTTTTGGTTGTGCTGTAATATTTGTTTAACACTTGAGGCTTGAGAGAAGTCTCATCAAGGAATCTATATATATATAATTTGTGAGTTATTGTGTCTCTTATTCGTTCAACTTTTATTCATTCCATATTCATTCCTGTTAATATTTTTTTAACTTTTATTCATTCCTATTATTTTTTCATGAGTTCCTACTCATATTTGTAATAATTTTTAAAACAAATTTTATGTGGGAGAACTTCTAGATGTCCTTTTGCACAACAAACTAAAATAAAAAATTTTGCTACCACAACACTTTATCCCTATGCTATTTAAAAATTAAGAAGATGATGCATGTTGGGGAGAGAACACCTTGGAAAGACTCCTTTGTTGAGAGATTAATACAATATATAAAGATTCCACTTAACCCTGGTGCTAAAACTTATGAACGTGGGTCCAACTATGTTATTTTAACCATTACCTCTTTATATATGGGCCATGAATAAGTCCCACTAGCTTCTTCTCCTTATGAGCTTTCTTCCACTAGTTCATCATCTGTAGGAACCATGTGTCAACCCCAAATGCTCATCCATGGACCTAGTCCACACGTTTATGTCCATCAAAACCTTATGCCACACTTGTGTGTGTTCCAAGTATACGCACCTTGTCCCCAACTATAAAAGGGGCCCTTGTTAACCTTTTCACCTTGCTGTGCATTGCCCTCAGCTCTAACACCACTTGCTAAAGAGAGAACATCACGGGGAGACTCCTTTGTTGAGAGGTTAATGATATATAGGAACATCACTTAACTTAAAAAGCTTAAATTTAAGAGTTTGGATTCAAATATATTATTTTAACCACTCATCTTATCATCATTATTTTCTTCTCAGATCTATAATAATTATCTTATGTGGGAGAACTTCTAGATGTCCTTTTGCACAACAAACTAATACCAAAACTTCTACTACCACAACACTATCTTTGTGCTATCTAAAAATTAAGATAATGATGCATGTTGGGAAGAAAACATCTTGAGAAGACTCTTTTGTTGAGAGATTAATATAATATATAAGGATTCCACTTAACTTTAGAGCTAAAACTTATGAATTTGGGCCCAATTATTTTATTTTAACCATTATCTCTTTAAGTATGGGTCATGAACAAGTCTTACTAGCTCTTCCTCTTTATGAGATATCCTTCCACTAGCTCATTATCAATGGAAATTAACCACATGTCAATCCCAAACGCTCATCCATGGAGTTGGCCCACATGTTTGTTTCCATTGAAACCTTATGCCACGCTTGTGTGATGCTCACTTGTGTATATTCCTAGTATGCGCACCTTGTCCCCAACTATGAAAAGGGCCCCTATTAACCTTGTCACCTTGCTACGCACTACCCTCAAGCCTCAACTCTAACACCACTTGCTAGAGACAGAGCATCTTGGGGAGACTCCTTTGTTGAGCAGTTAATGTAATATATGGAGACGTCACTTAACCCAAAAGCTTAAACTTAAGAGTTTGGATCTAATTATATTATTTTAACCACTTATTCTTATCATTATTAATTAATGTAAGACTTTACTCACATATAGGGGTGTCCACAGGTCGAGTCGGGTCAGGGTTGTGCCTAAGCCAAACTCGAACCAAATGAGGCGGGTGGATGAAAAATGGTCCCGACTTGGAGATTTGGTTGGATTTTTCGGTTTGGGTCTCGTCTGATTCGGGTTGGTCTCGGGTTTTATCATCGGGGCCGAAATCTGGCGAGATTAGACTGAAATCTGACTGGATCCGTCGAGATCTGGCCAGATCTGGCGAGATCAGGCCGAAATCTGAACGGATTTGTCGATATCTAGCCGGATTCGTCGAGATCTTGCCCAAATTTCATTAGATAACGGCGAGATCTCACCAGATCTCGAAGGATCTGGACTAGATTTTGCCAAAACTGGTTGGAAATTTGTAATAACTCATCGGAAAGAGAAAGGATTTGATTTGGGTCGGGTGTCACGGGTTTCAAAAGGAAAAACCGACAACCGACCTGCGTGGGGTCGGGTTAGTGAGTTTAGAACCCGCGTTCGACCGCTGGAGTCGTCGGATTGGGTGGCGGTGGATCGAACACGGGGGGGTTGGCCGGGTTGAGCGGGTCGCCGGGTCTGTTGGACACTCCTACTCACATATGTATACTCAACAATAATGTCTTTTGAGACCATATTAGAACAATGCTAACTAGTCCCAAAAATGGTTCTTAGGCATAAAATTAAGGTATCTCTGGAAGCATCGTCATGTTTGAATTCTATTGGCAACCCCTTAACTTGGTTGTCTTTATTAAGGAATTTTCCTGCCATAAAGGACTGGATTTCCATAATGATCGAAGACTAGAAATTCTAAACCCCTTTGACCATTAATGGCTCAATTATGCAGCTTGCATGAACCAATCCTACGATGATGGGGCGTCAGGATTGGTTGACTTGGACCTCTAAGTTGTAAGTGTGCATGATTAATAGCTCCTAGAAAGCTAGAGTTAGTGAAAGTCACTGGTGTGGTGTGTCATGCAAATGCAATCAAGACATTTCTTGTAAATCTGTGACGAACAAAGAAAGACTTGGTGTAACACGGACAGGTCTTCTTGGTCAAGCAATAAGTGCTCTGGCTTCTTCCTCTAGGTTCACTATCACACCCTTGTGAAGCATTAGAGATATTTCCACGGAGAATCTTAGCCATTCCATCATTCCAACCCTAATGATACGCTAATTACTACAAGAAATTTGGCTATTTTCAACGGTTGAAACTGTTGAGAAAAAGTACTAAAAACCGTTGAAAAAAGTAATTTTGACAATTAAAGTGACCGTAGAAAACTATTATTAAAAACCATGTCGAGAATATTTTTCTACGGCCTATGAAACTGTTGAAAAAAGTTTTACACCTTTAACAACATGCACTCAACCGTTGATAAAGGGTATTTTGAGATAAGTTTCAATGGTTTGTAACTGTTGAAATAAGTATTTTTCATTAAAAAAAAAAAAAATTGGATATGGTCCTTCACATTGATCAAAATTTAATATCCACATTCAAAATATAAACATTAATAATGACCAATTTCAAAATTTTACTACTATAATATAATTTACAAAATAAAAAATATCCTGAACATATTGCCTCAAATTTACACAATTTGCATGTGTTTTAGCCAAAGCAAATGTAGCAGTATGAACAAAAACAACTTAAGTTTGTCCCACATTTTCCAGCTGCTCCTCACCACCTCCAGGTACCTATAATAACAAAATTGCATACAAAAACAACTTTGATTTTGTATACAAAACCACTATAATTATAGAAAAAAGAAAAGAAAAAAGAAACAGAACAATAACTAATAAATAAGACCTTTACTTTAGAGAAACTTTAATTACTTATTATGAAGCAAGAGCATGTGATTTAACATATGGGTTAAGCCTAATCTGTGGACCTATTAACTAAACTATGGACCATTTATTTTAACAAGCCCGTCACCTAAATAACTAGCCCAAAGAAAGTACAACCCAACAATGAGCCCATAGACTAGAACGTTAGTGCTTAAATCTCTTATGGCAATGTTTAGTGTGTTCACTCCACAACCCCAACGTAACACGTCTCTCTTTTCTTTCCTTTGCCAAAGGCCTTGTAGCTAAATTGACACTTCCCTATGTACAAAGTGCTTGGAGGTCTAAGAGGGAAATGGTTCAAACTGCGGGATTAACAGCATGTTGTAATTATTTCTCAAAAAAAAAAAAAAATTATTTCCTTTTATCAATATTCAATATCTGTCCTAGCTTATAAGCATTCAGAAGCCAAAATTCATACAAAAAAGCAAGCATAGTTAATAAATTATTTAAAATGTAAGCTACCAAAAAATAATTATACATTTAAAATATAACATGACCAAAAAGAACAATACACCATGGCTATTGATCATACCTTGCTAGTGGCTATAAGCATTTCAAATGCTTCTATTCCATGTTCTACAATATAATTTTCTGTTGCGGCTAGAACATCACCTAGCTTTCTAAAGAGCCTTTGCTTCTCTTTGTTCCATGTTCTTCAATATAATTTTCTGCAGCTGCTAGAACGTCACCTGGCTTTCTAAAGAGCCTTTGCTTCTCTTTGTTTACCATTGCTCTGTGTACAATACTCTTTAGCCTCCCATTAGTCCACGCCTACAAAGTAGGTAGTAACTATAAGTGTGTGTTAATGGAAATAAATACACCAAAAAGTCATAATTTGTTAACCTTAGTAAGATTATTAGTCTTAACAAACAATTCAATTTTTCTAACATTCAAATCTTATTTGTTGCCAATACGAACAAGTGGTAGAACTTAAATCCTAGATCAAATAGAATTAAGCAGAACATCCAACATACAAGTGAGAGTGAGTTTCTGTCATTCTCTACAGTTTTTGAATGGGTTGGGGGTAAATGGGGATGGAGCTGTCAAATTTTAGGTGAAGTAGAGATGGGGAAGAAGGTTTGTCCAAACACAAGTACAGAACAGTATTGGAAGGGGTCTGACATGGGTGGCACAGGAATGGGAGAGGAGAAATTGACCCCACCCCATTGTATTCCCTTTTAACCATGGTACTTAACCTAATCTTAATAAAATAATATAGAAATTTCTTAAATTTCAAAACTATTTCCTAGAGTACATGTACCATTTGCGTACCTCAAACTTCATGTGTGTGTAAACAAGCACGCATGTATATTTGGGATTTTCTTTAAGTAAAAAAAAAAAATGTCCCTACAATATTTGGAGCAATTACAAATTAGTAAGGAAACAGTGTACAAAGACAACAAGTCTGTCCTACATTAATGTGCTATGTACAAGAATTAAGAAATTACCAAAATTCAATGCATTTCTTATTACCTCATGGGAAAGGTTGCCAACATAGATAGTAGCGTATGCTGGATTGTTTTCAGGAGCCTCGTCATTGATCTACAAAACAAATAAAACATAAGAAACTAACTGTCAAAATCTAGATATTCCAAACCAATTCTAGTCTAGCATACTTTAAATTAGAGCACATGCTTTGGGATACAACAGGAACTAATTCAAATTTAATTAAGCCACAAAATATATGAGCTTAGCTCTTCTAACACAACCTGATATCAGTTATGATAATCCTAAAGTTCTCGTGAGCCTATTGAGCTAAGAAATTTCCTAGGACATATCATGGACATGAAGAAAAGGCAACTTCTTACTCCAAAGCACTTTATTTTACATTAGAAAACCATTCTATACATTAAGTTTCGCGAAAAGGATTTTATGTGGGAAGTGAACATCAAGAGCCCAGAGTTTATAGAAATCCATAACTTGGTGACCTCTGCAATGATTGTAGATAAATATGATGGCTTCTACAATTTGGAAATTATAGAAAGCCATGTAGTGGCCAATCTTAAATACAGCTATACTCTTCACAATGAAATATTTAATGCACTATGCATATGATTATTGCACTTTAAATAATAAGTTATAGGTATTAGAGGTTTCAACTAGCAGTAAGTTTTAGGCGAGTAACAGAATTTCAATATGGCAGTAAGTTTTAGTCCTTTGCATAACCACCTGTAATTGCAACCTATCCAGACTACTATTCTCAAGACCCTTCTTTTAAGGTACTAGCACTAGATTTTGGATGAATTTTCATAAGTCAACTTCTCTGTGTTTATCAACTCAACCAAATCCCATGGACACTGTAAATTGGAAGATACATTAATGCTGACACTTGACAGCCAAATAGATAAAAAAAATAAAAATAAAATATAAAAATCAAATTAAGATCCACACAAAGTTGAGACCCCTTTTTGCAAGTGCCTTCGGCAATAAAGATCCACCCTCCAAGAAATGCAGTACACTATTAGAAGAAACAATTGAGTATCAAGCATCTTATCAAGCCTATAAAATTAAAACGGCAATGATGAACAAAAATTGAACACATCATAGCATAATAACAAAGACAAGCAGCAATTTTATTGGCACGGTTTCTAGTCCACCCTTATTGGTGATAGAAGCTATTATCAAAATATCTATGAATCTATCTAATACAAAGTTGAAACCCACCTTTTAGAAAAATAGTGATTTCACCACGTTTATCTTAGTCTCAACAAGTCTAATTACCTCATCACCATAACCATGGATTGATTATGTGTAAACCCTAATTTTCAAAATCCTCCAAATACAGGGATTCTAAAATTGAAATAAAAAAATCAATAGCACGAAGATCCAATAATCAATCAAATAGATGAGAAAGCAAGAAAATCGCATGGAATTCCGAGATCTAACTAGAAATAGAATTGCAAAACTAAAACAGATATAGAAAATCACTTACCGAAGCCTTGAAATTGAAATTTTCCAATTCGAGCAGACAAAACCAAAAGAAATCGATCTACAAAGAAAATAGACTTAGGTTTTTCTGAGAGAGAGATAAGAGCGTTAGAGAGAGCGAGAGAGGGAGAACAAATGCTACTGAGAAAAAAAAAAGGGGGAATTCAAAGACGGAGAACAAGTTGCTTTTGTATGTGTTTGTGAGAATCAGAGTAAAAACATAATTTCATAGAGGGAAGCGCGTTCCTGATTTTCTACGTTTACAAACTGTGGAAAAAAAAACATAATTAGCAATATCAACATTTATCCACCCGTGGATATAATTTTCTCAATTAATATTTTTTATCTACTCCTTTATTTATTTATTTTAACGGTGAGGAATAAAAAAAAAAAGGGAGCAACTTTATTTATTTATTTATTTTGATGAGAAATCTGGAATTTCATCAAAAGAAATTGGAGTACAACAGTAAGCACATGGACAACAAAATACAAGACATGTTAACATTTCACCCTGTCAGCTAAAAGGAGATGTTGTAGTATTGCTGGCTCTGCACCATCCCATACCTGAGATTCTGCAGAACCCTTTGCTAACTGTGCCATGCTAACTGTGCCAGCTCATGCGCCATTCTGCACTTTCCAGCTACTAAAGGATTCCAACAGGACAAGAACTCCTTGAATAATTGTACCTACTTCTCCATGGCTTGACCGTGTGCTGATTGCTTAAGCCACTACTAAAGAGTCTGTCTCAAGTATGATCTAGTGTAGTCCTCTTTCACGGGCTAATAGGACACCTTCTTCGATTGCCAAAGTTTCAGTAATTTCTGCCTCATATGATCCAGCCAAAACCTTGCTTTTTGCCACCAAGACTGAACCTCTGCAGTCACAGATTACCACTCCCACACCAGATAAGCCTCCCTCACTTGTTGCTCCATCTACATTTATTTTGTAGACTTTAGGGGGAGGTGCAGCCCAACCAACTTCAGGGGGTTGTTTCCTTAGCTGACATACTGTCATTGCTCCCTTGTAGTCTCCATGGATTCGCTGGCCATACCCCCAAACTTGGGCTCGTGTTTCACATTGGGATTCATGGACCACCCGATTGCGATTATACCATATAGACCACGCCGTGGCAAAGAGAATTTCGAGATCTTGGGGGGTACCCACGTTCATAATCAACATGCACAAAGTCTTTATTTTCTGCTAGTAATTGTATTGGGCAAGTATTCCAGCTCCACCATACATCCCAAAGTTTAGTGCAGTACAATAGGGCATGACTAGTACTCTCAATCTCCGTTTCACATAGAGGGCACTTTGTTTCAATGTTCACCCCTCTCCTCCCAAGGTTTAGTCGAGTTGGTAGTCCCTCCATGCAAGCTCTCCATGCGATATTTGAATCTTGGCAAGGAGTTTTAGCTGCCATATTTTCTTCCACAAAGGGGTTCTATAATCCCTAGATGAGCTTTCCCCAACCTCTACCTCTTCCACCACCGTCATAGCTATATAGTAGGCATTTTTGACTAAAAAAATGCCCCTTTTATTGCCCACCCAGATTATCTTGTCCTCTAACAGAGTATAGCTAAGTGAAATGTTGAGAATGACATCCACCTCAAAAGGTAAAAAATACCTTTTGAGTTTGTCCACCTTCCAACGCCTTGTGTCCACATCAATCAGGGATGAGACCATAGGAAAGTCCTTAATATCCACCTGGGGAGTGCAGATTTTATACATGGTTGGAGTGGGCAGCCATTTGTCCTCCTATATATGTATCCTTCTTCCATTCCCTACCCTCCATCTTGTCCCTTTTCTAATGACTTCCAAGCTCTTATAAATACTTCGCCAAGCTTATAAAGGGTTGTGCCCAAGTTTTGCCTCCATAATGTCATCATAGGGGAAATATCTAGCTTTGTACATACGCGATACTAGGCTGTTTGGATTATTCAGGATACGCCACGCCTGTTTTGACAACATTGCTAGATTGAAAGCATGGAGATTGCGGAAACCTACACCTCCTTGTGCCTTTGACATGCACATTTTCTTCCAGCCAATCCAAGCCATCTTTGTCTCCTGATCCTTCTGACCTCACCAAAAATTCCGCTCCATTCTTTCCAAATCTTCACATAGACCCTTTCGTAGAAGAAAACATCTCATAGTATATGTGGGGATCGCTTGCGAGACTGCCTTGATCAGAATTTCCTTTCCCCCCATCGACAATATTTTTTCCTTCCACCCTAAGAGTTTTCTTTTGAATCTCTCTTTTATTTCTACAAAATCTTGGTTTTTGGACTTACCTATTACCGCCGGGAGACCAAGATATTTACCTTGTCTTGAGTCTTGCATGGGAACAAGGATGTCAAAAACTTCCTGCCTAACCTCAAGAGCTGTATTATGGCTAAAGGTAACAGAGGACTTATCCGTATTAATTTTTTGCCCTTAAGCTAGCTCATAAAGATTAAGGATTTCCACCATTTTGGTACATTCCTGCCCCTCTACCTTGCAAAACAAAAGGTTATCACCTACAAAGAGCAGATGGGTAAACAAAAGGCTTGCACCCACCTTGGGCTTCATTGGGCTTGTAACTTCGGGGTCCTCAATCATTTTTCCTTTTTGTAAGCCCATTATTGAGGTTTCATTGTCACACACTTTATCATTGTCCCTTACTGAGACCAGGTGCAATGACTTTTGACTTTCACATGTGGGCTCTGTTTTCCTCATGGTTGGTAGCCTTTCCTCAGAGCTGTCCCATCTCATAGGGGTGTTAGCTCTCTGACCTTCTGATCCATTAGCATCATCTAGAGCGCCCAAACTGTCAGACCTTCCCCTTTCATCTCCAGCAGATCTTTTGCCCTCTACACCACTGTCAGCTCCAAGATTCTTCATTACCGTCATTTGTGGTGGTGATTTGATTCTTTCACCATCGATGTTGGACAGGTTGCTTGCCCCTTTTCTGGCCTCCATCTTCTTAGATAATCCTTTGTAGCTTCCATTTGCTCTAATCCAGTCACCATACTGATGCTCTTTTGGTTGGCTTTCAATGGCCACTTCACAATGTCTTACATCATGGCCTATTCTACCACAAGCAAAACCTATAGTTGGAAGCCTTTCATACCTGAAGGTGACCCATGTCTTCTCTCCTTCCATATTCCTTAGGTAGCCTCCCCCTCGTAGTGGTCTATCAATTGGCAACTCAACCCTAATCCTCATGAACTTGGCTTATTCCATCTGCCAGGAACATTTATCCATTTCAACGAACATGCCCATTGTGTTTCCTATATCTCTCCCAGTATCTTCTGTCATCAATTCAAAAGTTACCCCCCATACTTGTGCCCAAAAGGGTGAATGTGAGAATATGATGTTTGTAGCTGTTAATCCTTTTCTCCATCTACATAGTAAGAGTAGATTGTTATCAAAATTCCACGGCCCATTTTTCTCCACCCATTCCATCTGATGCTTTGAGTTAAATTTGAATGGAAGAACATCATTCTCAACCTCCACTATTCTCAAATCCGGCCCCATCTTCCATACCAACCTTAGTGTGCTTTTTAGGGCTTGTTGATTTTGCTTTCTGCCAAATAATAGCTTTCCAAAAAGACTTAAATGGCATTCTTCCAGGAGGTCATTGTTGTTGTGGTTTGAAATTTGAATGCTATCTTCCTCTTCCTTGGTGAGTTGCAAGTTCTACAATCCATCTAGCACAGCTTGTTCCATACTGCAAGACTATAGTTTGACCATACCCCAGTCCTAAAGAAAACTGAGATAGCCAAAGAAAGAATCCCACGCTGGATGTAGCCTATGGGAGGAAGTGACCCTTACCTAAGAGAGAGAGACTCCTACACGGGAGAGAAAAAAAACCTTTGGAGCCACTTTATTTTTAACATTTATCTCAACAATTATCACAATTGTTGAAATAAGTATACTCATTTCCTTTCTTTTGCTCCACAGTTGCATATAACTGTAGAAAATTAATGCTTCTATCAACATTTTTCAGTAAAGGTAGATAAAAATATGTTGAGAAAGCTCAGGTTATTTGTAGTGTAACATCAAGACACCACACCATTTTTTTTTTGGTTGTGAATGAAAATTCCACAGGTCTCGAACTATTTCTAATTCAGCTGAACTAATTAATTAATGTCCCACATTTTTTTTTTGGTTAAAATACTATTTTATCCTTAAGGATAAAATAGTATTTTAATTTTCCTGAGTGGTTAATTTAATTTCGTATTTAAAATTTTAATATTATCAATTTGTTCCCCATGCTTACAAATGTAATCAGTACAATCCTTCTGTTAACTACTGCCACCATTAAGTACATATATGACACCATTTCTTGTGTAAATTTTAGTAACAATTTTATTTATTTATTCATTTATTGATGATCATGGACTCATGTGCAAGTTGGAAGCCTTTTACCAAAACAATGTCACGCACAACACCAAAAACTATTGGCCAAAACACACATATATCCAACATTAAACATGAGAAATGTATTAAGAGTTAAAACTAACAGAAGGCAAAGGAAAATAAATAAAGCACATCATGCATATTGTTAATACTGAGGTGCGCATGCAAAAAAATTGGCTTCTGTGTTATGAATCTTAGTTTTTTATGTAAGCTTCTACGTGTTTAATCTTTTCAAAATAAGATTACACGTTGCTTGTTTGCCCAATTGCTTGGTATCGACGCCTTCGTTCTCCTTAGTTCTGTCTGTCCCATGCCTTTGATTCGTTTTGACGCCAGTTCCAATTTTATTGACGTACGGGATGAGAGGAAATTTATAATTTATGAGAAGTATCCCTTTTTCTCTTCATTTCCCTTGTCTTGGGTGTTAAAAAATACAACCTTCTTGAGTTCTAATTTTGCTTTCTCTCCTTCCACTTTGCACAACAATGCCAGAATCTTGCAATCTTTAAGGATAGTAAGCATACAGTTCTGGCAACTTTGGTGAGTCGTGGATGCTTGGGATGACCCCAAGTGATGTAACAACATTCTTTCCTGTAAAAGAGTGTAGTTAGGCCTTTATTTCATTGAGAGAGAGAGAACTCTATTTTGCTTTCATTGGGCCTAATCTTACAAATGGTTATAAACAAGACCAATAGTGTTGGTTTGCAGAAATGAGGGGCTAAGGGGGCTCATTTCAACCATGAGAGAGAGAGAGAGAGAGAGAGAGAGAGAGAGAGAGAGAGAGAGAGAGAGAGAGAGAGAGAGAGAGAGAGAGAGAGAGAGAGAGAGAGAGAGAGAGATTTGGTTTAAAAGAGATATTTAGGGTCCGTTTGGATACAGTTTATTTTGCTGAAAACTGAAAATGAAAACACTGTAGCAAAATAATTTTTTTAAATGTGTGAATAGTATCGTGAGACTCATTTTTAATATTTTTTTCTGAATAAAGTGGTTGTGGCTCCCGTGAACAGTGCATTTTAATCCTAAAAGCTGAAACGCGTGCATAAAAGAAGAAAAAGAAAAAGAAAACGCAAAATGCCAGACATAGGAAAATAATTCCTATCCAAACGTATACTTTAAGTTCAAATTTTCATTTCTAAAAATGGGATTATAAAAAAAAGGAGATTTCTATTTTTTGGTGTTAATGTTGTGAAACACAATGCTTAAGTTGTAAGATTTTTATATTAAACGGCGAAACTCTTTTTATTTATTTACTTAAAAAAAAAATAAGTTAGGGGAGTAGAAGGAGAGGAGTTGATGAAGAAGCACAACCATTGATGTAAGAGAAGGGATATTCTATTTTACACCACTTTTTGGGGTTTTTTTTTTTATAGAAATTGTGTGATGTTACTTCAAGCTATGATTTACGTAACTTGGGAACAAAATGTCATGCTCAAGCTTAATTGGGTGTTGTCGTTAGGATTTGCTTCGAAGGTCACAAATTCCACCCCTTAGCCAAAAGCAAGCGCCTTTGTTACATTACAGTGAGTCAAATCTGTATAACTTCCTTGACATATATCAACCAATGTCACCTGATATTTGAGCACCCACTCAGATGAGGAATAATCTTTCAACATCCACACACTAAAATCTTCACCATGCACACACACACATAATGGAGATATCCTTCTGAACATCCAAGATTGAGTGACCTTGAAGCTTCACCAGGGAACTTAATCACCTTAGAAAGCTCTCTTTCGACATCAAAACTCAAAACATGGTGGTTCTGAGTTAGCCAGTTGAACATCTTGCCAACGAAAACTTTATTGTTTTTGTAAATTTGATATCTGCAATGGCAAACCTCTTAGAAGTTGTCCAACTACCTGTCTGTGAGGAGTACACTGCAAATGAATACAAATGTGGATGAATAACCAAATGGATAGAAAATAGGGCGAGTGTTTGATGAATAACCAATTGGATAGAAAGCTAATCCAATGATATCACCAACAACACACCCTTCTGGCTTCAATGCAATCCATTCTTTAGTCATTGGGTTGCAAATGTATATCACCATTTCCTTTGCCTCCCTATTTTTCGCTCTTCTATAAATGTCATCAATAGGATGGATGCAACTCCGGCAACAGAGAAGCCCATTACACGAAGACATGATAACAACTTCCACTGGAAGAAAATTTAATATGTTATTTTGGATGAATGATTTGTTCTTGTGAATAGGAATGTATGCGATAGGTCTAGAAACACAATCCACATTATCCTTGAACATTTGAAAGAAAAGCCCAGAAGGTCCTTCTCGTTCTAACCGTTTAGAAAGTATACGCAAGAATGAAGGACTACTAATAAACGAATTCCATCCTTTAGAGACACACTTGCTTGAAGAAAGATCCTTTGCAGACAATCGTGACAAAACTTCAGATGCAATATCAACATGAAAGAAAGGGATGTTTGCTTCTTCCATTGCTAGCAATTCTTTAATCACTAAAACTTATATCATTATAAATTTGGTTCAACAGTTTAGTTTGATGAGAAAGACCTGTAAATAGGATTCAGAGGAATGAGTCACTCAAGAATGGCCCTTGTAGGCAATAAATTGACAAAACCTGTTCAAATTTACAACTCAATATACACAGCAAAAAAAGAAAAAGTTGTTCAAAGGGATACCAGTTTTCACACAAATAAAGTTTGAAGTCACAAAAAGTCACATGCTGGCTATTTAAATAAATAAAAAAAAATAGTGTTGAGCATTGTGCTACATTGTAGAATATAAGACTAGATTGGAATTCCTGATTGTAATTATGAAGAACTAAGAATATAAATGAAGGAGTTGGTAAGATTGATTACCAATTGATACCTAACAGAAACTATCTTAGTCATGTGCGTACAATGTAAACGTTAAGATGGAAAGGTTGAAAAAAAAATTGCCATAGAATCAGAATGGCAAGATAAAAAGTGGTAAACTGTGTTCAAAACAAGACAATGCTTACTTCATAACGCACAATGCTCAAGCAAGACTATTAGAGATAGCGTAGCAGGAATAGAATCAAATGCATTCATTAGAAGAAAAACACGGCTCGAAGAGAAGAGAGCCCAAATGACATGGCATTTGACATGTTCATCAAGCCTGAGCCTATAAAAAAATGAGAAGAAACATTATTCCTATAAACTTCTCACTACAATTTTCAAAGCAAAAACAAAAACTTTACAAACCATATTATCATCAATATATATTGTGTAACGAAGGTAAAAAGACAAAAATTTAATTGAGATCTAGGAAGCATGGACACAGACTATAGGTACGAATACGACCCGGTTAGTAATTTCTAAAAAATTATTACATGATATAGTAAGAACGTCACTGGTATGACATGAGTACTGAGTACAGTACCAGAAAAGAAATCAAAGTTAAGAATCCAATATTACCTCAGCAATATTGAGAATTGAGCAGTGGATAGTCCCAGGTCTTGAGAGAGAGAATTATCCATTCAGGTTCGGAGTCGGTTCTAGGATTGATCTTTTTTTTGGCTGAACTTCTAATTGGATTTTGGGCCAAGCCAGATGAGAGTAGGTTTGCAAAATGGGGTCTATGGGCTTATTTAATCCATTAATTAGTGAGAGTGGTAGGAAAAAAAAAAAAAAAAACAATTTGAAGGAGGATATATTAATTAAAAGAAAAAACTAAGGAAAAAAAAACAGTAAAATGAAAAAAAAAAGATCTAAAGGAGATAGGAGAGAGTAAAAATAAAATAAAATAAAGGGAAACAAAATCATAAACTTAATTGGTAAGAGTTCATCTTCAAAATTATTTGGAGTAAATTTTTATATTATGTAGTGATTTGTAAAATTATTTACGTGTATTTTTAGTTACATGACATATTTAATCAATCATGTGAATTTTTTAAATTATACACGCAAATGATATGTACATTCTATGCAGAAGATAATTTTCTATTTTGTTAAAAGAGGAAATTAGATTAAATGAAAATTACCTACCTACACAAAAAACTGATTGGTGTCTTGGTTGAAATTATCTCAAAAAAAAAGTTTTTTTTAATAAAAAAATAGTTCTTTTTTAATAAAAAAATTTTGAATTTTTTATTGTGCTGCCAGAAACATATATGCATGGTTCATGCTCGTACAACCCAATATTTTTTCGGGTTCATTTTAGACTAATACTGGCATTTATACTTTTTGATGGGTTTTGGATTCGGCTTGGTTCCTCTTCACCCATTCGGATTCGCAGTTGGTTCTAGGCTTGGGTTTTTTGTTTTTTGTTTTGTTTTTTTTTTTTTTTTTTTTTGTTTTGAAATTCTAATTGGAATACTGGGCCGGGCCAGTTGTGAGTAGGTTTGCAGATGGGGCCTATGGGCTTATTTGATCCATTAATTAGAGAGAGAGATAGGAAAAAAAAAAAATTGAAGGAGGATAAATTAATTAAAAGCGAAAACTAAGGGAAAAAACAGTAATATGAAAAAATAAAATTCAGAGGAGACAAGATAGAGTAAAAAAAAAGGGAAAACAAATCATAAGCTTAATTGGTAAAATTTTTCCTCCAAAACAATTTGTGGTAAATTCATCCTACATAGTAAGTAGTGATTTGTAAAATTATTTATGTAAATTTTTAGTTATATGACTTATATAACTAAGAGCATCTACATCAGTAAATGCAATTTTTTTTCTATTTTGCACATCTAAAATTTATTTTTTCTATTTTACACACTTATTTTTACAAAACATCAATATCAGTTTGTTTATTATGCACATTTATTCAAATAAAATATTCATTTATTTAACATTGTGAACAATAACCATGAGAGTGAGGTGAGAAAAGAAATGAAAAAAAGAGAGTGAGGTAAGAGAAAAAATAAATATAAAAATCATTTACATGGTGAATAGTAACCGTGCATATATTTAGACATTTGCAAGACCGTTGTGTATATTTAGACATTTTTACAAAGACTGATGTGGGGGGGTTTTTGGGTTAAAATGTGCAAAATTGAACACTTTTTGTATTTTAAAAGACTATCCATGAACTAGTGTGGTTGCTCTAATACACATGAATGATTTTGTAAATTCCACATAGTGGTGAGATTCCTTCAAATTGGTTTAGAGAAAAACTTTGTCCAACCACATTTTAAAGGAGACAATTTTATATTTCGTTGAAAGAGAAAATCATATTAAATAAAAATTGTCTAGAGTGCATGACACACCAAGCATTGAAAATGAACTGTCTCCCATATTTTTGTTAAAATACAATTTAGTCCCTCAAAATTTTCAAGAGTTGTTAATTTGGCCTGTACAACTTTTTAATCTACAATAGGTCGTATGCAACGTTTCAAAAGCTGAGATTATCTAATTGGAATTGTCTGTCCTGGCAGCCCGTTATCAATTTTATTCAAAATCGGAGCATGTAAATTATGGGCAACAGGGAGAAACTTTATTATATAATTTATATATAAACTATAACATCATATACAATTTATAACATTCATCACCAACAGACTCAGTTGATCCTCCCAAAAAAAAAAAAAAAAGAAAAAAAAAGAAAAAAGAAAAAGAAAACCAGTAACAGACCCAGTTAGTTGTGGACTGAGAATGACTTACAATATATTACTGGGGATACTAACTTGATACAAGAAAAAAAAGTGCTGAATTAAAAACTAGGGTGCTACAAATTATTTGCTCCAAATCCAATGTTACAAATCATAAACTTGGCAAACTATGATGGCAAGCTCCATGATAAGTCATCAGCCATGTGCGACTGTGCATCTCCGCTGAAAGAAGATAAATTCCAATATAATAATAAGCTTTGGATTTCAAATAATGATGATGTGGTGAGTGAGGTCTTTCCAATCAGTAAAAAAAAAAAAAAAGAAAAAAAAAGAAAAAATGAAAAAGATAATTATTAACTCATTACCTACAACTTAATTAATTTGTAAATTAAGTACCAACTTTTATTTTACCTTAAGAAAATTCATGGTACAAGAGAACAAATTTGTGCAATTATCAAATCTCAACTCATTTTATATTTATTGAATTGGCAATCCATTTATTTAGGAGATTTAGAATTAACACGTTAAAAAAAAATATTTAGACTTATAAACAAGCAAAATGTGGATTTTAGTTAGCTCAACTGATAAAGTTTATTTTCTAATCATTACAGAGTAGGTGCCGTAAGTTCTATAAAAAAAAAGAGAAAGAAATTTGTAGGGTCACAAATTGTAGCCCAAACCCAGGTAGAAAAAGGGGATGAGTCCAATAAGCCCAGTACAATAAATTTGTAAGAGAGTGGGTGAAAGAATTGGGCTGATAAAGGGTCTTACAACAATTAATGAAGGTTAGGAGTTTATCCGAGGAGAATAAAACACACAAGTAAGTGATGATTTCAGGTCCGAGGAACAAGTTGTTGGATGAATTGGTTATTTCAAGTGGTATCCGAGGGGTAGGTTCTTAGATAAGATGGCTGTTTTCGATGGTGTTCTTCCTGATGCTACAGTAACCCTTCCTTAATGTTCTTTCTTTCTATTTTCTCATCCCCACCTTCTGGAGGTTTTACTCCATTATATAGTCCCTCTTTATTCAATCCTACCGTCCACTTGTCTACCATCTAGCTTCGTACTTGAGTTTCTGTCTCTCCTTCCACAGCTTTTTCATTTTCTGGGGGTAAAGGTGGTCGAAAATACTGTTCAGAGGTCTTCTCCACATTAATGCGGCCAGGAAAGCTGCTGTAACGCATTTAATGCGGTGGTAGCAGCTTTTTCCCTAAATATTTCTGTGTCCTTATCCCTTAAGTGTACATTTGTAGTCTATCTTCACCGCTGGAACTTCCTAGAAGGTGGACTAGGGTAAGATGTGGCCCACCTCACTGACATATGCCAGATCCGAGGAGAATAATCCTCTCATACCAACATCCCTGGACATTTACATGCTCTACTATTAGTTACGAAGTTCCTCCATGATTTCTTCTCCTCGGACGTATTGTTGATAAAATGTGGGACTTAAACCCAATGCAAGGGCCCAGGTTTTTGCTCCCCCACAAAATTAATTTATTTCCTTTTTCTTTTGAGAAAAAGATGATTGTCCAAAATTAGTTAATTTTGTGATCTCCCTCATTCCAATAGTGGAAATCACCCAAATGACAAAGCATTTTAGGCCGCTTTGGATTTTTTGTTCTTGAATTTTTTTTTAAACAAGCTATATATTTAAAGGACAAAAGACATATTTAGGTATTAATTGGGCTCATTCCTAATCCTATGTAGTATGTATAGCTGAATGACCATATCAATTTTTAAGTGGCTTCATTCTTCTCAGTTTTGCTAGAAAAAAAAAAAAAAAAAACACTAATATGAAAGAATGTGGCCTTCTAATCACTATATGACTCCTTATCCCCATCTTCCCATAAACATTTGGATTTGCCTCATTAAGTTAGATCACGTGGTTTGGGTGGATACATTACCAAATTCTATATCCCAATGAGAACAAAATTTACCTGTTGCTTGAAGTCGTTGCGTTGTGTATGCTAGTTTTAAGAATGTTTTGTCGAATTTTATGTAGCTCAACTACAACAACATTGATATTCATTCTTTCTCTTGGATATTGTGTGGAACAAGCAACTCCAATTTCAAGTATCGAAATCAAGCATTCTTGAATGTTGAAACTTCCATTTGGATCCTCATTTTGAGTGTCATTCCTTGTCTCTTCCTCTTGTCTTTCCCAAAGAAGAAAAGGATCTGCAATGTCAATGATATGTTCGGGCAAAGTTGCTTTAACAAAGTCATGAAGGTTTAAGTTATCTTGGTAAATACTATTAGTTGGCTTTTTTCCTGTTAACATCTCTAACAATAATATGCCATAACTATAGATATCACCATATACTGAAGCTTCATAACTATAGGCGTGTTTTCATACAATTAAAAGTGGAGAAAGAAAAAAATCTAACAACTTTTAAGGATTATACCATATTCTATTTTCTAGATATAATACATCCTTACTAAAACTTTCTTTTCATGCTTGAAACTATAGTAAGGAACCATGGGAGAGAAGGGAAAAAACCTTAAGAATTAAATATATACCTGGAGGAATATAACCAATTGTTCCTCTAACCCCAATGGAACTTGATTGATTAGTAGAACAATCCTGGGTAGCATCATGAAGGAATTTTGCCAAGCCAAAGTCATCTACATGTCCAACCATTTCATCATCGAGAAGAATATTGCTTGGCTTAAGGTCACAGTGAACAATTGGCGTCTGGCAATGATGATGAAGATAATCCAATGCACTAGCAACATCAATGGCGATATTCAGTCTTTGGAGAAGACTCAACTTCCTTGGTTCCTCAACAGCCTCATTTGTTCTTGGAGTTGGATGTAACCACTCATCTAGGTTGCCATTTCCTAAGAACTCATATACCAAAGCTTTAAAATCATGACCTTGATAATCAATACTGGAACATATTGTGAGCACCTTTACAAGATTTCGATGTCTGATGTTTCTTAGAATTTCACACTTGGCCACGAAACTTTTGGAAGCTCCATGACGCAAAAGGTTAAGCACCTTGATGGCAACCATATGTCTACCTTGATCAAGAATTCCTTTATAAACGGACCCAAAGCTACCCACACCAATTAAATTAGTAGAAGAGAATCCATTGGTTGCGTTTAGGAGGCTTTGGTAAGATACATTCAAATTTGAATCACTTGAGGTACTTCCATTCCTTTTCTTTAGTAAAGAATAAAGAAATAGAAGCAACAAAATCAAAGTTACTCCAAAAAGCCCAGAAGCTGTAGAGATTATTATCTTCAAGGTAAGGGCCATCTTCCTCTTCTTGGAATTTAAGTATTTGCATTTAGGAAGTTGAAACTCAGGTATGCCTCCACAGAGTTTATCATTTGCCTTAAGCAAAGTTGCACTCATGTTTTTGAAAACTCCCTCTGTTGGTACCTCACCCTCAAATTGGTTGTAAGAGAGATTCAATATTTGCAAATCCCAAAACTCCAAAAATTTTGGAATATTACCAGACAAATTATTGTTCGATAGATCTAGAACTTCAATACCTCTCAATGATTCCAAAGATGAAGGAATGACTCCTTGGAAGAAGTTTCTTCTCATGGCTAGAAATTCTAGCGTCACACTACTTCCAAGAGTTGTTGGGATTGTACCAAACATCATGTTTTCAGAAATGTCTAATTGTTCTAAATTTATTAAATTTCCTACTTCTATGGGAAGGACACCTGTCAATTGGTTGGCTTTAAATTCTAGAGTAATTAAGGAGACTGAGAGAGCAATAACTTCCGAGGCTATGGTACCACTAAGATTGTTATTATGAAGATACAATCTTAGCAAATTTTGGCACTGACCTAGACTTAAAGGGATGCTGCCTTGAAGGTTATTATTTCCTAAATTCAAAATTGTCAAAGCTGTTAAATTTCCAAGGGAGGATGGAATGTTTCCAGAAAATTTGTTTTGGGATAAATCTAAACGTTGTAACTTATGAAGAATTCCAATTTCAAAGGGAATATTACCTGATAATTTATTGTTCCAAGTCAGCAATTCCTCCAAGTTGATTAGATTTCCTATCTCAGCAGGAATGTTTTCTGATATTTTATTATTATCTAGATAAAAAGCGGAAAAAGTAGTTGAGAAGTTGCCAATGCATTTAGGCAACTTCCCCCCAAAGTTGTTGAGATTTATTTCCAAAAAGGTGAGATAAGTAGTATTTGTCAAAGAACAGAGAAAACTCAAGTCTTCTGTTTCCCCACTTCCAAGATGGTTGAGGGAAAAGCTTAAAAATGTCAATCTATTTAGCTTCTCCAAAAAAGGAACTTTTCCGCTTAGTTTATTATTTGCCATTTCAAATGTATCTAGATTTGTGGCATTAGATATTGAAACAGGGATAGATCCAGTAAATTGGTTTTCAGCAAAGATAAATGCTTCGATATTTGGTAGTGTGATACCAATGTCGAATGGAAGAGACCCCTGGATTTGATTTCCAGATACAGCAAAATGATATAAAGAAGAGAGATTGTACATTGAGTGAGGAATGGTTCCAGAAAACCTATTAGACTGCACAGTAAAAAATGAAAGTTTCATCAACTGACCAAAAGAATTAGGGATACTCCCACCCAAATTATTATCAATTGCAGAAAATGCTTCTAAAAATGATAAGTTCCCGAAAAAAGGGGAGACAGTTCCTGTAAGATTATTCTTAAAAATATAAAAGAATTGGAGCTTTGTCAAGGAGGTGAGCGTAGTAGGAATTTCTCCTACCAGTTGGTTATTATCAACACGAAGGACGACAAGGTTGTTGCAACCAGATAAATTGCTTGGAATTTCCCCCTGTATTGTGTTATTGTGCAGTTTTAAGACTAGCAATCTGGTCAAATGACCAATTTCTGGAGGGATTTCTTTATGAAGTGTGTTGTTTTGTAGGCTTAGAATCCTTAAAAAACTTAAATTCCCAACATATGGAGGTATAGAGCCTACCAGTTCAAGAGATCGCAAGTTCAATACGGTGACCCTTTGGTGTTGGCGGCCACATGTAACCCCTTGCCATTGACAAAAGTGGATGCTATCATTCCAAGAGCTCATAACCCTAAGAGGATCATGGATTATCTTGGCTTTGAACTCAAGCAATGCCAAACGGTCCGTCTCATTATTCCCGCTGACCACTGAGGTGACAAATATGCCCAGGCACCAAAGAAGAATAAAAGCGTGCATGGAAAAAGATGAAGATGGAGCTGCACTCAGTTGCAAAAGCCCCATGCACTATGGTTGAAGGAACTTTGTTTAGCTAAACGTTCTGGTGATTATATTTTGAAGGAAAAAGATTAGTTTACAAACAAGCAACTGTGTATGTTGTCCAGAGAGAGGGCTGATTTGGCTGTGTAGCACCTTAAGAACAAGCAAATATATAGCACGGGAAAGGAGAAAATTGGTGCAAGAATTTCAGTGTTCGGACCCATTCCAAAATTGCTTGAATAACTTGAGGGTAATATTCAGGAAGGGGGGAATTTGCAGAGTAACCATTAATAGGGAATGAATATAGTAAGTTACGCACTGAAGGAAATAATTCAGAAAACTAGCATCTCGAGTTTAAGAAACTCGAGATGCTATTAAAAAGCGAGTTTTAGAAACTCGCTTTACCAGGACTAAGCTAGTGCTGAGTTGGCTGAAAGTGGCCTACGTGGATCTCGAGTGTTAAAGACTCGAGATCCTTATAAGGAAACCGAGTCTTTAACACTCGAGATTTACGTGAACAAAAAGCCAACCTTTTCAAAAGAACTCGAGTCTTATAGACTCGAGTTTCACTGAAACTACACGTGGTATATAATTTACAACCTCACTAACTCTCACCCAACTCTCACCCAAAAACAGACTTCTAACCTCACTAACTCTCACCCAAAAACAGACTTCGAACCAATATTGCTCAGGAATTCACCATTACTCATTGCCACTCAAAAGAAACATCTTGCTCTGTGATTCCACCTCACAATATCACACTTTGGTTTATCTTTTTTATCTTTTATCTTTTATCTTTTCTGGGTTTTATTTGTTTTGCAATTATTATGTATGTGCAATTCTCATTTTGATGTAGTGTGTTTTGTGTTTTTTGGGTATTGTTAATTTTGTGATATTCTTTTTTTGGGTGATCATTATTTTATGCTATGGATTCTGAGACTGAAACATACTAAACATTTATACGAGGGACAGTTATCATAGTTTCCATCGTTGGATTGGTTTAAGGAATAAAGATCCTTTGGATAGTTTGGTGATTTCATATTGCTCATTTGCAAAGTATTTATAAATTGACAAATGTTAATGATTAAGTAAATAGGATAAATGGTATAAAACTGATTTTAAAGTCTATAAAACTGACAAATTATTGACATAAAACTAGGTAACTGAAAAAAATTATGACATAAAGTTAGGTATTAACACAACTTATAAATCAAAGCTAATTCATTTTTAAAAAACTAAAAGCTAAATTATTTGAAAAAAAAATTAAGAGAAAAAGCAAAAAAACTAACAAAAAACTTTTTACCTTTAGCATTACTAGACAAAAGAAGTAGGCAGTTTCTATGAATGAAGAAGCTACCTGTAGTGTGTTTGTAATGCACAGAATATACTATGGTAATGTTAGGGAGAAATTCAAGAGACAGCCACATTGGCATAGAGAATGTTCCACATATATAAGCCATGTGCGATTAAGCTAATCTTTGACATAGAGGAGAAGAAATGGGAAGAACAGAGGGATTGGTGCCATTGATAATATTGCAAGAATTTCTCTCTCTCCATTAAACCTTCTTAATTTTTTATTAGAAAATTCTTAATTGCTACACATATCAAACACCCAATTGTGTGTATTTAGTTTAAAAAAATGTTTTGAAAACATGGCTCTAAACACAATTTTTTTTTTGGTTGCATTATGACTTATGAGTACTCTAAACACATATTTTCAGTACACTTAAAAAAAAAAAAAAATCACATTTATAGTGAAGTAGGAGATGGAAATATGTTTAATGCTGTGTTATTGCTGTCCCTTTCGCACTTGATTTCCTCACCATATATACGAAATATACTAAAAATCCTCATGCAAGTTCTGCAGTTCTAGTCGAACTTTGGTGTTGAATTGTTACAAAAGCCTTGCGTTTGTGCTTTTTAATGAAAGTGTATGTCCCAATACTTAATACCAATGTTCTTGTACCATTATCGTACGAAGTGGGGTGTTTGGACCACCATTATAGTCAAAGTAAATTGATGTTCTGTTTCGTAGAATGCTAAGAAATTTGTAAAATAATTGTCTTGATTGATCTTATAACACTAATGTGAAGAACATAAGATAAGATAAGGTTGTCATGTCTTTTTATTAGAAAGTTAAATACTTGCTTCATGTTTCTTTTAGATTAGGGAACTTGTTCATGTTTTGTTAACTAACATAGTGACTTGACTTTAACAGGTTCACAATGCCTGAAATTGAGATAATCCTATACTACGGTGGTCCATTGAAGAATGCCAATGCGAACAAGGGATTGCCATTTGAAGGGCCGGGTATAAAGAGCTATTTTACCCAAATTGATCGTAGGTTCAAGACCCTTGACGAATTGAAGATGATGGTTATGGAAGAGTTGTGTGAGAATCCTGTTGTGCACAACATACAAATAACTTATCGTATGCCAAATGAAATTCTAAAGCACCGGATCAATTACAAGTATATGGCGATAGAAACAGACAAACATGTGAAGATAATGTTTGACAAGTTGGAGAGAATACCGGAAGTAACTAACATTGAGTTGTACATACAGTTGGAGCCGCGTGTAGAAGTGGGTATCGAGGAAATCCAACAAACACAAGCAAGTTTACAAGTTACAGTTCCGGATGCTGGATATGAGTATTTTACACATGTAGAGCGTGATGATGTTCATGCCAATGATGACGATGATGATGATGATGATGATGATGATGAGGGTGATGATGAGGACGACAATGATGACGATGACGATGATGATGACGATTATGTTGATGAGAGTATTGCCATTGACGGTGAAGATCTTGTCGATAGAGATGAGATTGAAGATAGAGTTGACCAAGGGGACTTTAGGGACTTTGAGAGGGACATTGATGATGATCAGACATTTGACGGTAGTGAACCTGAAGCAAACAATGTTCTTATTGTCCAAAACATTGCAGACACAATCCCTGCCTACACACCTCCTGCATTGTCATTTTCTGCAAATACTTGGGAAAATATGGTTGATCCTTCACTTATTGAGACACCATTTGTGTCCAGTTGGAGAGAGGGGATGAATTTGTGCAAAGGCTTGACTTTTGCCAATAAAATGGAGGTGCACCGTGTGTTAACAATTTGTGCCCTGAAGGAAAACAAACATTTTATGATTAGTAGGTCGAGCACGACAAAACTTTGTGCGAAATGCGTTGATGAGTCATGCAAGTGGTATGTCTGTGCAGTCATGAAACCCAATCTCCAGAAACTATGGATGGTCACCGTGTACAAGGGTCCTCACACATGTATAAGGACTGGGGTGCGAAATGATGGTAGAATGATGAATTGCAATTTTATTGCATCAGACATCCTTCAGAAGTTATGTGAGGATCACACTACCCCAATTAAGCATCTCAGATCTATGATAGAGTCGAAGTACGAGGGTCAAAAGCCTTCTTACTACAAGGTATGGGATGCGAAACAAAAGGCGATTGGGAAGATGTTTGGGAATTGGGAAGAGTCTTACCAAAGATTGCAAAAGTTGCTCATGGCATATGTTGATCAGGATCCGACTACTCAGGTGTACTATCGTACCACATCCACCGGTGAAGATGACTCTGTATTTTTACAATATGTGTTTTGGTCTTTTGGTCCAAGCATTGATGGATTCAAATATTGCAAGCCGGTTATCAGTATTGATGGGACCCATCTATATGGTAAATATCAGGGAAAGTTGTTGGTTGCAATGGCAACTGATGCTAACAACAAGGTATTCCCTCTCGCCTTTGCTGTTGTGGATTGTGAGTCAGGGTCTAGTTGGAGGTGGTTTTTACAATGCCTCAGAGATGCAATTGGCCACGTGATACCTGATGAAGGTATTTGCATAATTTCTGATCGACATCTCGGTATCAAAAACGCCATTGCAAACTGGCCCAGACGGGATGATGGAACACCACAGGTATTTCATAGATATTGCCTTCGACATGTTGCTAGCAACTTCAACACATATTTTCAAAACCAAACTCTAAAGTCAGCGGCATTGAAAGCGGGATATGCGACTCAGGTCGTAAAATTTGATACCATAATGGAGTCCATTAAACAAGTGGAAATGGAGGCCATTAGGAATAAGAAGAAGGTGATGGGGAAGGATGACAAGGAAAAGAATCGAGATTATCTTCCATACACATACCTAATGAACGAGTCTGTGGATATGTGGACCCAGTCACATGATGGTGGAAGATGTTTTGGGGCAATGACAACCAATATATCAGAGTGCTTCAATGGTGTACTGAAAGGAGCACGGGGCCTTCCTATTGCCACGTTGGTTGAGTTCACTTGGTCCAAACTTGTTCAATATTTCCACGACCGGCACAAAGAATACCAATGTGAGTTGTTAGAGGGTAAGAAATGGAGTGAATATGCGATGGACACGTGGGACGGAAATAAGGGTAAATCTGAGAAACACTATTTGAAGGCATTTAGCAATGAACAGCTGATATATCAGATAGTTACTCAAGTCAACACGTGTAGCGCAGGAGGGGGAAACCACAGTTATGAAGTCCGGTTACGGGAAAGAAAATGCAGTTGTGGGAAATGGCAAAACATAGGGATCCCGTGTTCACATGCAATTAGAGTATGTGATTATTTAAAAATTGATTCGACCGCATATATTCACCCATGTTATGGTTTGGACTATGCCCTTAACACTTATGAGCATGCATTTGTGGTTCCTAAGTCACAGTCATTGTGGAGGGATCCCATAGGGCCAAAGTGGGTGCCTAATCCAGCATTGTTACGGGGCAAAGGTCGACCAGTGAAGTCAAGAATAAGGAATGAGATGGATGGAGTGAGGAATAAGAATCGAGAACCGGGATGGCGGAGGGAGGACGTAGATTTAATAGAGAATCAACCGAAGCACACATGTGGACTATGTCATGCTTCCGGGCATAACCGTAGAAACTGTCCGCAATCCCGTGGCGCTTCCACAAGCAGTGATGTTCCACACTAGGTAGGTAGATGGCAAAATGTTATGCATCGGTTAAATAATTGTTGTTAATTCGAGGTTTACCTAATGTTTACTATCTTACCAAACTAACGTGATTGCTCCACGTTTTTCAGGCATGCTTCCATGGACGACCTTTTTGTCGTGCGGACCGCCGATCTTGGATAAGTGACTACGTTGTGCATGGCTCTATGTGAACTTTTTGGTTTTTGTTGAATGTACTTGTAATTCTGTATCCAATGTGTCTCTATGAAGATTGTCATTTGACTAGTATGCTTAGAACGGTAAAGGTTGGGCATGTTTACAATGTTGATATTGAGAATGCCTTTTGTTGCGCTGTAAGTCAATTTGCATAGTCAAACCATGTTTATGCAAAGAGCGTAAAAGTTATAGTTTGGTGTCTATTAAGAACGTGTTTTGATGTAATTTAACTGCATTTTACATTTTCAGTTTTTTTGCTTGTGAGTGTTTATGGATTACATTCTGTGCCACCATACTTGCTTGTCCAGGAAAAACACACAAATATAAAAATCCCCAGTGAATGGTTTGAGAACAGAGCAATGCAAAGCAGAGCAAAACAGAATAAAAAAAAACCTAAAAAAAAATTTCCCCAGTGGATCTCGAGTCTATAAAACTCGAGTTCCACTGGTCAAAAACAGAGCAAAACAGAGCAACCTCTCGGACTAAACAGAGTATTTAGAGAATTTGATCTCGAGAATTTAATTTTCGAGATCAATAAGGAACTCGAGTCTATAAAACTCGAGTTCCTGTTAACAATTTCAATTAAATTTGTCACTCTTTATAATTATATTCAATTATAAATCTCAGATTTTTTTTTATAGAACTCGAGTCTTATAGACTCGAGTTCTAATGTTTATTTTTTAAAATTAATTTATTAACTTTTTAAAATTAAATTTGAAATGTTAGATTTTTTTTATAGAATTCGAGTCTATAAAACTCGAGTTCTTGTATTTATATTTTGTCAATTATTTTTTATTTTTTTTTTAAATCTCACAAATTTTTTTTCTCACAACCTGAGAACAGTTTTTCACGAAATTTAAGTAGGAGAAAACCCTCTCTAAAAAAAAATATATAGAACAGAAAATAAATTTTAAAACTAAATCTTTGCTACAATGTGTTTAAATAGTAAAAAAGAAAACCTAGAGCAATTAAAAAGTCTAGGCATACCATTAAAGTGTATCAAACCCTAATTTGACTAAGCAACATTAAAGGTACCTAAAAGTAAGGAAAGAATAACTCTAATCTTAAAGATCTAAAAATTACATAAAATGACCGAAAATAACAAATCTAATACTAATGAAATCTAAAAATTACATATCTGGTTTGGTCCGCTTAATTTCCATTTCTTGTTTTATCCGCTTATTTGATCACATGAGAGTTAACAATGATGAAAATAAATAGTAATCTCTATAACCCCTCAGACATTGTCTTTTACAGCTTTGATTCCACCACCATCAGGAAACTTTAGCGTCTACCCCAACTGCATCTAATTTTTTCTTTTTTCAATATATCTAGGCATACATGTTTACTCTTGAACATGTCATTATAATATAATAATTGTTATTATTGGTTATATCAATTTTTTATTGATAAGATATATCATTTTTAAAGACTCTTAAAAGTCTCACAAATTATATAATAATTAAATAAAATAAGTTTATACCAAACTGTTGTTTTAAATAAACCTGATATGGTATTTTATTGATACCCACACACATTATTCTCTTAACCAAATGTATAATATTTACCATACAAAATTGACTCCATTTGTTTTTAAACAGTAATCTCTTAGTTCAGAACTCTCCTCCCTCTCTCAACTCTCATTCATTCTCCAAATTTTTTTTTTTTTTTGGAAAGAATTCATTCTCGTAATTGAATGAATAATATTAGGTATAATACGAATTTGGTTACATAAGTCTTATAACTATTAAGCGTCATCAATTACAAAAATAAATATAAACACTAACTTATTATACAAAAATTAATATAAACACTAACTTATTAATATAAAAAAGAAGAATAAAGTAAGTCAAAATCTCAGCCGAAATGGTCTTCATCATCTCCAGTACGTTCTATACATGATACTCGCTTGCTGGTCTTTTCCTTGCCTATAGCAGAGTTTCCCATATGTTAGAATTGTAAAGTATCACAACATTTTAGTAACTCTAAAATTGAATTTATATCACAACTCACCAAATTTACTTGATTTTAAAGGGAACCAAAGAGATGATCCTTTTACTCTTAGCTCCCTTAATTGCTTGCTATTACTTTGTTTCTCGATTTTCTCAAGGCCGTTGCTACTTTCTCCCCTGTACAAATTTCTGTTCCTTTCTCAACAGAGGCATGTGTTCTATTTGGACTAATCTCTGGTGCTTTTGCATGACGACAATTAAAAACGCGAATGCTAAAGCTAGAAACAAGAAATTAAATAATTATAATCAAAACAAAATTTTATACTTTGCAATATTTTATAATTACAGTCCACTGAGTCGGTGTTATATCTATATCTAACTTTAAAAAGAAAGTCATTTCTCCACTAGAATGTCAACAATTAATATGCACATGCAATCAGAAATTACAATCAAACTAAAATATCACTATTAAGTGTGCATCAGCATTGTACGAGAGTAGCTTGTATCTAAACAATGGTATACCTTGATGCAAGTTTGCTGCACACTTTGGTGCAGCAGAAATTTAAATAAGACGTGCCAAGCAACTCTTTGCAACAATTATGTAAGCAACTTTCAAATTCTTTGCATTAGCTATGAGAAGACATTAATATCTCAAAGATGGGAGAGGAGTTCATTCATGATCCTAAACAAAAATAATTTCCATTATATAAACTAACGCAACAAGTATACACAAGGCCGACCACATGACTAAAGCAAATGATGAGTTTAAAAAGTATACCAACCAGAATTCGCCTTTCAAAGGCTCATATTCCGGGGACTAAAGTATGGTAAGTTTAAAATCACCAAATTCCTGGCTGCCATTATCAGAGAGGAGTTTGGACTTCATGGTTGGAAGGAAAACATATCCTATCATTACCTCAACAATCTCTTTGATGAACTGAGAGAACAATTTCCTGAAGATATGAGCCCCTCGGTGTGACTTTGATATTCTCCAATTAACTATGCATGCTTCATCCTCAAGTTTGGACTGATGATTCAGTTAGCAGTGAAACTTGATTTTCTCCTCTACATACCATTTCATCACCATATGAATCCATCAAAGGTTCACAAAACCTGAAATGATCGTTTTTAAATTCACTTGGTGAAAAAAAATTATATAGTTTCCAGATTCTTGGAAGAATCAAAATTGGTGACTGAAACTTGCTAATGTTTCACACCAATCACATGAAACCCCACCCCCACCACAAGACTCACACACTAGCAACTCCATGACATAAAACATATAATGACTCCATTTGTGATGCAAAACATTCAGTACCTTAGGTGCTATCACCAAATAGAGAAGTGCTACCAGGAAATCTATTAAATAACTAAAACTCAAGTAAGCCATTAAGAGGCCATAACAATAACCACCCTTTATGGTGCAGAATCTGCATGGTCTAGAAATATGTATACAAGGAGTATGATAAATGAGCCCTCTTCTCTTTTACCTTTCATTATTAAAATTTAAAAGTCACACTAGGAATTTACATAATAATGCCTAAAAAGTCTTTATAGATCCCTCTCCTCAGTTCAAAATGGAAAAGGAGAGACATAAAAACTTGAGCATCAAAAAATGGAGAGACATAAAAACTTAATAGAGTCTCAAAAATGGAGTTCCTCGTATATATTTGAGCATCAATGTCCAAATTCAGCCCTACATATAGCAAGCGAAGTATCCACAACCTTACAAAATGTCAATTCACAGAGCTACTCCAGAAACAATTGTTAAACAATGGTATACCCTGCACACGTATTTACATAAAAGATACATATCATTAACCCAAAAAAGAAAAAAAAAGGAAGCAGCATAAGACAGAAGAAAGCAATATAATCTGTTTATACTCTAAGTTATACAAATACAAATTTATAAATTAAACAATTGAAATCATTAAATTTGTTTGAGTCAGCATACAATTTACCTTCAGATTTACCCTAGAAGACTGCAGCAAAAGCTTTCTTATGGTTGCATAGTGGTCATGCGAAGGATCTAACAATATCAAAGATGTTTCTGCAGCAAAAAGAGCAATAACATTACAAATGCTTAATGCAGAAAGGGAAATTACAAACCAGCACATACGGAAAGGGCCAAAGTAATAAAATAGTCTTTTATTTTATATAATCTCAAGATCATGAGGACACAAAAGTATCTAACCAAGAGATCCATATCCATCAGAAAGCACATTTAAAGCTTTTGATTCCACCAATATACATCTGAAGGCTTCAGTACTCATTGTTTAATTAAGTCAATGTAAGAAAGTATACAACCAGAATCCACCAAAGCACAATAAATTCTGTCTTTGTGTGTGTGTGCGTGCTCAACTTATTTGAATCATACAGTATCTAATTATTCAGAAACCAACCAAAATCAAAGAAAAAAAGGGTTCAAATGTTAGGCTCTAGTCACACATCCATTCTCGAGACAGGAGGGACAGATAATCATAGTAAATGCAGGAACCAAATTATGAGTAAGGCAAACCCCAGCATTTACACTCAAAACATCTAAACACATTCACACTCATTCCCACAGTAGCCAGGGCACAACTTCCATTTCATATTGGTGGATACAAAATGTCAATCACAACAAACATACAGCCACACTATAACATCAACATTGTACAGCAAGTGACCCACATCAGAATCCATATCATTACCATTGTTAGACACACAAAATATATATATAGGCAGAAAATCTTAAGGTCATAGCCAATGAGCAATACCTTATAGGCAGAAAACATTTATGCTTTTTTTTTTTTTTAAATCAAGGCAGAAAACATACTCAAGGTTCACCAATTTTGCGTTTTTTAGCCCTTGTGTAATGTTTGGCCGGGGGAGGAGGCTGCAAGGCATCATCCTTAGGCTGCAAAGACATTAGAAGCATACAATCAATATTGGGTTTCACTAGCAAAGAATAAAGTGAAGTACATAATTCGAAAACTACATTGTAATTAAGTTTATCATACCATAGAGCTGCCTGCACGACCTATTTTGTGTCCGCCTGTCCCACAAGTGGGTGCTCTTCTAGCACGTTGCGGTCTACCTTGTGGGGGTGAGGGCTGACGAGGGGGATGCTCGTCCGGGACATCAGCAGCTGGCTGTACAGTGTCACAAGTAACCGGAGGTCCTAGAGGGTCAAATACGGATGAGGTAGGTGGGTCTATGGGCATAGTGGGTGCACTGGAGCAGGTGGGTGGGTATGAGGGTGTCTCGAGGTGTGTAGGAGGGGTCAAATGCAAATTAATTCCAATTCCAACACTGGGCTGCGAAGATGGCATGGGTGAAGGGAACTCGGGCTCACGAAATGCATCTACCATGGGTGGAGATGCATCTGGGATGGGTGGATGGACCTCGGGCTGAGGAGATGCGTGCGAGATGGGTGCAGGGAAATCAGGAGTACTTACAACCTGAGGGGTTGTTACACACGGACCACGGCCTGTAGCTACATTTGTGCTTGGGCTTGATGTAGTAGGCCGACCACGGCCCCTAGGTGCACTTGTGCTTGGGCTTGCTGTACCAGACCGACCACGGCCCCTAGGTGCAACTATGCTTGGGCTTGCTGTAGCAGGCCGACCACGGCCCCTACCGGCGCTTGTACTTGGACTTGCAGTATCATGCAAAGCAGGGGTTGGTGTACTTACGGGTGCTGCGCTTCTGCTTCGGGTTGCAGTAGCTGCTGATTCAGTGTGATGGCCATTATTTGGCTGGCCATTGGCTACAGGACCACGACCAAGCCCAGCCACATGATTTAGGACCCGCCGGACATGGTCGTGAGCTCGGCTGCCTTCAGGAAGCATCTCCAACAGTGCTAAATGGCTTTGAATCTGAAACAGAGAAAGAAACTGTACAATCATATTTAAGGGGCTTATGTATCAATAAATGAATGGACAGTATAGTACTCATTAATCTAGTCAAATACTCAACTAAGAACTAACAGTTTTATTAGAATACTATATGTAACAGAAAATGTTTAAGTGGATGTTAGTCACATCAAACCAGATTTAAATCAATTAATTCAACGGACTCAAGAAAAACAAACAAAGCAACCACTAAACTAATTTTCAGAACACATTACCATTATATCTAATTTAGCGCTGTTGCGGTCGACATACTTTCGAGCGACCGGACGGTACCAGCGGTAGTAGGCATGATCGTGGGACATCTCACCAATCTAAGGAGGTGCATGAAAAATTTGTTGTTGTCTCATATCCCACTCAAGGATAGACACTCTATGCTCGTCCCTCCAATTCTTTTCCACCTTCCCACGTAAGTCTATTCCGTGGAGTCTATCATCGTAAACAACATCATCAGGCGGCTGCTGTGCCAACCCAAACTGTCGAAGGACACGGTCCGGGTGGTGTCTCTCTACTATGCAAAAACATAGAAGCGGCACCCTTGCTGTCCACGTATCCCTCCCTGCAATGCAGAACTCAGGGAGGTGGGTAAACTCTGCCTCGTATGGCTGCCACACAATCTACAATAGAAACAAGTTCCAATTATCATAGCATCTTCAAATGTGAAACAAGGGAGAATACATAGATAACGGGAAAAACAAAAATTAAAACAAAAAACATGTTAAAGGATGAAGTAATCATATTCTTAAGGATAATCAACAGAACGAAACTGAATTTTTGAATATTATTACCTGCTCCGGCCGCATTGTAACTAATTGCTCGCGATAGTGGATCAAGGCCGTGCTGGATGGCCTACTCTTCGGGCTTGGTACCTGCACCCACCTACAGTTAACGGATCAAGTACAGCATAAGATATGATAATACCATTTACTTACTAAGAATAGCACATTATATAACACACTAAATATGAGGAAAAGACTTACTTAGATGCAAGTGGTGCATATGGCCATGGGCCATAATCACATCCAGGTGGGGGCTCTATCCTCGGGCACAAGAATGGCAACCTTGCCCATGCCCAATACTGGACCAAGGTGCACGCCCCACCAATCTGCGATGCCCCTTTCTCGCTTGCCCGACACAGCTCTCTATACAACCAGGCCAAGCAACCACTACCCCAACTATACTGTGGCGGATCACGAAGGTTCCGCAGGAACTCCAAGAACATCAAATGCACCCTATCTCCCGACTTGTCCATGAAAAGCTTATCCCCTAGTAGTGCTAAAATATAACACCGTGCATACTGGTGTATCTGAATCTCCGTTGCGTCATCAGGCAATGGCTGTGCAACGGCATCAACAAGGCGGCTGATGAGAATTCTTTGCCCCACCAAAGTTTTGTTGTCATTCGCCGGAGTAAACCCAAGCAACTCCATGCACAGTTGACTCCAATTCCCATTCACCACAGCAGTTGGCCCAACCAAGACCTCACCCTCTATAGGAAGTCCGTAAATGACCTCCACGTCTTGTAGGGTGATTGACATCTCACCATGTGGAAGATGAAACGTATGCGTCTTCGGTCGCCATCGCTCAACTAGGGCCGATATTAAGCAATGATCTATCTCTCTCGAAGGGGCCCTAAACAATCCTTCCAACCTTAGCAACCTCAAAATGTTAATCACCCGATTATCTCTCATCTCAATATTTGCCAACTCCTTAGTGCGACCACGGCACATAAGTGGGCCCGGGTCCTACAACATCGATACAAATTATAGCGGTTGTTAGAAGTACAACTACAACTTTGAAAGAAGTTGCTAACTAAAAGTGAAAGCTTAGGAAAAAATTAAAGTCGTTAGAATTAGATATTTCACCTCGCCATTCCAAATGGCCTCTGATCGATGATATCGTTGTCGTGTCAACAATGACTGCACAACCGGACCAGGGTCCAAGACCTGTGGCTCATCATCCATCCGAGGCTCCATACTGCAAAGAGAAAAAACAATGAAAAGGTTAATCAAACCCCAATTTTCCTATGCCAATGTCTGATAAGAGTACATATATTTTCATTCGATTATCTTTAAAATTATATGTATATAAACAAGATTAAAATAACAGTTAAACAAGATTAAAATAACAAGATTAAAATAACAAGACATGGCATAGGAACCTGCAAAAGGAGCACATTGATTTCACATGAGACATCTTTAACTTGAAAACAAAAATGATAATTCAATCTATTAAAAAATATTGAGGATCAAAAATCTTATAAGAGGACCTTTCTACTCTCCCAATGTACCTAAAGCGATCATAATCTACATGCTACTAGTATGCATACAGTTTAGAAAAGAAATCTAAACTCGACATCCAATTGGCATGGCAGTAACCTGTTCAACAAAGCTTGAGTTACTTTGATAGACAGACAATTTAATAAGCCATCATATATCTCACACAGCATTGAAAAAACATGAAATTACATACCCCAATGTTGTTGACACGTTTCAGCACTCGCTGATAGTAGGTTTTTTCCCACTCAGAGTGTTAGAACTTGTCAAAAACAGTTTAACAAAACTGAATGATGACCAACATTTTCCTTTAAAGGCTAAATTGTCAGACAAAGAAGCTGAATGTTTAACAATCAATAGGCCCACTTTTCAACTTTTAGACTCCTGGTTCACACAGCCATATTGCAAGTGCATATTTATAAGGGATGTCTCAACCATGGGGTACAATCTTACTTGATACACCCAATATTTCACATGGACCCAAGAGAACATTGTTATGTGTCAAGATTATCCCGTCTCAAATGCCTAAATCAAATTTATGGCCCTTTTATTTATTATTATTTTTTTTTCATCTCAAAATAATGATCAAATTCAAGTCTTCACCACATCATTAAGATGAGATTTGCAGATACTTCACTTACTATTATGACTACGAAAAAAAAAAAAAAAACTAAATCTTGTAATAAACTACCATTGGTAGTGAACCTTGCATTTTGGTTGCTTAGCTCCATTCAAAATTAAAGGTTTTGAATAGCGTTTGAATTTGTTCAATTCATCAGCACTGTCAACAGAGCCAAGTCGAAAGTACAAACAGGTTATGAAGAAAATGAACAAAAACCTGAGAGAAACAGGGAGAAAGTACACAGGGTAGTCACAAGTTGGAAATTTTTGAAACGGAATTAATAAGCAGGTGATCCAAAGAGGATAAAGGCAAAAAAATTGACAAGGGGATAAAACAAAGTAGGCTAACAGGTGAGGTTAGAGAACTTGGTGAAAACGAAGTGTTTTGAGGAACTCATGTGAGTCGGAGTTCATTACAAAGCAGTTTAAAACAGTGGCAAAGCAGTTTAAAACAGTGGATGCCATGTTGGCAGGGAGAAGGACAGGAGAAATTTAACAATCAAGACCCGAGTGGTTGAAGCACAAACAGAAGATTGTCAAACTTATGTTAGATAGTAAACTGGATGCGACTCTTATTGATGATCATTATTCTCGGAACACACGCCAATTTATGGTACTTGGTAACTAAATATTCTTTAACGAGTATGGCAATAATGCAACTGCATGGTAATCAGCCACAACTCTCATTCCAAAGTAACATTTACATATGATGGTAAATCACAATTATTTTATAGAACTATGGCAAAATGAACTACATTTGCCACCTAATTCTTGTCCATCTCTAGCAAAATGCATAGTATAGTTTTCATGCTTAACAACCAAACAATAATAACAACTTAGGGACTATGATTTTGATTATTCCTGAATATGCTCCACATATAATAGCCAATTTTTCATACTAAATGTTTGGGGACCCAAAACCAGAGCCATTTATGGTACAAGTTAACATAATAAGATATCAAACTAGAATTCCAAGAAGCATTCTCAACCTTCATTGGAATTGAAGGGAAATTGAACGAAAGACACCGGACTACTTCCAAATACTGATCCAGCCGTTCGCAATCCAAAAATTAGTTATTTTAATCTTGTTATTTTAATCTTTATGCCATGTCTTGTTATTTTAATCTTGTTATTTTAATCTTGTTATTAAAATAACAGGATTTCACTGGATCCCTCCCCTGTATCTTTATGCCATGTCTTTTTGTATATATTCTTTTGCAATTCATTTATATGCTCTTCAAATTTCTAAGTTTTCGTAAAGGTTAAGTTTCAAACAACCCACCCACAACCCAGATTACGCCATTAATTCCCAAAACCCAAACAAAAACAAACAACACAAAGTTCAGTTCACCCACTAAACGAAACTGCAAAAACCCAAAATTTGAACAACCCAAAACAAAAAAGAACTCAAATTTACAATAACCCACGACACAAAACAAAATATAGCATTAAAAAAAACAAAAAAAAGAAAACCCAGTACCTGAAAGCAGAGAACGAACGGCAAGCACGAACGGCGGCTACGAACGGCAAGCACGAACGGCGGGCAGAACGGCGGGAGAACGGCGGGCAGAACGTTTTGGACTGAGAGTCAGTGAGTGGGTGAGTTTGAGAGTGAATGAGAGAGGACTGAGTTTGAAAGAGCTCTGTTCTTTCAAAAGTGCCGTTTGAGTGCATTTGGGTTGATTTTAAATGGTGGCAAGAAATCGAGTCTTATAGACTCGATTTCTGTGGCTGCTCCACGTGGAATTTATGTCCACGTAGGTACGTCTAAAAACCACAAACTCGAGTTTTTAAAACTCGAGTTCTAATTAGAACTCGAGTTTTAAAAACTCGAGATGTTATTTTTACATTTACTTCCAACTTTTGCCAACTAACGAATTTATTCTGTTAACGTGTATATTTGGCAAGGGTGTTCATTCAGGAAGCATATTGAAAAAAGTGTAGAGGACACTTTCCCCAAATTTTTTTTTTCCTGGGATGGTGAGAGAGTGAGATTTCTTAGCTAGAAATATCTACTTTACACAATTGTAAAGTTTGCATTTAGATTCAAACGTAGCAATTTTTGTATACGTTGGTAAAACCCAACTTTTTATAATGAAAACTTTGCAGCCAATTCTTATTTTTATCAATTTAATGAAAATTTTATTTTATTTTGCTTGTTTTTTGTTTTTTTTTTTTTTTAAATTTGTATCTAGACTCACACCTTCACCAGTTTGGTTACCAAACTAATAGTCCTCTTCATCCACTTGCTCATCCCTTATAAGGTGCAAAGAGGGAGGCTTTCTTTCCTATGTGGGACAACAAAAATTGCCTAAGGTTCCAACATGGTCTAGTCCTTGGCCTTTGAAGCAAAAATTGTCCCCACAGATTGCATCTTAATATATTTAGAAACAATGATTTTGTGCATTTTTAATTTTTTAATACTATATGGATGCCTATTTGGAGTTTTTTTTTTTTTTTTTTTTCTTCTTTATACTCCGGCCCCTACTAGTTTAAAATCCTGGGTCCGTCCTTGCTCAAGATAGTTGGTTAATTCATTCAACATGTACTTTATGAATTAAACTTTGTATTAAATAAGTTATATGTGCTCAAATCTTAACTAACTCATCCTAATCTCAATTAACTAACTAATTAAAGGGATTACAACAACGATGAGGAGATTACAAGGCATATGAAATAATTTAGAGTTCCTATCAAGGTTGCAGTAAAAAATTGGTGTTTGAAATGATGATGAAGATAATCCAATACAATGACAGCATCAATGGCGATGTTTAGTATTTGAAGAAGATTCAACTTCCTTGGTTCCTCAAAAGTCTAATTTGTTCTTGAGGTTGGATCTACATGTATTGAATTTCTGGGACAAAATTGGCTTCAGCCATTTTCGGGCAAACTAAGTAGCATTCTACCCCATTTCCTAAACTAATTAGAGAAATGCCCATTTTTTGAAACTTGATTTTCTCAAAATCGAGTTAAGCCCTATAATGACGTTTTTAAGAACCTATAGTGACGTTTTTAAGGACCTATAGTGGCGTTTTGTAACTCGAGTTCCATGCACTTGAGTTATAGGTAAAAAACTTGTATAGAACTCGAGTTCATGGAACTCGAGTTACAAAACACCACTATAAGTCCTTAAAAACATCACTATAGGGCTTTAGAATTTTTTTTTTTTTTTTAAACTCGATTTTGAGAAAGTCGAGTTTCAAAAGAGGGACATTTCCCTAATTAATTTGAGAAAGGGGGTAGAATGCTACTTTGTTTGCCTGAAAAGGGCAGAGGCCAATTTTGTCCTGAATTTCTGACACGGACATGTAAAGACTATGACGTTAATTAAATAATATGATGTAGAAATCTTGAATTTTAAATTTGTTGTAAAAACATTGCTTTTTTATATTCTAAATGTCTTTCAAGTAAATGGATTGCCAATTCCATAATAATTGAATGAGATGGGAAAATTTCATATTCCCACACAAATTAGCTTTCTAGCATTGTGAATTTTCTCAAAGGTTAAAAAAAAAAATGATACTTAAATAACTAAGTTGTAGGTAATTAATGAGTTAAAGAACGTCTTTTAAATTCTTGTTACAGTAGAAATAACCTCACTCATTGCATAGTTTAAAATGAATTTTGAAGCTTATTGTTCCAATTAAAAATTTATCTTTCCTCACCATAGCCCATAACCCATAGGTGCACAAAACGGATGATTAATTATGAAGACCAACATTGCTTGAGAATTTAGGTGCATATGGTGCCTATTGACTCATTTGGAGGTAACTTGGCATAATATACACTTTTTCAAAAAAGAAAAAAAGAAAAAAAAAAGTGTATATTATGTGTGTGTCTATATATATTAGTGAATATCTTGCTTCTAAAAAATTCAGCTTTTTGCATATTGGAATGGTTCAAGTTGCTATTAAACCACTCACCCGAAAGGGTATTAATGCTATATATATATATATATATATATATATATATAGACACACACTTTGTTCGTTTGGATGAGCTAATATGAGTTTGGCACCTTCTTCAAGTGTATTTGTAGCTTCTTGGTATATTTGGAGGTAGCTTGGGATAATATGCATTTTGTTTTTTGGTTGGGCTCTAATTTTTGATTAACACTTGAGACATTTATGGCTTGAGAGAAGTCTCGTCAAGGAATATATATATATATATATATATATATATATATATATATATATATATATAATCTAAGTGCTTTTTTTTTTTTTTTTTTTTTTGTGAAACAATTTGATTGCTTTTTGAATGTATAGAAACTTCATAATTTTACTTCGATATATTAAATTCACTTGCTCTTAGAGTTCTTAATTCTCTTATGAGTTACTGTGTCTCTTTTACGTTCAACTTTTATTCATTCCATATTCATTTCTATTATTTGTTAACTTTTATTTGTTTCTATTATTTGTTTGTGAGTTCCTTCTCAGATCTATAATAATTTTCAAACCCAATCTTCTGTGTGAGAAGAACTTCTAGAGGTCCTTTTGCCCAACAAATTAATATCAAAACTTCTGCTACCACAACACTCAATCTTTGTGCTATTTAAAAATTAAGAGGATGATGTACGCTGGGAGAGAATGCCTTGGGAATACTCTTTTGTTGAGAGATTAGTATAATATATAAAGATTTCACTTAACCCCAGAGTTAAACCTTATGAATTTGGGCCTAATTATGTTATTTTAACCATTGTCTCCTTAGGTATAGGTCCTGAACTAGTCTTACTAGCTCCTCCTCTTTATGAGATTTTCTTTCACTAGCTCATTATCCATGGAAATCAACCACATGTCAACCCCAAATGCTCATCCATGGAATTGGCCCACACGTCTATTTCCTTCGAAACCTTATGCCACGCTTGTGTGATGCTCACTTGTGTTTGTTTCAAGTAGACGCCTTTTGTCCACAACTATGAAAGGGGCCCTTGTTAACCTTGTGACCTTGTTGTGCATTACCATCAACTCTAACACCACTTGCTAGAGAGAGAGCATCTTGAGGAGACTCCTTTGTTGAGAGGTCAATGTAATATATAGAGACGCCGCTTAACCCAAAAGTTTAAACTTAAGAGTTTGGATCTAATTATATTATTTTGACCATTCATTCTTATCATTATTATTTAGTATGTGTTTGGATCTGAGTCACGTCTACTGCGTTTGTGTTTTCTACTTCTTCTTTTTTTTTTTTTTTTTTCCTTTGGTTATGCATTTTGCTTTAGGCCAGGGGACAATTATCACTGTTCACATACTGTAGCAGCACTGTTTACGCACTGTAGCAGCACTGTTCATGGGACCCACAACTACTTTATTAAAAAAAAATATTAAAAATGAGTCACACGGTACTATTCACACACTTAAAAATTATTTTGCTGTAGTGTTTTTAGTTTTTAGTTTCAGTAAAAATAAGTTGTATCCAAACGGACCCTTAATGTAAGACTTCATTCACATATATATGCCCAATAATAATACCTTTTGAGAAAATATTATAGCAGTGCTAACCAATCCCAAAAATGGTTCTTAGGCACAAAATTAAGGCATTTAAGGAAGCTTCGTCATGTTTGAATTCTATTGGCAACCCCTTAACTTGGTTGTCTTTGTTAAGAATTTGTCCTGCCACACCACCATATATCCTTGTTATGATGGTTACTTCACAAGTACTTGTGGGGTATGGGAGTAAGGGTCTGGGTTCAAGTTTTAAAGAGGAAGCTTTATACATATATACACTTAGATTAGACAAAAATAGAATTTCTATCTTATATAAAAAAAGAAAAAAAGAATTTGTCCCGCCACAAATGACGGGCCTCCCATAATGAGTAAAGATTAGAAATTCTAAACCACTCTCTTGACCCTTAATGGATCAATTATGTAGCTTGCATGAACCAATCCTACGATGACGGGGAGTCAGGATTGGTTGGCTTGGACCAGTAAGTTGTAAACCTGTGGCGAACAAAGAAAGACTTGGTGTAACAATGACAGGTCTTCTTAGTCAAGCAATAAGTGCTCTGGCTTCTTCCTTTAGGTTCACTATCACACCCTCGTGAAGCATGAGAGATATTTCCATGGAGAATCTTAACCATTCCTTGATTCCAACCCTGATAATACGCTAACATCAGGACACCACATATTCTTTTGGTTGTGAATGAAAATTCCACAGGTCTCTATTTCTAATTCAGCTGAAGTAATTAGTTAATGTCCCACATTTTTTTGTTAAAATACAATTTAGTCCTTCAAAAATTTCCTGGGTGGTTAATTTAATTTGGTATTCAAAATTTTAATATTATCAATTTGTTTCCCATGTTTACAAATGTGATCAGTACAATCCTTCTGTTAACTACTGCCACCATTAAGTACATATATGACACCATTTTTTGTGTAAATTTTACTAACAATTTTATTTATTTATTCATTTATTGATAATCATGGACTCACGTGCAAGTTGGAAGCCTTTTACCAAAACAATGTCACGTACAACACCAAAAACTATTGGCCGAAACCCACATATATCCAACATTAAACATGGGAAATGTATTAAGAGTTAAAACTGACAGAAGGAGTTTCTCAAAAAAAAAAAAAAAAAAAAAAAAACTGACAGAAGGCAAAGGAAAATAAATAAAGCACAGCATGCATATTATTAACACTGAGGTGCGCATGCAAAAAATTTGGCTTCTTTGTTATGAATCTTAGTTTTTTATGCAAGCTTATACGCACCTTGTCCCCAGCTATAAAAGGGGCCCTTGTTAACCTTGTCACCTTGCTGTGCACTGCCCTCAGCTTTAACACCACTTGCTAGAGAGAGAACATCATGGGGAGACTTTTTTGTTGAGAGGTTAATGATATATAAGAACATCACTTAACTTAAAAGCTTAAATTTAAGAGGTAGGATTCAACTATATTATTTTAAATACTCATTCCTATCATTATTATTTCCTTCTTAGATTTATAATAATCATCTTATGTGGGAGAACTTCTAGTGTCTTTTTGCACTGTAGAGAGGGAAAAATTCCCGACTTATCACAAGCTGACACATCGTATTACTGAATCCACAAAATACAGCCAATTACAAAGCACCACGTATTGCTACTAGGTTTTGTTATCACTACTCAGAAACCAACAGAAATTTGCCAAGTGTTATGCAAGAACCAATCACACCTCACACGTGTAAGCGATGACACAAGCAGCCTCGCACATGTAAGCGATGACACAGGTAGCCTCGCACGTGTAAGCGATGACATAAGCAGACCAATCAGGCTGTGACATGTGTCACCAATTAGACTCCGCCACGTGTCGCTCACCCACCCCCAAACTCCTATAAATAGAAGCCTTCCTAAGACATTTCAGAGAGGCTAGGGAGAGGCTGAAGCTGAAGAGCTGGAGAAGATCAAGATTGAGAAGTCCAGAAGCTCTGTTGGAACCAAGCTTTGAAGCCTCCAAGAACTTCAAGAACTACAACTTCGAATACAAAGAACATTCGAAGAGAAATCATCCAAATCATCTTCCTAGATCTCAAAGGTCATTGGAATCAAGCTCAAAAGCCTCCAGAAACCTCAACAAACCACAAATTGGTGAAACTCTACGGATTCAAGCCTCCAAAGCCCCGAAGAACTTCCGCCACAAACCTTCAAATACGAAGAACATTCGAAGAGAAATCATCCAAATCATCTTCCTAGATCTCAAAGGTCATTGGAATCAAGCTCAAAAGCCTCCAAAAACCTCACAAATCACAAATCAGTGAAGCTCTACAGATTCAAGCCTCTAAAGCACCGAAGAACGCACCAAGAACACGAAGAACACAAAGAACACGAAGAACAAAGAATTTCTAACAAGCTTATAGCCAGAGATTCATTGTAATTCCATATCAAAGATCTTTGATCCATTCTTCAGCCAAATTGAAGGAGATCTTGTGTTCATATCAAAATCACATTACTACAAATCCAATCAACAAGTCTTTTAAGGAGATCGAATCAGAGGATAACTCTTTTGTAATTACAGAGAATTGTACCACACAATCATCAATACAAATTCGCATTTGTGAAACTATTTTACCTGTTTGACTTATTTCAAACCGAGGAATTTAGTCGTCCACATGCACAACAAACTAATATCAAAACTTCTACTACCACAACACTCTATCTTTGTGCTATTTAAAAATTAAGATAATGATGCGTGTTGGGGAGAGAACATCTTGAGAAAACTCTTTTGTTGAAAGATTAATATAATATATAAAGATTCCACTATTAACCTCAGAACTAAAACTTATGAATTTGAGCCAAATTATGTAATTTTAACCATTGTCACTTTATGGATGGGTTAAGAACAAGTCCTACTAGCTCCTCCTCTTTATGAGATTTTCTTTCACTAGCTCATTATTCATGGAAATTAATCACATGTCAACCCCAAACGCTCATCCATGGAACTGGCCCACACGTCTATTTCCAATGAAACCTTACGCCACGCTTGTGTGATGCTAACTTGTGTGTGTTCCAAGTACATGCATCCAAGTATATGCACCTTGTCCCCAACTATGAAAAGGGCCCCTATTAACCTTGTCACATTGCTGCGCACTACCCTCAGCTCTAACACCACTTATTAGAGAGAGAGCATCTTGGAGAGACTACTTTGTTGAGAGGTTAATGTAATACATGAAGACGCCACTTAACCCAAAAGCTTAAACTTAAGAGTTTGGATTTAATTATATTATTTTAACCACTCATTCTTATCATTATTAATTAATGTAGAACAAACTGTAATACATGAAGACGCCCCTATTATAATGTTTTTTGAAACAATATTAGAACAATGCTAACTAGTCCCAAAAATGGTTCTTAGGCATAAAATTAAGGCATCTCCAGAAGCACCGTCATGTTTGAATTCTATTGGCAACCCCTTAACTTGGTTGTCTTCGTTAAGGAATTTTCCTGCCACAAAGGACAGGTTTTCCATAATGATCGAAGACTAGAAATTCTAAACCCTCTTGACCCTTAATGGCTCAATTATGCAGCTTGCAAGAACCAATCTTACGATGATGGGGAGTCAGGATTGGTTGACTTGGACCTGTAAGTTGTAAGCGTGCATGATTAATAGCTCCTAGAAAGCTAGAGTTGGTGAAAGTCACTGGTGTGGTGTGTCATGCAATCAAGACATTTCTTGTAATCTGTGGCGAACAAAGACTTGGTGTAACAGCCTAACAGGGACAGGTCTCCTGGGTCAAGCAATAAGTGCTCTGGCTTCTTCCTCTAGGTTCACTATCACACCATTGTGAAGCACTAGAGATATTTCCATGGAGAATCTTAGCCATTCCATCATTACAACCCCGATAATACGCTAACATCAAGACACCACATCATTTTTTTTTTGGTTGTGAATGAAAATTCCACAGGTCTCGATCTATTTCTAATTCAGCTGAAGTAATTAATTAATGTCCCACATTTTTTTTTGTTAAAATACAATTTTGTCCTTCAAAATTTTCCCGAGTGGTTAATTTAATTTGGTATTTAAAATTTTAATATTATCAATTTGTTCCCCATGTTTTCAAATGTGATCAGTACAATCCTTCTATTGACTACTGCCACCATCAAGTACATATATGACACAATTTTTGTGTAAGTTTTACTAACAATTTTATTTTTTATTCATTTATTGATGATCATGGACTCATGTGCAAGTTGGAAGGATTTTACCAAAAGAATGTCACTTACAACACCAAAAACTAATTGCCGAAACCCACGGATATCCAACATTAGTTCTGCCCACTGTTTTCAGAACCGGACCGGACCGGGAGGTCGGACCGTGAAAACCGGGAACCGGGATGGAAACCGGTTTTTTAAGCCTAAAGAACCGAATTTTTTGTTAATTCCGTGAACCGTTAAAACCGGGGTTGGACCGCTCGAACCGGTAAGAACCGTGCGGTCCAACCCCTTAGCAAATTTTTTTTAAAAAAAAAAAAAAAAAACAACTTAACACAATTTTATTTTACTTAATTAAATTATCCATCTCTTACAAGGAATAAAAAAAATTATAATTAAAATTTTTCAAAGATATTCAACTTTACTTCAAAAATTAATCATAAATTTTAATGTTTTCATGGTTATTGTTTTATTTTATTAACTTTCTTATTTAATTATTAAATATATGCTTGAAAATTATTAAATTTCCCTCACATATATAGATATATTGTCAATTTTGCTAGTTTTATAAATTTAATATCTATATTTAGGCTTTAATTAATTATTAAATTAATTATGACGTCATCTCGGTTCGACCCCGGTTCGACCTCGGTTCGACCTTAAAAACCTTGAACCTCTCTCTTTTATGGTTCAATGAACGGTCCGGGTCTGAAAACCTTGGTTCTGCCTTCGTTTTCCTTACTCCTTAGTTCTGTCTCTCCCATGCCTTTGATTCGTTTTGACGCCAGATCTAATTTTATTGACGTACGGGACGAGAGGAAATTTATAATTTATGAGAAGTACCCCTTTCTCTCTTCATTTCCCTTGTCTTGGGTGTTCAAAAACCTTCTTGAGTTCTAACTTTGCTTTCTCTCCTTCCACTTTGCACAACAATGCTAGAATCTTGCATGTTTGTTTGTTTATTTAGACCTTTTAAAGTAGATTGTTTAACCTAATATATTAGCCAAGTGATTACTTAAGTTAATTATGAGATCTAGGTTAAATACTGAAAGATCATATCATGCATACAACGAAAAAGTAAATAACACATAGATATGATCACTCAGAAAAACTAATGAAACGAACTGTTTCAAGGTAAAAACATGGGGAGGATTTGACTTAACCATCTTCAAGGTAAACAAATCCACTAATAGATAATTGAAGTTTTTACAATAAGATTTAATCTTAAATCTATTGCTACCTCCAGTGGTAACTTACTGTTACGACCACGTGCAAGCTTCGAATTCACAAACTATTTCTCTCTTGGATTTACAGCATACAAGCTCTCACGCTTATAACTTGAGATCCCACTCAAAGGTTTCAAAGTACCACTTGTTGATCTTGAAGCAACTAGATTCCATCAGTACCTAATTGTAGATCACGTTTCGGTAGAAAGTTGTAGAGTTAGAAGATACAAAACCTCTTAGATCTCACGGAAGTAACTCACAAGTCTTCCAAGAGTCTTCAAAATGTAGTTAGGGTTTTCCTTTTAGAATTAGGAACGTTGGACTGAAACCCTAAACATTTTTGCAAGCTTGGACTTGATTTAAATTTTGCATAAATTATTTTTCTGCAATTTTGGATCAGTCGAGCTTGATCTTTGATCGATCGAGCTTCACTCTGTGGTCTCCCTTTTCCTGTGCTTCGATGGTGGCATTGTGTGGAAACTATTAACCTATCTTTGTTGTGACTTTTTAAGGGACTTGAAAGAGCCTTATGTTGTTGAACTACCATTAATCATCCTTATTTCTCCTATGGCACACTTTGGTTGTTCTTGTGGCTTGTCGTCGTCTTTAGGCTTGTCTTCCAATCCAGTCTGAATCTCTTGCTTTGGCCGTCCATACGTGTCTTTCTTAATGAACTTCTACAATTTTCCCCTTTGGATTAATTCTTCTTTCTGTTCTTTGAGATCTCTGCATTCGTCCATGTAATGTCCATGATCACAGTGAAAACGGCAATACTTTTTCTTATTTCGGGCATTGGATGAATTGCTCAGCGGCTTTGGCCACCTAAGCTGATGGTCATCTTTAATCTGCATTAAAACTTGGTCAATGGGCATTACCAAGGGTGTAAAATTTACCATTTTTCGAGTCTTATCGTCCCTTTACTTGTTCCTGTCATGACTGGACGAGTGATCTTTCCTTTCCCTCTTTTGCCCTTTTGGGTCATCTTGAGCACCTTCTTTGGTTGTTTGAGGTTCTCCCACCTCTATCATTATGAGAGCATCTTCTGCATTCATGTGTTTCTAAGCCTTTATTAGCAGCTCTATCATCGACGTTGTGGAACTTTTTGCGAGCGCCATTACGAATTCTTTGGACTTTAGCCCAGACTTGAACGATGTCAACTATACCTTGTCTTCAACCTTGTCCACTTCCAGCACCTCTTTATTAAACCACTTCACATACTATCTTAATGACTTCCTTTCTCCTTGTTTGATCGTCAACAATTGATCTGTTGGTTTTTCTGGTGCTACCCACTTATGAAGTGGCGTACAAATAGGCTACTTAGTTGGTTGAAGATGGAAGATTGTGCTAGCTTGCTGAACCATACTCGGGCTGCTCCCTTGAGGGTGGTCAAGAAGGATTGGCACACTATTTCATTCGGGATTTGTTGTAGGCTTAGAGTCATCATGAAGGTAGTGATATGATTTAGCGGGTCTTTCAACCTGTCATATGACTCAAGTTGCGGGAGTCGAAACTTTGGTGTCAAAGGGCAATCTAGGATCTTTGGCGTGAGCGGTGAGTCAGTCCTTCTTACCATCTTGTTAGGGTTATATTTTATTGTAATTGATTAATCCTTTGACAAAATGAACTTTGCATGTAATTGGGTAGATCTAAGAAGGGTTTATTACTTCAAGAAACATGTTGTTCAAGTCAAGTATTAAAGATATGAAGATTGGTCCAAGAAACAAGTGAAGAAAAGCTGTTTATTAAGTCTCGACAGATGCCTGCTATCGAGACTTAATGTGAAGCTCGATAGATAGCTCGACAGCAGTTTGATCTATTGAGATTTATGATTTTTAGTTTTCTAGATTTGAAATTCAACTCAGGCTTGAATGTTTGTTTAGGGTTTCTTTTTTCACAACTTTAGATATATATATATATATATATAAGACCTATTTTAAAAGCCGCCACACACGAATATAGAGACCAAGAGACTTATTTTCTCTGTGTGGAGTTACTGCGTTTGTACATCACATGGTTTTGTAACCAAGTGCTTCCTAATCTTTATTGTTGATGAACTGAAGAATTTCGTAGCCAACAATATCTATTCAAGTTGCTGAAGTTAGTCATGTATTGGGATCCATGCAAAGGGTTAGTCATAAATTGAAGGTTTGTGCATCAAAAGGAAAGAAGGCTTCTATAAGATCAAGTCCAATTGGGTATTGGTGCAAAGGTTCAATTGTAGGTTGGTATTTTGGGATGGGCTAGGGTAGTTGGTAATATTTCTTATACTTGTAATTGCTTGATTTTTGCTTAGTGGATTCTTGGAAGTGGTAACCTTAAAATCACTCGGTGAAGTTTTTGCCTTGCGAGGTTTTCCTCATTTGTGAACAAATCACCATATCAAATTATTTTCTGCTGCACTTAGTATTTTGGCGATTTGTTGTGCCTTCACATTTTGCATGCAAATTGAATTTAATTAATCAACTTGGGTAATTGAATAATTATTCAAGGTCAAGCTATCTTAACCCAACACATCCCATCCAAATTCTTTGCCATTTTCTCCTTCATAGCATTCTTGAGCTTGTCCAATTCCCTCCTCATGCTTCTTAGGAGGTTGTTGCTTGCCTCGTCGGACCATTCTATTCTCCTTGAGTCGACCCATCCCTGGCTACCTTTCGAGTCTTGTGCTTCATCTTTGTTCCTGTTGTTCTCGATTCTTCTTGGCAAGCAGTTTTCTTCCTGTTGCAACTGTTGTCTCATCTCTTGGTTTTGCTTTGTGAGTTCTTCCACACTAGTCGTGACGGCTTGGATTTGCAAGGCCAAGGCGGTTGACTCTAGTTGTGCACTGGATTCCATCTGGATGTCAACAAAGGTAGGGCAATGTTTTTGACCTTAGGACTTGAAAGAAAGGAGTTTCCCACAGATTGCGCCAAATTGATGAAGCCAAGTTCGTCAGTAGTTGTGATCGTCTAGATGGTTCCAAGGTTTCCTACAAGATGAGAAGAAAGTAAATCGAATCGGTCACTGGCATCAATAAACCTTCGATGACAAAGTCAGATGCAGAGAGAGAGAGAGAGAGAGAGAGAGAGAGAGAGCAATAGTTGAGTATCTGTGATAATAGGTGTGAAAATTGTACCTTTGCCTTAGGTTGGATGCACTTAATATAGGCTTCTATTTTTCTAGCCGTTGGGGGGCCATTAATGGTGGCTTAATTACTTGTCTTGGTAATGCCTCTAGGGGTTAATTTTGAGATATGGAGACCTCTGAGCTATTGTCCTCTTTACTTCGTCCAATTGTAATGGCTTCTGCATTAAATGTCTCATTTATGGCCCATTGCTCATCCATTATCATGTTTGGACGAGGAAGATTTCTTGACTCATCATATATATATATATATATATACTTAAAAAAAATAAAAAAATGGTCTAAAATTTAATTTAATTTGGCTGATTACCACTACTGGAGTGATCAAGATCACAAGGAATTGGTTTATATCCTATTACTCTAGACAGAGGTCTCTGAAATGAGCTTAAATTATAGCCACATGTATTGAATTTCTGACACAGACATGTAAAGACTACAAAGTTAAATAATTTGTTGTAGAAATCTTGAATTTCAAATTTGTTGTAAAAACATTGCTTTTTTATATTCTAATTATCTTTCAAGTAAATGGATTGCCAATTCCATACTAATTGAATGAGATGGCAAAAAAAATAACTTTCCTGCATTGTGAATTTTCTCAAAGGTATAAAAAAATTTGAGACTTAAATAACTAAGTTGTAGGTAATGAGTTAAAGAATGTCTTTTAAATTCTTATTACAGTAGAAAAAACCTCATTCCTTGCATAGTTTAAAAAGAATTTTGAAGCTTATTATTCTAATTAAAAATTTATCTTCCCTCACAATAGGTGTACAAGACCGATGATTAATTATGAAGGCCAACACCTGCCCTTTTTTCTCAAAAACAAAATAAAAAATTATGAAGGCCAATACTGCTTGAGAATTCCGGCGCATTTGGTACCTATTGGCGTATTTGGAGGTAACTATTCACTTTCTTCGTTCATTTGGGTGAGCTAATTTTAGTTTGACATCATCTTCATGGGTATTTGTCGCTTTTTGGTATATTTGGAGGTAGATTGGGGTAATGCGCATTTTGCTTTTTATTTTTTTCCTTTTTAGTTGTGCTGTAATTTTTGTTTAACACTTGAGGCATTTATGGCTTGCGAGAAGTCTTGTTAAGGAATATATATATATATATATATATAATTTGTGAGTTATTGTGTCTCTTATACGTTCAATTTTTATTCGTTCCTATTATTTGTTCGTGAGTTCCTTCTCAAATCTATAATAATTTTCAGAACAAATTTTATGTGGGAGAACTTCTAGATATCCTTTTGCACAACAAACTAATATCAAAATTTTTGCTACCACAACACTTTATCCCTATGCTATTTAAAAATTAAGATGATGATGCATGTTGGGGAGAGAACACCTTTGGAAGACTCCTTTGTTGAGAGATTAATATAATATATAAAGAGTCCACTTAACCCTAGAGCTAAAACTTATGAATTTGGGTCCAACTCTATTATTTTAACCATTGCCTCTTTATATATGGGCCATGAACAAGTCCTACTAGCTTCTTCTCCTTATGAGCCTTCTTCTCCTTATGAGCTTTCTTCCACTAGTTCATCATCCATGAGAATCATGTGTCAACCCCAAATGCTCATCCATGGACCTAGCCCACATGTTTATGTCCATCAAAACCTTACGCCACACTTGTGCGATGCTCACTTGTGTGTGTTCCAAGTATACACACCTTGTCCCCAACTATAAAAGGGGCTCTTGTTAACCTTGCTGTGCACTGCCCTCAGCTCTAACACCACTTGTTAGAGAGAGAACATCTTGGGGAGACTCCTTTGTTGAGAGGTTAATGATATATAGGAACATCACTTAACTTAAAACTTAAATTTAAGTGTTTGGATTCAAATATATTATTTTAACCACTCATTCTTATCATTATTATTTCCTTCTCAAATCTATAGCAATTTTCAAAATCAATCTTATGTGGGAGAACTTCTAGATGTCCTTTTGCACAAAGAACTAATATCAAAACTTCTACTACCACAACACTCTATCTTTGTGCTATTCAAAAATTAAGATAATGATGCATGTTGGGGAGAGAACATCTTGAGAAGACTCTTTTGTTGAGAGATTAATATAATATATAAAGATTCCACTTAATCTTAGGGCTAAAACTTATGAATTTGGGCCCACTTATGTTATTTTAACCATTGTTTCTTTATGTATAGGTCACGAACAAGTCCTACTGACTCCTTCTCTTTATGAGATTTTCTTTTACTAGCTCATTATTCATGGAAATTAACTACATGTCAACCCCAAACGCTCATCCATGGAACTGGTCCACACGTCTTTTTCCATTGAAACCTTACGCCACGCTTGTATGATGCTTACTTGTGTGTGCTCCAAGTAGATGCACCTTGCCCCAATTATGAAAGGGGCCCTTGTTAACCTTGTCACCTTGCTGTGCACTACCCTCAGCTCTAACACCACTTGCTAGAGAGTGAGCATCTCCTTTGTTGAGAGGTTAATGTAATATATGGAGACGCCATATGACCCAAAAACTTAAATTTAAGAGTTTGGATCTAATTATATTATTTTAACCACTTATTCTTATAATTATTATTTAATGTAGGACTTCACTCACATATGCATACCCAATAATAATGTCTTTTGAGACAATATTAAAATAATGCTAACCAGTCCCAAAAATGGTTCTTAGGCATAAAATTTAGGCATCTCTGGAAGCATCGTCATGTTTGAATTCTATTGGCAACCCCTTAATTTGGTTGTCTTCATTAAGGAATTTTCCTGCCACAAAGGACTGGTTTTCCATAATGAGCGAAGACTAGAAATTCTAAACCCTGTTGACCCTTAATGGCTCAATTATGCATGATTAATAGCTCCTAGAAAGCTATTAATACCTCAACGATGATGGGGAATCAGGATTTGTTGACTTGGACCAGTAAGTTGTAAGCGTGCATGATTAATAGCCCCTAGAAAGCTAGAGCCAGTGAAAGTCACTGGTGTGGTGTGTCATGCAATCAAGACATTTCTTGTAAATCTGTGGGGAACAAAGAAAGACTTGGTGTAACAAGGACAGGTCTTCTTGGTCATGCAATGGGTGCTCTGGCTTCTTCCTCTAGGTTCACTATCACACCCTTGTGAAGCATTAGAGATATTTCCATGGAGAATCTTAACCATTCACTACAAGAAATTTGGTCTTTTGCGACAACATATAGTCGTCGCTAAAGCTTTAAATATCGTCGCTAATTATATTAGTGACGAAAAATGTCATCGCTAACTTTCGTTAAACAAAAGTGGTAACAAAAAAGAAATTTAGTGACGATATTAATGTTGTCATAAATACAAAACTATTAACAACGATAAAGTCGTCGCTAATAGTGACAATTGTCGTCATAAATAACTCAAGAATCCAAGATGAAATGTCGTCGCTACTAGCTCATTAGTAGTGACATTTTTTTGTCATCGCTAGTAGATTATTATTAACGACGACATTTTTATTGTCGCTAATATGTCATTACTAGCGATAATGCTTGCTGTCGTCACAGATAATGATATATTAGTGACCACAAACATATCATCACTAAAAATTGCATATTAGCGATGATTTTGTTTGTCATCACTAATGATATGATAAAATATTAGTGACGACATTGTCATCGCTAATAACATTTTACATTTTTTTTTTTTTTTGGATTTTTCTTTAAAATTAACATTTTGAATTTTACATGGGTACCTGTTGGGAAATAACAAACCACAATTCTATACACATCACAAATTTCAATCACAAATACTCATATAAGCATAACAACTGCTCAATCAATAACTACTAATAAGGGAAAATAATACTCAAGTTCAATATCACATATATAATATAAGTTCGAATCTATTCACTCAAATACTAATCAAATGATAACGAATTCCTCATGAAGATATGCAACCAAGCTAAAACTTTGTTGCAATGAAATATATCTCCCCTCGACATCATCTATAACCCAAGGCATGTGATATTTTGACCTGAAATAAAGAGCATAAACCAACGTAAAGGTCAACTAAAATAGATTACAAAAATGCTTAATAAATAGTTTTAACATCCAAGTAAAATTTTAACATTTATATTTTTCAAAAATACCATAACTAAGAAGATATGAAAGCTTTATGCATTTAACAAAACTTAATCTACATCAAGACTCATTCTCCAAAAGAAATAAGTCCAAATTAACAATCATAACAAAGAACATATCCAAAGATATTTGTAAAGAAATTAAAGTAAAAGAATTTAAAGCAAATGAAAAATCATTAATACATACGAAATATCACTCATCTAAAAAACATATCATGAACTTAAAGCAAAAGAATTTAAATGGAGACACAAACAGATTGTTTATAAAATAAAAAATAAGTGAAAACAAAAAAAAAAACACACACACACACGCACACACTAATTTTTTCTTCTACTCCCCAAACCACAAAGATAGCAGTCTAGCATCATAGGAGAATCTTTCTTTTGGAGAATAACAGAAAGACAATAGACATGTTGAGTCCCAACATCCCAAACAAAAAAATGAGAGATAATTAATGTTTTTTCCCTACCATGTACAATACACAATTCAATATACAATTTAAGTCCTTTATTGTTCATAGAATGCTACAAAAAAATGTAATAAATTATTACATGAGTTAGATATGTCCGAAAACACAAGAAATAATATAAAATTAGATTCTATACCATATTTTTATCTATAAATGGAGAAATTGACAAGAACCTCAAAGTAATTCTCTATTAGTTCTACACACTCATACTAAAATAGATGGAAGTATTGTGAGAGAGGAATGACATGGGAAGTGGTTACATTTAGAACTCAAGAGTGAAAGAATAAAACTAATCCACTTTTTTCATTGTCCCCCCCCCCCCCCCACCACAAGATTTAAGAAATTAAACTACTCTCTTCCCCTTGGTACATTTTGGCCACAAAGGAAATTATTGAAATACTCTAATGAAAGAGGTCTGCAATTTTAATGAACATATACTGATATAGTTAAACGCATGTCTTTTCAAACTATGAATTCACTTTATTTGTCACTCCAACAGCCTACTGCACTACATCAACTTTAAACATTATTCTATTAGCATATTTAGTAGATTAGTATGACAAAAAGAGCAATGTGGTACTAGCATTCTATTAACATATTTGTGGTACTAGCATTTTTCTTTAAAGAACTAGCTGGTAAATACTGTGATATCACTATGCTTATCACTTCAACAGCCTACAACACCACCATCAAATTTAAACATTATACTATTAGCATGTTTAGTAGATCAATATTAAAGAACTAGCTGGTGAATACTGTGAACATGATAATTAAATAAAACATGTAGCATTACCAACTAATAGACAGAAAAGACAAGAATATCACTAATCCAAAACGTATGTGATCTTGCTGGTAAAACAACTAAAGCCAAAAAACCAAGACGCCTTGATATCATAAACAAAATCAAAACAGGGGGAAAACCAAAAATAGAATCTTAGAACCAAATATTTTTAATTTTTATTCACTTGCTTATTAAGCAAAATTACCAACATCAAGATGGCTTTCACCAGGGAACTTTAAGGTGGGGCAGGGGGAGAAAAAAATCTGCACAAAGTAGTCATTCAAAAATACACAAAACAATCAACACTCTCAATATCAATGTAAAGCACCTTATATCACCATGCAAGCCACCCGCTTGCTCACACTCAACAACCCACCACAAAACAGTTATGAAATCCTAATGTAAAGCACTTACTATGCTCAAGCCAAACACACAACTCTTCAAAAAAAAATCAAAACTCACCACCTGCAAACAATGCTTAGCCTATAAAAGATGAGTTTAATTTATAAGGAATTTATTAATACACTAATTATATATATACAACACATGAAATTATAATGTAATATAATGAAAGAGAAGTAGATACCAAATAAAAACTTGCTTTATAGGCTCATAGGTTTCAAATGAGCAAAGCTTGGTTGGGTATTAAGAACACTAAAGTTCAAACAGCTCCTCAAGTAAAGCCCATAGAGACATATAGATATCACTAAATAAATTTTTGACTTCCATCAAAATCATAACAAAATATAAAAGACAACAAGAAGGGCCAAAGTATCATGGTAATCATGATTTCAAGCATATGGTTATCTGACTCACCACATACCGAAAAGGCATCATTATCAACATCCATGTCATCCGTAGATAGATGTAGTGTGTTCACAATCCCATAATCACCAGTCACATGATGTTCAGATTCATCATATCCCCATTTTCCATCAACATAGAACTTGTATTGCATGCAAGTTAATCCACATATAAGGACATTCATGTCTGTTAAGAATCAAAATTTAAACATCTTTACCATCATGACATAAAATTTGTATGCCTCATAGTAGGCATTCTTTATTCAAATAGAAGGAATTTCAAAGACTTGCATTTATTTTGACAAATTCAAGCACTTTAAGCCCATATATCAATATAGTAATAATTAAAACTTTAGAATGTAATTTAACCAAAATCAAAAATAAAAACTACAAAATTAACTCAAAGTGAAACAAAGGTGAGAGGGGTTGTTGTACGTTCAGTTTCACTACATTGCAGGTCAGCCATCTTGTAAAAATGGTTTTGTCCATGAAACATTGGATTTATTGTTGCATTTATACAAAGCTCTAAGGCAAGTGTCCTTTAGTCCATAATTTTAGTGAGTATCATTTCATAAAACCTTAAAAGCTGTTGATTTAATTTTTTCTTAATAATTTTTATGAAAAAATAAAATAAAAATGAGCATATTATAAAATTATAAAATATATAATCACGGAAAGGGCCTTTAATTTTTTTTTTTTTTTGTTCAATCATAGAGAAATTGACTTTTACACTTGATTGGTTTAATTAGAGAACTAGCTTCCTTTTTCTTTTTCTTTTTCTTTTTTGCCTTTTTTTTTTTTTTTGAGAATGAAAGAACTAGCTTAGTTGAACCTGCATTTTCAAGTGAAGGAGATAAAGCTGCTTTTTATTATTCATTATTAATTATTATACTTCCAATGTATATCTATCATGCATTAACAGTACAACTGAACCTAGGATTGAACTAAAAAATAAATAGCTGAATTCCAATTGAGTCGTGTCAGAATCTTCCTCTGTTTGTTTTGGTAAAAAAAAAACCAGAAAAGGAAAAAACAGTGGCTTTCTCTTACTGGTTATCTCGTCTACATTCCTCATCAAAGAGCTTCTTCTACTCCAATCTTCAAACCTCACATTTCCACAATCTCAAAACTCCAAAACCACACACCACCACGCCTATCTTAAGAAAAAAGAATTAAATAATAAAGCATTAAAACTGAATACTACAATGTCAAATATATCTCTTAACTTGAAGCTTTAGAACACTTATTAACAAAATCAAGCAATTTATTTATTCTTCTTTTTCTTTTCTAGTTGCACCTACCAATAAATGAACTTTCAATATATAGTTTCGTACTAATACCCAGTAACTATAATGAATCAATCACACCCAAGACTAGGTAAGACCTATCAAAGGTAGAATGTAGTCACTAGTCAAGGACTGGAAGTACCATTAACATTAAGCTACAAACAAGGCTGATGATGAATGTAGACCTTTCCCCCAAACTTTCTAGCTCTCTCTTTTCATATGGTTTTGGCAGATTAAGCGACTCCTTTCAATAAATATGAGGCACCCTATAGCATCAGTCAAAAGGCAATTCTGCTATCTTTATTTTTATACAACTACTAAATGGAAGTAGTAATTGTAAACTTCCAAAGCTTCATGTCACTGCCCTAAGCCACTCTTCATTAATAGGGGTGACCACTGACCCCATGAATCATGATCATTGATCTAGACAAGAGCTGCCTAAATCATGATAAGAAAGGTACCTATTTTTTAGTGTTCACATTTTCCTTCAGTAGATTCACTCTTATCTTCTTTGATGCATTATTTCCGTGTCCTAAACAAACAAAATTTAGCTTAGACTTTTTTTTTTTGAGAAACAAGCTTAGACTAAATTTGAATAAACTTAATTATCATATACAAATATGGACAAAAAAAGCATTCTAGAAGGCGCTTTGGTTACTTGTATACATTTTTAATGCTTTCACATTCGAGTGTTTTGAATTGCCAACCTCATTGAGATTGGTTGAGATTTGAGAAGCCCTCCAATTGATCAATTTATTTGAACTTTTAACCCATTGATAAACATTCTTTTTCTCCTATATCGTCAAATATTTATATGACCATTTAGGAAATGGTTGGGTATTAAGCTCTTTCTAAAAAAAAAACTGTGTACTTACAAAATTTAGGAAATTGTGTATTAAATCAAAATCCCCACAAAATTCAGAAATTTTCAGATGACAAACTACACTCACTCTCGTATCAAGTAGTAATTCTTAAAGAAACAGTAACCAAACTGGAACCAACAAAAATGGGCACTTAAAATTCAGGTAAAAAATTAGAAAACAAGAAATGGGCATTCAAGATTATAAGAAGGAAAATAATCTTCAACCCAAGTTGCAAAGCCAAAAGTGTTAAACTTTGCGAACAACCACCCACTATTATTTACTATAGCATCAATTGGAACCAAATAAGCCCCACACAAGAACAACAAAGTCAAGCCACATTGACTTCTAAAGCCAAAGAGAAAAAGAGAAAGAAGAGGCAATTGAGCAAAAACAAAGTATGTACCAGCATAGGATGTCATGTCCCCCAATAATCTGACCAACGGCAGTAGTATTACTTGCTACATTTGGACACCAAACCAAAATCCAAATCAAATTTTAATCCAAACCAAAACCATAATCCAAACCAAACTTTAACCAAAATCAAAAATAAAAAACCCCAAATTTAACTACAAATATATACACAAAATAACTACAAAATAGGAAAGAAAGCTAGAGAGACTTACCTAGCTTTGGGTAGAAGCTGGGGTTTGGGGTTTGAAATTTTGGAGGAGAGAGGATGAGATTTGAGTAAAGAAAGAAGGGAAGCCACCACGTCGTCGTTGACAGCTGTAGTGTGGATGGTGGTTGTCGGCGGCGAGATTGGGTGAGGGAGATCCGCGGCAGAGACAGAGAAAGAGTGAGTGAAAGGAAAATGTGGGTGGGGGCAGAAAATGAGTCTAAAAAGAAGCGGGAAATCTGAAAAAAAATAAGTGGGAGGCTGAAAATTTTGAAGTGGTGAGTGGGGGCTTATTGTGACTAAATGAGACTTATTTTGAACCTTTTTATTTTATTTTATTTTTTTAATGAAAGAAACGTGTGGACTAAATGATTATAACTTGATAAGTTTGTCTTTATTTACTAAAAATTAGTGATATACTTTTGCTTTATAAAAAAAAAAAAATACTAATCACTAAAATGTTCCTCAAAACAAAAACAAAAAATAAAAAATGACTAATGGAGTAATTACGGTAAGTATTTTTAAAAGGAAAATTAATTAGAATTTAATGAATTAGAATAATAATATCTTAAATTAAAATGAGATAATGTATTTTTATTAAAATAAATAGAAAGAGATAATGATAAGTTAATAAATATTCATAATTAACAGGTAAAAATTAAAAAATTAGTGAATTTTTTAGGGAAGAATTAATGGATAAACTCATTCCTAAAATATAGTAAAATTTGATAAATTTTAAATTACATAAAAATTCCAAAGAATTTACACATGACTAACATAGATTTGATAAAAAATAACAAATAAATATTGCAAGAAAATTACACCGTTGGAGATTTAAAAAATATAGTTATTTGGAATTTGAAAAGAATAAAAAAGAATGAAGAAATAATATTTAAATGAGATAAAGAAAAGATAGAGAGTCGGTTGAAATGTGTATCTGAGAAATTGATTTTATTCATGAGAATGACCAAAATACCCATTGAAACCTCTAAAATGACCAAAATACTCCTGAAATCTTTGAAATAACAAAAAAAATACCCCTTAACTTGTAAAATGACCAAGATACTCCCAAAACTTCTAAAATGACCAAAATACCTCTAAAACCACTAAAATTAACAAAAATACCACAAAACCACAAAATGACCAAAATACCCAAAAATAACTCTAAAATAATTAATATACTCTTGAAATTGCTAAAATGCAAAAAAAAAAAATTGCCCTCAAATCCTATAAAATGAGAAAAAAAATACTCTAAAACCTCTAAAATAACAAAAATGCCTCGAAATCAATAAAATGATCAAAATACCCCGAAACCTCTCAAATGACCAAAAATACCTTGAAACCTCTAAAATGACGACGACAACAACAACAACAACCAAAAAAAAAAAAAACCCTTAAACCTCTAGAAAGACAAAAATACTCTTAAAAACTCAAAAATGAGCAAAAGTACCTTGAAACCTCTAAGATGACCAAAATACTCCCAAAACCTTTAAAATGACCAAAAATACACTGAAACCTAACAATTGACCAAAATACCCCCAAAATCTCTAAAATGACAATTTTGGTCATTTAAGTAGTTAAAGAGTATTTTGATTATTTTAGAAATTTCGGTATATTTTGGTAATTTTAGATGTTTGAAAGGTATTTGGGTCATTTTAGAGGTTTCAAGGAATTTTTGTTATTTTAGAGATTTTGAGTGTATTTTTGGTCATTTAAGAGGTTTTGGGAGTATTTTTGGTAATTTTGGAGGTTTCATGAGTATTTTTTGTTATTTTAGAGATTTCAATGTATTTTTAGTTATTTTAGAGATTTCAAGGGTATTTTGGTAATTTTAGAGATTTGGGGGTATTTGCGTCATTCTACAGTTTTTGACAATATTTTGGTCATTCTAGTTGTTTTGGGAGTATTTTGTTCATTTTAGAACATACCTGTCTAGCCTTGGGCGCGTATGTCTCTTGATATCTTACATGCATCAAGAATACACGTTTAGATATTGATGACTTTGATTTTAGAGGAAAAAATAAAAATAGCTTTAGTTTGAAAACCATTTGGAAAACCCATGATTAGAAAGAGTTAATGTCAAGATAAAATGAAAATCTAGTGTTTGATCCAGAGGAGCACCTACCAGTATCTTCCCTTTAAACATTAAATTTTGAAAATCAATACTTTTTATGGAAAATATAATTTCAAAGGTAGTACTTTGAACTACTCCTACTACTCCCATGTGTCATCAAAGGGAAAACATAGCTTTAAAGGGAGTACTTTGTGAAACATAATTTTAATGGGATGGTCAAATTACAAGAACAAGACTAACCATATCTTCATGGGGTCACTTGGCACGTGTTCATCATGCTCCAATTCATTTTTACATCTTAATCATTCGATTGGAAGAGAATATTCAAATATTGGTGTTAGCGAAATTTGAGAATAATTGGATGGTCAAATTGAGAGAATAGAGCCAATCAAAGTTTTTTACCATGCTAGTACACAACACATGTCCATCACGCGCCATAGCCATTGTCTAGGGGTGGCAAAATCAACCCAAACCCACCCACTTAAATGAGACCTAAATCCACCCAATTATTAATTGGGTTAAATGGGTATTAACCTAATTAAACTCAATTAACATTAATGTTTATTGGGTTTTAATTGGGTACTCAATTAGACCCAATTATAATCTAAGTATCATTTCTACAAATCACCCAACTCTAAAATACCCCAAAATTATCAAAATACCCCCTCAACCTAAAAAAACGACCAAAATAACACATAAACCTAAAAAAGACCAAAATACCCCTAAAACCTAAAAAAAGACCAAAAGACCCATAAACCTAAAAAATGACCAAAATGCCCCCAAAACCTAAAAATTACCCAAATATCCCCAAAACCTACAAAATTACCAAAATACCCTCCAAATCAAAAAATGACCAAAATACCCCTAAAACCTAAAAATTATCAAAATACTCCTGAAACCTAAAAAATAACCGAAATACCCTTGAAAAAAAAATAATAAATAAAAAGATCAAAATACCCCAAAACCCTAAAAATGACCAAAATACTCCCCAAAACTCAAAAAATGATCAAAATACTCTCGAAACATAAAAATGACCAAAAATACCCCAAAAACCCAAAAAAGGGCCAAAGTACCCCTGAAATCTAAAAATGACCAAAATACCCCCCAAAACCCAAAAAATGACCATAATACCCCTGAAACCCAAAAAATGACTAAAATATCTCTGAAACCTAAAAAATGACCAAAATAAGCTCGAAGTCTAAAAATTACTAAAATACCTCTAAAACCTAAAAAAAAATGCCAAAATAACCCCGAAGCCTAAAAATGATCAAAACACCCCCAAAACATATATATATATATATATATATATATATAATATATTTTTTTTTATTTTTTTTTTTTAAATGCCAAAGTAACCTAGAAACCTAAAAATGACCAAAATACCCCCTAGAACCCAAAAAATGACCAAAAATACCCCCGAAACCTAAAAATTACCAAAATACCTCTGAAACCTAAAAAATTGCCAAAATAACCTCAAAGCCTAAAAATTGAAAAAATAATCCCGAAACCTGAAAAATGACCAAAATACCACCGAAACCTAAAAAATGGCCAAAATAACCCCGAAACCTAAAAATTGACCAAAATAACCTAGAAACCTAAAAATGACGAAAATAACCCCGAAGCCTAAAAATTGACGAAAATAACCCCAAAACCTAAAAATGATGAAAATACCCCCTAAAACTATAAAATGACCAAAATACCCTCTAAACCTTAAAAATGAATAAAATATCCCTGAAACCTAAAAAATGACCAAAATACCCTCAACCCTATAAAGTGATGAAAATACCCCTAAACCTTTGAAATGACCCAAATAAACCCAAAACCTCTAAAATGGCCACAAACAACCCAAAACCTCTAAAATTACCAAAAATACCCTAAAACCTTTAAAACGACCAAAATACCTCTAAACCTATCAAACGATCAAAATACCCCTCAAAATATCTAAAATGACCAAGATGCCACTAATCCTATAAAATGAACAAAATACACCCGAAGTCTCTAAAATTACCAAAATAGGGGTTTGGGGGTAATTTGGTAATTTTTTAGTTTTAGGGGGGATTTTGGTAATTTTTTAGGTTTATGGTTTATTTTTATCAATTTACAAGTTTAAGGGGCATTTTTGTCATTTTATAGGTTTCAGGGTATTTTGGTCATTTTTTAGGTTTCGATGATATTTTGGTCATTTTAAGGTTTAGGGGTTATTTTGGTCATATTTAGGTTTTAGGGGTATTTTGGTCATTTTTTAGGTTTCAATGGTACTTTAGTTAATTTTTAGGTTTTAAGGGTATTTCAATCATTTTTTAGGTTTATGGGATATTTTGGTCATTTTTAGGTTTAGGGGATATTTTGGTCATTTTTAGGTTTCTAGGTTATTTTGGTCAATTTTTAGGCTTCGGGTTTTTTTCGCCATTTTTTAGGTTTCGTAGGTATTTTGGTAATTGTCTAGGTTTTGGGGGTATTTTGGTCATTTTTTGGGTTTGGGGTATTTTTGTCATTTTTTGGGTTTCATGGGTATTTTTGGTCATTTTTGGGTTTTGGAGGTATTTTGATCATTTTTAGGTTTCGGGGGTATTTTGGTCATTTTTTGGGGTTTTAGGGGTATTTTGGTCATTTATTGGGGTTCATGGGTATTTTAGTCATTTTTTGGGTTTTAGGGGTATTTTGTAGGTTTCAAGGTAATTTTGAGGTTTTTGGGTATTTTGGTCATTTTTGAAGATCTTAGAGTACTTTAGTCATTTACACTTTAGGGGCATTTTAGTAATTTTAATAATTGGGTAATTGGGTGGTTTGGGTTTTACCCATAATAATTGGGTTGGGTTGGTTTGGGTTGGAAGCAATTAGTTAAATGAGTTTTATATACCCAACCTAATTACGCCCACCCATTTAACACCCCTACGCCATACTTAAATCTGGAATTTGATTGTTGGATTTGGAGAGTGTAATGAAAGGTTAATTATAGTAAATTATGGTCACAATCAGACGGTTAGATTTAGAGAAAGGTGTGGTCAAAGTTTCGTTAAAGTCGATCAAATCCGGTTAAACTTAATAGATGGTCTCAAGACCGTTGGATTTGATGAAACTTGGTTAAGTGGGAAGGTTTTTAGTGGGTTATTGGGTATTGGCATAGTTGTTAGCAAATCTCAAAGAATAAATAATTTTGCAAAATGATGAACATGATGTTAATATTGATTTAGATAGAGTTTTTTTTTTTTTTTTTGAGAAGTGATTTAGATAGAGTTGATTAGGCAAGATGATGAAAAAAACTATAATTTTGGCTCATATATCATGTATTATCACTTCTGGGTTTAATATGTATCTTATAAATATATGTCAATTTGATTTATTTAGTTAGTTTTGCTAAATATTATTACATAATTGATGATTAAATTAGTTATTAGTTGAATATATTATGATTTTATAATGAATATACCATTCATATATATATGTATGTGTGGGGGCCAATTGGGCCCTGCGTTCAAACTGCATTAGAGGAGGCCAGACCCAATATCTAGCCCCATATATACAAACGGCGTAAGAAAGGGTCAAGCCCAATGTCCAGTCCGAGGGTAGGCGAATATCCGAGGACAACCAACAAAAGAAGGGATAAAATTACCCTCCGAGGAGAGGTGGAGCCTGCTTGCGAGGAATTTGGCCGTGTCCGAGGACGATGGTCACCTCGGAACTTCTATCCGAAGTATCTAGTGAACTTATTAGTCACTTAGAGCAACGCCTAGGGCAAACCTTACCACAAAGTGAAGGGGAATATATCAAATAAAGGATAATAGTAAGAAATAACAAATATCTAAGGGTACTGTCACCTCCGCATTAAATGCCGCCCAACTAACCTTCTGGCCACATTAATGTGGAGGTGATACCTGAACAGTGAACGCGCAGCCTTCCAGCTAAGGATGGAAGATTCAAGAAAATGCAGGAGGAATGGAGAAAAAGGACAGGAAACGCCCAATCCACACGTGGACGGGAAAAAAGGTAAAGGATCCATAGTATATAAGATGAAGGAGGGAGAAAGAAAAGAGGCCTGAAAAATATTCTAAAAAAGAGCATTGGGGCATGTCCGAGGATACTCTTTGTGCTGATACGGATATATAGCTCTTTCTCTTTAACGTTGTAACCCAATATCTTGGTCCTAGATCCAGACTAGCTTTTTACCCTACACTCTACAAATTTATTGTTCGGATTTTGTGGGCCTGGATCCATTCTTGTTTTGGGGCTCCAAGCCAAATCTGGTCCTTACAGTATGTATGTATCTATAATTTTTTTTATGTAATTTTATTAATTATTTGTGTATCTTACGATACATGATACAGAAATATAAAATATTGATTCATGATATGATTTGCATTTTGATAACTATGGGTATTGGATAGGATTAATTTTGAGTGAAATCAAAACTTTATTGATTTTTGTTATTTTATCGATTTCAAGTTTCAAATGGGTAAAATTATGATTTGAGAGTATTTTGAAGCAACAAGCCCTCCCTTGTCTCTTTGTTTTTATTTTTTTTATTTTTTTATTTAACATATTTGAGAGTATTTAATTACTTTAGAGGTTTCAATGTTATTTTGTTCATTGTATAAATTTGAGGGTATTTCAGTAATTTTAACGAGGTTAATGGTATTTTAATCATTTCAAATATTTTAAAGGAATTTGTGTCATTTTAAATATTTTAAGAGGCATTTGGAGGATATGATAAATAAAAAATCATATTATATCAAAATTATTTTGGCCACATATTAGTGACGACAATCTTTGTCGTCATTAAAAGATCTCTAATAGCGACAACCTAATTTGTCAATAATATATAATCTACTTCCCTCCATTAATTCCCACCACTTTTTGAGAGTGAAATTTTTTTCCGTCCATCACATTTTGTTAGATATATTTGTGACGACATGTTGTGTCATTGCTAAAAGGTGACTATCAGTGACGACAAGTTATATCGTCGCTAATTGCCTTCTATTAGCAATGACCAATGTGTCATCACAGATAAAGAAAGCATGTATATAATATATTTACTATATATATTAGGCCACATTTCAGTGACGACACACAAGGTCATCACAAAAAATGATTATTAGTGACGATAGATGTCGTCGTTAAAATAAATCTTATTTTAGCGACAAAAATATTGTCGCTATAAAATTTTTTGTCATTGCAAAAAGTTTCCCTCCATTTTCCAAAAGTAAATAAAATTCCCTCCATGGCATTAGCGACGACTTATTAGCGACTACCTTAGTGTTGTCACTACTATGCACTTATTAGCGATGACCATATATTATCATCGCTAATGTGTGCCTAATAGTGACGACCTTTTGGTCGTCACTAAAACATTGGTCGCAAAAGGCCAAAATTCTTGTAGTGATTCCATCATTCCAACCCTGATAATACGCTAACATCAAGACACCACATCTTTCTTTTTGGTTGTGAATGAAAATTCTACAGGTCTCTATTTTTAATTCAGCTGAAGTAATTAATTAATGTCCCGCAATTTTTTTTTTTTTTTTTTTGTTAAAATACAATTTAGTCCTTCAAAATTTTCCTCTGTGGCTAATTTAATATGGGACTTAAAATTTTAATATTACCAATTTATTCCCCATGTTTACAAATGTGATCAGTACAAATCCTTCTGTTAACTACTGCCACCATTAAGTACATATATGACACCATTTTTGTGTAAATTTTACTAACAATTTTATTTATTTATTCATTTATTGATGATCATAGACTCATGTGCAAGTTGGAAGCCTTTTACCAAAACAATGTCACGTACAACACCGAAAACTATTGGCCGAAACCCATATACATCCAACATGAAACAAGAGAAACGTATTAAGAGTTAAAACTAACAGAAGGCAAAGGAAAATAAAAGCACAGCATGCATATTATTAATACTGAGGTGCGCATGCAAAACATTTGGCTTCTGTGTTATGAATCCTAGTTTTTTATGTAAGCTTCAACGTGTTTTATCTTTTCAAAATAGGTTTACACGCTGCTTGTTTGCCCAATTGCTTGGTATCGATGCCTTAATTCTCCTTAGTTCTGTCTCTCCCATGCCTTTGATTCGTTTTGACGCGAGTTCTAATTTTATTGACGTACGGGACGAGAGGAAATTTATAATTTATGAGAAGTACCCCCTTCTCTCTTCATTTCCCTTGTCTTGGGTGTTCAAAAATACAACCTTCTTGAGTTGTAATTTTGCTTTTTCTGATTCTCTCCTTCCACTTTGCACAACAATGCTAGAATCTTGCAATCTTTAAGGATAGTAAGCATACAGTTCTTGCATGCATGCGAGCTTCAACTTTGGTGAGTCGTGGATGCATGGGATGACCTCAAGTGATGCAACAACATTCTTTCCTGTAAAAGTGTGTAGTCGGTCTTTATGTCCTTGACAGAGAGCTCTATTTTGGTTTCATTGGGCCTATCCTTACAAATGGTTATAAACAAGACCAATAGTTTTTGATTGTTAATGTGAAGGATTCGTACAGTCATGTTGGAGTGAGGCCGGGCTAGTGTTGGTTTGCAGAATGAGGGGCTATGGGCTCATTTCAACCATGAGAGAGAGGGAGACAGAGAGAGATCCAGTTCAATGATGATATTCAAAGTTCAGATTCTCATTTTCCAACAATGGGATTATAAAAGCAAACGAAAAAAAATTAGGAGATTTCTATTATTTGTTAGTGTTAATGTCACAAACGCAATGCTTAATTTGTAAGATTTTTATATTAAACTGAGGGTGAAACTCTTTTTATTTTTATTTTTAATTTTTTTCTTTTTATTTTATTAAGTTAGGGGAATAGAGGGAGAGGGGGTTGAATGAGCACAACCATTGAAGTAAGTGAAGGGAAATTCTATTTTACCCCACTTTTTGGGGTTTGTTTAGAAATTGTGTGATGTTACTTCAAGCTATGATTTACGTAACTTGGGAATAAAATGTCTTGTAAAAAATCAAGACTCTCTCTCTCTAAATAGAAACCGAATTACATTTACAATCCAACTAAACTCTAATGAACTATGCCTATCCTTTTATATACAATCATGTACAAAAGAAAGCAAACACTAACTAACTCCCCTGATTTTAAGGAGAAAACTGTTACAAGTAAAAACTGCCTAGCTATGACACGTGTACATTAATATGTAATTACCATCCCACTTGGATACATTTCTTGTATAGAATGCATAATCTGATCATGATGAGGGATTGACTCTATTAAGTCTTCTAAGTCTTCATTCCCTGTTTTTCCTTTGACTCTCTCGTGCATTGTGCCCTGCAGTCCTTCCCTGCTTCTGTGGTGCAGCACAGGATGCACCCTGATGCTGCAATACACGCTGAGATGCACAGACCTGCTGCTTCCCTTGATACTGAGTGCTAATGTCCTGCTTGGAAGCTTGTTGCTGTAAATTTGACTTTGGATTCCTTTTAACATGTAATGTTCAAGCTTAATTGGGTGTTGTCATTAGGATTGCTCCTGTAAATTAATAGCTTTGAAGGTCACAAATTCCACCCCTTAGCTTTGATTGACTGTTTTTCTTTAAACGACCACCTGCAAGTCATATGACCATTAAAAATTGAATTCTTTATTTTGCCCTTAAAAATTTCTTAATATACTGAATATTTATGATCATGAGACCTGCACGCGATCGGTAATTTTAACCGTCAACTAGGCTATATGTATAGACATGAAAAGAGTTTCTTGGAGTGGCATAGGATTCTAGCTCATAATTGTTACATATCTAAGTTTCCTTCGAATTTGGTCAAGAAATATGATCAATGGGCTCACATTTTATTTTACGCTCTAACACTAATGGTCCTTTTGGATTAAAGAGATGGGAGGGAAAGTAGAGTAGAGTTGGCTGGAAATTAATCTAATTTATGGCCGACTTTGCTCTACTTCAATTCCCTTTGCTCCCCTAGGGGTGGCTTAATGTTTTTGGGGGCTTAAGGCGAAAATTGATTATCTTGTTTTATATGCAAAATTATTATTAATTAACAAAAACTACGTAGAATTTTTTCTTTTTTTAGAAATTTTATAAACAGAGAAAATTTAACAAAATTTTTCATACTTGTTGATATGGTAGATTGATAATAGTAAGTAAAAAAATGGTGTTAGTGGTGGACTTAGATGAGAACTAGTAAAAGTTTGCTAATTAAACTCTTATTATTATTCTTATTTGTTTTAGAAGTACAACATTCACAATATTTTTTTACAACAAATCCTAGGTGTTTTTTTTCTTTTCTTTTTTCTTTGAAAATATCACTATAATTATTTTTTTGCCATCAATAATAGGTTGTAACAACCTACTACTTAGCATAATTGTAAAAGTGTTGTAAAAAATATTGTGGATGTTGCATTTTTCTCTATTTTTTATTTGTTTTTCAACTGGTAAAAAAAAATTATTTTATTTATTGATTATAAATAACCTTATTGGTTAAAATTTGAGAACCTTTTTTTTACTTGGGGCCTTAGGCAACCGCATTTCTTGCTTCACTGTTCAGCCGGCACTGGCTTCCCCTCTCTCCTTCAATCCAGACAGACTCTTAATTTTCTTGGGAGTTTAAAATTTATCCTATTCCTGACTTTTAAATTTGCTTAATCCTCCTCCACTTCACACACTGATGCCAGAACCTCGTAATCTTTAAGGATATACATTAAGCACGCCATTCTTGCATGAGAGCTCCAACTTTGGGTAGGCATGGAGTTGTGAAAAATATTCTTGTAACATTAGTCATCGACTCATCGATATTGCTTCCACTTTGGTTATTAATAATAATAATAATAATAATAATAATAATCTATGCTTTACAGAGATTAAGATTTTCTTAAGCAAAAAAATCTAGGACCCACACACTTTGACATAATTTTGATATATGACAATTGAAAAATAGTTTTTTTGTTTTTTTTTTTCTATACTAAATATTAATTGTGGGTTTGTGCATAAGTGATATGATCCAATCACACATTTACAAATATGTAAATCGTTAAAGTGTGAACAAATGCGTGTCGATAGAAGAGGTGTTTTCTTAAGATATTCTTAGAAAAAAAGGAGAAATACTTTTACTTTGGATTCAATACTTTTTGTTTAAACCTCAATTTCAAGGCCACGCCTAACTATGTTGAATTTATGGTGGGAGTTGGGAGGAATTTTGCTTTCATTAGAAAGAATTATTTATAGAGGCGAGCTAAGTCACATATTGAGATATGTATTGAAGCTAGTGCAATTGTTTAATTACCCCTCACAAAATTTTTTACTCTTTTACATTTTAACTTTGTCTAGCTTTATTTTATTCAATAGTGAAGATTGAAAGTTTCTTTTTTCAACTCTTAATCTTAGCCACTAAGAGCTATTGCATTAGGTGCAATACTTATCTCAATCCAAAAATCACGAGCATATATATGTTTCAAATGGTGGTGATAATTATAGGAATAAAGTCATTTCAAAAATCTTTGGAACTATAATTAATGGGAGATTTTTTTTTTGGTTGATAATTCAACAGTTATAAGGGGTTGGTGGAATTTGAAGATCTTTAGACTCGATTAATCTACACTTTTAAAATTATTTTTATTCTTATCATATTTCAATTTTATATTGTAGATAGTGTTTTTTAATTTGTAAATATTTATTTTTAATAATATCTACTAGAAAATATCTATCTATCTATCTATCTTGAGAGAGAGAGAGAGAGAGAGAGAGAGAGAGAGAGAGAGAGAGAGAGAGAGAGAGAGAGAGAGAGAGAGAGAGAGAGAGAGAGAGAGAGAGAGAGAGAGAATCTTAAGTTAGATCTAATAAATAAATTTATTACAATAATTTTGTTATAATGGAAAATTTTGATGAAAATATCACAAATATACAAAACATTAATTAAAAAAGAGTTAGAAGATTGTAATATAATACAGCAAAAGGATAATAATGAAAATAATCATAATAATATAGAAATAGCTAATACATTAATTTTTTTTTGAGGAAATAATACATTAATTATCTTGATTATGTAAAAATACTAGATTCTTTTCAAAAACCATAAGAATTTTGCTGATAATAATTGTTGATCAATACTTTTTTTTATCTTTTTTTCCCCAACTGCAAATGGGCTTGAAACCTCAAGTCCAAAATGGACTAGGCGAGGCCCATTTGGGTTGACAAATGGGCTTTCTAAAAACACGATTCCAAACTAGGCCCCAATGCTTGACAAAGAAAAAGACCAGGGTCACGGAGCTATTCTTGGTCGGGTCTTCTTTGTCATGCCATAAGATATTTCTTGTAGGTCTGTGGTGGATAGGGGTGTGCAGAAAACCCACCAACCCGTCAAATCCGACCTGATTCAACCCAACCCGTCAGGTTGGATCGGTTTTTAAGGCTTGGTGGGTTGGGTTGGGTTACAAATATTTTTTTAATAGCGGGTCGGGTTGGGTTTGGGTCATAAAATTACAAACATGTCAAACCCGACCCGACCCACCCATATTTAATATATATTTAAAATATATTATATATTTAATATATATTTTTTAAAATCAGTTACAGGGCACTTTTATATATATATATATATATATATATATATATATATATATATATATATTTATATATTATATTTAATAATTTAAATAAAAAAAAAAACAGTTGTAGAGCAGCACTTCCTCGGTTCCTCCTACATACTAATTTAATATATATATATATATATATATATATATATAATATATTATATAATTAATAAATTTTTTAAAATAACCAGTTCTTCCTATCCTATATAAAAACTAATTAGTTCACACAAATCATAATAAATTACTATTATTATTTAGTCATTAGTGTTGTTTGCCTTTAAGGAGTTACATCGATACTAATCTTTATGTTTTTTTTAATATATTAATATTTATATTTTTTTCTACTCAATTTAATAATAATAATAAAAAATTTGTCAAACCTACGGGTTCAACCCAACCCATGCACACCCCTAGTGGTGGAGTTTGTCAAACGAGGATAGGTCTTTTTCTTTTTATTATTTATTTTATGTGTGAAAATTAGGGATTTATTTAATATTTAAAAGCAAAGTATATCATGTTAGGCTTTGTGCTGTCTAGTTGTGTTTGATCTGTATTATGATTAGACCAGAAATAAAATTGCTATGGTTTTCAATGAGAGATTATCTGAGACTTAGTTCATGGAGCGGAGGTTTGGGTCGATAGGCTCAAGTTGGAAACTATTGTTTTGGAGATTAGGATGCTATTTGGCACATCATTTTAAACACATATTTCAGTTTTTAAATAACATTACACACATTTTTACACTTTTTCACTTACACGTATTTCTAAAAAAACTAAAACTATTGTTTAAATACACGTACTAAGCGGGCTCTAGAGTTTTGTGTGTTGTTTTTTAGAGAAAAAACTGTACTACTATATTTTGTATTTTTTTTCCTGTGAATGGTGAAATTCCTCCTTATAACTCTATGGACTTAGACAGATTGTCAAACTACGTAAATATTGTCTTGTATTATTGTTTTCTTTACCATATATTTTTTCTCTAGTTTTACATCTCACAAATTTGAAAATTTCGTATATTTTCTTTACGTACGTCCAGTAGACACTTGTAATTAGTGTCTATTTACAAAATGAACCATGGAGCAATGGAATACTCTCTAGGAGTGCATTTCTGCGAAAGGTCCCGCATATAAATACAAGAAACAAAAGATGGACATTGTGTATATATTCTAAGTTGGCTGCTTTACTCCCTTTCTCTTTTTGCTGGTCCGTCTGCAACTGATTGCCTCGCGGTAGGTATAATGTTGACGGACAGGTCGTCTCTGTCATGCCATAACTACCATGCCTTCTTCCTTGCGATTCCTCTCTGACTTGCTGGTCCGCCAAACATATGTCACATGAATCACATCTCGTGTGTAGACTATGCAGTACTATTAGTGATGTCATATGTCACATGAATCACATCTCGTGTGTAGTGTGAAAGAACTATATTCCACGGTCTAATAATTATACATCATGGTGCCAAGTAGTGGATAGATGTGATAAATTAGTAAAAAAAATGGCAAGAAATAAATAGGGGATAAGGTAAAAAATAAAAAGTGAAAAAAAAAATATTACCAAATAAAAAAACCAATGAAGAAAATTATGTGGAGTTGATTATTTTATTTTGGGCTGATGTGGAAACTGGGAGCTTCAACATTATATGAGGCTTTACCAATTTGCAGTAGAATGAACCCAATTCGAAGTAAACAATTTTCTATTGTTTGGTACTAATGTTATTGATGTGATGTTTACTTAAGATCTGCAATTGAGAAGGAGGGAGAGTCTCCTTTTGGGATGTTCTATTTTACACCAATTTTGGGGTTTGTTTAGAAACTGTGTGATGCTTAAGCTTTGACTTACTCTCTACTCTGGAATAAAATGTAACGTTTTGTTCACGAAATATCAAGGGGCTCACCGTCCATTACACGATTCTGACTAATAGTACTTGAATATCATGGAGTTCAAAACATCACTATTCTTGCGCTAATTCTCTTCTTTCCCTAGCTATAAATTTGCTTCTTCTTGAGCTGCAAAGCAAACACACAGTTGTGCCATTTCAAAGTCTGGTTAACCAGCATTTTAGCTAAGCAAAAGCCTTTTCAACCACATTGAATGGGGCTTTGTTCACACCTGAGTTCCGCTCCACCATCTTCATCTTTTTCCATGCACACATTTATTCTTCTCTGGTGCTTTGGCTTGTTTCTCACCTCTGTGGTTGGCGGGAATAATGAGACAGACCGGTTGGCACTGCTCGACTTCAAAGCCAAGATTAGTAAAGATCCTCTCGGGGTCATGAGCTCTTGGAATGATAGCATCCATTTTTGCCAATGGAAAGGTGTTTCCTGTGGTCACCGACATCAAAGAGTCACTGCGTTGGACCTGCGCTCTCAAAAACTGGTAGGCTCTATATCCCCGAATGTTGGAAATTTAAGTTTTTTGTGGAAGCTAAACCTTGAAAACAATAGCTTTTATAATGAAATTCCTCCAGAAATTGGCCATTTGCACAGACTAGAAGTCTTGCTATTGAACAATAACATAATAAGTGGAACAATTCCTAGCAATTTATCCAGTTGTGCCAAACTCAAAGTATTTCATGCAGCTGTTAATAATCTGGTTGGAGAAATCCCCACAGAGCTTGGCACCATGTCAAAGCTCCAAATCTTTGCTGTTCATAAAAACGTTTTGACAGGAATTATCCCACCTTCTTTTGGAAACTTATCATCTCTAACAGGCTTTTCTGTAGATTATAATAACCTGGGTGGGAGTATCCCTGATTCTTTTGGCCAATTGACCAAACTTAAAATCTTTGCTGTGGGTTCAAATAGGTTGTCTGGTACAATTCCTCCATCATTCTTCAATATCTCTTCAATAACAAAGATTGATGTAGGAGTTAACCAAATCCAAGGGCATCTTCCATCGGACATAGGTATTACTCTACCAAATTTAGAAGTATTTTCCATTGGCACCAACCAGTTTACTGGATCTATCCCTGTTTCAATATCTAATGCCTCAAATTTATGTTTGCTAAATTTGGCCGGTAATAAATTTACTGGAAAAGTTCCTTCTTTAGAGAAGTTAAATAGAATGAGGTTGTTTTCCATTGCTGAAAACCAGCTTGGAAATGGAGGAGGAAATGACTTAAGTTTTCTCTGTTCTTTGTCAAATGCCACCAAGATGAGAGATTTGGAGATTAATACCAACAACTTTGGGGGGAAGTTGCCTGAATGCATTGGCAACATCTCAATTACTCTTACCTTTTTCTATTTGAACAATAATAAAATATTTGGAAATATTCCTAGTGTGATAGGAAATCTGATCTACTTGGAAGACATAGAAATGTGGAATAACAAGTTTTCAGGCAACATTCCCTCTACACTTGGAAACCTTCAGAAATTACAATGTTTAGATTTATCTCAAAACCATTTCATCGGGAACATTCCATCCTCTCTTGGAAATTTAACAAATTTGTTGGAGTTGTATTTAGGAGACAATAATCTTCAGGGAAGCATTCCTTCAAGTCTAAGTCAATGTCAAAAGTTGATAACTTTTCATCTTCCCCATAACAATCTTAGCAATATAATATCCTCTCAAGTTATTGGTCTCTCATTCTCACCAAATAGCCTTGATTTGTCAGGAAACCAATTCACCGGTGTCCTTCCCACGGAAGTAGGGAATTTACAAAATATAGAATATTTGGATATTTCTGAAAACATGTTATCTGGTAAAATTCCAGCAAGTCTTGCAAGTTGTGTAAAGCTAGAATTTCTAGCCATGAGAAGAAACTTTTTCCAAGGGATTGTTCCTTCATCTTGGGAATCATTAAGAGGTCTAGAACATTTAGACCTTTCTAACAATAATTTTTCTGGCAAGATTCCACAATTTTTAGGGAATTTCGATTTCTTGCAATTATTGAATCTATCATACAACCATTTTGAGGGTGAGGTCCCAACAAATGGAGTTTTCAAGAACGCAAGTGCAACTTTGTTTAAGGGAAATGGTGAACTGTGTGGTGGCATACCTAAGTTTCAGCTTCCTAAGTGCAAATACAACAAATCAAAAAAGAAGAAGTTGACTCTTACCATGAAATTAATAATCTCTATACTTTCCGGGCTTTTTGGAGTAACTTTGATTCTATCACTTCTACTTCTTTGCTCTTTAAGAAAAAAAAGGAAGAAAAATACCTCAGTTGATTCAGTAAATTTCCTTTTGAATGTATCTTACCAAAGTCTCCTAAATGCTACCAATGGATTCTATTCTGCTAATTTAATTGGTAAGGGTAGCTTTGGGTCTGTGTATAAAGGAATTCTTGATCAAGGCAGACATATGGTTGCTGTCAAGGTGCTTAACCTCTCACGTCGCGGAGCATCCAAAAGTTTCGTGGCCGAGTGTGAGGCTCTAAGAAACATCAGACATCGAAATCTTGTAAAGGTACTCACAGCATGTTCAGGTATTGACTATCAAGGTCATGATTTTAAAGCTTTGGTATATGAGTTCTTGGGAAACGGCAATCTAGATGAGTGGTTGCATCCAACTCCAAGAACAAATGAGGCTATTGAGGAACCAAGGAAGTTAGGTCTTCTTCAAAGATTGAATATTGCCATTGATGTTGCTAGTGCATTGGATTATCTTCATCATTGTTGTGAAACACCAATTGTTCATTGTGACCTCAAGCCCAGTAATGTTCTTCTCGATGATGACCTGATTGGACATGTAGGTGACTTTGGCTTAGCAAGATTCCTTCATGATGTTTCCCAAGATTGTTCTGCTAATCAATCAAGCTCCATTGAGGTTAGAGGAACAGTTGGTTATACTCCTCCAGGTAAATATATTTTACATTTCTTAAATTTAACTTTCTTTCTTTTTCCCATAGTTTCCTACTATTAATTCAAGCATGAAATGATAGATTCGATATGGATGTATTGTATCTAGAAGATAAAATTAGGGCTGACGAAATACAATTTGATGCCTAAGGCAATAATTTTAAGTGAGATTTTTAAAATAGTTAAAGACAAATCAAATAATATCTATTTAACTTTTTTTTTTTAAATCAAAGTTTCTACTTTTTTGAGATGCAAATTACTAATTCAGCTATTGTATTTAGGTTTTAGTGACGTCTCTTGTACAACTAATAATAATTAATTAACTTAATCAACACTCTCATATAAATTCTATTTTTGCGAAACAGTTTAGGGTTTCAATTGAATTGGATTTCTATTACCTATATTTTAGTAGCCTTTTTGGAGGTGTGAGAAAAAAAAAAAAAAAAAAAAAAAAAACCAAACCCACTTTTTTTTCTCTTTTTAAAAATAATCTCTTGGAGCTTCTTATTTTATTTTATTTTATTTTTTTTGCGTTGATGTGGTCCTTGGGACTATTTTATGAAATTTTATGTTTATAGAACCTTAGGCCTAGGCTTAAACCTGACCCTAGATAAAATGTGTCATAACAAATTTTCACTTCTCTTTATTTATTTATTTTTTCTTATTACATGCCATTGAAAATAAACCTTTATTACTTGTGAGATTTTTTTTCTCTTCCTTCTTTTTCTAGTACAAATATTTGCCTATCTTACAACATACGTTACATGCAATTGCAGAGTATGGTATGGGAAATGAAGTGTCACCATATGGTGACATCTATAGTTACGGCATACTATTGTTAGAGATGTTTACAGGAAAGAGACCTACTGATAGCATTTTTCAAGATAATTTAAACCTTCATGACTTTGTCAAAGCAGCTTTGTCAGAACAAAAAATTGACATTATAGATCCTAATCTTCTTTGGGAAAGGCAAGAGGAAGAGACGAGGAGGATAAACAACACTCGAAATGAGGATCAAAATGGAAGTTCCAAAATTCAAAAATGCTTGATTTTGATACTTGAAATTGGAGTTGCTTGTTCCATAGAATTTCCAAGAGAAAGGATGAACATCAATATTGCTGTAGTTGGGCTTCATAAAATTCGAGAAAGCATTCTTAAAACTAGTATACAAAGACAACGAGTTCGCCCTACAGGTAAATTTTGTTTTTCCATCGATATATATGTATGTGTATATATATATATATATATATATATATATAATTTGGTAATGTATCCACCCACACCACTTGATCTAATTAACTTAATAAAGCCATTCCAGATGTTTAAGGGAATCATATAGCAGTTAGAAAGCCACTGTCCATCTTGCAAAACTAAAAAGATGGGAGCCACTTGAAATTTTATTAGTTCATTCTACTATACATAGGATTGGGAATGAGTCCAATTACTCTTCCTCTTCTTCTCTTTTGTGTGTGTGAGAGAGAGATTTGGGTGATTTCCATTATTAAAGAGACATCACAAGAAATTGGCTTACGTCCCCTATTAATCTAGACAGAGATCCCTATAAAAGACATAAGCTTAAATTATCGGCACATGTACTAAATTGCTGTGATAGACACGTAAATGCTACAAATTTTAACTAATTAATTTATTGGAGAAATCTTGCTTGTTTAAAATTCCAAATTATTATGTAATCTCTCATATATATATATATATATATATATATATATAAATAATATTTTAAAATAAACATAATTAGATGCACATAACATTCTTAACTAAGTCTAAAAAACTTTCTCAAATAAACATATAGTTTATGAGGGTAAAGTGTGCATTCGCATAGTTTAAGAAGGTAAATGTTCATTCTCATAGTTTAAAGGTTTAAGTGTAAAAGGAGATATAATTTAGGGGGGTAAAGTATAATTTCTCTAAAATGTCTTGCAAGGATGTACTTGGTAAGAGTTTGCAAATAGTTCATTCTTGATTGATTCATTAAATTAATTTTTGTTATTGTGGTGCAATAAATTTATTTAATATTTACATTTTTCAACTAAAGATATTAGCAAACAATTTTTAAGAACATGGTAAAAAAAAATTTCATTGAAATTTACATTTGAACTAATATTAAGTTTTTGTAAGAAAATCTAGATTGTGTTTGTATATAGAGCTATATATTTTAGTATTAGGTATTTATTATGACAGATATTTATGATATTTTCTAAGTAAATGGATTGCTAATTTCATAAATATTAAAGGGTAAAGTACACCACTTGCCATTGATGTTGATTGTAACAACACTCCTCACTTGAGATTTATATAAATGCAACAGCTAAGTCCATGCCTCTCAAACTATGATTTCACTAATAGAAAATTTCATTTTAAAAATATATTCTTATTCAAACTTGGAAAAAATGACACTCCCCTGCCATGAGATATGTATTAACTATTACATTTATATAGACCTGAAGGAATGAGTGTCATATGTCATTTCATAAAACATAAGAAGGGGAGTGTCATTTCATAAAACTTTAAGGAAGTTTGGTGTAATTTAGTAAATATTAAATGAGTTTGGATTTCATAATTCCACAAATTATTTCTTCCATTTTAAATTTTCTTAAAGGTGTAAAAAAAAAAAACAAAAAATTGATACTTAATTTACCAATTAAATTGTAGCCTTGTTGGTAATGGCTTGATGAATATCTTTTAAATTGTAGGGGAACAGCTCAGTCACAAGTCGCTACAACGTCATTTTTAGAAATTCAAAACTTATTATTCTAATTCATTGAAATTTATCTTCCTTTACTACAGGTGCACAAGGTTGATGACTTATTATGAAGGTAGCCAGCATAGTTCGTAGGGGTGTCAATGTTCAACCCAACCCGCGAACACGACACGAACCCGACACGGGTTTTTTCGGGTTAGGGTTGGGCCTTAATGGGTTTGGGTCATAAACGGGTCGACCCGAAAGCAACACGATAAGAAACGTGTCATAAGCGGGTCAACCTGCGTAACCCGCAATAGACATGTTTGACACGCCAATTTATTTGTGTCAACCTGAAATGACCCACTTATCACAATCCGTTTAACTCGTATAACAAATAAATATTTATTTTATTTTAGATTTGTCTAATACCTTTTATATCCAACATATATTTTAAATTTAAAAAGAAAAGTGAGTAATTACAAAAATTTATAAGGGATATAATTGGAAATTGAAACTTTACAGACTCTAGAACTACTAATACTTTTTTTTGGCATAGAACTTGCACAAATGAAATTGGATGAGCTTGTGGAAGATGTTATGAATTTGGACATCAACAAAGAATCTATGGATGATAATCGTGGTCATAGTCAGGATTAGTCTACTGTTTGCTCAAATTCTTTCAATACTGATACTTAGCAATTGGCGAGTTCCAAGTATATTATATTTTCATTGAACTATGTTATTTTATTTTTGTTAAAATTTTTTATTTTGAATTTGGGTTGATGTGTATGCACTTCTTTTGGAGTGTAAAGAAATTATTTTCTAGATGAATGTTATATTTTTGTTGAACTATATTATTTTAAATGTGGGTTGAAGACTTGAAGTGTAAGCACTGCTTTTTGGAATGTAAAAAAAATTATTTTTAGATGGATGTTATATTTAATATTATACAGGTTGAAATGGGTTGGGTCAGGTCAACCCGCTTAATTAACAGGTCGGGTTAGGGTTGAAAGATCATGACACGATTATTAAATGGGTCGGGTTAGGGTTGAGCCATTTAGTCGAATACCCCTACCTCGACACGACACGAACCCGACACGCTAACCCGAATTGACACCCCTAATAGTTCGTCAAGTTTATGATATATTATATTGGAGCAAATAATTTGTGTAATTCAGCAATCATGTCTTTAATGTACTATTTTCGTTAATTCAGCAATCATATTTCTGGCTTGGCTTAAATATCTAATGTATTTTCTCTCTGTGGTTTCAATAAAAAGGCTTAGTCTTTAGGCGCCTAAGAAATTTAGATCTGCCTCTATTTGAAGATTTTCATTATTTGAATTAATTTGATTCATCGAAAATATGTTCCACCACAATTTGTTTATGTACTTTAGGCTGATTTAGCCGGTTTTTCTTAATCTATTAGCCTATGTTTTCCCCCTAAAAAAAAAAAATATATATATATATATATATATATATATCATTGTTATTTGTCAAATATTATAAAGAAAACTTAATTAAAAAAAATCAATTAAAGATCTTTGTGGCATAAAAAATTAATTAAAGATCTTTTAATTTGTAAAAATTTTGTAACTTTAGCATTTTCCACCTTTTAAAGGCTATAAAAAATTAATAGTTTAAATTTAAAATAAAATATATAATTCCAAAAAATTAGCTCAACAATAAAAATTACCAATAGTAAAATTAAAAAAAAAATTACGCCCCATCACCCTATTTTACACAAAACAAACAACTTGGCCCTCTAAAAAGTTTTAAACAAAATATTTTTTTCCTTATCTAGCACGCACACAACAAAGACACCAAAAAATAAAAAAATCTCAATGATTAAGCAGTAGAGTTAGAGGCTAAAGCTGCCGCACATAGTCAGCATCAAAGCCGCCCCCCTAACTTCAAGTCTTGATTCCGTCCTCAGTTGAAACTATCTCTAAAAAAACTTGCACATGACCAGCAATAAAAATAAACATCTCAAATCGTATGAAAATACATTAGCTGTGGAATTTTCATTCACAACCAAAAAAAAAAAAAAAAAAAAAAAAAAATGGTGTTTCTTGATGTTTTTAATGGTTAAGATTCTCCATGGAAACATCTCAAATCCTAAGCGTGTGATAGTGATCGAACCAAGAGGATGAAGCCATAGAACTGATAGGCATGACTCATGAGCATGACCAAGAAGACCTTTCCTGCTTGTTACACCAAGTCATGTACCTTGATTACATGACACGACACACTAGTGACTTTCATCAGCTCCAGCTAGCATTCTAGGAGCTACTAATCGTGCAGAAAACTTTTCCATCTTTGCTATCATACTTGGCTTAATTCTGTAAAACAAGTAAAACAGATCAAAATTACTCATTTGTTAAATTGCACATTTAACATATTCACCACCACCATCAGTCCTTAGAGTTTTGATTTTGGTATTAAATTGATTCTTAACAAGAGACTTAAAATTAACAAACACACTAAAGGCATTAGATTTCTATTAAAGCAAAAACAACCATGTAAAACGAGTAAAATCATCAACAAATATCACATTAAACTTGTGATCAAGCACGGAAACAAAAGGAGTAGGACCCCAAACATCAGATCTGACACACTGGCCTTTGACCTTCTAGAAAGTTAGACTTGCATTGTGGCTGGGAAGGGGAAAACTAACCTTGACCATTGTAGGATTGGCCAAAGAATTGAGACTGACTAGTAGTAAACTGATTAGATCGACCACCGGAGAATTGACCATTGCTATTACCTCTTCCATTGCCACAACCACGATTGTTGGAATTCTTTCCCCTTCTTCTATTGAAAGATTGATTGAATTGATTAACTGCCATAGCAAAAGAAGATGAATCTCGAAGATCAAAGTTTTTCTTGATGGATCTTTCTTTAGCATTAAGTAGAGTATTCAACTCTTCAAGTGTAACCACATCACTTCTAGTTCGTATAGCAGAGCAAAATGCATCATATATTGGTGGCAAAACTTCAAGAGCTAAATGAATAAGCTCTTCCTTATCAAAACAAACTGCCATTGCACCAAGCTTATCATGAATTTCTTTGATTCTTTGAAAGAAAGTGTAACGACCTCAGGAAAAGCGCTAGCCACATCTGCACTATACCTTAAAAAGACTAGTCACAATTGAGGCTCCTTGTAGTTGTTAATAAAACCTGGATTTATTTAGTAAATATCCGATATAGGACTCATCACACACCCACACATATCACACAATCAATTAAATTGGGGGGCATCACAATCTCCCCCACTTAAATCCCTAACGTCCTCATTAGGGCCCACTTTATGGGATAGTGTTTTTGAGCCCACATGGGATTACCGGGCCCGCTTTGATACCATATGTAACGACCTAAGGAAAAATACTAGCCACATCTACGCTACACCTCAAAAGGACTAGTCACAATTGAGGTTCTTTGTAGTTGTTAATCAAAATTTGGATCTACCCAGTAAATATCTGATATGGAACTCGTCACACATCTATACACATCACACAATCAATCAAATTGGAGGCATCACAGAAAGAGTTCATGCTCTTTGAACCTTTCTTGAGGCTCATCAATTCATTCCTTAAACTAAGAATGTGAGATAGAGAAACAGAAGCAAAACGTTTCTCCAAGATCTTCCAGACTCCTCTACCAGATTTCTAACCTATTGTGAGAGCCAAGATTGATGAAGAGAGAGTAGAATTGATGAAAGTGAATAGTGCCTGTTCACGATTCCTCCATTGAATATACTCTGAATTAGCTTCAGTGGTATAATTCCCTGAGCTATCCTTGAGAAGAGGATATGGAGCTTCAAGATTGTCTTCAATGAAGTTGATCATTGAGTAAGCTTCCAAAATCACCTCAATTTGGTGTCTCCAGACCAAATAGTTGTTGTAATCAAGCTTTACTGTCATCATACTCACCATATTAGACAGAAGCAGCAACGAAGGATTAACTCCATGAGTAGAAATTGAAGAGTGCGTACTTGTACTTGTGCTTGAACTTGAAGCAGAGGAAGTTGAACTTGCAGAGGACACCATTAATGGCTATGATACCATGAAAGAAAACCTTGATTCTTAGAGAGAATTGAGAGAATCCAAAAGAATTGCGATTACTATTACCACACACTAATCAATACATTATAATATCCCAATACATATATACTCTGTTACCTAATCTATCCTAACTAACCTGCGTAATTTCAGCAGGATTAACAAACTAATAGATGATCTAATCTTGACTGTACACGTGTCCATTAACTATAACTAACTCAACTCTTAATAACTGACACAAAGCTACAGGTAGTTTTACAACCATGCTACTGAACTACATGTCGTTGCAGCTCATGAGCCTTTGTCTTCTGCACTGCACCCAGCTCTGCATCTGCTGCCTTTACAATTTCCATGGAGAATCTTAACCATTCCTTGATTCCAACCCTGTCAATACGCTAACATCAGGACACCACATATTCTTTTGGTTGTGAATGAAAATTCCACGGATCTCTATTTCTAATTCAGCTGAAGTAATTAATTAATGTCCCACATTTTTTTGTTAAAATACAATTTAGTCCTTCAAAATTTTCCTGAGTGGTTAATTTAATTTGGTACTTAAAATTTTAATATTATCAATTTGTTCTCCATGTTTACAAATGTGATCAGTACATGCATTCCTTCTGTTAACTACTGCCACCATTAAGTACATATATGACACCATTTTTGTGTAAATTTTACTAACAATTTTATTTATTTATTCATTTATTGATGATCATGGACTCATGTGCAAGTTGGAAGCCTTTTACCAAAACAATGTCACGTACAACACCAAAAACTATTGACCGAAACCCACATATATCCAACATTAAACATGAGAAATGTATTAAGAGTTAAAACAAACAGAAGGCAAAGGAAAATAAATAAAGCACTGTATGCATATTATTATTAATGCTGAGGTGCGCATGCAAAAAATTTGGCTTCTGTGTTATGAATCTTAGTTTTTTATGTAAGCTTCTACATGTTTAATCTTTTCAAAATAAGTTTTACATGCTGCTTGTTTACCCAATTGCTTGATATCGATGCCTTCATTCTCCTTAGTTCTGTCTCTACTCCCATGCCTTTGATTCGTTTTGACGCCAGATCCAATTTTATAGACGAACGGGACGAGAGGAAATTTATAATTTATGAGAAGTACCCCTTCCTCTCTTCATTTCCCTTGTCTTGGGTGTTCAAAAATACAACCTTCTTGAGTACTAATTTTGCTTTCTCTCCTTCCACTTTGCACATCAATGCCAAACTCTTGCATGTTTGTTTGTTTAGACTCTTTAAAATAGATTGTTTAACCTAATATATTAGTCAAGTGATTACTTAGGTTAATTATGAGATCCAAGTTAAATAGTGAAAGATCATATAATGCAAATAACGGAAAAGTAAATAACACATAGATATGATCATCTAGGAAAACCAATGAAACAAACCGTTTCAAGGCAAATACCGAGAGAGGATTTGACCTATCTATTCTTAAAGTAAACAAATCAACTAATAGAGAATTGAAGTTTTTATAATAAGATTTAACCCTAAATCTATTGCTATTTCCAGTAATAACATATTGACACGACCACGTGCAAGCTTTGAATCCACAAACACTTTCTCTCTTGGATTTGTAGCACACAAACTCCCACGCTTATGACTTTGAGATCCCACTCAAAGGTTTTAAATCACCACTTGTTGATCTTGCAGCAACTAGATTCCACCAGTACTTTATTGTAGATCTTGTTCCGGTAGACATTTGTAGAGTTAGAAGGTACAGAACCTCTCAGGTCTCATGGGAGTAACTCACAAGTCTTCCAAGAGTCTTCAAAACGTAGTTCGGGTTTTCCTTTTATATTTAGGAATGTTGGACTGAAACCCTAAACGTCTTTGCGTACTTGGGTTTGATTTAAATTCTGCAGAAATTATTTTTCTGTGATTTTTAATCGGTCAAACTTGATGTTTGATCAATTGAGCTTCATTGAAATTTAATTATTTTTCTTACAGCTTGAATATTCTTGAGACTTGACTTGAAGCATTTTGAGCAATGTCTAACACTTATTCTAGACATGTTTTTGTTCTCGGTTTGCCACCATATACAAATTATGACTCAAACATTTAATCCTAAATCTCTAGAACCTAAGATTGCAATCTTTAAGGATAGTAAGCATACAGTTCTTGCATGGGAGCTTCAACTTTGGGTAGGCACGGAGTTGTGAAAAATATTCTCCTAAAATTAGTAATCCACTCATTAATATTTTTCCACTTTGGTTACATATAATAATAATAATAATAATAATAATCTATGCCTTAAAATGATTAAGATTTTCTTAAGCAAAAAATCTAGGATCCACACACTTTGACATAATTTAGATACATGACAAGGGAAAAGTAGATTTCCTTTTTTAGTAAATATTAGTGGTGGGCTTGTGTATAAGTGATATGATCCAATCACACATTTACAAATGTGTAAATCATTAAAGTGTGAATAAATGTGTGCCGATAGAAGAGGTGTTTTCTTAAGATATTATAGGGGAAAAAAAAGGAGAAACACTTTTACTTTGGATTCAATACTTTTTGTTTAAACCTTAAATTTCAAGGCCACGCCTAACTATGTTGAATTTATGGTGGGAGTTGGAAGGAATTTTTCTTTCATTAGAAATAATTATTTATAGAGGCGAGCTAAAAGTCACAGATTGAGATATGTATTGAAGCTAGTGCAATTGTTTAATTACCTCTCACAAAATTTTTTACTCTTTTACATTTTAACTTTGTCTAACTTTATTTTATTCAATGGTTAAGATTGAAAGTTTCTTTTTTCAGCTCTTAATCTTAGCTATTGGAAGCTATTGCACTAGGTGCAATACTTATCTCAATCCAAAATCACAAGCATATATATGTTTTAAATTGTCATGATAATTATAGGAATAAAGTCATTCCGAACATCTTTGGAACTATAATTATTGGGTGATTTTTTGTTGTTGATAATTCGATAATTATAAGAGGTAGCTAGAATTTGAAGATCTTTAGACTTTATTAATCTACGCTTTTAAAATTATTTTATTCTTATCATATTTCAATTTTATAACGATAGTGTTTTTTAATTTGTAAATATTTATTTTTAATAATATCTACTAGAAAATATTTATCTATCTATTTATCTATCTTAATTGAATCTTAAGTTGGATCTAATAAATAAATTTATTACAATAAATTTTTTATAATGGAAAATTTTGATGAAAATATCACAAATATACAAAACATTAATTAAAAAAGAGTTAGAAGATTATAATATAATAAAACGAAAAGATAACAATGAAAATAATCATAATAATATACAAATAGTTAAAACGTTAATTTTTTTTTTTTTGAGGAAATAATACATTAATTATCTTGATTATGTAAAAATACTAGATTCTTTTCTAAACCCATGTGTCACTCGAAAATTTTGCTGATAATAATTGTTGTTCAATACTTTTTTCATATTTTTTCCCCAACTACAAATGGGCTTTAAACCTGAAGTCCAAAATGGACTAGACGAGGCCCATTCGGGTTGACAAATGGGCTTGGTAATTACACGGTTCCACACAAGGCCCCAATGCTTGACAAAGAAACAGACCAGGGTCACGGAGCTATTCTTTGTCATGCCATAAGTCCTCTGCCTTGTTCCTTCGGGTGTGTCATCCACTCAAGATATTTCTTGTAAATATGTGGTGTATGTATATGTGCAATGCTCTTATGTATGTATGTGTGCAATGCCCCCAACCCCCCTTCTTGTTCATTAAAAAAAAAAAAAAAAAAATCAGGGCTGGCCTGAGGCTTAGGCAACTTAGGCCTAGGCCAAGGCCCCCACCAAAATTTGTCTCTTTTTTAGCCCTTAGAAGAAAGGTCCATTCCATTGTAAAAGGTCCAAATTTTATAAAAAATACGGAGGCTATAGTATAATTTATAAGCTATACAAAACATAGTATAAATCCTCTGTGGAAAGCAAGGAAGTACTAGAATCCATGAGCTACTTAAAGTAAAAAAAATAGTACTAATGTACCGCATTGTAGAATTCAATACTAGATTGGGATTCCTGATTAAGTAACTAAGAGGAACTAAGATTATAAATCAAGGAGTTGGTAAGATTGATTACCAATTGATACCCAACAACGACTATCTTAGTCATGTATGTATGTAAGGTTAAGGTGGAAAGACTGAAATACAATTTGCCATAGAAATCAAATGCTTAATTAGAAGAAAAAGACAACATCAAGAGAAGAGAGTCAAAATTGATATGGTAATCACATGTTGATCAAGCCTGATCCTATAAAAATGAGAAGAAACATAATTCCTTACTTTTTGGTCAGTAAAGTTGCACATTTTCACTAAAATTTTCAAAGCAAAAACAAAAACTTTCCAATACACGTCATCATCCAAGTACAGAGCGTAAAAAAGAGGCCAAAGAGACAAAAATCAATCTAGATTTTATACTATATGAATGCGAATTATTTGGCTTGGTTCTTCTTCATCTATTTGGATTCGAATTGTTTTTTTTTTTTTTAAGAAATCAGAACTTCTAATCAAAGTGGGAATTGTTTTTTTGATAATTCGATAGTTACAATGAGAATGATCAATTTGAACTCTAGATGTTTGGAAAACACTAAAAGATGTCAACCAATTGATTTATAAAGCTCTTGACAAAGTGACAATTTTCTTCTCAAAGCTTGCATTACATCTCAAAATTTTGTCAAATATCATAAACTTCTAATACTCCTAGACATCCAAGTAAGCAACTTAATGAAAAGAAAAAAGACCAGGAAAACAAAATACAGTGGGGTTTTTTTTTTAGTACATTGATAACTTGCATGTAATAATATTATGATCTTATGCCCATCTTAGGTCAAAGTTTTAAATCCTTAAGTGCACAGCTCAACCAATCCATGCAAGTAATAAAATAATGATATCAATTTTATTCAAACTTGGAGACTGAGAATGACTTACAATATATAACTGAGTATATTGGGTATCTTTTATTTATTTATTTATTTTAGGGAAAATTACTCTTTATTACTCTAAACTATGCCTCATGTTATATCTTACACTCTAAACTTTTCGAATGCACTTTTTGCATCCTAAACTATGACCCTTGTTACACATTGTACTCCGACGTTAAGTTTGTTGTTAATTTAGATGGAAAAATATGACACAATGTGAAAATGCCTAATTGTCCATTTTCTCATTGCTTTAAAAACAAAAGATAAATTATACTTTACCACTCTAAACTATACTCTTTATTATACTTAGCACCCTAAACTTTGAATTTTCATTCAAGTTAACCGCAAACTTAATGGTAGGGTACAAAATGTAATAAATGTCATAGTTTAGGGTGCAAAACGTACATTCGAAAAGTTTATGGTGCAAAATGTAACACGAGGTATAGTTTAGGGTGATAAAATGTAATTTCCACATTATTTTAAGATGGAGGATGGTTTTTCTAAAAGCATGACAACATAAATGAGCACCACCGCACTTCTTAGGTGAGTTGGTACCTCCCCCAATACAAAATGTTTGGGTTATTAGGGGTATAGATTCAGGCTGTGGGTAGCGTAACTAGTAATAGTATTTCTAACCTTTATTTAAACTAAAAAACTCACAAATGAGTTTATAAAAAAAGTTTTAAAATTGAGCTTTTGCTAAAGGCTTTTTGGAGGGGCTTAATGCTCTTTTGATAAAATTACCACTCTGGTTTTCTTACCCCTTCTCTTAGTGCTTAGCACAAAGCCAAATAGACGCTAATTAAGGGAGCTTTTGACATATAAGAACTTCAGTAGTAGTATTTTTTTATTGTAGAGCTTAACTGAAAATGACTTTAGAGTTTTATGTATTTGGCGAATTACAGTAAGTGGTGCTATAAAAAACAGAAAATGAAAACAGAATACGCCATGTTCTGTAGCCTATAGGTCTTTATTGTAGAAGAGACCTTGGCTACAAATGTTAATCAATAGTACATTAAACACATAAGTTAGTTTATGAAGAAAATTTACTCACTTGATACAAGAGGGAAGAAAAAAACTTAGTGTTGCAGCTGAATTAACCAACTAGGGAGCTACAAATTATTTGCACCAATGTTACATAACATAAACTTTGCAAACTATGATGGCAACCTTCATGATAAGTCATCAGCCTACCTGCGGCGGAAGAAGATAAATTTCAATATGACAAGCATTGGATGAGGTCATTGAGGTGAGTGAGGCCTTTCCAACAGTAACAAAAATTTAAAAGACAAAAATTAACTCTTTACCTACAACTTAGTTTGAAAATTAAGCATCACCTTTTATTTTGGTGGAATTATGATATCTCAATTTAATATTTATGGAATTGGCAATCCTTTTACGTAGAAGATTTAGAATTATAGACAAGCAATATTTGTCCAAACAAATTAGTTTATTTTTTTATTTTATTATTTTAAGAAAAAAGATGATTGTCCAACAAATTAGTTAACTTTGCAGCCTTTACAAGTTTACATCTCTATGTCACCAATTCAATACATGTGGCAATAATTTAAGCTTAAGTCATTAATAGAGATCTTTGTCTAGACTAGTAGGATATTAGCCGATTTTCTTGTGATCTCAGTCGTTCCAATAGTGGAAATCACCCAAATGAAAAAACATTTTAGGCCTCTTTATAATTTGAATATATATATTTGATACGGAAGTTTTGTGAGAAATTTTACACATCTCCCTATTTTCATAATAAAAATTTCATCTTGATGTGCGCGGTCAACTAAGGCCAACTATATCACTTTTATTTATTTATTATTATTTATAATTCAGTAGTTAAGGTGGGAAAATTTAAACATTGATGTTTCATTTGGAAATATCACAAGGCTCTTGACAACTAGGGTGCCGTTTGGATTGGGTTGAAAGTTGCGTTTGCATTTGTGTTCCTTTTTTTTTTTTCATTTCACGCGTTTTGCAAAAAGGCAGGGGACAATTAACATTATAGCAGTACTATTTATGTACTGTTCATGGGACCCATAATCACTTTATTCAGAAAAAAAATATTAAAAATGGGTCCTACTGTATTATTTACACATTTAAAAATTATTTTACTACAGTGTTTTCAGTTTTCAGTTTCAACAACAATAAGTTCAATCCAAACGGACCCTGAATCTTTTTAATCTGTAAAATTGTTTGATTTGATTTTATATTCATTTTACATTAACTCTTTGTAATTCATTGTAATTACCATATGTCCCATAAACTTTTTAATTAATGGAAAATATTATTGATTAAATATAAAAATTAATAAAATTACAAAAATTCATTTGAGACTTGGGTCCGCCTACTTTTTCTTTTTGGTGATAAAATCGGTTCTCAGTGTCACTACATTAAGGACTAGTTCCATGCCCCTGCACTAGTGGTGGGGATTTTTCTCTAGGGGATTAGTGGTGGCAGAGTTAGAAATTTGTCATAGGGGGCAAGTAAAAAATAAAATGATAATTTTTTCCCTATATATACAAGTTCCATATTATATACAATAGTCTAAAATAATTTGTCAATTAATAATAACTTATTATATTTATATGTAATATCAATTAAATAAATAAAAATATATGATAAAGAAGAATAGTAACACATCTAGGAGTACATGTGAAACTAAGAAAAAAAATAGTAACTAATATAAATTTTTGCTTTTTTTTTTTTTTTTTTTTTTTTGATAAGAGAATAACTTACACAGGACCAGAAACTGAGCTACAACAGAGAGCAGAAAAAAGCAGCCCCGCTACAGGCAGTCAAGATGAACCAAATTTCGAACAACAGGGGGAGACACACCCCTCCAAACCTGGCTAATATTATTACATTTGGCAAAGTGGGCCAACTCATGCGCAGCCCTGTTGAAGTCTCTTTTCAGGTGCCGAACTTGCCAACTAAGAAACTCTTCAAGAAAACCGAAGATACCATGGACAATATGGCCAAGCCCTCTGCTAAAATCATTCGCCAAAATTCGATTAACAACTGAAAGAGAATCTGATTCCACAATGACTTGATGCAGGTCCAATTCCCTTGCGAGCATAATTCCCGCCTCAATAGCCAATGCCCCTGTCTCATCCACCGAGAAGCAGCCAGGAAGAACTCTACACAGAGCAACAGCCACCTCTCCTTTTGAGTCCTTAATGACCACTCCTATACTTGACTACTTACCATCATCAGCTGTAGCTCCATCAGTGTTAATCTTGAAGACCCCAACAAGAGGTTTTTTCCAACCAACCTCAGAGGCCCAAGGACCTAGCCCACAAAAATTCACAGCCTCTCTATAGTCAGATAGCATACTGATTGCATGACTCCATACCTGATCCACCCCCTGATAAACCAGCTCAAAAACTCTCAAGTTTCTATTGCACCAAATTGCCCAAGCAACAACAACCAGCAACTCCAAGTCTCTCGAAGAACCACATTCCAACATCTTTAAAGCCAAATCCGAAAAGTCCATATTTTCAGCCCCAATCACCATTGGGCACTCCTTCCACAGCTCCCAAACATTCTTAACACCGGCACACTTGAAGAGAGCATGGTAAATGGACTCAACCACCTGCCCACACACGGGGCACAGTCCATCCGTGTTCACCCCCCTTCTTCTCAAATTTAACATAGTTGGTAATGCATTAACACAAGCCTTCCAACAGAAAATTCTTATTTTTGGGGGAATTTTTAATTGCCAAATCCACTTCCAAAGAGGAGTTCTAGGATTGCCATAAGAGCTCTCCCTACAATCTGAAGAGTTAATCACAATGAGGGCAACGTAATATGCACTTTTCATTGAGAATTCCCCTCTTTTGTTCCCTACCCAAATAATTTTGTCCTCAGGAAGGCTATAGCTCAGAGGAATATTGAGAATTGTATCAACTTCAAAGGGGAGAAATAAAGACTTCAAGGTGTCAACCTTCCATCTTCTAGAATTCTCATCAATTAAGGCCGAAACCATGGGGAAATCATCAAAAGGTTTGGGAGGAGAAATAACCTTATAGGTTGTTGGGGAGGGAAGCCATTTGTCTTCCCAAATATGGATGAGCCTTCCGTTGGAAGTGTATAACTTTTTAACCATATATGTGATCATTCTCTTGGAATTTGAGAAATGACTAAATTAAAGAACTCTTGGACTTGGAAATCCATAGAACATTTATCAAACCACATGATCAGACAAAGAGAAAAATTAAGGAAACATAGAAGAGAGAATGAGGAAAAAGAATCTCAGACGTAGATATAGATTTGTTGGTTGTAACGGTGGTGTAATTTTTTGTTGATGAAGAAGAAAAATGCAGGGAAAAGTAGCTTCATTCTGTTGTCAATGGCAAAGTAAGCCAGAGTCCGGAAGAGAAGGTTAATTTTTTTTCAACTAAGGTGCAAAAGGTTGAAACATTTTTTTTTTCTTTTTTATAAAATTAAATATTTTACGAGTAGTGTTACTGATACAACACTTTCAAAAAAATCTCACAACAAAATCTAGGTGGCAAGTTGTTAAAGGTAGGTAAAAAAGTGATGTCAATTGTGGGGTCAAATAAAAACCTGTTACAACATACCACATAACCTTTATTGTGAAAATATTATGAAAGTAGCATTACAAATTTACAATGATCATATTCAAGTTTATTTAAATGGGGTTTAAACAAAATTAAAGGTCAGATTGTTCAAAATTTTATTTTAGGGAGGTTAAAACAAACTTGTTTTAAAAATTTTATATATAAAAAAAGAATTTTGGCAGAGGTTCATTTGAACTCCCTGGCCTGAACATAAATTGGCTCCTGCGTAGGACTGATTGATGTCCCAAGAATCCAATAGTCTCTTCAACCCATGCTTCTAGCCCAGATCTACAAATCTACATGACATACTAGTTTAGGAAAATTATTTAAGTACTTTTTGGAGTACAGTAATATAGTACTTCTTCTCATAAAATTGATAAATTCCAAATTTAATTAGTAGATTCTACTATTCATATTAAAAGAGTATGTATATCATGTTACTCTACTATAGAATTACTAAATAATTACCCTCTAGTTTATGGGGTTGTTATCACGACCCAAACTCGAAACCTAGATTTGCAACCTTTATAAAGATGTTAATACAGCCTAAACTTGATATCAAGAAAAACATATTTATAAACTCATTAGGAAAAATTTTCCTTTTTCACACTTGATATCTAGATAATCTAACATTTTACTCTAAGGAATAACAAGAACGATCAATTATGAAAATATTCTAAGTTCACAATATTCAATCTTTGATTGCATTTATAGATTTCAACTCTCAACATTTTATTCTTAAATACGGAATCAATACAAAGTTATGCGCCGAACTGCCCAAACAAGAAGCTAGGCTACTAAAAACTAAAACTAGCTCCTCCAAAACTCAACTAAGGCTCCTGCAGCCCTGCTGTTTCAGAGGAAAAACTTTGTTGATTGAAAATAATATGGGTAAGTTACACATTTCCGTAAGTAATAAGTTATACGATAAGTAAGTAAAAATGCATTAAAATTTCAACTTTGGTGAGTCGTGGATGCATGGGATGACCCCAAGTGATGTAACAACATTCTTTCCTGTAAAAGAGTGTAGTTGGGCCTTTATTTCCTTGACAGAGAGAGCTCTATTCTTCTTTCATTGGGCCTATTCTTACAAATGGTTATAAACAAGCCCAATAGTTTTTGGTTGCTATTTGCTAATGTCATAGACTCGTACAGTTATGTTGGAGTGAGGCTGGGCTAGTGTAGGTTTGCAGAATGAGGGCCTGTGGGCTAATTTCAACGAAATTTCTTGTATATTCCCTTTACATCAAGTGTGTCCATTAGACTCTTGTGGTTAGTGTCTATTTACAAAACCAACCATGGGGCAATGGAGCACTTTTCATTTTTTTTTTTTGATAAGACAATGGAGCACTTTCTAGGAGTGCATTTCTGCAAAAGGTCCCGCGTATACTTACAAGAAACAAAATATGGACATTGTGTATATATTCTAAGTTGGCTGCTTTACTGCCTTTCTCTTTTCGCTAGCCCGTCTGCTACTCCGATTGCCTCGCGGTAGGTATGATGTTGACGGACAGGTCATCTTTGTCATGCCATAACTACTATTCCTTCTTCCTTGCTATTCCTCGCTATCACACGCTGGTCTGCTGGTGTAGACTATGCAGTACTGTTAGGGATGTCATATGTCACATGAATCACTCCATTTTCCAACCCTGATAATACGCTAACACTAGGACACCACATCTTTTGTGTAGTGTGAAAGAAATATATTCCACGGTCTAATAATGCCCCTTTTTTTTCTTTTTTCTTTTTCTCAAGAGCTGGATTATACATCATGGTGCCAAGTAATGGATAAATGTGATAAATTAGTAAAATAAATAAGGCAAAAAATAAATAGGGGATAAGGTAAAAACTAAAAAGTGAAAACAAACTGACCAAATAAAAAAATCAATGAAGAAAATTATGTGGAGTTGATTATTTTATTTTGGGCTGATGTGGAAACTGGGAGCTTCAACATTATATGAGGCTTTACCAATTTGCAGCAGAATGAACCCAATTCGAAGTAAACAATTTTCCTATTGTTCGGTACTAATGTTATTGATGTGATGTTTACTCAAGATCTGCAATTGAGGAGGAGGGAGAGTCTCCTTTTGGGATGTTCTATTTTACACCAATTTTGGGGTTTGTTTAGAAATTGTGTGATGCCTAATTGGAATAAAATGTCACGTTTTAGCTTAATTGGGTGTTGTCATTAGGATTGCTCATGTAAATTAATAGCTTCAAAGGTCACAAATTCAACCCCTGGTTTGATTTACTGTTTGTTTTTATTGATCACCTCATATGACCATAAAAATTGAATTCTATTTTGTCCTTATAATCAGTTGATGTTCTAAATGTTTAAAACCAAGTGACTTGCATGTGATCGTTAATCTTAACCATCAATTAGGCTACGTGGTACATACACGGAAAAAAATTTCTAGGACTGGCACTGGAAGTCAAGCTCACAACGGTTGCTTATCTAATTTTTTTTACTTGTACACTGAATTTGTTCAACAAATATCAAGGGGCTCACCGTCCATTACACGACTCTGACTAACAGTACTTGAATATCAAGGGGTTCGAAACATCACTATTCTTGCACTAATTCTCTTCTTTCCCTAGCTATAAATTTGCTTCTTTTTGAGCTGCAAAGCAACCAAACACACAGTAGTACCATTTCAAAGTCCTAGTTAACCAACATTTTAGTTAAGCAAAAGCCTTTTCAACCACATTGAATGGGGCTTTGTTCACACCTAAGTTCCGCTCCACCATCCTCATCTTTTTCCATGCACACATTTATTCTTCTCTGGTGCTTTGGCCTGCTTCTCACCTCTGTGGTTGGCGGGAATAATGAGACAGACCGGTTGGCACTGCTCTACTTCAAAGCCAAGATTAGTAAAGATCCTCTCGGGGTCATGAGCTCTTGGAATGATAGCATCCATTTTTGCCAATGGAAAGGTGTTTCCTGTGGTCGTCAACATCAAAGGGTCACTGCGTTGGACCTGCACTCTCAAAAATTGGTAGGCTCTATATCCCCAAACGTTGGAAATTTAAGTTTTTGGTGGAAGCTAATCCTTGAAAACAATAGCTTTTATAATGAAATTCCTCCAGAAATTGGCCATTTGCACAGACTAGAAATCTTGCTATTGAACAATAACACAATAAGTGGAACAATTCCTAGCAATTTATCCAGTTGTGCCAAAAGAGTGTTTCATGCGGCTGTTAATAATCTGGTTGGAGAAATCCCCATAGAGCTTGGCACCTTGTCAAAGCTTCAAATCTTTGCTATTCATAAAAATGTTTTGACGGGAATTATCCCACCTTCTTTTGGAAACTTATCATCTCTAGAAGGTTTTTCTGTAGCTTATAATAACCTCGGTGGGAGTATCCTTGATTCTTTTGGCCAATTGACCAAACTTAAAATCTTTGTTGTGGGTTCAAATAGGTTGTCTGGTATAATTCCTCCCTTATTCTTCAATATCTCTTCAATAACAAAGATTGATGTATCAGTTAACCAAATCCAAGGGCATCTTGCATTAGACATAGGTATAACTCTAACAAATTTAGAAACATTTACCATCAGCAACAACCGGTTTATTGGATCTATCCCTATTTCAATATCTAGTGCCTCGAATTTACATATACTAAATTTGGCCGAGAATAAACTAATTGGAAAAGTTCCTTCTTTAGAGGAGCTAAATAGAGTGAGGTTGTTTTCCATTGCTGAAAACCAGCTTGGAAATAGAGGAGCAAATGACTTAAGTTTTCTATGCTCTTTGTCAAATGCTACCAACCTAAGAGATTTGGAGATAAATACCAACAACTTTGGGGGTGAGTTGCCTAAATGCATTGGCAACATCTCAACTACTCTTTCCTTTTTCTATTTGAATAATAATAAAATATTTGGAAATATTCCTAGTGTGATAGGAAATCTGATCAACTTGGAGGACATAGAAATGTGGAACAATAAATTTAGCTCAAAACTTGATTGGAAACCTTCAAAAATTGCAATACTTGATTTTAGAAATATGGGAAATGATATGTCTACAACAATTTTACAACAAATCTTAAATGGCAGGTTGTTACTGGTTGTTATTGTTGGGTTAAAAAATTAATCTCAGTGCTAAATTCAAATTTGAACCAATAATAACTAATTACTCATGATTTGTTGTAAAAATGTTGTAAAATTGTTGTAGACGTAGCACATCTCTAGAAATATTCCCTCTGTGATTGGAAACCTTCAAAAATTGCAATACTTGATTTCAGCTCAAAACAATTTCATTGGGAACATTCCATCTTCTCTTGGAAATTTAACAAAGTTGTTGGGCTTGGAATTACACGACAACAATCTTCAAGGAAGCATCCCTTCAAATCTAAGTCAATGCAAAAATTTATTAACTTTTTGTCTTGATGATAATAATCTTAGTGGTACCATATCCCCTCAAATTATTGGTCTTTCATTTCACCAATTAGGCTTGACTTGTCTAGAAACCAATTCACTGATGTCCTTCCTAGGAAATAGGAAATTTTAAAAATATAGAAGGTTTGGATATTTCTGAAAACATGTAGTCTAGTGAAATTCTTGCAAGTCTTAAAGTTGTGTAAAGCTAGAATTTCTAGCCATGAGAAGAAATTTCTTCCAAGGGGATGTTCCTTCATCTTTGGAATCATTAAGAGGTCTTGAACATTTAGGCCTTTCCAGCAATAATTTTTCTGGTGAGATCCCTAAATTTTTGGAGAACTTTAAATTCTTGAAATTATTGAATCTATCATATAATAATTTTGATGGTGAGGTACCAACAATTGGAGTTTTTAGGAACTCAAGTGCAACTTCAATTCAGGGAAATGGTAAGCTCTGTGGAGGCATACCTAAGCTTTAACTTCCAAAATGCAAATACAAAAAATCCAAGAACAAGAAGTTGACTCTTATGTTGAAGCTAATAATCTTTATACTCTTTGGGCTTCTTGGGGTAACTTTGGTTCTATCGTTTCTATTTCTATGTTCTTCAAGGAAAAAAAGGAGAGAAAATACCTCAAGTGATTCAATAAATTTGTTTCTGAATGTATCTTACCAAAGTCTCCTAAATGCTACTAATAGATTTTCATTTGATAATCTAATTGGTGTGGGTAGTTTTGGGTTAGTGTATAAAGGAATTCTTGATTAATATAGACATGCAGTTGCTATCAAGGTGTTCAAACTTGGGAGCCATGGAGCTTCCAAAAGTTTCAAAGTTGAGTGTGAGGTTCTAAGAAACATCAAACATCGAAATCTTGTATAGTTGCTCACAGCATGTTCGAGCATTGACCATCAAGGTCATGATTTTAAGGCTTTGGTATACGAGTTCTTGGGAAATGGCAACCTAGATGAGTGGTTACATCCAACTCCAAGAAAAAATGATGCTCTTGAGAAACCAAGAAAGTTGAGTTTTTTTCAAAGATTGAATATTGCTATTGATGTTGCTAGTGCATTGGAATATCTTCATTATCATTGCGAAACACCAATTGTTTATTGTGACCTCAAGCCCAGCAATGTTCTTCTCGATGATGAAATGGTTGGACATGTAAGTGATTTCGGCTTGGCAAGATTCCTTCATGATATTATCCAAGATTCTTTTACTAATCAATTAAGCTCCATTGGGGTTAGAGGAAAGATTGGTTATACTCCTCTAGGTAAATTTATTTTACATTTCTTAAATTTAATTGCTTTCCTTTTTCCATATCTTCTACTATAGTTTTAAGCTTGAAAATATGGTTTTAATAAGGATGTATTGTATACAAAAGATAGAAAGTATTATATAAAAAATTTCGAGATATCTTTAATTTTTTTATGCCATTGAAAACATTCTTTAAATCTTCTAAAAATTTTTATTTCCCTTATTTTTGATGTTTTGAAAGTATGCCGATTACAATATATGTTATGTGCAATTGCAGAGTATGGAATGGGAAATGAGGTATCAATATATGGTGATGTTTATAGTTATGATATATTATTGTTAGAAATGTTCACTGGAAAAAGACCAACGGATAACATGTTCCACGATAGCTTAAGTCTTGTGACTTTGTCAAAGAAACTTTGCCGAAACAAATAATTGACATTATAGATCCTGTTGTTCTCGGGGAAAGACAAAAGGGAGAAAGAAGCATGAATGACACTTGTAATGGGAATCGAAATGGAAGTTCCAAAATTTATGAATGCTTAATTTTGATACTTGGAATTGGAGTTGCTTGTTCCACTGAAATTCTAAGAGAAAGGATGAACATCAGTGCTGTTGTAGTTGAGTTGCTTTCAATTCGGCAAAACTTTCTTAGAACCCCTATACACACTACTCAGACAGAGTTCAAGCGACATGTATTTTTTTTTTTTAATCTTTGGTAGATTTAATTTGTTAACGTATCTACCAAACCATATGATCTAACCTTAATAAGGCCAGTCCAAGTATATTAGGGAAGAGGGGGCGAGGGAATCCTATGGAGATTAGAACCCATTGAGATTCTATAAGCTCATTCTACTATACATAGTATTGGCAATGAGCCCAATTACTTTTCTATAATACCTAAACATGTGTATTTTCATTCGGTTGATTTCCACTATTGGAGTGACTGAGATTACAAGGAATTGGCTTACATCCTATTACTGTAGGCAGAGGTCTCTATCGATGATATATGCTTAAATTGTTTCTATAAGTATTGAATTGCGGACATTATAAAGACTTAAAAGTTAAGTAATTTGTTGTAAAAACTTTGCTATACTTTATTTATTTATTTATATACAGAAAATTCTAAATATTTTCCTAAGTAAATGGATTGCCAATTGCATAAATATTGAATGAAATGGGATTTAGCATTCCCAATTTCTCGCACAAATGAGCTTTCTTGTGTTGTAAATTTTCTCAAAGGTAAAAAAAAATAATTGATACTTAATTTACTAAATTGTAGCTATTGAATTAAAGAAAATCTTTTAAATTCTTGTTACAGTAGAGAAAACCTCACTATTTTAATTAAAAATTTATCTTCCTTTACCACAGGTGCAAGAGACTGATGACTTCTTTTGAAGGCCAAGTTTATGTTATATAACAATGAAGCAAATAATTTGTAGCTCTCTAGTTGCTTGTGTTTGGCCAAAGTTTAGAAATACATTGTTGACTGAGGGAAATGTTCTTATTCAGAAAATTGTGATTGTCAATATGCTTACAAAGATAGTTATTGGAATCGAGTTTTAATATTGCTTGGACTTTATCAATATGTATCGTGTTTGAGCATCTTTAGGAGCATTTGGAGGTAATTTGGGATTATATAAACTCTGTTTTTTTTTTTTTTTTTTTATTTATTTATTTTTTTTTTTTGTGTTGCAAAACTTGTGATTTGTGGTTGGTTTCATTCAACCCCTCAAAAACCAGAACTTAACTAGCAAAAGGCACTTCTACCCAAGCTTATTTTTTGAATCTCTCAACAAGTACTTATCCTTTCCCATCAACCTGATCAAATTATAATAAAATAGTTCGATGAAAATCTCACAAATGAACACGAGATTAATAAAAAATAGTTAAAAGATAATGACATAATACACCAAAATGATAATAATCATAGTAATGTTCAAATATTTATTATTAAAATTCTCTAAGTGATATAAAAGGACCAAATTACTTTCAAAACCTATGAATGCCTAACAGAATTTTACTAGTATTTATTATTGTTAAAAGAGTCTTTTTTTGGGGGGCAACTAAAAATGGGCTTAAAACCTCATGCTCTAAACAGAGGAGATGAAGTCCATTTGGGCTGAGAATTGGACAGACACGCGACGGGCTTGTTGGCATGCTACGTAGGTTCACACTAGCCCACAATGCTTCACAAGGCAAAAAAAAGGGCCTTGCTAGATGGACAATATGAACTAATGGAAAACCAATTTTTCAAGCCCAGATTATATTCAAAGAAAAAAACAAAGAATACACATAAGTTTGTAGCTCAACAGTAAAGTTTTTTATGATTGAATAAGATATTTAAAATTCAATTATCGCTTATACTAAAAATTGATTGGTGTCTTGGTCTGATGATAAAAAGTACAATCATCAAAAGTGGACACTATAAATTTAAACTCTATAAATAAATAATAATAATAATAATAAAATTTGTAGAGTATTTTTCTCTATCAAGAAAAAAAAATGTTTGTAGAGTTTTGCAACAAAGATCTTTTAACTGATTTTTAATTTCTTTTTCACAATATTTGACAAAATAACAGTGATATAATGCTTTGAAGTTATTTTATTAATCAAATAGATAAAGGACTTTTAGACGTTAGAAATTGATCAAAGTTGACATGATAAAAGGATTTCGCGTTTTCATATTTTCAATGAATCCAGTTAATTCAGTAAATTCACAAATAGAGGCTCTAAATTTCTTAGGCAACTAAACACTATGCATTTATGTTGAAACCTCAGAGAAAAGTTACATCAGATCTTGGAGCACTAAAGGCTCAATACTGCTGGGCACTTCTATGAGCCAAGCCCAGAGCTTGAGTTTTTTTTAATAATAAAGTGGAGAAAACCAAAGTTGTCATTAAATCACAAGCGTCTTAGTTGAACTTAGTTAATGAATCTATAATGAGTCTTATATGCTTTGGGCAAAAATTTATCACTGCATATTATATATATATATCTATATAATATCTAGAAGTTGAAGTTTAGAATTTACTGTTGCTTGGTTTATTTTAGTTCACTTCAATCCATTGGGTCTATATCGGTTCATTTAGTTAACTTTGGTCCAATTTGGTCTAGTTCGATCCAACTGTTAATGGGCTTGAAATCTCAAGCCCAAGAGGGATAGCATGAGCTAATGGGCAACTAATTTCTCAAGCCCAGATTCAAAAAAAGAAAAAAGGAAAAAGAAAAAGGAAAAAAAAAAAAAAAAAAAACACAAACACACTACACACATTATAAATTGACAAACAAAGACTTTTAGTGTTACAACTTACAAGGATAGTTCTTTTTCTTGGGCATGCCCATAAGTCCTCTGCCTTTTTCCTTACGGTTACTCACTATCACACCCTCTTGGGTAGTATTAGAGAATTTTCCATGGAGAATCTAACCGTATCTTTCTCTTGTGTGAATATGAAAATTCAACAGGCCTCTAAGATTGTCCCACGCGTTATTTGTTTGGTTCTTTTGTATAATTTAGTCCCTTGAAATGTGTATGACCAAAAACAAATCCAAAATGCTATGCCACAAATCCAAAATGCTTGGAAGGGAAAGAAAGGGCCTTGCTAGATGGACAACGTGGGCTAATGGACAACCAATATCTCAAGCCCACATTATATATTCAGAGTATTGAAAAAAAAAAAAAAAAATCACAAACACACACAGCCTTCTAAGGTCTGTTTGGTTGGAGGATGGAAAAGTATGAGGTTAGAAAAGATTTTAGTTTTTTTCATTTGTGTTTTGTTGGAGGTGAAAAATTAGAAGGATGAAATTTTTTTTTGTTTGGTTGAGAAAAAAAAAGGGAGAATAGAAAATAGAATTTATATAAATTTACTCATATCTCCCTATTAGATTAAAAAAAAAAAGAACATAATTATATTTTTATTAAAAAATTGTGCATAAATGAGAACTTCATTTAAAAAAAAAAAAAAAAAAGAGATGAATAACATAACCCAAAATATATAAGAAAAAAAAAAAGGATAAAAAACAAGGAATGATATGTACCCCCCAAAAAAAAAAAAAAAAAGACAAACAAAAGAGACGAACACGCGCATAAGAAAGAAGAAGGAAAAAGAAAAGGAAATGAAAGAAGAAGAAGGGAACAACGAAAAGTAGTAGAAGAAGAAATAGATGAAAACATAAAACAGAAATAGGAAAACGAAGAAAATGAAAAGAACAAAAACAACCATTTAAGCATAGTTAGAAGAGCATTTTTGTCCTAAGATTTTTTCCTCTTTTTTCTCCTATTTTCTTCACAATTTGGGGAGATTATGTTTAGGTGAATTAAGAGAGAAAACTCCTAAACTTCACTAAAATCTATTCCATTTTTCCTCCTCAACCAAACAGCAACTCCAACTATTTTCTCTCGTTTATTTTCCATCTGCCCACTTTTTACTCCAACCAAATACACTCATAGAATTTTGGTGACAGAGAGCTTTAATTGATCATTATTATTTTATAGTATTTGACAAATAACAGTGATACAAAGCTTTGAAGTTGTTTCACGTTTTTAGTAATCAAATTGATAGAGGAATTTTAGATGTTAAAAATCTTTTGCGATCAAAGATGACATAATAAAAGTATTTTGCGTTTGGATGAATCCAATTAATTCAAATTATGTAACCTTCAAATAGAAGCTGTAAATTTCATAACCTTCTAAATTATATAACCTACTCATTATTGTATGGTAAAATTATAAATTGCATGTATATAAAGTTGATCAGAAATCTCTTTCTCCCTCTTTATTTATCTGTGTTTATTCTCAAAACAACTAATTATTCTTAAAGTCCATCCAATTGAATCAGAATTGGTTGAAGTTTTCCGTGTTTAAAGACTTGGGTGAAACATTGACATGGTCCATGGTCTTTGTCGTTCTTTTTTTTTTTTTTTTCTCTTAATGGCCCCATGCATGAACCCATCTTACAATGCATGAGAGTCAGGATTGGTCGACTCAGACCAGAAAGTTGTGAGTGTAATTTGGGCATAAAACATGGCCCCATGCATGTATGACAGAATCCCGAGTATTGGCTCCAGTCATATGTGGGACTTTTATTGATTTGAACTGTGTTACCTAAAAAAGTCTGTGTGTATCCCAACTGTGTTACCTTAAAAAAAAAAAAAAAAAACCTTTTAAATGCATCATTTGGATCCTAAATTTTAGACCACGAACGATTTTATTCATTGAACTTTAAAGTTTTTGCTTTTAGTCACTTTTATAGGGTGGCCAAATCACTAACATATTGTCACTTTATTTTATTAAGTAAAATTGTAACTTTAGGTTACAACTAATTTTGTAACTAAATTTTATTCTAAAATAATTACAATGATATTGCTTTAAAGAATAGAGTTTTCTTTAACATACTTTTCTAGAACCCCCGTTTGATATACCTGATTATTGTCCACGCGATTCATTACGGTCTCTAATATTATCCCACACGTTTATTTGTCTGGTTCTTTTATTCAATTTAGAAGTGGGTCCGAACATCACTATTTCTTGGACTACTTGTCTTCTTTCCCTTGCTATAAATTTGCTTCTTTTTCAGCTGCAAAACAACCATACATACACATCCATTTCAAAATTTGATAAACCCTCATTTTAGTTAAACAAAAGCCTTTTCAACCACATTCCATGGGGCCCTGTTCACACCTGATTTCAGCATCACCATCATCATCTTTTTCCACGCACACGTTTATCCTTCTCTGCTGCTTTGGCTTTTTTCTGACCTCTGTGCTTGGTGAGAATAATGAGACTGACCGGTTGGCATTGCTCGACTTCAAAGCCAAGATTAGTAAAGATCCTCTCAGGGTCATGAGCTCTTGGAATGATAGCATCCACTTTTGCCAATGGAAAGGTGTTTTCTGTGGTCGCCGACATCAAAGGGTCACTGTGTTGGAGTTGCAATCTCAAAAACTGGTAGGCTCTATATCCCCAAATATGGGAAATTTAAGTTTTTTGCGGAAGCTAAACCTTGAAAACAATAGCTTTTATAACGAAATTCCTCAAGAAATTGGCCGTTTGCATAGACTACAGGTCTTGCAATTGAACAATAACACAATAAATGGAACAATTCCAAGCAATTTATCCAGTTGTGCCAACCTCATATTGTTTCATGCGGCTGTTAATAATCTGGTTGGAGAAATCCCCATAGAGCTTGACACCTTGTCAAAGCTCCGAATCTTTGCTATTCATAAAAATGTTTTGACGGGAATTATCCCACCTTCTTTTGGAAACTTATCATCTCTAGAAGGTTTTTCTGTAGCTTATAATAACCTGGGTGGGAGTATCCCTGATTCTTTTGCCCAATTGACCAAACTTAAAATCTTTGCTGTGGGTTCAAATAGGTTGTCTGGTACAATTCCTCCATCATTCTTCAATATCTCTTCAATAACAAAGATTGATGTAGGAGTTAACCAAATCCAAGGGCATCTTCCATCGGACATAGGTATTACTCTACCAAATTTAGAAATATTTTCCATTAGCAACAACCAATTTATTGGATCTATCCCTATTTCAATTTCTAGTGCCTCGAATTTACATATACTAAATTTGGCCGAGAATAAACTAACTGGAAAAGTTCCTTCTTTAGAGAAGCTAAATAGAGTGAGGTTGTTTTCCATTGCTGAAAACCAGCTTGGATATGGAGGAGCAAATGACTTGAGTTTTCTCTGTTCTTTGTCAAATGCTACCAACCTAAGAGATTTGGAGATAAATACCAACAACTTTGGGGGGGAGTTGCCTAAATGTATTGGCAACATCTCGACTAGTCTTACCTTTTTCTATTTGAATAATAATAAAATATCTGGAAATATACCTAGTGTTATAGGGAATCTGACCAACTTGGAGGATATAGAAATGTGGAACAATAAATTTTTAGGTAACATCCCCTCTATACTTGGAAACCTTCAAAAATTACAATTTTTGGATTTATCTCAAAACTATTTCATTGGGAACATTCCATCCTCTTTTGGAAATTTAACAAATTTGTTGGAGTTGTATTTAGGAGACAATAATCTTCAGGGAAGCATCCCTTCAAATCTAAGTCAATGCCAAAATTTGATAACTTTTCATCTTCCTTGTAATAATCTTAGCGGTATCATATCCTCGCAAGTTATTGGTCTCTCATTTTCACCAAATAGCCTTGACTTGTCGAGAAACCAATTCACTGGTGTCCTTCCAATGGAAATAGGAAATTTTAAAAATATAGAACATTGGATATTTCAGAAAACTTGTTGTTTGGTGAAATTCCTGCAAGTCTTAAAAGTTGTGTAAAGCTAGAATTTTTGGCCATGAGAAGAAACTTCTTCCAAGGGGATGTTCCTTCATCTTTGAAATCATTAAGAGGTCTTGAACATTTTGACATTTCCAACAATAATTTTTCTGGTGAGATCCCAAAATTTTTGAAGAACTTTAAGTTCTTGCAATTATTGAATTTATCATACAATAATTTTGAGGGTGAGGTACCAACAATTGGTGTTTTTAGGAATACAAGTGCAACTTCAATTCAGGGAAATGGTGAGCTCTGTGGAGGCATACCTAAGTTTCAACTTCCTAAATGCAAATACAAAAAATCCAAGAACAACAAGTTGACTCATACATTGAAGATGATAATTTTTATACTCTTCGGGCTTCTTGGAGTAACTTTGGTTCTATCGTTTCTATTTCTATGTTCTTCAAGGAAAAAAAGGAGAGAAAATACCTCAAGTGATTCAATAAACTTGTTTCTGAATGTATCTTACCAAAGTCTCCTAAATGCTACTAATAGATTTTCTTTTGATAATCTAATTGGTGTGGGTAGTTTTGGGTTAGTGTATAAAGGAATTCTTGATCAATATAGACATACAGTTGCTATCAAGGTGTTGAAACTTGGGCGCCATGGAGCTTCCAAAAGTTTCAAAGTCGAGTGTGAGGTTCTAAGAAACATCAGACATCGAAATCTTGTACAATTGCTCACAGCATGTTCGAGCATTGACAATCAAGGTTATGATTTTAAGGCTTTGGTATATGAGTTCTTGGGAAATGGCAACCTAGATGAGTGGTTACATCCAACTCCAAGCACAAATGAGGCTCTTGAGAAACCAAGAAAGTTGAGTTTTCTTCAAAGATTGAATATTGCTATTGATGTTGCTAGTGCATTGGATTATCTTCATTATCATTGCGAAACACCAATTGTTCATTGTGACCTCAGACCCAGCAATGTTCTTCTCGATGATGAAATGGTTGGACATGTAAGTGATTTTGGCTTGTCAAGATTCCTTCATGATATTATCCAAGATTCTTCTACTAATCAATTAAGCTCCATTGGAATTAGAGGAACGATTGGTTATACTCCTCCAGGTAAATTTATTTTACAATTCTTGAATTTAATTGCTTTCCTTTTCCCATATTTTCTACCATAGTTTTAAGCTTGAAAATATGTTGTTACTAAGGATGTATTGTATACAAAAGATAGAATGTATTATAACGAAAATTTCTAGATATCTTTTTTTTTTCTTCACGCCATTGAAAAACATTCTTTAAATCTTCTAAAATTTTTTATTTCCCTTATTTTTATGTTTTGAAAGTATGCCGATTATAATATATGTTATGTGCAATTGCAGAGTATGGAATGGGGAATGAGGTATCAATATATGGTGATGTTTATAGTTACGGTATACTATTGTTAGAGATGTTCACTGGAAAAAGACCAACAAATAACATTTTCCACGATAGCTTAAGTCTTCGTGACTTTGTCAAAGAAACTTTGCCAGAACAAATAATTGACATTATAGATCCTGCTGTTCTCGAGGAAAGACAAAAGGGAGAAGGAAGGATGAATGACACTTGTAATGGGAATCGGAATGGAAGTTTCAAAATTCATGAATGCTTGATTTTGATACTTGGAATTGGAGTTGCTTGTTCCACAGAAATTCCGAGAGAAAGGATGAACATTAATGCTGTTGTAGTTGAGTTGCTTTCAATTCGGCAAAATTTTCTTAAAACTCGTATACACACTACTCAGACAGAATTCAAGCGATAGGTAATTTTTTTTTCAAATCTTTGTTAGATTTAATTTGGTAACGTATTTACCAAACCATATGATCAAACCTTAATAAGGCTAGTCCAAGTTTATTTGGGAAGAGGGTGCGAGGGCATCCTACGGAGATTAGAACCCACTGAGATTTTATAAGCTCATTCTACTATATATAGGATTGGAAATGAGCCCAATTACTCTTCTATAATACCTAAACATGTATTTTCATTTGGTTGATTTCCACTATTGGAGTGATTGGGATTACAAGAAACTGGCTTACATCCTATTACTCTTGATAGAGGTCTCTATAAATGACATAAGCTTAAATTATTTCCATAAGTATTGAATTGCTAACATACTAAAAACTAAAAAGTTAAGTAATTTGTTGTAAATACTTTGCTCTCCTTTTTTTCTTATAAAAAAAATTCTAAATATTTTCCTAAGTAAATGGATTGCCATTTGCATAAATATTGAATGAAATGAGATTTAACATTCCTAATTTCTCACACAAATGAGCTTTCTTGTGTTGTTAAATTTTCTCGAAGGTAAAAAAATAATTGATATATAATTTACTAAATTTTAGCTAATGAATTAAAGAAAATCTTTTAAATTCTTGTTACAATAGAGAAAACCTCACTCTTCTAATTAAAAATTTATCTTCCTTCATCACAGGTGCACAAGACGAATGACTGCTTTTGAAGGCCAAGTTTATGTCATATAACAATGAAGCAAATAATTTGTAACTCTCTAGTTGTTTGTATTTGGCCAAAGTTTAGAAATACTTGGTTAACTGAGAGAAATCTTCTTCTTTAACAAATTGTGATTGTCAATATACTTACAAAGATTGTTATTGGAATTGAGTTTTAATATTGCTTGAATTTGATCAATATGTATTGTAACGCCCCAGCCCGCTTTTTATTAAAAAAAAAAAAAAAGAAAAAAGAAAAGAAAAGAAGGTGGTCAGATTTTTGACTCATGTGAGCCCCACCCACCTACCCCTTAATTCCCCACTACTCCTTTTCTTTCAAAATATCTCCCCTTAAAGCATCAGTACTGGGACTTTCATATGCCATATCTAAAGAAATTTTGGCATTTCAATCCTAAAAGAGTTAGCATCTGGAATTGTAAAACTGAAGAATTGTAAAAAATTTTAGAATTGTGCTACAGTGCCATTCTAGCCATTCTACATGTAGAATGACACTGTAGCACTATTGTATAAATTTAAATAATATTTTATTCTCAACTATCTCTTTCAACTCCGGAATGCTCTCTATCTTTCTCAACTCTCTCTGCCTTCTCTCTCATCTGCTCTCTCCTCTCTTCAAACCCAAACACCATTCTCCTCCCAATATCAACATCACACATCACAATAGTTCATTTTTTTTTGATGGGTTACGATCCGGGTCGTGTTTTGTGTTTTGGTTTTTTTTTTTTTTTGCTATGACCGGTGCTTAAAGGAAGAGGTGGGTATGGCTGGGTTTCTAGGTTGCTCAGATTGGTGATGGGTTTGGTGGAGATCGACGTGCTTCCGTTGGCTTCTCTTCCCAAAAAAGCCAAAATCTTACTGTTGAATTTATTAGCTCTGTCGCTCCGTATCGCCAAAGGTTTACCCCACCCGAAATCGTTATCATACATCGGAAATCTCGGCGAACTTCCCATCGTTATCATTGCACCGTTGAAATTCCCCAACAGAAAAAGCCTCGGCTCTCTCTCCCAGTCCTTGACTTCATGACGCACTGTTTCGTTATCATGCGCCACTACGTTTTTGTGTAGGTTCACTGGGTTTGGTGGAGATCGGCATGGGTCTGGTGTTGCTAGGTTTCTAGTTTTCTATTGTGAAGTTGGGGTTTTTTTTTTTTTTTTTTTTTTTTTATATGCATTTTTGTTCCGATGGGATTTTGGTGGGCAGTGGTGGCGTGGTGGGCATGGTGGAGGTGCGGTGGTGGTGACTGGGCAGTGGAGGCGCGGTGATAGAGGTTGAGGGAAAGGGAGGAGAAAATTGGGAAAAAAAATGGAAAAATATATTTTATTGTGTAAGTATATTATTTTAATAAGTAGGATAGGAAAATAAAAGTTGGAATGCTGGATGTATTGTAAAATAGTATTATATAATTAATAAAGTAGCTTTTTGGGATAGTAAAATGGGATAGGATGACATTTCGGGTTGTGGATGCTCTTAAGCCGGCTAGCTCTCCTCTCTTCTCACTTTGTTCTCTTTTTCTTTTTCATTTCTCAAACACCCAACAATCATCTCTCACACTCCCTCACTCTCCCACTAGTGCATCACTCCACCGCCTCCACCATTATATTCCGGCAAGTTTTACTAAAAAAGCTCCATAAAAACCTCTTAAGCTCCTACATCTCATCTTATTTAAGGTAAGAGCTTTTATACTTTTTGTGGTTTTTCATATTTTGCTAGAGGTTTTTGTAATCTAAGTTTTGGAAGTGATATTCTTGTGATAATATTTATGGGTTTTGCTTTGGTGGACCTATTTGGGTGAATGGTTGTGGATTTTGTACAATGGTAGCCATTTGAGATTTACCCATAGTAAAGATTTGGGGGTTTTAACTTTCTAATGTGAAACAATTGATGAATTTTTATTGTTTATTTTGAGTTAGTGGAGGATTTACATTTGGGGTTTGTAATGGTGGATATTATTATATATGTTATTTCATGGGTCTCTTGAAAATGGTATACATATATGGTGGAAGAAATTCATAAGTGCTAGGATCTCTTATGGCAAAGAAGAGGCTTTGAATGACATGATTATAAATTGGAGTCTAAGCCTTGTAAATGAAATTGTTGATAAACTTTGGAAGTAAAATACATTATTTGTGAGGTTAAGTACTTAGCTTGCCTAATTAATTACTTATCTAGCTATTTATAATTCGTAGCTAGATAAAATGTCAAGCCTTATGCTTATCGTGATAGGTTTGTTTGGTATTGTTTAGGTTTTAGCTAATCTCCTTTAGAGTTTTGGAATTAAGCTTTTTGCAGGTTGCAAGGTAAGTAGCTTTTAATGGGATTTTTTTGGAAATAACTATGTTGCATAAAGCGTTGGGTTAAACACATTTTGGGAAATTGTTATGGAAACTATATTTACCTAGAAAGCTTTGTGTTGTAACTTTAATGCATGTGATTATTTGTGAAAAGGGCATCATATTTAGTACTGCATATGGGGAATGCATGACTCGTTAGCATAGAAAAGATAAGCGTCTTTTATAAAATTCTTGGGAATGGATTTTATGAATTTATTGCATTATTTGCAAATTCTAAAGATGCTTTATCTTAGCTGGTATTATCTGGGAAATTCTCACAAAATATTTATGACAAGAAATAGTTTAAAGGACTTTGAGAACATTGTGGCTATTTGGTTATTGAAATATTTTATGAAACTACTTGGAAGTGAACTGTGTATTTCAAATACTTTAACTTGTGTGCTTTTGATGTGGTTTTGTCATTGTGCCATGATATTGGTGATTATCTCGTCTGTGTGACGACCTTGTCATGTGGCCTTGGGTGAGGTTTCTAGATTTGAAATGGTATTGGATATTTTATGGCTCACAATGAATAATATGTAGTTTCATAGTTACTTTTGGAAGCTTGGTGCTACAATATGTCTATCATTCTTGTCATGATGTTAAGGAAATTTATTTTGCAAAATTCAAATGGAAATTTCCAAATTTTAGCATGTCTGTAAAATGTTCATTATCATAAAACTTGCATTTCCCCCACCCCATTAATTATGTTACTTATTGGGCTTTATCTCATTCCATTATTTTACAAAATTTTTCATAGTAGGCAGCTTTTTGGTGGCTATCAGTTGTTAGGCTAACTGTTGATGGAGGCTGACTTTTGTGATGGAGATAATTGGTGATGTATAACTTAGAGTAGACTTGACCAATTCTTTTGTATCTAATAGTGGTTATGCCTTTATTTCCACTAATGGGACAAGTTAATGAAATGTAATTATTTATTCAGACCTCCATTCTTTTGTGACCAATGGTCCTTGTATTTATTGCATAGAGCTTTGACTTACTTTGGAAGTATATTTAATGGAATTATTATGATAATTCTTGATGTTGATATTTGATATGATTTTATTTGGATTGAATTGCCAAAAGGAACAAAATCTACAGGTACCTTTGAGATGCTTTTCTCATGCTTTGGACCCTTTTGGGTTTAGGGCATGACATGTATCATGTTTGAGCATCTTCAAGACCATTTGGAGCTAATTTGGCATTATATACACTTTGTTCTTTTGAACAATGGCAGCTTTATGTGTAAGTCAAGATATTCATATGAACACTTTAACTTGCAAAAAAGAAAATTATACTTGCACAAAAATAAAAAATGAACAACACTTATTTTACAAAACTTGTGATTTGCGGTCAGGGGTAGAGCTAGGGGGGGTCAGGGGGGGGGGGGTGTGGGAGTTGCCCCCCCTGGCCTACCCAAAAAACACCCTTAGTTTCATAGCTAATACTTATTTAAAAACCCCAACCTATTTTTTTTTTTCTTTCAATAGAAATAGCAATCTAGATCAAAGATCTTTCTTTTCCTGTGAGAAATTTCATGTAACCATAAGCTCTACTCAATCACACTTAATGATAATTTAGCCAACTAAACCTCCACTACGTCTCATTAGTCTTGAAATATAGCATAACTCTACCTTCTAAGTGAAAAAATAAGTAACCACAAATCCTCCACTAGCATGCCTTACACATAAGTTTTAATGTTTCCTTACCATACTTTAGCAAAAAGACCCTGATCAATCCCTTCAAAAATGCAATCTTGCATACCAACGTGGAAAGCAAAGTGCACTGCTTGGAAAGCCACAATCTATCATGAAACTTGATAAAACTCCTCTGTACTTAGCTATTATAATATTTGACTTTTTTTTTTCTTTTGTGAAAGTGCATATATCATATACAAATTTTACCCCACCTCAACTCAAATTCAAGCTCCGTCACTATTTGCGGTTGGTTTCATTCAACCCCTTAAAAACCAGAGCTTAACTAGCAAAAGGCACTTCTCTCTGAGCTTATTCTTTGAATCTCTTAATTGGAACTCATCCTTTCCCATCATTTTGATCAAATTATAATAAAATATTTAGATGAAAACCTCACAATTGAACAAGAAATTAATAAAGAATAGTTAAAAGATAATGACATCATACACCAAAATGATAATAATCATAATAATGTTCAAATATTTATTATGACAGTTCTCTTGGTGAATAAAAATACCAAATTACTTTCAAAATCTATGAGTGCCTTATAGAATTTTACTAGTAAATTATTGTTAAAAGTGTTTTTTTTTTTTTTTTTTTTTTTAGAGAGGGTGGGGGGGGGGGGGGGGGGGGAACTAAAAATGGGCATTAAACCCCAAGCCCTAAACAGAGGAGACGAAGTCCATTTGGGCTGAGAAATGGACAGACACGCAACGGGCTTGTTGGCATGCTATGGGTTAGTATGATATGGGTTCACACTAGCCCACAATACTTCACAAGGAAAAAAAAAAAAAAAAAAGGTCCCTTGCTAGATGGACAACATGAACTAATGGAAAACCAATTTCTCTAGCCCAAATTCTATTAAAAAAAAAAAGAAAAGAAAAAAAACAAAAAGAGGAAGAACACACACAAGTTTGTAGCTCAATGGGATAAAGTTTTTTATTTTATTTTATTTTATTATTTTTTTTTTTTATGGTTGAATAAGAATTTGGAGTTTTTTTTTTTAGAAGAATTTGGAGTTCAATCACCTGCTACACCAAAAACTTATTGATATCTTGCTCTGATAATAAAGAACATAATTAGAAATCAACCTTTGGTGTCGGTAAATGGTTGCCAAAGCCTCATTCCATATTCCCACCAGCATGAGACCCAAAGGTCATCATTGCTGGTACCTTAGAACACACTTTTCTGGAATTACTCCAACTTAAATTCTGCTTGAAGTATTTCAGAAAATACTCTTTTGAAATTACTTCAACTTAACATCCGTCAGTATGGTCCCATCTTTGCTTCATCCATCTTTGCTTCATCCTCGTCTTCTTCACCACCAACATCAACATACCCAGAATCCATAAGCTTTTGAAATTACCTTAACTTAACCTAAGTGAAACAATGGCACATGCACACTTAGCCATCCTCGCTGTAATCCAAAGTATATTCTTTAGAAATTACTTCGCCTGGACTTCTTAAAACTGTGAGACTAGCCCTATGACTTTGTATGCTGTACCCAGCCACCATCCTTGCCTCTTCCCCATCTTCTACACCCTATGATCGCCACCAACGATCCAAAATATTCTTCTGAAATTATCCCAGCTTAACCTCTGCTGAAATGAGTCAATCTTGCAAGTACATCCAACTTCTTGCAAATAACTTTTAGCCTCACCAATCCACTCCAAGTACCATGGAACACTCTTTTGAAATTACTTCAACTTAACCTTTGTTGAGAAGGCTCAGTCACGCAAGTACATTCAAATACTTGCACACCCCTTTTTGGTCTCATCAAAGTCTTTCATATGGGTGGGTCTACTCTTCATAAATTATCTCATCTTGCTGAAAGCTCTACCACCTTGAACTACTTCACTTGAAGAGTCAAGTGTAAAAATTCATCTTCGAAACTCATTCCCACACTACACTCTAAAACTGTGTGCATGAATGAGTCTCGAGAGGGCATTTGTAGAGAGGGAAAATTCCCAACCTATCATAAGCTGACACATCATACTACCAAGTCCACAAAATACAAACAATTACAATGTGCCATGTATTGTTGCTAGGTTTTGCTATCACTACTCAGAAACCAACATAAATTTGCCAAGTGTCATGTAAAAACCAATCACATATTAGCGCGTGTAAGCGATGACATAAGCAGTCCAGCATGTGTAAGCGATGACATATGCAATTTAGCGTATGTAAGCGATGACATAAGCGAACTAATCAGGTTGTGACATGTGTCACCAATTAGACTCTACCACATGTCGCTCACCCACCCCCAAACTCCTATAAATAGAAGCCTTCCTAAAATATTTAAGGAGAGACCAAGCCATCTAAAACACAAGCAGCATCAGAGAAGATTCATAAACACTTAGAAGTACAGAAGCTCTACAGGAATCGAAGCTCTGCAGGAATTAAGCCTCAAAGCCTTCAAGAACTTCAGCCTCAAAATCGAAGAACATTCGAAGCAGAATCATCCAAACTGTATGCCTAGATCCTAAACTTTGCCGGAATCAAGCTCAAAAGTCTCCAAAAACCTCAACAAACCATAAATCAACGAAGTTCTATGGATTCAAGCTTCTAAAGCACCGAAGAACTTCCACCACAAACCTTTGAAGACAAAGAACGCACTAAGAACACGAAGAACATATGAAGAACGAGAAGAACAAAGAATTTCTAACAAGTTCATAGCCAGAGATTCATTGTGATTCTGTTTTAAGGGTCTTCGATCCATCCTTTAGCCAAATTGAAGAATATTTTGTGTTCGAGTCAAAATTACATTATTACTATTCCAATCAACAAGTCTTTCAAGGAGATCGAATCAGAGGATCACTTTTGTAATTTCAGAGAATTGTACCACACATTCATCAATTTAAATTCGCATTTGTGAAATTATTTTACTTGTTTGATTTATTTCAAACTAGAAATTTTGGTTGTCTACAGTGAGTTCCTTCTTAAATCTATAATAATTTTCAGAACAAATTTTATGTGGGAAAACTTCTAGATATCCTTTTGCACAACAAACTAATATCAAAATTTTTGCTACCACAACACTTTATCCCTATGCTATTTAAAAATTAAGATGATGATGCATGTTGGGGAGAGAACACCTTGGGAAGACTCCTTTGTTGAGAGATTAATATAATATATAAAAATTTCACTTAACCCTAGAGCTAAAACTTATGAATTGGGGCCCAACTATGTTATTTTAACCATTGCCTCTTTATATATGGGCCACGAACAAGTCCTACTAGCTTCTTCTTCTTATGAGCTTTCTTCCACTAGTTCATCATCCATGGGAACAATGTGTCAACCCCAAACGCTCATCCATGGACTTAGCCCACACGTTTATGTCCATCAAAACTTTATGCCACCCTTGTACGATGCTCACTTGTGTGTGTTCCAAGTATATGCACCTTGTACCCAACTATAAAAGGGGCCCTTGTTAACCTTGTCACCTTGCTGTGCACTGTCCTCAGCTCTAACACCACTTGCTAGAGAGAGAACATCATGGGGAGACTCTTTTGTTGAGAGGTTAATGATATATAGGAACATCACTTAACTTAAAAGCTTAAATTTTAGAGTTTTGATTCAACTATATTATTTTAACCACTCATTCTTATCATTATTATTTCCTTCTTAGATATATAATAATTATCTTATGTGGGAGAACTTCTAGATGTCCTTTTGCACAACAAACTAATATCAAATCTTCCACTACCACAACACTCTATCTTTGTGCTATTTAAAAATTAAGATAATGATGCATGTTGGGGAGAGAACATATTGAGAAAACTCTTTTGTTGAGAAATCAATATAATATATAAAGATTCCACTTAACCTCAGAACTAAAACTTATGAATTTGGGTCCAATTATGTTATTTTAACCATCGACTCTTTATGTATGGGTCACGAACAAGTCCTACTAGCTTCTCTTCTTTATGAGATTTTCTTTCGCTAGCTCAGTATCCATGGAAATTAATCACATGTCAACCCCAAACACTCATCCATGGAACTGGCCCACACGTCTATTTTCATTGAAACCTTACGCCACACTTGTGTGATGCTCACTTGTGTGTGTTCTAAGTATACACACCTTGTCCCCAACTATGAAAGAGGCCCTTGTTAACCTTGTCACCTTGCTGTGCACTACCCTCAGCTCTAACACCACTTGCTAGAGAGAGAGCATCTTGGAGAGACTACTTTGTTGAGAGGTTAATGTAATATATGGAGATGCCACTTAACCCAAAAGTTTAAACTTAAGAGTTTGGATCTAATTATATTATTTTAACCACTCATTTTTATTATTATTAATTAATGTAGGACTTCACTCGCATATGTTTACTCAACAATAATGTCTTTGAAACAATATTAGAACAATGCTAACCAGTCCCAAAAATGGTTCTTAGGCATAAAATTAAGGCATTTCCGGAAGCATTGTCATGTTTGAATTCTATTGGCAACCCCTTAACTTGGTTGTCTTCGTTAAGGAATTTTCCTGCCACAAAGGACTGGTTTTCCATAATGATCGAAGACTAGAAATTCTAAACCCTCTTGACCCTTAATGGCTCAATTATGCAGCTTGCATGAACCAATCCTACGATGATGGGGAGTCAGGATTGGTTGACTTGGACCAGTAAGTTGTAAGCGTGCATGATTAATAGCTCCTAGAAAGCTAGAGCTGGTGAAAGTCACTGGTGTGGTGTGTCATGCAATCAAGACATTTCTTGTAAATCTGTGGCGAACAAAGAAAGACTTTGTGTAACAAGGACAGGTCTTCTTGGTCATGCAATAAGTGCTCCGGCTTCTTCCTCTAGGTTCACCATCACACCCTTGTGAAGCATTAGAGATATTTCCAAGGCGAATCTTAACCATTCCATCATTCCAACCTTGATAATACGCTAACATCAAGACACCACATCTTTCTTTTTGGTTGTGAATGAAAATTCCACAGGTCTCTATTTCTAATTCAGCGGAAGTAATTAATTAATGTTCCACATTTTCTTTTGTTAAAATACAATTTAGTCCTTCAAAATTTTCCTGAGTGGTTAATTTAATTTGGTACTTAAAATTTTAATATTATCAATTTCTTCCCCATGTTTACAAATGTGATCAGTACAATCCTTCTGTTAACTACTGCCATCACCATTAATTTTGTGTAAATTTTACTGACAATTTTATTTATTTATTCTTTTATTGATGATCATGGACTTGTGCAAGTTGGAAGCCTTTTACCATAACAATGTCACGTACAACACCAAAAACTATTGGCCGAGACTGACATATATCTAATATTAAACATAAGAAATGTATTAATAATATGCACAGCATGCATATTATTAAGGATTTTGCTTCATTTCCCTTGTCTTGGGTGTTCAAAAATACAAACTTCTTGGGTTCTAATTTTGCTTTCTCTCCTACCACTTTGCACAACAATGCCAGAATCTTGCAATCTTTAAGGATAGTAAGCATACAGTTCTTGCATGCATGGGATGACCTCAAGTGATGCAACAACATTCTTTCCTGTAAAAGAGTGTAGTCGGTCTTTGTGTCCTTGACAGAGAGCTCTATTTTGCTTTCATTGGGCCTATCCTTACAAATGGTTATAAACAAGCCCAATAGTTTTTGATTGTTAATGTGATATATCCGTACAGTCATGTTGGAGTGAGGCCGGGCTAGTGTTGGTTTGCAGAATGACGGGCTATGGGCTCATTTCAACCATGAGAGAGAGGGAGAGAGAGAGATCCAGTTCAAAGATGATATTCAAAGTTCAAATTCTCATTTTCTAACAATGGGATTATAAAAGCAAACGAAAAAAAAATTAGGAGATTTCTATTATTTGTTAGTGTTAATGTCGCAAACGCAATGCTTAACTTGTAGGATTTTTATATTAAACAGAGGGTGAAACTCTTTTTATTTATTTTTTTAATTTTTACTTTTTATTTTATTAAGTTAGGGGAATAGAGGGAGAGGGGGTTGAATGAGCACAACCATTGAAGTAAGTGAAGGGATATTCTATTTTACACCACTTTTTGGGGTTTGTTTAGAAATTGTGTGATGTTACTTCAAGCTATGATTTACGTGACTTGGGAATAAAGTGTCATGTAAAAAATCAAGACTCTCTCTCTCTCTAAATAGAACTGAATTTCATTGATTGAAAAGATTACAATCCAACTAAACTCTAATGAACTATGCCTATCCTTTTATATACAATTATGTACAAAAGAAAGCAAACAGTAACTAACTCCCCTGATTTCAAGGAGAAAACTGTTACAAGTAAAAACTGCATAGCTATGACACGTGTACATTAATATGTAATTACCATCCCACTTGGATACATTTCTTGTATAGAATGCATAATCTGATCATGGTGAGGGATTGACTCTATTAAGTCTTCAAAGTCTTCATTCCCCAGGATTACATCCCTGTTTTTCCTTTGACTCTTTGGTGCATTGTGCCCTGCATCCAATTGCAGTCCTTCCCTGCTTCTTTGGTGCAGCACAGGATGCACCCTGATGCTGCAATACACGCTGAGATGCACAGACCTGCTGCTTCCCTTGATACTGAGTGCTAATGTCCTGCTCGGAAGCTTGTTGCTGTAAATTTGACTTAGGATTCCTTTTAACATGTAATGTTCAAGCTTAATTGGGTGTTGTCATTAGGATTGCTCCTGTAAATTAATAGCTTTGAAGGTCACAAATTCCACCCCTTAGCTTTGATTGACTGTTTTTCTTTAAACGACCACCTGCAAATCATATGACTATTAAAAATTGAATTCTTTATTTTGCCCTTACAAATTTCTTAATATACTGAATATTTATGATCATGAGACCTGCATGCGATCGGTAATTTTAACCGTCAACTAGGCTATATGTATAGACATGAAAAGAGTTTCTTGGAGTGGCATAGGATTCTAGCTCATAATTGTTACATATCTAAGTTTCCTTCGAATTTGGTCAAGAAATATGATCAATGGGCTCACATTTTATTTTACACTCTAACTAACACTAATGGTCCTTTTGGATTAAAGAGATGGGAGGGAAAGTAGAGTAGAGTTGGCTGGAAATTAATCTAATTTATGGCCGACTCTACTCTACTTCAATTCCCAGGGGCGGCTTAATGTTTTTGGGGGCCTAAGGCGAAAATTGATTATCTTGTTTTATATGCAAAATTATTATTAATTGACAAAAACTACGTAGAATTTTTTCTTTTTTTAGAAATTTTATAAACAGAAAAAATTTAACAAAATTTTTCATACTTGTTGATATGGTAGATTGATAATAGTAAGTAAAAAAATGGTGTTAGTGGTGGACTTAGATGAGAACTAGTAAAAGTTTGCTAATTAAACTCTTATTATTATTCTTATTTGTTTTAGAAGTACAACATTCACAATATTTTTTTACAACAAATCCTAGGTGTTTTTTTTTTTTTTTTTCTTTTTTCTTTGAAAATATCACTATAATTATTTTTTTGCCATCAATAATAGGTTGTAACAACCTACTACTTAGCATAATTGTAAAAGTGTTGTAAAAAATATTGTGGATGTTGCATTTTTCTCTATTTTTTATTTGTTTTTCAACTGGTAAAAAAAATTATTTTATTTATTGATTATAAATAACCTTATTGGTTAAAATTTGGGGACCTTTTTTTTACTTGGGGTCTTAGGCAACCGCATTTCTTGCTTCACTATTCAGTCGGCACTGGCTCCCCCTCTCTCCTTCAATCCAGACAGACCCATAATTTTCTTGGGAGTTTAAAATTCATCCTATTCCTGACTTTTAAATTTGCTTAATCCTCCTCCACTTCACACACTGATGCCAGAACCTCGTCATCTTTAAGGATATACATTAAGCACGCCATTCTTGCATGAGAGCTCCAACTTTGGGTAGGCGTGGAGTTGTGAAAAATATTCTTGTAACATTAGTCATCGACTCATCAATATTGCTTCCACTTTGGTTAATAATAATAATAATAATAATAATCTATGCTTTACAGAGATTAAGATTTTCTTAAGCAAAAAAATCTAGGACCCACACACTTTGACATAATTTTGATATATGACAATTGAAAAATAGTTTTTTTGTTTTTTTTGGTTTTTTTTTTCTATACTAAATATTAATTGTGGGTTTGTGCATAAGTGATATGATCCAATCACACATTTACAAATATGTAAATCGTTAAAGTGTGAACAAATGCGTGTCGATAGAAGAGGTGTTTTCTTAAGATATTCTGAGAAAAAAAGGAGAAATACTTTTACTTTGGATTCAATACTTTTTGTTTAAACCTCAATTTCAAGGCCACGCCTAACTATGTTGAATTTATGGGGGGAGTTGGGAGGAATTTTGCTTTCATTAGAAAGAATTATTTATAGAGGCGAGCTAAGTCACATATTGAGATATGTATTGAAGCTAGTGCAATTGTTTAATTATCCTTCACAAAATTTTTTACTCTTTTACATTTTAACTTTGTCTAACTTTATTTTATTCAATAGTGAAGATTGAAAGTTTCTTTTTTCAACTCTTAATCTTAGCCACTAAGAGCTATTGCATTAGGTGTAATACTTATCTCAATCCAAAAATCACGAGCATATATATGTTTCAAATGGTGGTGATAATTATAGGAATAAAGTCATTTCAAAAATCTTTGGAACTATAATTAATGGGAGATTTTTTTTTTTTTTTTTGGTTGATAATTCAACAGTTATAAGGGGTTGGTGGAATTTGAAGATCTTTAGACTCGATTAATCTACGCTTTTAAAATTATTTTTATTCTTATCATATTTCAATTTTATATTGTAGATAGTGTTTTTTAATTTGTAAATATTTATTTTTAATAATATCTACTAGAAAATATCTATCTATCTATCTATCTTGAGAGAGAGAGAGAGAGAGAGAGAATCTTAAGTTAGATCTAATAAATAAATTTATTACAATAATTTTGTTATAATGGAAAATTTTGATGAAAATATCACAAATATACAAAACATTAATTAAAAAAGAGTTAGAAGATTGTAATATAACACAACAAAAGGATAATAATGAAAATAATCATAATAATATAGAAATAGCTAATACATTAATTTTTTTTTGAGGAAATAATACATTAATTATCTTGATTATGTAAAAATACTAGATTCTTTTCAAAAATCATAAGAATTTTGCTGATAATAATTGTTGATCAATACTTTTTTTTATCTTTTTTTCCCCAACTACAAATGGGCTTGAAACCTCAAGTCCAAAATGGACTAGGCGAGGCCCATTTGGGTTGACAAATGGGCTTGCTAAAAACACGATTCCAAACTAGGCCCCAATGCTTGACAAAGAAAAAGACCAGGGTCACGGAGCTATTCTTGGTCGGGTCTTCTTTGTCATGCCATAAGATATTTCTTGTAGGTCTGTGGTGGATAGGGGTGTGCAGAAAACCCACCAACCCGCCAAATCCGACCTGACCCAACCCAACCCGTCCGGTTGGGTCGGTTTTTAAGGCTTGGTGGGTTGGGTTGGGTTACAAATATTTTTTTAATAGCGGGTCGGGTTGGGTTTGGGTCATAAAATTACAAACATGTCAAACCCGACCCGACCCACCCATATTTAATATATATTTAAAATATATTATATATTTAATATATATTTTTTAAAATCAGTTGCAGGGCACTTATATATATATATATATATATATATATATATATATATATATTTAATAATTTAAATTTAAAAAAAAACCAGCTGTAGAGCAGCACTTCCTCGGTTCCTCCTACATACTAATTTAATATATATATATATATAAAATATATTATATAATTAATAAATTTTTTAAAATAACTAGTTCTTCCTATCTTATATAAAAACTAATTAGTTCACACAAACCCTAATAAATTACTATTGTTATTTAGTCATTAGTGTTGTTTGCCTTTAAGGAGTTACATCGATACTAATCTTTATTTTTTTTTAATATGTTAATATTTATATTTTTTTCTACTCAATTTAATAATAATAATAAAAAATTTGTCAAACCTACAGGTTCAACCCGACCCATGCACACCCCTAGTGGTGGAGTTTGTGAAACGAGGACAGGTCTTTTTCTTTTTATTATTTATTTTATGTGTGAAAAATAGGGATTTATTTAATATTTAAAAGCAAAGTATATCATGTTAGGCTTTGTGCAGTCTAGTTGTGTTTGATCTGTATTATGATTAGACCAGAAATAAAATTGCTATGGTTTTCAATGAGAGATTATCTGAGACTTAGTTCATGGAGCGGAGGTTTGGGTCGATAGGCTCAAGTTGGAAACTATTGTTTTGGAGATTAGGAGGCTATTTGGCACATCATTTTAAACACATATTTTAGTTTTTAAACAACATTACACACATTTCTACACTTTTTCACCTACACGTATTTCTAAAAAAACTAAAACTATTGTTTAAATACACGTACTAAGCGGGCTCTAGAGTTTTGTGTGTTGTTTTTTAGAGAGAAAACTGTACTATTATATCTTGTATTTTTTTTCTTGTGAATGGTGAAATTCCTCCTTATAACTCTATGGACGTAGACAAATTATCAAACCACGTAAATATTGTCTTGTATTATTGTTTTCTTTACCATATATTTTTTCTCTATTTTTACATCTCACAAATTTGGAAATTTCGTATATTTTCTTTATGTACGTCCAGTAGACACTTGTAATTAGTGTCTATTTACAAAATGAACCATGGAGCAATGGAATACTCTCTAGGAGTGCATTTCTGCGAAAGGTCCCGCATATAAATACAAGAAACAAAAGATGGACATTGTGTATATATTCTAAGTTGGCTGCTTTACTCCCTTTCTCTTTTTGCTGGTCCGTCTGCAACTGATTGCCTCGCGGTAGGTATAATGTTGACGGACAGGTCGTCTCTGTCATGCCATAACTACCATGCCTTCTTCCTTGCGATTCCTCTCTGACTTGCTGGTCCGCCAAACATATGTCACATGAATCACATCTCGTGTGTAGACTATGCAGTACTATTAGTGATGTCATATGTCACATGAATCACATCTCGTGTGTAGTGTGAAAGAACTATATTCCACGGTCTAATAATTATACATCATGGTGCCAAGTAGTGGATAGATGTGATAAATTAGTAAAAAAAATGGCAAGAAATAAATAGGGGATAAGGTAAAAAATAAAAAGTGAAAAAAAAAATATTACCAAATAAAAAAACCAATGAAGAAAATTATGTGGAGTTGATTATTTTATTTTGGGCTGATGTGGAAACTGGGAGCTTCAACATTATATGAGGCTTTACCAATTTGCAGTAGAATGAACCCAATTCGAAGTAAACAATTTTCTATTGTTTGGTACTAATGTTATTGATGTGATGTTTACTTAAGATCTGCAATTGAGAAGGAGGGAGAGTCTCCTTTTGGGATGTTCTATTTTACACCAATTTTGGGGTTTGTTTAGAAACTGTGTGATGCTTAAGCTTTGACTTACTCTCTACTCTGGAATAAAATGTAACGTTTTGTTCACGAAATATCAAGGGGCTCACCGTCCATTACACGATTCTGACTAATAGTACTTGAATATCATGGAGTTCAAAACATCACTATTCTTGCGCTAATTCTCTTCTTTCCCTAGCTATAAATTTGCTTCTTCTTGAGCTGCAAAGCAAACACACAGTTGTGCCATTTCAAAGTCTGGTTAACCAGCATTTTAGCTAAGCAAAAGCCTTTTCAACCACATTGAATGGGGCTTTGTTCACACCTGAGTTCCGCTCCACCATCTTCATCTTTTTCCATGCACACATTTATTCTTCTCTGGTGCTTTGGCTTGTTTCTCACCTCTGTGGTTGGCGGGAATAATGAGACAGACCGGTTGGCACTGCTCGACTTCAAAGCCAAGATTAGTAAAGATCCTCTCGGGGTCATGAGCTCTTGGAATGATAGCATCCATTTTTGCCAATGGAAAGGTGTTTCCTGTGGTCACCGACATCAAAGAGTAACTGCGTTGGACCTGCACTCTCAAAAACTGGTAGGCTCTATATCCCCGAATGTTGGAAATTTAAGTTTTTTGTGGAAGCTAAACCTTGAAAACAATAGCTTTTATAATGAAATTCCTCCAGAAATTGGCTGTTTGCACAGACTAGAAGTCTTGCTATTGAACAATAACACAATAGGTGGAACAATTCCTAGCAATTTATCTAGTTGTGCCAAACTTAAGAGTGTTTCATGCGGATGTTAATAATCTGGTTGGAGAAATCCCCACAGAGCTTGGCACCTTGTCAAAGCTCCGAACCTTTGCTATTCATAAAAATAGTTTGATAGGAATTATCCCACCTTCTTTTGGAAACTTGTCATCTCCGGAAGGTTTTAGTGCAGCTTATAATAATCTGGGTGGGAGTATCCCTGATTCTTTTGGCCGATTGACCAAACTTAAAATCTTTGCTGTGGGTTCAAATAGGTTGTCTGGTACAATTCCTCCCTTCTTCTTCAATATCTCTTCAATAACAAAGATTGATGTAGCAGTTAACCAAATCCAAGGGCATCTTCCATCGGACATAGGTATTACTCTACCAAATTTAGAAATATTTTCCATCAGCAACAACCAGTTTATTGGATCTATCCCTATTTCAATTTCAAGTGCCTCGAATTTACTTATACTAAATTTGGCCGAGAATAAACTAACTGGAAAAGTTCCTCCTTTAGAGAAGCTAAATAGATTGAGGTTGTTTTCCATTGCTGAAAACCAGCTTGGAAATGGAGGAGCAAATGACGTGAGTTTTCTCTGTTCATTGTCAAATGCCACCAACCTAAGAGATTTGGAGATAAATACCAACAACTTTGGGGGGGAGTTGCCTAAATGCATTGGCAACATCTCAACTAGTCTTACCTTTTTCTATTTGAACAATAATAAAATATTTGGAAATATTCCTGGTGCGATAGGAAATCTGATCAACTTGGAAGACATTGAAATGTGGAATAACAAATTTTCAGGCAACATTCCTTCTATACTTGGAAACCTTCAGAAATTACAATGTTTGGATTTATCTCAAAACAATTTCTTTGGGAATATTCCATCCTCTCTTGGAAATTTAACAAATTTGTTGGAGTTGTATATAGGATACAATAATCTTCAGGGAAGCATCCCTTCAAGTCTTAGACAATGTCAAAATTTGTTAATTTTTAATCTTTCTAATAACAATCTTAGTGGTAACATATCCTCGCAAGTTATTGGTTTCTCTTTTTCACCAAATAGCCTTGACTTGTCTGGCAACCAATTCACTGGTATAATTCCCATGGAAATAGGGAATTTAATAAATATAGAACATTTGGATATTTCTGAAAACTTGTTGTTTGGTGAAATTCCTGCAACTCTTAAAAGTTGTGTAAAGCTAGAATTTCTAGCTATGAGAAGAAATTTCTTCCAAGGGGATGTTCCTTCATCTTTGTAATCATTAAGAGACCTTGAACATTTTGACCTTTCTGAAAATAATTTTTCTGGAAAGAGTCCAAAATTTTTGGAGAGCTTTGATCTCTTGCAATTATTAAATCTATCATACAACTACTTTGAGGGTGAGGTACCAATAAATGGAGTTTTCATGAATGCAAGTGCAATTTCGATTAAGGGAAATGATGAGCTTTGTGGGGGCATACCAAATTTTCAACTTCCTAAATGCAAAAACAAAAAATCCAAGAAGAGAAAGTTGACTCTTACACTGATGTTAATACTTTTTGGGCTTATTGGAGCAATTTTGATCCTATCATTTCAATTTCTTTGTTCTTTAAGTAAAAAAAGGAAAGAAAATACTGCAAGTGATTCTATAAATTTGCTTGTGAATGTGTCTTACCAAAGTCTCTTGAATGCTACTGATGGATTCTCTTCTGCTAATTTAATTGGTATGGGTAGTTTCGGGTCAGTGTATAAAGGTATTCTTGATCAGTATAAACATACTGTTGCTATCAAGGTGCTGAACTTAGGGTGCCATGGAGCTTCCAAAAGTTTCAAAGCTGAGTGTGAGGCTTTGAGAAACGTTAGACACCGAAATCTTGTAAAGGTGCTCACAGCATGTTCGGGCGTTGACTATCAAGGTCATGATTTTAAGGCATTGGCATACGAGTTCTTGGGAAATGGCAACCTAGATGAGTGGTTACATCCAACTCCAAGAACAAATGATGCTCTTGAGAAACCAAGAAAGTTGAGTTTTCTTCAAAGATTGAATATCGCTATTGATGTTGCTAGTGCATTGGATTATCTTCATTATCATTGCGAAACACCAATTGTTCATTGTGACGTCAAGCCCAGCAATGTTCTTCTCGATGATGAAATGGTTGGACATGTAAGTGATTTCGGCTTGGCAAGATTCCTTCATGATATTATCCAAGATTCTTCTACTAATCAATTAAGCTCCATTGGGGTTAGAGGAATGATTGGTTATACTCCTCCAGGTAAATTTATTTTACATTTCTTAAATTTAATTGCTTTCCTTTTCCCATATTTTCTACTATAGTTTTAAGCTTGAAAATATGTTGTTACTAAGGATGTATTGTATACAAAAGATAGAATGTATTATAACGAAAATTTCTAGATATCTTTTTTTTTTCTTCTTGCCATTGAAAAAAATTCTTTAAATCTTCTAAAAATTTTTATTTCCCTTATTTTTATGTTTTGAAAGTATGCCGATTATAATATATGTTATGTGCAATTGCAGAGTATGGAATGGGAAATGAGGTATCAATATATGGTGATGTTTATAGTTACGGTATACTATTGTTAGAGATGTTCACTGGAAAAAGACCAACAAATAACATTTTCCACAATAGCTTAAGTCTTCATGACTTTGTCAAAGAAACTTTGCCGGAACAAATAATTGACATTATAGATCCTGCTGTTCTCGGGGAAAGACAAAAGGGAGAAGGAAGGATGAATGACACTTGTAATGGGAATCGAAATGGAAGTTTCAAAATTCATGAATGTTTGATTTTGATACTTGGAATTGGAGTTGCTTGTTCCACAGAAATTCCGAGAGAAAGGATGAACATCAATGCTGTTGTAGTTGGGTTGCTTTCAATTCAGCAAAATTTTCTTAGAACTCGTATACACACTACTCAGACAGAATTCAAGCGATAGGTAATTTTTTTTTTTCAAATCTTTGTTAGATTTAATTTGGTAATGTATTTACCAAACCATATGATCTAACCTTAATAAGGCTAGTCCAAGTTTATTTGGGAAGAGGGTGCGAGGGAATCGTACGGAGATTAGAACCCACCGAGATTTTATAAGCTCATTCTACTATATATAGGATTGGAAATGAGCCCAATTACTCTTCTATAATACCTAAACATGTATTTTCATTTGGTTGATTTCCACTATTGGAGTGATTGAGATTACAAGGAACTGGCTTACATCCTATTACTCTTGATAGAGGTCTCTATAAATGACAGAAGCTTAAATTATTTCCCTAAGTATTGAATTGTTGACATACTAAAGACTAAAAAGTTAAGTAATTTGTTGTAAATACTTTGCTCTCCTTTTTTTCTTATAAAAAAAATTCTAAATATTCCCCTAAGTAAATGGATTGCCATTTGCATAAATATTGAATGAAATGGGATTTAACATTCCTAATTTCTCACACAAATGAGCTTTCTTGTGTTGCAAAATTTTCTCAAAGGTAAAAAAATAATTGATATATAATTTACTAAATTGTAGCTAATGAATTAAAGAAAATCTTTTAAATTCTTGTTACAGTAGAGAAAACCTCACTCTTCTAATTAAAAATTTATCTTCCTTCACCTTAGGTGCATAAGACGGATGACTGCTTTTGAAGGCCAAGTTTATGTCATATAACAATGAGGCAAATAATTTGTAGCTCTCTAGTTGTTTGTATTTGGCCAAAGTTTAGAAATACTCGATTAACTAAGTGAAATCTTCTTCTTTAGCAAATTGTGATTGTCAATATACTTACAAAGATTGTTATTGGAATTGAGTTTTAATATTGCTTGAATTTGATCAATATGTATTGTAACGCCCCAACCCGCTTTTTATTAAAAAAAAGAAAAAACGAAAAGAAAAGGTGGTCAGATTTTTGACCCACGTGAGCCCCACCCACCTACCCCTTAATTCCCCACTACTCCTTTTCTCTCAAAATATCTCCCCTTAGAGCATCAGTACTGGGACTTTCATATGCCATATCTAAAGAAATTTTGGCATTTCAATCCTAAAAGAGTTAGCATCTGGAATTGTAAAACTGAAGAATTGTAAAAAATTTTAGAATTGTGCTACAGCGCCATTCTACATGTAGAATGGCACTTTAGCACTATTGTATAAATTTAAATAATATTTTATTCTCAACTATCTCTCTCAACTCCGGAATGCTCTCTATCTTTCTCAACTCTCTTCCTTCTCTCTCCTCTCTTCAAACGCAAACACCATCCTCCTCCCAATATCAACATCACACATCACAGTAGTTCATTTTTTCTGATGGGTTACAATTTGGGTCGTGTTTTGTGTTTTGGTTTTTTATTTTATTTTATTTTTTTTGCTATGACCAGTGCTTAAAGGAAGAGGTGGGTATGGCTGGGTTTCTGGGTTGCTCAGATTGGTGATGGGTTTGGTGGAGATCGACGCGCTTCTGTTGGCTTCTCTTCCCAGAAAAGCCGAAATCTTACTGTCGAATTTATTAGCTCTGTCGCTCCGTATTGCCAAAGGTTTACCCCACCCGAAATCGTTATCGTACATCGGAAATCTCGGTGAACTTCCCATCGTTATCATTGCATCGTCGAAATTCCCTAACAGAAAAAGCCTCGGCTCTCTCTCCCAGTCCTTGACTTCGCGATGCACTGTTTCGTTATCGTGCGCCACTACGTTTTTGTGTAGGCTCACTGGGTTTGGTGGAGATCGGCATGGGTCTGGTGTTGCTGGGTTTCTAGTTTTCTATTGTGACGCTGGGTTTTTTTATTTATTTATTTTTATATGCGTTTTTGTTCCGGTGGGATTTTGGTGGGCAGTGGGCAGTGGTGGCGTGGTGGGCATGGTGGAGGTGCGGTGGTGGTGACTGGGCAGTGGAGGTGCGGTGATGGAGGTTGAGGGAAGGGGAGGAGAAAATTGGGAAAAAAAATGGAAAAATATATTTTATTGTGTAAGTATATTATTTTAATGAGTAGAATAGGAAAATAAAAGTTGGAATGCTGGATGTATTGTAAAATAGTATTGTATAATTAATAAAGTAGCTTTTTGGGATAGTAAAATGGGATAGGATGACATTTCAAGTTGTGGATGCTCTTAGGCCGGCTAGCTCTCCTCTCTTCTCACTTTATTCTCTTTTTCTTTTTCATTTCTCAAACACCCAACAATCCTCTCTCAGACTCCCTCACTCTCCCACTGGTGCTTCACTCCACTGCCTCCACCATTATATTCCGGAAAGTTTTACTAAAAAAGCTCCATAAAAACCTCTTAAGCTCCTACATCTCATCTTATTTGAGGTAAGAGCTTTTATACTTTTTGTGGGTTTTCATATTTTGCTAGAGGTTTTTGTAATCTAAGTTTTGGAAGTGATATTCTTGTGATAATGTTTATGGGTTTTGCTTTGGTGGACCTATTTGGGTGAATGGTTGTGGATTTTGTACAATGGTAGCCATTTGAGATTTACCCATAGTAAAGATTTGGGGGTTTTAACTTTCTAATGTGAAACAATTGATGAATTTTTATTGTTTATTTCGAGTTAGTGGAGGATTTACATTTGGGGTTTGTAATGGTGGATATTATTATATATGTTATTTCATGGGTCTCTTGAAAATGGTATACATATATGGTGGAAGAAATTCATAAAGTGCTAGGATCTCTTATGGCAAAGAAGAGGCTTTGAATGACATGATTATAAATTGGAGTCTAAGCCTTGTAAATGAAATTGTTGATAAACTTTGGAAGTAAAATACATTATTTGTGAGGTTAAGTACTTAGCTTGCTTAATTAGTTACTTATCTAGCTATTTATAATTCGTAGCTAGATAAAATGTCAAGCCTTATGCTTATCGTGATAGGTTTGTTTGGTATTGTTTCGGTTCTAGCTAATCTCCTTTGGAGTTTTGGAATTAAGCTTTTTGCAGGTTGCAAGGTAAGTAGCTTTTAATGGGATTTTTTGGAAATAACTATGTTGCATAAAGCGTTGTTTTTTGGTTAAACACATTTTGGGAAATTGTTATGGAAACTATATTTACCTAGAAAGCTTTGTGTTGTAACTTTAATGCATGTGATTATTTGTGAAAAGGGCATCATATTTAGTACTGCATATGGGGAATGCATGACTTGTTAGCATGGAAAAGATATGCATCTTTTATAAAATTCTTGGGAATGGATTTTATGAATTTATTGCATTATTTGCAAATTCTAAAGATGCTTTATCTTAGCTGGTATTATCCGAGAAATTCTCACAAAATATTTATGACAAGAAATAGTTTAGAGGACTTTAAGAACATTGTGGCTATTTGGTTATTGAAATATTTTATGAAACTACTTGGAAGTGAATTGTGTATTTCAAATACTTTAACTTGTGTGCTTTTGATGTGGTCTTGTCATTGTGCCATGATATTGGTGATTATCTCGTCTGTGTGATGACCTTGTCATGTGGCCTTGGGTGAGGTTTCTGGATTTGAAATGGTATTGGATATTTTATGGCTCACAATGAATAATATGTAGTTTCATAGTTACTTTGGGAAGCTTGGTGCTACAATATGTCTATCATTCTTGTCATGATGTTAAGGAAATTTATTTTGCAGAATTCAAATGGAAATTTCCAAATTTTAGCATGTTTGTAAAATGTTAATTATCATGAAACTTGCATTTCCCCCACCCCATTAATTATGTTACTTATTGGGCTCTATCTCATTCCATTATTTTACAAAAAATTTCAGAGTAGGCAACTTTTTGGTGGCTATCAGTGGTTAGGCTAACTGTTGATGGAGGCTGACTTTTGTGATGGAGATAATTGGTGATGTATAGCTTAGAGTAGGCTTGACCAATTCTTTTGTATCTAATAGTGGTTATGCCTTTATTTCCACTAATGGGACAAGTTAATGAAATGTAATTATTTATTCAGACCTCCATTCTTTTTTGACCAATGGTCCTTGTATTTATTGCATAGAGCTTTGACTTACTTTGGGAGTATATTTAATGGAATTATTATGATAATTCTTGATGTTGGTATTTGATATGATTTTATTTGGATTGAATTGCCAAAAGGAACAAAATCTACAGGTACCTTTGAGATGCTTTTCTCATGCTTTGGACCCTTTTGGGTTTGGGGCGTGACATGTATCATGTTTGAGCATCTTCAAGACCATTCGGAGCTAATTTGGGATTATATACACTTTGTTCTTTTGGACAATGGAAGCTTTACGTGTAAGTTAAGATATTCATATGAACACTTTAACTTGCGAAAAAGAAAAAGAAAATTATAATTGCACAAAAATAAAAAATGAACAACACTTATTTTACAAAACTCATGATTTGCGGTCAGGGGCGGAGCTAGGGGGGGTTGGGGGGGGGGGGGGGGGGAGCTGCCCCCCTCCTGGCCTACCCATAAAACACCCATAGTTTCATAGCTAATACTTATTAAAAACCCCAACCTATATTTTTTTCTTTAGATAGAAATAGCAATCTAGATCAAAGATCTTTCTTTTCCTGTGAGAAATTTCATGTAACCATAAGCTCTACTCAATTACACTCAATGATAATTTATCCAACTAAAACTCCACTATGTCTCATTTGTCTTGAAATATAGCATAACTCTACCTTCTAAGTGAACAAATAAGTAACCACAAATCCTCCACTAGCATGCCTTACACATAAGTTTTAATGTTTCCTTACCATACTTTAGCAAAAAGACCTTGATCAATCCCTTCAAAAATGCAATCTTGCATACCAACGTGGAAAGCAAAGTGCACCGCTTGGAAAGGCACAATCTATCACGAAACTTGTTGAAACTCCTCTGTACTTAGCTATTATAATATTTCACTTTTTTTTTCTTTTGTGAAAGTGCATATATCATATACAAATTTTACCCCACCTCAACTCAAATTCAAGCTCCATCACTATTTGCGGTTGGTTTCATTCAACCCCTCAAAAACCAAAGCTTAACTAGCAAAAGGCACTTCTCTCTGAGCTTATTCTTTGAATCTCTTAATTGGAACTCATCCTTTCCCATCATTTTGATCAAATTATAATAAAATATTTAGATGAAAACCTCACAATTGAACGAGAAATTAATAAAGAATAGTTAAAAGATAATGACATGATACACCAAAATGATAATAATCATAATAATGTTCAAATATTTATTATGACAGTTCTCTTGGTGAATAAAAAGACCAAATTATTTTCAAAATCTATGAGTGCCTTATAGAATTTTACTAGTAAATTATTGTTAAAAGTGTTTTTTTTTTTTTTTTTTTTGGTTTTTTAGAAGGGGGGGGGGGGGAGGGGAACTAAAAATGGGCATTAAACCTCAAGCCCTAAACAAAGGAGACGAAGTCCATTTGGGCTGAGAAATGGACAGACATGCAACGGGCTTGTTGGCATGCTATGGGTTAGTATGATATGGGTTCACACTAGCCCACAATACTTCACAAGGAAACAAAAAGGTCCCTTGCTAGATGGACAACATGAACTAATGGAAAACCAATTTCTCTAGCCTAGATTCTATTAAAAAAAGAAAAAGAAAAAAAGAGGAAGAACACACACAAGTTTGTAGCTCAATGGGATAAAGTTTTTTATTTTATTTTATTTGATAATTTTTTTTTTAATGGTTGAATAAGAATTTAGCGTTTTTTTTTTAAGAAGAATTTGGAGTTCAACCACCTGTTACATAAAAAACTAATTGATATCTTGGTCTGATAATAAAGAACATAATTAGAAATCAACCTTTGGTGTCGGTAAATGGTTGCCAAAACCTCATTCCATGTTCCCACCAGCGTGGGACCCAAAGGTCATCATTATTGGTACCTTAGAACACACTTTTCTGGAATTACACCAACTTAAATTCTGCTTGAAGTATTTCAGAAAGTACTCTTCTGAAATTACTTCAACTTAACGTCCGTCAGCATGGTCCCATCACACAGTCGCATTCTACGACTTGTCGTTGGACCTTATTCAGCACGTAGTCAGTCCCATATCCTAAAATACCCCAGAAACATCTACACCAAAAAATCGCCGATGTATAGGGCTAGCTCCAACTTAACTCTAATGAACTATGCCTATCCTTTTATATGCAATCATGTACAAAAGAAAGCAAACAGTAACTAACTCCCCTGATTTCAAGGAGAAAACTGTTACAAGTAAAAACTGCCTAGCTATGACACGTGTACATCAATATGTAACTACCATCCCACTTGGATACATTTCTTGTATAGAATGCATAATCTGATCATGATGAGGGATTGACTCTATTAAGTCTTCTAAGTCTTCATTCCCTAGGATTACATCCCTGTTTTTCCTTTGACTCTCTGCTGCATTGTGCCCTGCATCTAATTGCTGTCTTCCCTGCTTCTGTGGTGCAGCACAGGATGCACCCTGATGCTGCAATACATGCTGAGATGCACAGACCTGCTGCTTCCCTTGATACTGAGTGCTAATGTCCTGCTCGGAAGCTTGTTGCTGTAAATTTGACTTAGGATTCCTTTTAACATGTAATGTTCAAGCTTAATTGGGTGTTGTCGTTAGGATTGCTCCTGTAAATTAATAGCTTTGAAGGTCACAAATTCCACCCCTTAGCTTTGATTGACTGTTTTTCTTTAAACGACCACCTGCAAGTCATATGACTATTAAAAATTGAATTCTTTATTTTGCCCTTACAAATTTCTTAATATACTGAATATTTATGATCATGAGACCTGCATGCGATCGGTAATTTTAACCGTCAACTAGGCTATATGTATAGACATGAAAAGAGTTTCTTGGAGTGGCATAGGATTCTAGCTCATAATTGTTACATATCTAAGTTTCCTTCGAATTTGGTCAAGAAATATGATCAATGGGCTCACATTTTATTTTACACTCTAACTAACACTAATGGTCCTTTTGGATTAAAGAGATGGGAGGGAAAGTAGAGTAGAGTTGGCTGGAAATTAATCTAATTTATGGCCGACTCTACTCTACTTCAATTCCTTTTGCTCCCCCTCTCTCTCTCAATCCAAACAGGCCTTTAATTGTCTTGGGAGTTCAATTTTATATTGTAGATAGTGTGTTTTAATTTGTAAATATTTATTTTTAATAATATCTACTAGAAAATATCTATCTATCAAATCTATCTTGAGAGAGAGAGAGAGAGAGAGACTTAAGTTGGATCTAATAAATAAATTTATTACAATAATTTTTTTATAATGACAAATTTTGATGAAAATATCACAAATATACAAAACATTAATTAAAAAGAGTTAGAAGATTGTAATATAATACAACAAAAAGATAATAATGAAAATAATCATAATAATAATATAGAAATAGCTAATACATTATTTTTTTTTGAGGAAATGATACATTAATTATCTTGATTATGTAAAAATACTAGATTCTTTTCAAAATCCATAAGAATTTTGCTGATAATAATTGTTGATCAATATTTTTTTTATATTTTTTTCCCCAGCTGCAAATGGGCTTGGAACCTCAAGTCCAAAATGAACTAGGCGAGGCCCATTTGGGTTGACAAATGGGCTTGCTAAAAACACGGTTCCAAACTAGGCCCCAATGCTTGACAAAGAAAAAGACTAGGGTCACGGAGCAATTCTTGGTCAGGTCTTCTTTATCATGCCATAAGTCTACTCCAGATATTTCTTGTGAATCTGTGGTGGAGTTTGTGAAACAAGGACAGGTCTTTTTCTTTTTATTATTTATTTATTTATTTTATGTGTGAAAAATAGGGATTTATTTAATATTTAAAAGCAAAGTATATCATGTTAGGCTTTGGGCAGTCTAGTTATGTTCGATCTGGATTATAATTAGACCAGAAATAAAATTGCTATGGTTTTCAATGAGAGATTATCTGAGACTTAGTCTATGGAGCGGAGATTTGGGTCGATAGGCCCAAGTTGGACACTGTTGTTTTAGAGATTAGAGTTTTGTGAGTTGTTTCTTAGAGAGAAAACTATAATACCGTATCTTGTGTTTTTTTTTTTTTTCCTGTAAATGGTGAAATTCCTCTCTGCAACTGCATTAATGTAGGCAGATTGTCAAATTACATAAATATTTTCTTGTGAAATTTGTTTTTTTTACCACATATATATATATTTTTTATCTCACAAATTTGGAAATTTCGTGTATATTCCCTTTAAGTACGTCCATTAGACACTTCTAGTTAGTGTCTATTTACATATTGAACCATGGAGCAATGGAGTACTCTCTAGGAGTGCATTTCTGTGAAAGGTCCCGCATATAATTACAAGAAACAAGAGAACACTAAAAAAAAAATCGTCCTGTCCCAGTGTTTTTTTTCCGGCGTTTTGTAATAGATAAGCCTATACCAGTGCTTTTTGTCGGCGCTTTACAAAGCGTTGCCATAGGAGGCCTATAGCGGCGTTTTTCAAAAACGCTGGTATAGGAAGCCCAAAAGTAAGCGCTTTTAAAAGCACTGGGACAGCTCTTTCTCATTCCCTTATGAGAATGACCTGTCCCAACGCTTTTAAAAGCGCTGGGATAGGTCATTCTCATAAGGGAATGAGAAAGACCTGTCCCAGTGCTTTTAAAAGCGCTGGGATAGGTCATTCTCATAAGGGAATGAGAATGACCTGTCCCAGCACTTTTAAAAGCGCTGGGACAGGTCTCTCCGTTCCCTTATGAAAAGAGGCCTGTCCCAGCGCTTTTGAAAGTGCTGGAATAGGGTCCACCTATTCCTTCCAGTGCTTCTAAAAGCGCTGGGATAGGTCTCTCCAAAACGCTGGGATAAGTCTCTCGTACCACTTAAAAATTTTCAGACTTCCCACTTATTTTTTTCACCTTCCCACCACTTTGGCCTCTCGTTTTTGGTCTCCCTCTTCTTTGCTTCAGATGTTTTCCTCTCACCCACATTTTCTCTCCCTCTCCCTCTCCCTTTCCCTCTTCCTTAACCCATTTCCCCTCCTCCTCTCTTCTTCTTTACTCAAAACCCACCATTTTTTTTCCAAAATTTCAAACACAAAAATATTACCCAAAACCACAAACCCTACCCAAAGCAAGGTAAGTCTCTCTAGCTCTCATTTCTATTTTGTAGCAATATTTGTATATATATATATATATATATATATATATATATATATATATTTTTTTTTTTGTTAAATTTCTGGATTTTTATTTTTGATTTTGGTTGAAGTTTGGTTTGGGTTATGTGTATATTTTTGTGTAACTGTTGGTTGATTGTATGGGTTTTAGTTTTGATTTTGGTTAAAGTTTAGTTCATTTTGTGGCTTTTTATTTTTGATTTTGGTTAAAGTTTGCTTTATTTTGGAGGAACTGTAGGTGGCAGTAGTGCTAACAAAAATTTTCTCTAAGGTTTACATTAGAAGTCGTTAATCTGCCTCTGTACAAAGCAAGGTAAGTCTCTCTAGCTGTCATTTCTATTTTGTAGCAATATTTGTATATATATTTGTTGTTAAATTTCTGGATTTTTATTTTTGATTTTGGTTGAAGTTTGGTTTGGGTTATGTGTATATTTTTGTGTAACTGTTGGTTGATTGTATGGGTTTTAGTTTTGATTTTGGTTAAAGTTTAGTTCATTTTGTGGCTTTTTATTTTTGATTTTGGTTAAAGTTTGCTTTATTTTGGAGGAACTGTAGGTGGCAGTAGTGCTAACAAAAATTTTCTCTAAGGTTTACATTAGAAGTCGTTAATCTGCCTCTGTACAAAGCAAGGTAAGTCTCTCTAGCTGTCATTTCTATTTTGTAGCAATATTTGTATATATATTTGTTGTTAAATTTATGGTTTTTTATTTTTGATTTTGGTTGAAGTTTGGTTTGGGTTATGTGTATATTTTTGTGTAACTGTTGGTTGATTGTATGGGTTTTAGTTTTGGTTTTGGTTAAAGTTTAGTTCATTTTATGGCTTTTTATTTTTGATTTTGGTTAAAGTTTGCTTTATTTTGGAGGAACTGTAGGTGGCAGTAGTGCTAACAAAAACTTTCTCTAAGGTTTACATTAGAAATCGTTAATCTGCCTCTGTACAAAGCAAGGTAAGTCTCTCTGGCTCTCATTTCTATTTTGTAGCAATATTTGTATATATATTTGTTGTTAAATTTCTGGTTTTTTATTTTTGATTTTGGTTGAAGTTTGGTTTGGATTATTTGTATATTTTTGTGTAACTGTTGGTTGATTGTATGGGTTTTAGTTTTGGTTTTGGTTAAAGTTTAGTTGATTTTGTGGCTTTTTATTTTTATTTTGGTTAAAGTTTGCTCTATTTTGGAGGAACTGTAGGTGGCAGTAGTGCTAACCAAAATTTTCTCTAAGGTTTACATCAAAAATTGTTAATCTGCCTCTGTACATTTTTTTTTTTTTTTTAATTTCGATTCTCTGATGTAAGGAAATTGGTGCAACTTAAAATATTTCATCTATCTGATTATTACACTTAAAATCATTACCCTGTTGCTTGAAATTGTGTAGTTGGTAGTCATTTTCCCTAGCAAATATTGTCTTGATGGTGGCTTGGGTTGCTTGGCTCTACCTTTTCTATCCTAGTGCATATCTATTTGAGCCTTGTTTAGGGGCATTATGAGGCAGTATGACAGCTGCAAATGCACTGGTGGAAACATATTATCTCTATTTAACTTATTATCCTCATTGTTTGTTAACCATCCTTTGTGTGATTATTGTTATTAATCCTCGAAAAACATATTTAATTTGGACTGGTTGATACTATGTTATAAGACTGCCATGTTAATCATTAGGAGATAGATTGTTACATAATTTTCTGCAAATAATTTTAATTTTGAGATTGCTTTATACTAAAACACAGGGCAGGCTTTTATTTCTTACTTGGCAACTGTAGTTTATATTTGCTATGTTGTATCGTAGGCTATTTCTGTGGTTGAAAGAGTTGCTGATGAGTGTTGTGAACCTTCACTAGGTTCGGATGGTTCTTTGGTTGGTTATCAAGTCCATCTTGATAGTGCAAGGTGTTTATATGCCTGCTCCACTAATTGTTTTTTAATGGTGCTTATAATATCAGAGGCATCATCTTATATTGCTTTGACTGCATTTTGTTGTTATTTTCTCAGTATTCTATAGTTTGACACAATCCATTTTACTTATCTTAAATCTTTTTCAAAGACATACAGTTTTGGAGTTCAGTTGTGATTTCAGATCCTGCCTTATGTGTCTTTCTTTTTGGGTTTCTCTTTTGTTAGTAATCTGATGTTGACGTGTTTGGCTGAGATGTTCTTTATAGTATATAGAATCAAGTGTTTGCTGTTTTGTTTGGTGTGGGTATAAAAACTAGCAGAGAGAGTTACTGATCACCATCAGTATACTTAGGACTAAACTGAAGTAGTAATCATGTTAGCAGTGCCAATTAAAATGTACCTTTCACGTTTTATATATATATATATATATATATATATGTCAACTGTATCACTTATATTTGCTTTAATTTTGTGATCTCAGGAGTGAAAAAACAAAGCTTCTTTTTTGTACCACAGGCATTCTTCTGAGAAAATTTGCGATATGCCCTTCTGTCTGATTGGGTGATATTACTGAATCTATTGTAATCTCTTTGTTACTCATGCTGATTTTTGATTTCATATCATATCTAAATTCTGATTGTCACGTTGTTACCTATCCAAAAAAAAATAAAATTATTGTTATGTTGTGGTGGTGGTTATTTTGGTTCTAGTACTATAATTTTTCATGTCTATAAATTGTGTAGATGCTTGAAATGCTTTACTTCAAGAACTCTTACCAATCTATTAATGGCAACCTAGCTATTTTAAATTATCATTCATCTGTCTGACATATTTCTCTCTCTCTCTTCCCCCCCCCCCCCCCCAATTTTAGTGGATAAATCACAAGTCACTAATCTTTCTCTTTGTCCTTCGCTTTTCTTGTTGCAGCCTTAAAATTCTAGTATGCTTAAGGGGTATTAAATATTATTCAAAGTGGAGTGAACATTACATTTATTTCAGATACTTCTTTGATTAAGATAAAAAGAAAAGCATATACTTGAAATGCCACTCCACTTTTTTTTTTTTTTTTAATGATTAAATGTCATTTAGAATATACTCTTTTCTTTCATTTTAATTAAAGGCTTATCCTAAATTAATTAATTGGTATAAGACATAGTTGAGTTAAGTTGGTTGTGTTTCATACATTACCTTTAATGATACATAATAATTATTTCACCAAATTGTTTTAGATTAATGAATTTCTTGTGATTACAGCCATTATTAGTATAGTTTAAAGCAGTCTTTAGGCAATCACTTCTAAAGACTATAGAAAAGTGGTCTGTCATATTGAGAAATAAATAGACAACAAATATCATTAAATCTTAGAGCAAATTACATTTTAAACCCTATACTTTAGAGGTGGTTCAAATTAAGGGGTGAAATTTTTTAGCGTGTGTGTTTGTGTGTTGTGGCCTTATCTTGTCTTTTGGATTCATTATGAGCTATTAAGGGTTTAAGCTAAAGCTTCCCTCTCCCACAATGATTTAAATTTTGTTTTTATGTTTTTTAATTTGTTAAAATTGATATGCTATTCTCTTAAGATATAGATAGAGATTTAGAAAGAGAACTTGTAACCTACTGATTGTTGAATACAATAAATCATGACAGTATGAGTATCAGATTACTAGCTAGTTCTTATTGACAATTTATTTTTACCTCTAATACGTACATATATTTGATTAACTCTGCAGACTGACATTACAGCCACAGATAAAACAGTAACAGTTGTGTTGGATATTGAGAGTCTTGCACAATCCTCAGATAGAGGTTCGGGGAGCCCAAAAGTGACTGTGAGTAGCAAATCCCCAACATTGAAATCTTCACTACTCAACTTGCATGAACTATAATTCAACAACTACTCTCTCACCTCTATTGTTTTAATCACATACCTTGTGCTTTAAGATTGGTTAAATAAAAAGAAGAAGATTGGTTTAATTACAAACCTTTTTTTTTTAATCCATATGCTATTAACAATAATTAATAGAGGTGTGTCACATAAATTCCATGTGACTTATAAAAGTTATAAACCAATAATGGCTAGCATAATACATGTTGAATAAAGTTTAGCACTCTTGTACTATCATCATTGTGTTATTTTAGTTTAATTTTTTTTATAATGACAATACTTGATCCATTATATTTTCCAATTAGGAATTGTTGAAGCTTATAGTTTAAATTATTTAGGATTTATGAATGAATGCTTATACTATATGTGTTCAAAATTTCAAATTACTATATGTGTTCAAAATTTTAAATTAACTATCTCTTTAAGAATATTATTGGACTTCTTCTATTTCTATGATAGTATTGGAATTATATTCACTTAAGTATTTAAAATCATTTGAACTAAACAAAACATTAAACTGTTTACTACTAAACCTAGGACTCTTTAGTCTTTGCTTATAAGTTAGACACAGAAGTCTCATATAATGGTTTTTGTGTTATGAAATTGTGTGATAAATTTCCCTTCTTCCATCACAAAATTTTGGAAAGCTTGAACTACAATTTAATTAAGGTGAAAATACATAAGTGAGTTTATGTTTATCCACATTTGTTTTTAGGATTCCCTATGAGTTTGGATTATTGGAATGACATGTGTTCATCTTAGCATCAATTATTTGATAATTATGAATTTGTGTGTTTGAAGTTCTATTAATTGTGTGTGACATATAGAAACTTTACCCTAGGTTGGGTAGGTTTTTTAATAAATTACAATTTATTTCTCTCTGTTTCTTAAAATTAGTGATTTGCTTTTATTTCTCTATTGAAATAATAGAGATTATTGGTGTTTGCTTTGTTTTGCACGTTCTGTTTCATGCCCAAAACCATGTTGTGCCTTATGGAATGTTGGAAAGGGGTGGGTTGGAAAAGGAAAGGGTAGCTTTGTTGCACAATTGTCCCACTGTGTTTGATGTGGTGCATTTGGAATGAGGGAAGTACACATGAAGTGATTTGAAGAGATGTTTAAAATTTTTAGGGGATATTGGATACTATATGTTTAAATATGCTACCATTATTTAGGTTTGAATGCATGTAGTGGAAGCATGAGAACTAAGTTTATATTGAAAGTAAGCTCATTAATACATAAAATGATCTTGCGCATTGCACAGGTTAAAAGCTAGTTGGATTAATTTACGTCTTTTAAGTTATCATAGTAGTGAGCAATGGTCATTTCTCTTTTGCAGGAGTGGCAGCTTGTTTGAAGTTTACATTCTTCTTTCCGTGGGCAAACACTGGGATTGCTAAAGGGTGAGTAAGATCTACTTCTTAATTCCCTTAAATTGTAAAATAATGTGGTGGGTTGTTGTTTAGGAGCAAGCAGGTGGCTTGCATGGAGAGAAAAGGTGGAATATATTGGGAGTGTTGTTTGTTTTGTGAATGTTAACATATTGTTGTTCAATTTGTTGTATTTTGTCTAAGTAAATACATATAGTTTGTTGTGGTGGGTGGTTGTTGGAGAGAAAATGTGGAGTATTTTCTATTAGGAGTATTGTTTGTTTTGTGACTTATATTTTTGAAACTCAATGTGCAATGGTGAAATTGTAGTGTAGGTGCGCCTCATAACATCCTAGACACTTGGGATGTTTTATTTTGTGTATACATAACATTCTAGACATTTGGGATGTAATTATTGATATGGTGTAATTAAATATATTTAGTTTCTTGGTTTAATGTGTTATTGTATTTGCTATTGGAAAATATGAATTGTGGTTCATTACCGTTGCTGTAAAATAGGTATTGGAAAATATGTATTGTAGGTACATTACATGTGCTAAAAAAATATTAAAAAAAAAAAAATTTTAAAATGAACTATCCCGGCGCTTTGAAAACCGCTGGAATAGGGTTTGGAAATTTTTTTTTTTTTTAAATGACCCTTCCTAGCGCTTTTGAGAGTGCTGTAATAGATACCGCCTATGCCAGCGCTTTTGAAAGCGCTGGTATAGGCCTTTTAAATTTTATTCATTCATGACTTATACTAGCGCTTCTAGTAAAAACGCTGGTATAGGTTATATTCACATTTTCATAAAGACTGTCCCAACACAAGTAAAAATGCTGGAATAGGGTCTGAAAGCGTCGGGACCTATTCCAGCGCTTTTGAAAAGCACTGGTACAGGTCTGCGCGACCCTATCCCCACATTCAAAAGCCAGCGGTTTGAAGCGCCGGGAAAAAAAACGCTAGGATAGGAATTTTGACCCAATCCCAACGCTTTTTAAAACGCTAGGATAGCCCCATTTTTTTGTAGTGGAAGGACATTCTAAGTTGGCTGCTTTTACTCCCTTCCCTTTCTCTTTTTGCTAGTCCGTCTGCTACTGGTTGCCTCGCGGTAGGTAGGATGTTGACGAACAGGTCGTCTTTGTCATGCCATAACTACTATGCCTTCTTCCTTGCGATTCCTCACTATCACATGCTGCCATGGTGGTCCGCTGGTGTAGACTATTAGTGATGTCATATGTCACATGAATCACTCCATTTTCCAACCCTAATAATACACTAACACTAGAACACCACATCTTTTGTGTGTGGTGTGAAAGAACTATATTCCACGGTCTAATAATGCCCCACTTTTTTTAAGAATTTTTTTTTTTTTTTTCTTGAGTTGAATTAAACATCATGGTGCCAAGTAATGGATAGATGTAATAAATTAGTAAAACTAATGGCAAGAAATAAATAGGGGATAAGGTAAAAAATAAAAAGTGAAAAAAAAAAATATGACCAAATAAAAAAACCAATGAAGAAAATTAGGTGGAGTTGATTATTTTATTTTGGGCTGATGTGGAAACTGGGAGCCTCAGCATTATATGAGGCTTTACCAATTTGCAGTAAAATGAACCCAATTCGAAGTAAACAATTTTCTATTGTTTGGTATTAATGTTATTGATGTGATGTATACTCAAGATCTGCAATTGAGAAGGAGGGAGGGTCTCCTTTTGGGATATTCTATTTTACACCAATTTTGGGGTTTGTTTAGAAACTGTGTGATGTCTAAGCTTTGGCTTTACTTTGGAATAAAATGTTACGTTTGAGCTTAATTAGGTGTTGTCATTAAGATTGCTCATGTAAATTAATAGCTTCAAAGGTCACAAATTCAACCCCTGGTTTGATTGACTGTTTGTTTTTATTGATCACCTCATATGACCATAAAAATTGAATTCTATTTTGTCCTTATAATCAGTTAATGTTCTAAATGTTTATGACCAAGTGACTTGCATGTGATCGTTAATTTTAACCATCAATTAGGCTACGAGGTACATACATGGAAAAAATTTCTAGGACTGGCATTGGAAGTCAAGCTCGCAACTTTTGCTTATCTAATTTTTTTACTTGTACACTGAATTTGTTCAACAACTATGAAGGGGCTCACCGTCCATTACACGACCCTGACTAATAGTACTTGAATATCAAAGGGTTCGAAACATCACTATTCTTGCACTAATTCTCTTCTTTCCCTAGCTATAAATATGCTTCTTCTTGAGCTACAAAGCAACCAAACACACAGTTGTTCCATTTCAAAGTCCTAGTTAACCAACATTTTAGTTAAGCAAAAGCCTTTTCAACCACTATATTGAATGGGGCTTTGTTCACGCCTAAGTTCCGCTCCACCATCCTTATCTTTTTCCATGCGCACATTTACTCTTTTCTGGTGCTTTGGCTTGTTTCTCACCTCTGTGTTTGGCAAGAATAATGAGACGGACTGGTTGGCATTGCTTGAATTCAAATCCAAGATTAGTGATGATCCTCTTGGGGTGATGAGCTCTTGGAATGATAGCATCCACTTTTGCCAATGGAAAGGTGTTTCTTGTGGTCCCCGACATCAAAGGGTCATTGTGTTGGACTTTGTAAGGTTGAATTTAATCAACCATCTTGTTGGCTTTATTCCGTGCCAAATTTGCTTGTATTTTAGCAATTAGAAACCTTGTATTTAGGTGGGAATCATGTAAGGGTAGTGTGTGTGAAAGAGTGTGAAGAATTGCTCAAGTGTGTGCAAAGAAGCAGGGACTCGCGGCTAGATTTCGCGGGTGGCTTGCGGTTGCAAGCCGCCAAATTGGAGCACGCGTGCCAAGCATGCCAGAAGCTGAAGCGTCGCGCCAGTTGTTCACTACAAGACAAAAGTTCAAGGCTGGCCAGGCCATTTAATCGCGGCTTGAACTCGCAACTCAACCCAGTCGCGAGGTCAAGTCGCCAGAACACCCTGTTTGGCAAAATATGACGTTTCACATTCCTTCTCACCCTACTATATATATACTCTTATACCCACGATTTAGAGAGAGCTTCTAGAGAGAATTTTAAGAGAGAAACCCTAGAGAAAAAAAGATTGATTCATCCACGATCTTTACCTAAGAGACTCTTCAAATTCCTCTACCCTCTTCCTCTCCATTGTCAAATCCTTGAGAGGCTCTTTACCAAAACCTTTTCTCATCATATCCATTTCTGTGAAAGGGCTATTTGGTGCTTTGGGAAGTAGTTAGGAAGGAACCAATTTCATATTGGTTGATGCTATGGTCAAGTAGCGGAATCCGGGAAGCTAGAAAAGAAATAGGTTCGGCGTAATCTCGTTGGAGCAAAGAAGCTTGGAGGGCTTAGGTACATTGGGTAGATTAGGCTTGGAGGGTCTATTGCTATTCATGTATCCCAACTACATTTTCTAGTGCATTACTTACCGCTTGGAGGGCGGCGGAGAGGTTTTACATCGAGGGCTTCGGTTTCCTCTTCGATAACACATCGCTGTGTTGTCCTTGTGTTTGCGTCTCTCTTCCTTTATCTTTGCCTTTTATTTTCTGTTGTGGATGTGATTTTAAATTGGCTTAGATTGTTTATCAATTCTGTTTATAGCTTGTGTTCATTTTTCACACACTTTGTATTTGATATATAGCTTGAATTGGTAATTTTTAATTTGGGGGTCTAAACGTTCATAGTGTATTTCACATTATTTTAACTTTCAATTGGTATCAGAGCGGGTGCACTTGCTGTGGTTTGATTACCCAAGTGCGATCCTAGACCCCTGGTTTTGTTTGTTGCCATGAAAAAGCTCTTACTGAATTGTGGTCTAAGTGTTTGTGATAATGACTATATGAATATGATTGAAGGTTGTCCTAACAATGAACTCTTAGAGTTATTAAAAACAAAGAAACATGCTAGGATATTTGTTCACATGCTGAAATATTTTGAAAATGAGAATTGCATGTTACTCAATAGCATATTAGAATCTAAATCTTTGATTAAGAAGTATAAAAGAAAAAATCGAGTGTTGAATGAAAATCTTGATAATTTGAAAAAAAAAATTGTCAATCTAACAGAAGCATGGAAAGAGAAGAAAAAATTCTGTTTGAAGGTAAAAAATGTTTGTCTCATGCAAGCTTGTTTGTACATACCTCATTGAAGGTGTTTAATTCATGCTTATGGTATCTTGACAGTGGTTGTTCTTGTCATATGATAGGAGATAAAACATTGTTTAAGACACTCAAAGAGAAGGTTGGTTACTATGTGACTTTTGGTGATGGAAGTTATGCTCAAGTTCTTGGCAAAGGGACTATTGAGATACCTGGATTACCTCTATTGAAAGATGTCCTATACATCAAAGGGTTGAAGGCAAGTCTTTTGAGCATCACTCAAATATGTGATGAGGATTTCCTTGTCTAATTCTCAAAGAAAGGATGCATAATCATCAATGAAGAAAGGATTCAAGTCTTGGAGGGAAATAGGACTACAGATAATTGCTATGGAGTAGTTCCTACAGCACCCATTTCATGTAGAAGTGCTTGTGTTGACATGTTAGAACTTTGGCATCACAGATTTGGGCATGCGAATTTCAAACAAGTAGCTAAAGTATCTAAACTTGACGCAGTTGAGGGATTTCCAAAGTTTGGAAAGGTGAAGAAGACTATTTGTGGTGCATGCCAAATGGGAAAGCAAATGAAGGCAAGCCATCATAAGGTGCATGTGATTGCTACTTCACAATGTTTAGAGCTTCTTCATGTTGATCTAATGGGGCCTACAAGAACTGAAAGTCTAGGGGGAAAGAGATACATTATGGTCATTGTTGATGATTTCTCAAGATACACTTGGGTTGAATTCCTTAGAGAAAAATTGGAAGCATGTGAAAAGTTGGAAATCCTTTGCAAGAAACTACAAAACGAGAAAGGGGCTCCTATTGTCAAGATAAGAAGTGATCATGGGAAGGAATTTGAGAATGCAAGATTTGAGTCATTTTGTGCAAAGAATGGAATCAAAAGGGAGTTTTTAGCCCCCAAAACTCCTTAACAAAATGGAGTGGTAGGGAGAAAAAATCGGGTGATTCAAGAAATGGCAAGAGTTATGCTACCAAACAAGAAAATACCTCAAAAGTTTTGGGGAGAAGCCGTGAACACCTCATGTCACATTGGCAATAGAGTATTCTTCCGAGTGGGAACAAAGAAGACCGCCTATGAGATTTGGAATGGAAAGAAGCCAAAAGTGAAGTACTTTCGGGTGTTCGGAAGTAAGTGCTATATTCTAAATGATCGGGAGAACCTTGGGAAATTTGATGCAAAAAGTGATGAAGGTATTTTTCTTGGGTACTCTACTACTAGCCGGGCGTATAAAGTTTTCAACAAGAGAACTAAGACAGTAATGGAGTCCATCAATGTCAAAATTGATGATGCCTTAACAAAGGTAGAGATGATCAATGATGGAGAAGGGCCGAGCATCAAAGAACCTGATGTTGAGGTCGAAGCACTTGATATAGAAGTTGAAGGATCTACACCAGTAGAAGAATCAACTCCTATGAACCCAAGAATGGAAACAAGATCAATGTCTAGAACATCAAGTCCTCTCACACCTCTGGAAATTCATCCTCCCATCTCACGGAATGATGAAGTCTCGACATCAAAGAAGCCATCATCAAGAGCGATTAAGAATCATCTGGACAGCCACATTATAGGGTCTTTAGATGAAGGTCTTCACCTTAGAAAAGGAAACATCCTTTTGGCCAATCATGTAACATACCATTGCTACCTTGCTCAATTTGAGCCAAAAAGGGTAGAAGAAGCTCTCCAAGATGAAAATTGGGTTGAGTCAATGCATGAAGAGTTGAATCAATTTGTGAGAAATGATGTGTGGGAACTTGCTCTAAGGCCTGAAAATGTTCATGTCATTGGCACTAAATGGATATTCAAAAACAAGACCGATGAAGATGGAGAGATAATCCGGAATAAATCTCGGTTAGTAGCTCAAGGATACACTCAAGTAGAAGGAGTAGATTTTGATGAATCATTCGCTCCTGTGGCAAGACTTAAGTCTATTTGAATTCTTATATCCATTGCATGCACTATGAACTTCAAACTTTACCAAATGGATGTAAAATGTGCATTTCTAAATGGATACCTGAATGAAGAAGTGTTTATAGAACAACCAAAAGGCTTTGAGGATCCTCACTTTCCTGATCATGTGTTGAGATTGAAGAAAGCCCTTTATGGCTTAAAACAAGCTCTTAGAGCATGGTATGATCGTCTTACCCATTACCTCCTAAATAGAGGATTCAAAAGGGGATATGCCGACCGAACTTTGTTTGTCAAGAGTGATGAAGCTTACCTTCTTGTGGCTCAAGTATATGTTGATGACAAAGTATTTGGGGCTACCATCGATGATTGGGCTATAGAATTTTCTGAGGAGATGAAGAAAGAATTTGAGATGAGTATGGTGGGGGAGCTCACATTTTTCTTGGGCCTTCAAGTCAAACAAAAGAAGGAAGGCATATTCGTTTCCCAAGAGAAGTATGCTAGAAACATTGTCAAAAAGTTTGGACTAGACTCCAAAAAACATGCCTCCACTCCAATGAGCTCGTCTACCAAACTGAATGTTGATTCTTCCGGGGTGGAAGTGAGTCCAACCTTGTATAGGAGTATCATTGGGAGTCTACTTTATCTTACAGCTAGTAGACCGGATATTGCATTCAGCGTTGGTGTTTGTGCTAGATATCAAGCTGCTTCAAAGGAATCACACCTGACTACGGTGAAGCGAATTATACGATACATCAATGGAACTCTAGATTATGGTTTGTGGTATTCAAAAGACTTAAATGCTTGCCTTGCCGGGTATTCAGATGTAGACTGGGCTGGCAGTGTGGATGATAGAAAGAGTACTTCAGGAGGCTGCTTTTACCTTGGTAACAATCTTGTCTCGTGGATGAGCAAGAAACAAAATTCAGTGTCTCTCTCTATAGCTGAAGCAGAGTACATAGCCATTGGAAGTTGCTGCACACAACTTCTTTGGATGAAGAAGCTACTTTATGACTATGGCATTCCTCAAGATACAATGTGTATTTTCTGTGATAATATCAGTGCCATAAATCTTTCTAAGAACCCGGTCCAGCATTCAAAATCTAAGCACATAGAGATACGTTACCATTTCATTCGAGACTTGGTGGAAGAAAGAGTTGTGTGTCTTGAATTTATCCACACAGACAATCAGAAAGCAAACATCTTCACCAAGCCTCTCAATGGTCCACGGTTTGAATCCCTCTGTAAGACCATTGGTGTTGGTACAATCCCTTGAATCTCTTGTGTGATGTGTCCTTCACTTGCTTATATCGTGTTACTTTGTTTGTGGGTCACACACTAAGTTGTTGGACAATTGTTATTATTATTGTTGTTATTTTTGCTTTGTCTGTTTTCATTGTCTTTACATTGCTGCTTTTGATCAATCTTTTCATTCTTGTGTGTCAAAAATCCAAAAATCACATAAAAAGTAGAAAATCAAAAGTTTGATTGACATTATTGAGTTTTATCTCAAAACTTGTTTTGCCTTGTACTTTTGTGCTAATGGTTTTGTGCATTTACGAGTGTAGCTTATTCCTTTACACTTTTATCATTGTGGAAGAAATCTTGAAATCTATGTGACTGTTGTAAATAGATTTTCAAACTTGTCATGAATGATTAGTGAATGATTTTTGTTGATCTTCAGACATGCATAGACTTGTGCCTATATATATTCTCACTCTTTATTTTTTGTTTTTGCTAAAAAGAGCTCTCCAAATGTAAATCTCCAAATGAAAAGAGATATTGAACTGCAAAAGCCAATCGCACATACTAGTATTCGACTAGGAAAAAGGGAAAGCGACCAAAAATAAAGTGTATGATTATTCAAAAGGCCAAAGGCTATCCCATCAAGGAGAAATATCAAAAGGTACTCTCACAATGAGATGTAATTGTGTCAAAAAGATCAAAAAGATCTAATGATGGAGTCAAATGTAAAGCTCCAAGTTAAGTTATCATGTCTTGTGGGAGGTCATATATGCATACTTCTATAATTGAGATAGATCACATGATCTAGTGCTAATTGTGTGTGCCTTGGTTGAGTTGATCATTGAAACTTCTCATTAGACTAAGGACTATCTCATTGTTTATATCCATACACAACACACAAGTTTATGTTCAATGAATGCCATATTCATTTGTGTGATTGTACTTGTTAAAATGTGTTTTCACATGCTCAATCTTTGTTGATTCAAACACAAAAATATTTTTGAGTGTTTTAGGTGTTTTTGGAAAGTATTTTGTTTTTACAAAAACTGAAAAATTTCAAAAACAGTGTTGCCCTGTTTTGGCGACTTAGTCGCGGGTCATCCAAGTCGCATGAAATAGCCGCGAGCTCATGAGTTAAGTTTGGCGACTTGTTTGCGAGTGAAGGGTCCAGTTGCAAGGGGTACACAGAGATTTTCGCGGCTTAGCTCGCGACTCCCTCGCAGTTAGACCTTTCAGTCGCGAAAAAAACTGAGAAAATTTTTCAAAATTTTGTCTTTGAGTGTTTTGGTGACTAGACCTGGTGACTTGTTGGAAATTCACTTCAGTCGTGAAAATCGCGTGTTTGGCAAAAACTGGGTCAGTTTTAAACCTTTTTCAGTTTTCCCTCAAATTTTTGTGACTGTTCATTGTCTTCCCCTTTTCTCTTAATTGAATCTGACCCAAACACTCCGTGACACACATCTCAATCTCCATTTTTGCATCATTCCTTCTCAAATATTCAAGAAAAAGGTATGAGTTTTCTCTGTCTCACTTGATTTCTTCATGTTTTAAGAACAATTTTCTTTTTGTTGAGTTATCACTGTAGATTAAGATATAGTGTGCATACATGTTTTTGCTTAAATTGCTGAGTATCTGTCTATCTGGTGTCTTCATTGTGTGTTTTCCAATGGTTATATACTGCTATACTCTATATTGGGACAATATTGGGTCATTACTGACACATGATCACTCATTGTCTTTTTCTAGACATTCCCATCCAGTTAGGGTTATCTTCATTATCCATATGTTGACACTAACTCATTGCTAATGATCTCTCTTGTATTGTGTTTTTGTTTTCCCTTCTATTACATGATGCAGATAGAAAATGTCTTCATTCAAGAGAGTAGCTGTGAAAGGAGGTGGTTCCAAAGGAAAGGAGTCTATCATTGAGGTCGATGATTTCTCTCCTAAAGCAAAAAGGACCCGTTCCCCATCAGGAGTGTTCGATCCCAACAAGTTCAGATCCTATGCAGCCTTTCAAACTCATGAGAATTATTTCTGAGATGCTACACCACTACTGGAAAGACCTGTTGATCAGTTTTCACTTCATGACACTGAAATTCCACAATGGTTTGCTCACAAGGATTGGAATTATCTTCTCTCCAATATGGATGAAGCCTATGAGAATTTGGTAAAAGAATTTTATGCCAATGCAATTGTGGAAGGTGAAGAACTCAAGTGCTGGGTTAGGAGAAAAAGTTTTTCAGTCTCTCCTGCATATTTGGTAAAGATACTTCACATCAACCGGCCGATGCTTAAAAACCCACCAGTTTATGATGACCTATGTCCAGATGAGGAACTACTTAGGGATGGTCTTGGACAAGACTTGGAATTCTCATCCAATGGCAACTCAGTCAGCGTTTCCTCTCTCCCTCCTAAACTGAGAGTGCTTACAATAGTGATGTTCCACAACTTGTACCCATTATCCAGCAATGGGTATATGAACCTCGGACGTGCCTTGTTTCTTCATGGCCTAATCTCTGATGTAGAGATTGACATCTGTGCTCATATCTTTCACGTTATGCGCAAAACGGTTCTACGAACTGAATCATGAATATGTGTTCCCTTCTGTTGTCTCATTTCTAGGATTTTGAAGCTCAAAGGAATTCTCCTGACAGCAGATGAGTCTCCCTGCTCAAAACCGTGTCTGATCAACAAGCGTACATTCAACGCAAGCATTGGTCATAGTCGGAAGAAAGTCAAACCGGAATCTTCCGCATCTCCCAGTGGTTCGCGCTTTAGCACATTATCCCTTGATGAAAAACTCGACAGCATTGTGACATCTGTTCATGAGTTGAGTTCCAAGATGTCGGAACTCACATCTATTTTACACCATCACAACACTATATGGGATATGAAGTTTACCTCCCTTTAGACTCAATTGGATCAGATTCAAAGGTAGCTAGAGGAGAATATTTAGCTATTCCATGACAAAAAGGGGGAGAGGAATACAATGCAAGGGGGAGTGTTAGATTGATCAAAAGGGGAGGAAATTATCTAAGGGGGAGATTTTCAGCAAATAGTTTAAACATTTTTTTAAGTTGTTATTCAGTATATCTTTTGGTTTGTACCCATGTTGCTTTTGTAAGCTTTTAGGGTTATGTTTTATGCATGTTTGTAGGTTTTATGGTGTGTACCATGCTTTTATGCAGCCTTTATGCATTACTTTAATCAGTACTTCTAACTAAATGTCATGCATTTTCCTTTTAAGTACTGTCACTCTTGTGCCCTTGTAGGATTGTTCCTAGATGCATATACTTAGTGTATTATGCATTGGTTGAGTGTTGGGCATGCAAGTGATTTGCATTGAGCTTATTTGCCTGTATGTCCAAGTGTTCATTCCAAGTGTGAATGAGCATTGTGATTACTACCTTACAGTGATTGCTTGTTTAATCAAGCCATGGTTTGTTTCTTAACTCCATCTTTGCTTGATCTCTTCATACTTGCTTCATATGCATTTCATGTTTTTCTACATACAATGATCATGGTGTATTGTTGTGTTTCAGGAGATTCAAGAGTTTCACAGTTTCTAGAATTAGGTGTGAGTGAGTTATGTTCAACTGTTCCCAACTCACATGTTAAGTCTAGAGTTTGTTTTAGGGTTTTGTCACGGAATAGCCAAAGGGGGAGATTGTAAGGTTGAATTTAATCAACCATCTTGTTGGCTTTATTCCGTGCCAAATTTGCTTGTATTTTAGCATTTAGAAACCTTGTATTTAGGTGGAATCATGTACGGGTAGTGTGTGTGAGAGAGTGTGAAGAATTGCTCAAGCGTGTGCAAAGAAGCAGGGACTCGCGGTTGGATTTTGCGGGTGGCTCACGGCTGCAAGCCGCCAAATTGGAGCACACGTGCCAAGCATGCCAGAAGCTGAAGCGTCGCGCCAGCTGTTCATTACAGGGCAAAAGTTCCAGGATGGCCAGGCCGTTTGCTCGTGGCTTGAACTCACGACTCAACCCAGTCGCGAGGTCAAGCTGCCAAAACACCCTGTTTGGCAAAATATGACGTTTCACATTCCTTCTCACCCTACAATATATATACCCTTATACCCACGATTTAGAGAGAGCTTCTAAAGAGAATGATAAGAGAGAAACCCTAGAGAAAACAAGATCGATTCATCTACAATTTTTACCTAAGAGACTTTTCAAATTCCTCTACTCTCTTCCTCTCCATTGTCAAATCCTTGAGAGGCTCTTTACCAAAACCTTTTCTCACCATATCCATTTCTGTGAGAGGGCTATTTGGTGCTTTGGGAAGCAGTGAGGAAGGAACCAATTTCATATTGGTTGATGCTATGGTCAAGTAGCGGAATCCGAGAAGCTAGAAAAGAAATAGGTTTGGTGTAACCTCGTTGGAGCAAGAAGCTTGGAGGGCTTAGGTACATTGGGTAGATTAGGCTTGGAGAGTCTATTGCTGTTCATGTATCCCAACTATATTTTCTAATGGATTACTTATCGCTTGGAGGGCGGCAGAGAGGTTTTACGCCGAGGCTTAGGTTTCCTCTTCGATAACACATCGCTGTGTTGTCCTTGTGTTTGCATCTCTCTTTCTTTATCTTTGCCTTTTATTTTCTGTTGTGGATGTGATTTTAAATTGGCTTAGATTGTTTATCAATTCTGTTTATAGCTTTTGTTCATTTTCCGCACACTTTGTGTTTGATATATAGCTTGAATTAGTAATTTTTAATTTGGGGGTCTAAATGTTCATAGTGTATTTCACACTATTTGAACTTTCAGACTTGCCATCTCAAACATTGGTAGGCTCTATATCCCTAAATGTTGGAAATTTAATTTTTTTGTGGAAGCTAAACCTTGAAAACAATAGCTTTTATAATGAAATTTCTTGAGAAATTGACCGTTTGCACAGACTACGAGTCTTGCTTTTGAACAATAACACAATAAGTGGAACAATTCCTAGCAATTTATCCAGTTGTGCCAACCTTAGAGCGTTTCATGTGGCTGTTAATAATCTGGTTGGAGAAATCCACATAGAGCTTGGCACCTTGTCAAAGCTCAAAATCTTTGCTATTCATAAAAATAGTTTGACAGGAATTATCCCACATTCTTTTGGAAACTTATCATCTCTAGAAGGTTTCTTTGCAGCTTATAATAACTTGGGTGGGAGTATCCCTGATTCTTTTGGCCAATTGACCGAACTTAATATCTTTGGTGTGGATTCAAATTCATTGTCTGGTACAATTCATCCCTTATTCTTCAATATCTCTTCAATAACAAAGATTGATGTAGGAAATAACCAAATCCAAGGGCATCTTCCGTCAGATATAGGTATCACCTTACCAAATTTAGAAACATTTACCGCTGGCATAAACCAATTTATTGGATCTATCCCTGTTTCAATATCTAATGCCTCGAATCTATTTACATTGAATTTGGGTAGTAATAAACTCACTGGAAAGGTTCCTTCATTAGAGAAGCTAAATAAAATGAGGTTGTTTTCCATAACCCAAAATCATCTTGGAAATGGAGGAGCAAATAACGTGTGTTTCCTATGTTCTTTGACAAATGCCACCAATCTAAAGAGATTTGGAGATAAATGGCAACAACTTTGGGGGGAATTTGCCTGAATGCATTGGCAACATCTCAAATACTCTTACCTTTTTCTATTTGGATAGTAATAAAATATCTGGAAATATTACTAGTGTGTTAGGAAATTTGATCAACCTTGAGGACATAGAAATGTGGAACAACAAATTTTCAGGCATCATTCCCTCTATAATTGGAAACCTTCATAAATTACAATATTTGGATTTATCTCAAAACAATTTCGTTGGGAACATTCCATCATCTCTTGGAAATTTAACAAATTTGTGGGAGTTGTATATAGGATACAATAATCTTCAGGGAAGCATCCCTTCAAGTCTTAGTCAATGTCGAAATTTGTTAATTTTTAATCTTTCTAATAACAATCTTAGCGGTATCATATCCTTGCAAGTAATTGGTCTATCATTCTCACCAAACAGCGTTGACCTGTCTGGCAACCAATTCACTGGTGTCCTTCCCATGGAAATAGGAAGTTTAAAAAATATAGAATATTTGGATATTTCTGAAAACATGTTATTTGGTAAAATTCCTGCAAGTTTTGCAAGTTGTGTAAAGCTAGAGTTTCTAGCCTTGAGAAGAAACTTCTTCCAAGGGGATGTTCCTTCATCTTTGGAATCATTAAGAGGTCTTGAACATTTTGACATTTCTAACAATAATTTGTCTGGCAAGATTCCAAAATTTTTGGAGAGCTTTGATTTCTTACAATTATTGAATCTATCATACAACCATTTTGAGGGTGAGGTTCCAATAACTGGAGTATTCAAGAACGCAAGTGCAACTTCAATTCAAGGAAATGGTGAACTCTGTGGGGGCATACCTAAGTTTCAACTTCCTAAATGCAAATGGAAAAAATCCAACAAGAGAAGGTTGACTCTTACGTTGAAGTTAATAATCTCAATTCTTTTTGGGCTTTTTGGAGTAACTTTAGTTCTATCATTTCTATTTCTTTGCTCTTTAAGAAAAAAAAGAAAAGAAAATACCTCATGTGATTCAGTAAATTTGCTTTTGAATGTATCTTTCCAAAGTCTCCTAAATGCGATTGATGGATTCTCTTCTACTAACTTAATTGGTGTGGGTAGTTTTGGGTCAGTGTATAAAGGTATGCTTGATCATTATGAACATGCAGTTGCTATCAAGGTGTTGAACCTTGGGCGCCATGGAGCTTCCAAAAGTTTCAAAGCCGAGTGTGAGGCTCTAAGAAATATCAGACACTGAAATCTTGTAAAGGTGCTCACAGCATGTTCAAGTATTGACTATCAAAGTCATGATTTTAAGGCTTTGGTATATGAGTTCTTGGGAAATGGCAATCTAGATGAGTTGTTACATCCAACTCCAAGAACGAATGATGCTCTTGAGAAACCAAGGAAGTTGAATCTTCTTCAAAGATTGAATATTGCCATTGATGTTGCTAGTGCATTGGATTATCTTCATTATCATTGTGAAACACCAATTGTTCATTGTGATCTTAAGCCTAGCAATGTTCTTCTCGACAATGAAATGATTGGACATGTAAGTGACTTCGGCTTGGCAAGCTTCCTTCATGATATCATCCAAGATTCTTCTACTAATCAATTAAGCTCCATTGGAGTTAGAGGAACAATTGGTTATACTCCTCCAGGTAAAAATATTTTACTTCTCTTAAATTTAATTTATTTTTTATTTTTCCATGTTTTTTACTTTTGTTTAAAGCATGAAAAGATTTATTTTTCTTTTTAAGTTGGATGTATTGTATCTATTTTTTTTTAGATTTCTTTATTTTTTTTATTTTTTATATATGGATAGAATGTTTTATAACAAAATTTCTAGATATCTTTTTTTTTTTTGGTTCTTATTACATGCCATTAGAAAACATCCTTTAAAACTTCTAAGATTTTTTACTGCCCGTCTTTATATGATGTGGAAGTATGCCTATTACACTATATGTTACTTGCAATTGCAGAATATGGCATGGGAAACGAAGTATCATCATATGGTGATGTTTATAGTTATGGCATATTATTGTTAGAGATGATCACAGGAAAAAGGTCTACTGATAACATTTTCCACGATAGCTTAAATCTTCGTGACTATGTCAAAGTAACTTTACCAGAATGAATAACTGACATTATAGATCCTATTCTTCTTTGGGAAAGACAAGAGGGAGAAAGAAGGATAAACGATACCAGCAATGAGAATCGAGATGGAAGTCTCAAAATTCAAGAATGCTTGATTTTGATACTTGGAATTGGAGTTGCTTGTTCCACAGAAGTTCCAAGAGAAAGGATGAGCATCAGTGCTGTTGTAGCTGAGTTGCATTCAATTCGACAAAACCTTCTTAATTAGAACCTGAACACACAGACAGACTTCAAGCTACAGGTAATATATCTAGCTTAATAAGGCCACCCCAAATGTTTTAGGAAAGAGGGGACCGGGAGAGGGAATCATATAGCGATTAGAATGTTACAGGTCTTCGCGTTAATACTTAATATTACTCTTCTATAATACCTAAAATCTAAAAACGTGTATTTTCATTTGGTTGATTTCCACTATTGGAGTGATTGAGGTTATAGGGAATTGGCATAAGCTTAACTTATTGCCACATGTACTGAATTGCTAACATATATATATATATATATATGGTTTGCCAATACCATAAATATTTAAAGAGATGGGATTTGATATTTCCAACACAAATTAGCTTTTCTTGCATTGTGAATTTAGAGGTAAAACAAAAATCGATACTTGTTACTGTAGAGAAAACATCACTTCTTGTATTGTCATAAAATGAATTTTGATTTATTATTCTAATTAAAAACTTATCTTCCTTCACCACAGGTGGACAAGACTGATGACTTATTATGAAGGCCAGGTTTATGATATATAACATTGAAGCAAATAATTTGTAGCTCCCCACTTGTTTGTGTTGGGCCAAAATTTAGAAGTAATTTGTTGATAAGGGAGATATTATTCTTCAGAAAATTGGACTTGATCAATATGTATCATGTTTGAGCATCTTCAAGTGCATTTGGCTATGGGATGATAGACACTTTGTTCTTTTGGATGAGCTCTAATTTGGGTTAGGCACCATCTTTGGGTGTATTTGTTGCTTCTTGGTACATTTGGAGATAGCTTGGGGTGTATGCAATATTTTGTTTTGTTTTTCGGTCTTTTTCTTTTTTCTTTTTTGGTTGGCTCTAACTTTTCTTTGATATTTGAAGCATTTGTCAAAAAAAGAAAAAAAGGTAGAGAATTTTTCAATAATTTTTCTTTGACACTTGAGGAATTTGTTGAACTTTGGTACACTACAAATTTTGTCAAGGTGGAGAATTCATGTAGAGATTGACTCTTACTTTTTGGGTTACGTGGAACGCTTATAAAATAAAATTTAAATTAAGATAGAGATTTATTAGAGTTTGACTCATGTTCCTATTTTTATTTGTTTTGTATTTTCTTGATATAGCAAGAAGTTTATTCCCTGTCCTTGTCAAAGAAGTAAAGGAAGAGTCTTTGTCCACCAAAGAATAGGTATTAAACCCTTATAAATAGACAATACCAAAAAAGGTTTTTTGATTTTCACTCAAATTGAGGTCCTATATGGGGAGAGACTTAGAATTAGTTTGAGAGTCCTAGACATACATATAAATATAAATATATATTTTATTTGGGATGTGTAATAACTCTGTTATTGCGTTTTGATATAGTCAAATCACGTAAACTCTTGGTGTTTTTCTCTTTTGTGTATTTCTATCAATTTTTCATTTAACTTTTATTTGTTCCTACTATTTGTTGTGAGATAACTTTTAGATGTTCTTTTGCATAAAAAATTGATGTCAAAACTTCTGCTGTCACAACACTTTCCCCTTGTGCCATTTAAAAATCAAAATGATAATGCAAAAGTACTAACCATAATAGATTAGTACTAACTGTTAAAGATTTATTAGTGTGTATGATGTAATGCAACTCTGTGTACACAAACTACATGTAGGATAGATTAGTGGAAAGTCAAAACGACCTGTAGTTTTGACTGATACTTATAGTTAGTTAGTTTGTTACTCTTTGTTTTTGACACTTGTATAGCTGCTATAGGTTGTTTAGTTAGTTAGCTTTCTGTAGTTTTTCCCGCCTTTCTGTACTTGCTATATAAGGAACAGAGCAAGATATTTATCAATAACAAGATCCATTTTTACAATCATTGATTCCTTACTCTCTGCCTTTCTTCTTTGTGTGATTTGCAATCCACCATGGTAGGACCTTAGGCTTGATAGTGATTTCAACTCTAATCAGCCCTAAAAATGGTTCTTAGGCATAAAATGAAGGCATCTAAGGAAGACCGTTATATTTGAATTCTATTGGCAACCCTTAACTTGGTTTGTCTTCGTTAAGGATTTTTCCTGCCCCAAGGATGGGTCCTCAGTCCTTTCATTGTTCCCTTGGGTCATTTACTCAAAAACGTTATTCCATAACAAGCGAAGACTAGCAATTCTAAACCCTCTTGACCCTTAATGGCTCAGTTATATATGTAGCTTGCATGAACCAATCTTTACGATGATGGGTAGTCAGGATTGGCTGACTTGGACCAGTAAGTTGTAAGCGTGCAATTTGGGCATGGAAAACAGGGCACCATTCTTGAATGACGGATCATCAGTAGGACTTTCATTGATTTAAACTGAGGATTTGTTTCAAAGGAAAAAAAATTTGGTGATTGGTGAAACTCAGCCTCCGGGGATTAAATTTAAATGAGTAATTTTGATCAGTTTTACTTGTTTTACAGAGTTAAGCCAAGCATGATAGCAAGGATAGAAAAGTTCTCTGCACGATTAATAGCTCCTAGAAAGCTAGAGCTGATGAAAGTCACTGGTGTGCTGTGTCATGTAATCAAGACATTTCTTGTAAATATGTGTTGGGTTAAGATAACTTAACCCCAGTTAATTATTCAATTCCCAGGTTGATTAATTAAGTTCAATTTGCATGCAAAATGTGAAGGCACCAACAAATCACCAAAATACTAAGCGCAGTGGAAAATAAATTAGATATGGTGATTTGTTGACAAATGAGAAAAACCTCGCAAGACAAAAATCTCATCGGGTGATTTTAAGGTCACCACTTCCAAGAATCCACTAATCAACGATAAAACGGTTACGAGTATAAGGAATTTTACCAACTACCCTTGGCTTATCCTGACATATCAACCTACAATTGAACTTTTGCTCCAATACCCAATTGGACTTGATCTTATAGTAGCATTCTTTCCCTTGATGCACAAACCTTCAATTTGTGACTAACCCTTTGCAGGGATCCTAAGTACGTGACTAACTCTAGCAACTTGAATAGATATTGTTGGATGCAAAATTCTTCACTTCATCAATAATGAAGATTTGGAAGTACTCGGTTATAAAACCTTATGACGTACAAACGTAGTAGCTTCACACAGAGAAGATAAGTCTCTTGGTCTATGTATTCGTGTGTGACGGCTTTTAAAATAAACCTTATATATGTCTAGGGTTGTGAGAAAAGAAACCCCAAACAAATATACAAGACTGGGCCGAATTTCAGATTTGGAAATTTTGAAATCGTAATTCTCGATAGATTGAGCTGCTGTCGAGCTATCTATCGAGCTTTACATTAAGTCTCGATAGCAGGCATCTGTCGAGACTTAATGAACAACTTTTTTTCACTTGTTTCTTGGACCAATCTTCATATCTTTAATACATGACTTGAACAACATGTTTTTTGAAGTACTAAACCCATCTTAGATCTACCAAATTACAAGCAAAGTACATTTTGTCAAAGGATTAGCCAATTACACAAAATATAACCCTAACAATATGTATCGAACAAGGACTTTGTGTAACAAGTAGGAAAGATCTTCTTGGTCATGCTCATGAGTCATGCCTATCAGTTCTGTGGCTTCATCCTCTTGGTTCAATCACTATCACATGCTTAGGATTTGAGATGTTTCGATGGAGAATTTTAGGGCTTGCTTGGTAGCAGTTTTTATGTACCATTGTTCAAAATAATATGAAAACCGTGGTTTAAAAAATGTTGAAAAAACACATGTTTAAAGTACCTATTGCATTACAAACATCAAAACACACCACTTTTTTTTTTTTTTTCCTTTTGGTTGTGAATGAAAATTCCACAACTGTCTATTTCTCATTAAGCTAACGTATTCCCACATTTTTTTTTGGGTTAAAATACAATTTAGTCCCTCAAAATTTGCATGAGTTGTTAATTTGGTACCCAAAGTTTTAAAATTATCAATTTATTGCCCCAGGTTTACAAATGTGGTCAATACAATCCTTTTGTTGACTAGTGCCACCCTTAAGTACATATAATGACACCGTTTTTGTGTAAAATTTAGTAACAATTTTATTTATTTATTTTTATTGATGGTCATGTGCAAGTTTTTTTTTAGAGATAGTTTCAACCAAGGACAGAGGTAAGACTTGGAGTTAGGGGGGCGGCTTTGCTGCTAGCTGTATGCGGTGGCTTTAGCCTCTGACTTTACTGTTTAACCATTGAAAATTTTCTTTTGGTGTCTTTGTTGTGTGCGTGCTATATAAGGAAAAAATTATTTTGTTTAAAACTTTTTAGAGGGCTAGGTTGTTTGTTTTTGGTAAAATAGGTTGATTGGACTTAAAATTTTTATTTTCTAACTTTACTATTGGTAATTTTTGTCATTGAACTAATTTTTTTGGACTTATATATTTTATTTTAAATTTAATCTATTCATTTTTATGGCCTTTAAAAGGTGAAAAATGCTAAAACTACAAATTTTTTACAAATTGGTAATGTTGTGAGCTATTATTGGTAAATAAAAATTAATGTAAGTGTGCAAACCAATAAAAATTTGCTATCTCAATTTTGTAAAAATGTTGAAGAAAAGTTTGTAGTATAACATTACTCTTAAAAGAATTGATGACACTATTTAGGGGGGGGGGGGGCGGGGGAAGTGTAATTTATTGAAAAAAATTACTAAAATTAGTACCTATTAATATACTAATATTTTTATAAAAAAAATTTGGGGGCCAACCATATCTAGCTTCGTCCATGATTTCAACATATGTCGTTCACTCCTAATGAGCACTCATTATCATTAAACCAAGATACTAATTAGTTTTTGGTGTAAGCAAGAATCGAATCCTAGATCTCTTATTCGAGAATAAATTTTTTTAGTAATAATCGTGCTGACTAGAACCCAATGGTAACTGGTTATGTGCAAGTTAGATGCCTTTTACCAAAACATGTAACTGCAACACCAAAAGCTATTGGCGGAAATCCACATGAAACATTAAACATGAGAATCCCTGAAAAAAATCATTAAACATGAGAAATGCATTAGGGTCACTAACGCTGGTCTAGGTCAATAGTTGAAGACTTGAAGAAGACAATTTATATAATACTCCAGTCTCGCTTTGCCAAGAGTACCACTTACCATCTCTTGTTGCACTTAACCATCAGCGACCAAAGCTCCATTCATCACAGTACATAGATGAGGACTCTTGCATTCAACCATCAGTGAGCAAATGATTCAAGGGTGGACTAGTTGAGGTTATTGGATAATTTTATTATTGATTGAAGTTGCAATAGTGCATTTGGTCAATTAAATTCTATATCTCTGGAACTTTAAATTTATTTTAATCTTATCATATTATGAGAGAGAGAGAGAGATGATTAATTGGATCTCAAATAAGATCTCTTAATAAATTTATTCACTTAACTAGCCAAAGATACTTCTCTCTGAATTTATCCTCTAAATCTCTCAACTAGCAAATAGTAATTATCCTTTTCCGCCCCTCAGTCAAATTACAATAACACATTTAAATGAAAATCACACAAAAATGAGCAAGGAATTAATAAAAATAGATAAAAAATAATAACATAATACACCAAAATGATAATAATAAAAATAATCATAATAAAGTCGAAATACTTATTATAACAATTCTCTCTCTCTTTTTTTTTTTTTTGAGAAACAAACACACATAAGGTACACACATAAGAGAGAAGGAAAGTGGTTATTATAAGAATTCTTTTGGTTATATAAAAAGACCAAATTCTTTTCAAAATATATGAATGCCTTACAAATTTTACTGGTATTAATTATTATTAAAAGAGTCCTTTTTTTTTTTTTTTTTTTTTTTTTTGTGGGGGAGGGGGGGTGGGGAACTGAAAATGGGCTTAAAACCACAAGCCCTTTTCGGAGGAGATGAAGTCCATTTGGGCTGATAAATGGCTTAGGACGAAATGGGTTCATAGTTCACACTAATTCACAGCACTTGCTAGAGAGAGAGAGAGCATCTTGGGAAGACTCCTTTGTTGAGAGGTTATGTAATATATAAGGATGTCATTTTATCCAAAACCTAACTTAAAAGTTTGGATCTAATTATATTATTTTAACCACTTATTTTTATCATTATTATTTAATATTGGACTTTACTCATATATGTATACCCAACAATAATATATTTTGAGAAAATATTAGAACAGTGCTAACCAGTCCCAAAAATGGTTCTTAGGCACAAAATTAAGGCATCTAAGGAAGCATCGTCATGTTTGAATTCTATTGGCAACCCCTTACCTTGGTTGTCTTCGTTAAGTATTTGTCCTGCCACAAAGGATTGGTTTTCCATAATAAGCGAAGACGAGAAATTCTTAACCCCCTTGACCCGTAATGGCTTAATTATGTAGCCTGCATGAACCAATCTTTACGATGATGGGGAGTCAGGATTGGTTGACTTGGACCAGTAAGTCGCTGGTGTGGTGTGTCATGTAATCAAGACATTTCTTGTAGACCTGTGGCCAACAAAGAAAGACTTAATTGGTGTAACAAGGACAGGTCTTCTTGGTCATGCAATAATTAAAGTCCTCTGGCTTCACTATCACACCCTTGTGAAGCATTAGACATTTTTTCCATGGAAAATCTTAACCATTCCATGATTCCAACCCTGATAATACGCTAACATCAAGACATGCCACATATTCTTTTGGTTGTGAATGAAAATTCCACGGGTCTCGATCTATTTCTAATTCAGCTGAAGTAATTAATTAATTAATGTCCCACTTTTTTTTTTGTTAAAATACAATTTAGTCCTTCAAAATTTTCCTGAGTGGTTAATTTAATATGGTACTTAAAATTTTAATGTTATCAATTTGTTCCCCATGTTTACAAATGTGAGCAGTACAATCCTTCTGTTCCACCATTAAATATATATATGACACCATTTTTGTGTAAATTTTACTAACAATTTTATTTATTTATTCATATATTGATGATCATGGACTCATGTGCAAGTTGGAAGCCTTTTGCCAAAACAATGTCACGTACAACACCGAAAACTATTGGCCGAAACCCACATATATCCAATATTAAACATGAGAAATGTATTAAGAGTTAAAACTAACAGAAGGCAAAGGACTTTCTCAAAAAAAAAAAAAAAAAAAAAACAGAAGGCAAAGGAAAATAAATAAAGCACAGCATTTATATTATTAATACTGAGGTGCGCAAGCAAAACATTTGGCTTGTGTGTGTCATGAATCTTAGTTTTTTATGTAAGCTTCTTTACGTGTTTAGTCTTTTTCAAAATAAGTTTTACAAGCTGCTTGTTTGCCCAATTGCTTGATATCGATGCCTTCATTCTCCTTAGTTCTGTCTCGCCCATACCTTTGATTCGTTTTGACGCCAGAACTAATTTTATTGACGTACGGGACGAGAGGAAATTTATAATTTCTGAGAAGTACCCCGTTCTCTCTTCATTTCGCTTGTCTTGGGTGTTCTAATTTTTTTTTTTTTTGGAGAGCTGGATTATACATCATGGTGCCAAGTAAATGGATAGATGTGATAAATTACGAAAAAAATTGCAAGAAATAAATAGGGGATAAGGTAAAAACTAAAAAGTGAAAAAAAAAAAAAAATACCAATTAAAAAAAGCAATGAAGAAAATTATGTGGAGGTATTATTTTATTTTGGGCTGATGTGGAAACTGGGAGCTTTACCAATTTGCAGTAGAATGAACCCAATTCGAATTAAACAATTTTCTATTGTTTGGTACTTATGTTATTGATGTGATGTTTACTCAAGATCTACAATTGAGGAGGAGGGAGGGTCTCCTTTTGGGATATTCTATTTTACACCAATTTTGGGGTTTGTTTAGAAACTGTGTGATGTTTAAGCTTTGGCTTACTCTACTTTGGAATAAAATGTCACGTTTTAGCTTAATTGGGTGTTGTCATTAGGATTGCTCATGTAAATTAATAGCTTCAAAGGTCACAAATTCAACCCCTGGTTTGATTGACTGTTTGTTTTTATTGATCACCTCATATGACCATAAAAATTGAATTCTATTTTGTCTTTATAATCAGTTAATGTTCTAAATGTTTGACCAAGTGTCTTGCATGTGACCGTTAATTTTAACCATCAATTAGGCTACGAGGTACATAAACCGAAAAAAATTTCTAGGACTGGCACTGGAAGTCAAGCTCAATCGCAACTGTTGCTTATCAAATTTTTTTACTTGTACACTGAATTTGTTCAACAAATACCAAGGGGCTCACCGTCCATTACACGACTCTGACTAATAGTACTTGAATATCAAGGGGTTCGAAACATCACTATTCTTGCATTAATTCTCTTCTTTCCCTAGCTATAAATTTGCTTTTTCTTGAGCTGCAAAGCAACCAAACACACAGTTGTACCATTTCAAAGACCTAGTTAGCCAACATTTTAGTTACGCAAAAGCCTTTTCAACCACATTGAATGGGGCTTTGTTCACACCTAAGTTCCCCTCCACCATCCTCATCTTTTTCCATGCACACATTTATTCTTCTCTGGTGCTTTGGCCTGTTTCTCACCTCTGTGGTTGGCGGGAATAATGAGACGGACCGGTTGGCTCTGCTTGAATTCAAATCCAAGATTAGTGATGATCCTCTTGGGGTGATGAGCTCTTGGAATGATAGCATCCACTTCTGCCAATGGAATGGTGTTTCCTGTGGTCGCCGACATCAAAGGGTCATTGTGTTGGACTTGCAATCTCAAAATCTGGTAGGCTCTATATCCCCAAATGTTGGAAATTTAAGTTTTTTGTGGAAGCTAAACCTTGAAAACAATAGCTTTTATAATGAAATTTCTCCGGAAATTGGCCGTTTGCACAGACTACAAGTCTTGCTATTGAACAATAACACAATAAGTGGAACAATTCCTAGCAATTTATCCAGTTGTGCCAACCTTAGAGTGTTTCATGTGGCTGTTAATAATCTAGTTGGAGAAATCCCCACAGAGCTTGGCACCTTGTCAAAGCTCAAAATCTTTGCTAGTCATAAAAATAGTTTGACAGGAATTATCCCACATTCTTTTGGAAACTTATCATCTCTAGAAGGTTTTTCTGCAGCTTATAATAACTTGGGTGGGAGTATCCCTAATTCTTTAGGCCAATTGACCAAACTTAATATCTTTGCTGTGGCTTCAAATTCGTTATCTGGTACAATTCCTTCCTCAATTTTCAATATTTCTTCAATAACTAAGATTGATGTAGGATCAAACCAAATTCAAGGGCATCTTTTGTTGGACATAGGTAACACCCTACCAAATTTAGAAATGCTTTCCATTCAAGGAAACCAATTTACTGGATCTATCCCTATTTCAATATCTAATGCCTCCAATCTGTATATACTAACTTTGGGCGTTAATAAACTGACCGGAAAAGTTCATTCTTTAGAGAAGCTAACTAGGTTGACATTGTTTTGCATAAGCGAAAACCATCTTGGAAATGGAGGAGCAAATAATTTGTGTTTTCTTTGTTCTTTGACAAATGCCACCAATCTAAGAGATTTGGAGATTAATACCAACAACTTTGGGGGGAAATTGCCTAAATGCATTGGCAACATCTCAAATACTCTTACCTTTTTCTATTTGAATAATAATAAAATATCTGGAAATATTCCTAGTGTGTTAGGAAATCTGATCAACCTAGAGGACATAGAAATGTGGAACAACAAATTTTCAGGCAACATTCCCTCTATAATAGGAAACCTCCATAAATTACAAGATTTGGATTTATCTCAAAACAATTTCGTTGGGAACATTCCATCATCTCTTGGAAATTTAACAAATTTGTGGGAGTTGTATATAGGATACAATAATCTTCAGGGAAGCATCCCTTCAAGTCTTAGTCAATGTCGAAATTTGTTAATTTTTAATCTTTCTAATAACAATCTTAGTGGTATCATATCCTCGCAAGTTATTGGCCTATCATTCTCACCAATCAGCGTTGACTTGTCTGGCAACCAATTCACTGGTGTCCTTCCCATGGAAATAGGAAATTTTAAAAATATAGAATATTTGGATATTTCTGATAACATGTTCTTAGGTGAAATTCCTGCAAGTCTTGCAAGTTGTGTGAAGCTAGAATTTCTAGCCATGAGAAGAAACTTCTTCCAAGGGTATGTTCCTTCATCTTTGGAATCATTACGAGGTCTTGAACATTTAGACATTTCTAACAATAATTTGTCTGGAAAGATCCCAAAATTTTTGGAGAGCATTGTTTTCTTGCAATTATTGAATTTGTCATACAACCATTTTGAGGGTGAGGTACCAACAACTGGAGTTTTCAAGAACGCAAGTGCAACTTCAATTCAAGGAAATGGTGAACTTTGTGGGGGCATACCTAAGTTTCAACTTCCTAAATGCAAATGGAAAAAATCCAACAAGAGAAGGTTGACTCTTACGTTGAAGTTAATAATCTCAATTCTTTCTGGGCTTTTTGGAGTAACTTTAGTTCTATCATTTCTATTTCTTTGTTCTTTAAGAAAAAAAAGAAAAGAAAATACCTCATGTGATTCAGTAAATTTGCTTTTGAATGTATCTTTCCAAAGTCTCCTAAATGCTACCGATGGATTCTCTTCTGTTAATTTAATTGGTGTGGGTAGTTTTGGGTTAGTGTATAAAGGCATTCTTGATCAATATAAACATCCAGTTGCTATCAAGGTGTTGAACCTTGGGCACCGTGGAGCTTCCAAAAGTTTCAAAGCCGAGTGTGAGGCTCTAAGAAATATCAGACACCGAAATCTTGTAAAGGTGCTCACAGCATGTTCAAGTATTGACTATCAAGGTCATGATTTTAAGGCTTTGGTATACGAGTTCTTGGGAAATGGCAATCTAGATGAGTGGTTACATCCAACTCCAAGAATGAATGATTCTCTTCATGAGAAACCAAGGAAGTTGAGTCTTCTTCAAAGATTGAATATCGCCATCGATGTTGCTAGTGCATTGGATTATCTTCATTATTATTGTGAAACACCAATTGTTCATTGTGACCTTAAGCCCAACAATGTTCTTCTCGATGATGAAATGATTGGACATGTAAGTGACTTCGGCTTGGCAAGATTCCTTCATGATATCATCCAGGATTCGTCTACTAATCAATTAAGTTCCATTGGCGTTAGAGGAACAATTGGTTATACTCCTCCAGGTAAAAATATCTTACATATCTTGAATTTATTTTATTTTTTATTTTTCCATATGTTTTACTATAATTTCAAGCATGAAAAAGAATTATTTTTATTATTAAGATGGATGTATTGTATCTTTATTTTTCTAGATAGAATGTGTTATGACAAAATTTTCTAGATATCTTTATATGTGTCCTTATTACATGTCATTAGAAAACATCCTTTAAAACTTCGAAGATTTTTTTATTGCCCTTCTTTTTATGATACGAAAGTATGCTTATTACACTATATGTTATGTGCAATTGTAGAATATGGCATGGGAAACGAGGTATCAAGATATGGTGATATTTATAGTTATGGTATATTATTGTTAGAGATGATCACTGGAAAAAGGCCTACTGATAAAATTTTCCAAGATAGCTTAAATCTTCGTGACTTTGTCAAAGTAACTTTGCCAGAACGAATTATTGACACCATAGATCCTATTCTTCTTTGGGAAAGACAAGAAGGAGAAAGAAGGATAAATGATACCCGCAATGAGAATCGACATAGAAGTCTCAAAATTCAAGAATGCTTGATTTTAATACTTGAAATTGGAGTTGCTTGTTCCGCAGAAGTTCCAAGAGAAAGGATGAACATTAGTGCTGTTGTAGTTGAGTTGCATTCAATTCGACAAAAACTTCTTAATAAGAACTTGAATAGACAAACACAGACTTCAAGCTACAGGTAAATTTTTATTTATTTTTAAATAACATCTTTGGTAGATATAATTTGGTAATATATCTAGCTTAATAAGGCCACCCTACTACCGCACACCCTTCGTGCAATGGTCATTTCACAAGTATAAGTCCTTATGGCATGTGGGGGGCTAATAGCCGGGGTTTAAGTTTCTAGAAGAGAATTTCACACATATATAAACTTAAATTAAATTAGAGTAAAATTTATATCTTATATATAAAAAAAAGGTCACCCCAAATGTTTTAGGAAAGAGGGGGAGAGGGAATCATATAGCGATTACAAAGTCATAGGTCATCCCGTTAATATATTTTATTTTATTTTATTTTATTTTATTTTCTAATTCTAACAAAACTGAGAAGGTTAGAGCCACCTGAAATTTGATAAGCTCATTCTGCTCTACATAAGATTGGGAATGAGCCCAATTACTTTTCTATAATACCTAAAATCATTCTGCACTACATAATTTGACTAAATGGTTGCCAATACCATAAATATTGAATGAGATGGGGGTTTGATATTTCCAACACAAATTAGCTTTTCTTGCATTGTGAATTTTCTCAGGTAAAACAAAAATCGATACTTGTTACTGTAGAGAAAATATCACTTCTTGCATCGTCATAACATGAATTTTGAAGATTACTATTCTAATTAAAAATTTATCTTCCATCACCACAGGTTGGACAAGACTGATGAAGGCCAGGTTTATGATAGATAACATTGAAGCAAATAATTTGTATCTCCCCACTTGTTTGTGTTGGGCCAAAAGTTAGAAGTAATTTGTTGATAAGGGAGATATTATTCTTTAGAAAATTGGACTTGATCAATATGTATCATGTTTGAGCATTTTCAAGTGCATTGGGCTCCTAACTTGGGATGTTTGCTCTTTTGGATGAGTTCTAATTTTGGTTTGGCACCACCTTTGGGTGTATTTGTTGCTTCTTGGTACATTTGAAGATTGCTTGGGGTGTATGCAATATTTTGTTTTGTTTTTCGGTCTTTTTCTTTTTTCTTTTTTGGTTGGCTTTAATTTTTCTTTGACACTTAAGGCATTTGTCAAAAAAAAAAAAAAAAAAAGGTTCAGAATTTTTTAATAATTTGTCTTTGACACTTGAGGAATTTGTTGAACTTTGGTACACTACAAATTTTGTCGAGGTGGAGAATTCATGTACATATAATCACACCATTTTTGTGTAAAATTTAATAACAATTTTATTTATTTATTTTTATTGATGGTGTGGGGTCACATCCCCAATTAATCGGATTTATCCGCTTCGGGGAGCCAGTCCCTCACGGTTTATCGGCTCGTCCCCGAGTGTGGGCAGGATCTTCACCTGGACCAAGGGCTAGACCTTGTAATCGCAGGCTTGATGCCAAGTCCCACATCGGTTAGAGTTCCCTCCCACATATGGTTTATAAGCTTCTGGAGCGACCATATGTGTACCACTAGAACACTCAGAGTGATTCTAGTGGTACACATATGGTCGCTCTAGAAGCTTATAAACCATATGTGGGAGGGAACTCTAACCGATGTGGGACTTGGCATCAAGCCTGCGATTACAAGGTCTAGCCCTTGGTCCAGGTGAAGATCCTGCCCACACTCGGGGACGAGCCGATAAACCGTGAGGGACTGGCTCCCCAAAGCGGATAAATCTGATTAATTGGGGATGTGACCCCACAGATGGTCATGTGCAAGCTTTTATTAGAGATAATTTCAACCAGGACGGAGTCAGGACTTGGAGCTAAGGAGGGCGGTTTTGCTGCTTGCTTAACCGTTGAGAATTTTTTTTTTTTTTTTGGTGTCTTTGTTGCATGCATGCTGGATAAGGAAAAAATTATTTTGTTTAAAACTTTTTAGAGGGTCAGATTTTTTGTTTTGAGTAAAATAGGTTAATTGGGCTTAATTTTTTCTTTTTTTAACTTTACTATTGGTAATTTTTGTTGTTGAGCTAATTTTTTTGGACTTATATATTTTATTTTAAATTTAATCTATTAATTTTTTATGGCCTTTATAAGGTGGAAAATGCTAAAGCTACAAAATTTTTACAAATTGGTAATGTGATGAGTGATTATTAGTAAATAAAAATTGATGTAAATGTGCAAACCAATAAGAATTTATTAACTCAATAGTTTGTAAAAATATTGTAGAAAAGTTTGTGGTTATAACATTACTCTTAAAAGAATCGATGACACTGTTAAGGGAGGCAAAGTGTAATTTTATTGAATAAAATTGCTAAAATTAGTACCTATTAATATACTAATATTTTTATTAAAAAAAAAAATTTGGGGGGGGGGGGGGGGCCATTGCCTCCCCAATTCCATAGCTAGCGTTGTCCATGGTTTCAATCTACGTCGTTCACTCTTAATGAGCGCTTATTATCATTAAACTAAGATACCAATTAGTTTTTGGTGTAAGTGAGAATCGAACTCTCGATCTCTTATTTGAGAACAAAATTTTTTAATAATTGAGCTGACTGAAACCCAACTTGTTATGTGCAAGTTAATTGCCTTTAACCAATACATGTCACAACACCAAAAGCTATTGGCAGAAACCCACATGAAACATTAAAACATGAGAAATGCATTAGGGCCATTTACGCTGGTCTAGCTCAGTAGTTGAAGACTTGAAGGAGACAATTTATATAATACTCCAGTCTCACTTTGCCAAGAGTACCACTTACGATCTCTTGTTGCACTTAACCGTCAGCAACCAAAGCTCCATTCATCACAGTACATAGATGAGGACTTGCACTCAACCATCAGTGAGCAAATGATTCAAGGGTGGACTAGTTGAGGTTATTGGATAATCCTATTGTTGATTGAAGTTGCAATAGTTCACTTGATTTTTTTTTTTTTGATAGCGCACACAGTAAAATATTATTAAACATTAAGTAACAAGTACATCATGGGTAAGAGCTTGCTGAATACAGTAAGGAATCTCTTCAATCCAAATTACATCATTGACAAAGCTTTGAGCTTGTCATGCTAGAATGTGGGCTGGTTTATTACCGGTCCTTCGCACATGAGAATAACCAACTATCCCAACATCCGGACTCAAAACATGAATTCCTTCCACAATGGCTGCAACTGAAGTAGGAGGCTGTACAACCTGCTTGAGGGCATTTGAAACAATCAGAGAATCACCTTCCAACACACCATTCCTCAGCCCCAAATGTCTTGCCAACAAAACACCAGCTTCATATGCCTTTGCTTCAAATTCAAGTGCCCCCATTTGAGCTCTAATTTTTCTGCATAATGCAGCCAACAATCTGCCTTGCTGATCTCTAATGACCACACCAATGCCAGCCAACTTCTTTGTGGGAAAAAGAGCACCATCAATATTTATCTTGCATTGACCTGAGTGAGGAGGGACCCAGTCAGAATGTTGAAGATTTTCTTGTCTGTCACCGAGAGGCTGAACCAGATCTTAGGCAGATGCTTCTTGTGTCTCAGTTGCCGACCAAAATTCCTGCAAATAATTTGCTGCTGAGCGAGCCACTTCTAGTCCGGTTTTAGCTTCACCTTGATGGTAAATTTCATTCCTATTGCACCATAATTTCCAAGCAACCATCACCAGTTTTGAACATTTGATATCCCCAGCATCATTGGTCATCAGTTCAAGCCATAACAATTCTTGGAATGAATCGATATTAGCATTAGGAGGCATCAGATTCAGCTTTGAAGCAGACCAAGCCTCCTGTGCAGTCGGACAACCCCGGAAAATATGGCCATTCGTTTCAGCATTCTCCAAACAGCAAACACACAGAGATTCAGCAGTAACATTACGCCTCATCAATTTGAATTTTGTTGGTAAAGTGTCGCGACAAGTACGCCAACAAAAATGACGCACCTTGTAAGGAATAGGCAATGACCACAGTTTCTTCCAAAATCTTCCAAGTAAAGTACCGTCAGAAGTAGTACCACGACACTTGGATTTGAACATAGACACTGCCAATTTATACGCACTCCCAACAAAGAACATTCCATTGTTAGTTACAGCCCAAACCAATTTGTCCTCTGGCAAAGTGACACTCAAAGGAATACTTTTAATTAAATCAACTTCAAAAAGGTAGAAAAAGACAATCAAGGACATCATTCTTCCATTTTGCTGTGTGTGAATCAATTAAATCAGCAACCCTTGTATCAAGACTCATGAACAACCTTGGAGAAGTGACCCTATAAGTCAAACCCCATGGCAGCCACTTATCTTGCCAAACCTTTATATTTGCTCCATTACCAACCCAGATACCTCTTACAAAACCAGATACCTCTTTTAAACCTAAAACTAAAACTTAGACGCTATCTCCTTAGACACTATCTCCTTCCCCTAAACCTAAAACTCACCCTTTCCTTTCTCCAAAATCAAAACCCAAAACTCAGATTCTGAGAGTAAAAGTCATTATGTTAAGAGAGTTTGAGAGAAGCAAGTCCGTAAGGTAGATAGCCACCACCCACTGTCAGGCATGCATTTTGCTACCGTCAGACTGCTATTGGTAATTGTTTTTTGTTTTAAAAATTTGGACATTATGATTTAGGTTTTGGGTTTTTCTTGAGATTTGTTTTTATTTAGCCATTCATGCTTGGTAGTGTTGGAGAATTGGAATTATTAGGATGAGAGGAAAGGAGGATGGTATAACCCCAAAAATCAAAATTTCTTTTTGTGGGTATTGCTGCATATTGCTATATGACTAAAATATTTGTGTTTTTGTGGGAATTTTATTTTTGTTTTGAAGGTTGGGGTTGGTTACTATAGCTATTTGAGATTCCTAACAGGTGTTTGATAGAATGCCTGGGAGAGCTATACTCTCAGATGTTTGTTCCCTGTTAGTGTTGGCAATCATAGTTTTAAATACATGAATTTTTTGTTCACGGAATCTTTTAACCTCACAATCAATCTTTTAATGCATGCATTGTACTTCTTTTAACCTCATAACCTCATAAATTGAAGTATAATTCTCTTGATTAAAACTTTCAAAGAATTTATTGCTTATGCAGTTTTATGTTGTAAAATCACCATAACCATGAATCACCCGAAAGTTTTGAGAAATTTGCTGGTAGAATCTTTTGATTTTCCTGCAGATTGTTATGCAGAATGTTGTGGCCCTTGTGGGAAGCAATGCCTTCACTTGTCTGCACTTTGTTTTTTGGTCCCCCACCCTCCCTTCTTTTAAAGAAAGATAAAGATTACATCTTTTTTAGGTTGTCTTGAGTTTTCTTATTTGTATTTCTTTATTTATATTTCTAATTCTAATTTCTTTTATGCTTTATGTGAATGATCTGATTTATTAGAAAAGAAGAGCATTTTGTGCATATTGTTGGATTATATATTTGGGTTGTGCATGGTTTTTTTTTTTTTTTTTTCCTTAGGAACCAATATTGTTGCATAGTTGTTGAATGTGTGGAACATTGGGTGCTCTTATTGACAACAGGTTTTAATAATCTTGAGGATTGCTTTTATCTGGACATAATATACCTTTTGTTTTTTGTTTTTGTTTTGCTTGGTATTAAAGGAAAAATGATTTGGCTAGGAATGAGATCCTTCTACTAAAATGTAGATTTGAGGGAGAATGTGGTGTGTTGACTGAGACCATGTTTTATGTCCCTAATAGGAACAAGATAAGTTTTGGTATTGGAACAATTTAGTAGTGACCCATTAGATTTTACTAATAATACAATTTTGGTCCTTTTGGTATTAAAGGAAAAATGATTTGGCTAGGAATGAGATCCTTCTACTAAAATGTAGATTTGAGGGAGAATGTGGTGTGTTGACTGAGACCATGTTTTATGTCCCTAATAGGAACAAGATAAGTTTTGGTATTGGAACAGTTTAGTAGTGACCCGTTAGATTTTACTAATAATACAATTTTGGTCCTTTTGTCTATCGTAAATTGTATATTGATGATAGTTACTGCCTTTTCCAAGTAGCTGCTTTTTCCAATTTAAATGATGAAATTTGCATAGTTATTCATTTGATGAAATGATAGTTATTGATATGGTTTAAATTCAGATTGAAATTGTTTTAAATGGGACAGAGGCTCAAAGTTGAGTTTTAATTTGTCTTCAATTAGGTTTTCTGTCAATTTAGGGATTCCAATTCCTATCTTTTTGTAAGAAAATATTGTGGATATGGATGGGTTTCATAGTGGAGATAGTATTGAAGAGCCTCCCAACCCTCAAAATTTGACAACAACCCTACAAGTTTTGCTTTAGCTTCAAGCTCTACTTAATTTCTTTATTCAGATTTCTAATTCTAATTTCTTTTACGCCTTATGTGAATGATTTGATTTATTAGAGAAGAAGAGCATTTTATGCATATTGATGGATTATATATTTGGGTTTTTTTTTTTTTTTTTTTTTTTTTTTGTCCCCTAGGAACCAATATTGTTGCATAGTTGCTGAATGTGTAGAACATTGATGTGCTCTTACTAACATCAGGTTTTAATAATCTTGAGGATTGCATTTATCTGGACATAATATACCTTTAGTTTTTTGTTTTTGTTTTGCTTGGTATTAAAGGAAAAATGATTTGGCTAGGAATGAGTTCCTTCTACTAAAATGTAGATTTAAGGGAGAATGTGGTGTGTTGATTGAGACCATGTTTTATGTCCCTAATAGGAACAAGATAAGTTTTGGTATTGGAACAGTTTAGTAACCCGTTAGATTTTACTAATAATACAATTATGAACACTAAAATACAAATATATTTGTAACAGATTAATGGTGAAATATGAAGCATATATAAATTATTAAACAAACTTTTTAAAAAATCAATGACATAGATAACAAATACTCACAAAGCCTTGGTAGCTTCTCAAAATACACTGCTTACAGCTGCCACATGCATAGACAATCCATTTGACTTAGAGGAGGCTACAAGGTCCTCTTCTTATCACATGGCCATTGATCAGAAGCTCACTGGTGGACTGATAGATATTCTAAGATCTAATAAGGTTGGTGATTGCTTTCAATCTTCTGTCTATTTTGGTTCAAATGCTTTATGCCCCTCCATTCTAGCATTGTTTTAATGTTGAACAAACATAATCATTGATGTGGTATGCTTTGAATTGTGTTGGCCGCCATTTAAGTATGATAACTTATGCTTAATTTTTTAATTGGGAATAACTTATGTTTAATGTCTACTTAATATCTTCAATCTTCAACTGTTTTTTACAACATCATCAAAATCAAAGTCTTGGGTTAGAAAGATTTGGTGGGCATGAGCATTACTTGCAATCAAAGTTAAGCCCATTGCACACTACTTGGAATCTTAGCAATGGCAGCACTTGCACACACAAAAAGTTTTCACCTTTTATTAATTTTTATAAATGTACATATATTTATATTCTCTTATCTCACTCTTTCCTCAAAAAGATACTTAACTATATCCACACACCTAAAACTCCCTGAGAAGCTTATGTTAAAGGTAAAAATGATTTAATTCCTTAGCTAAATTTAGCTGAACTGTTTTACAAAACCGACAAATTTGATACTGACCCATTTCACCCAATATGGTTTTCTTGACAAATGTCAAGATAAGGCACATAGTTCGTTCCTCACCTAAAAAAAGATCCACATTATTTACAGATGTACTTTTTGTCTGAACAAAGTTGCTTGCTTTAGACTCCTAGTTCTGAGAGTTGAGTTTCACTGTTATCAATAATGGTGATTTTGATACATTTGAGGTTAGTTTACATTTGGGGTAGTCTTATTTTTCTTGAAATCCCATCTGGGTTGCTTTAAATGTTTTTTTTTTTTTGATAAGTAAGAAGAGAATATTATTGATAAAAGAATAGCAAGAGAAACACAAAGAGTTCACGGTAGTGAACAAAGGAAAAGAAGAAACAAAAAGCCAGAAGCATCCCCTAATCTATTCTAATAGATGAAAGAAAATCTAAAAGGGTAGAACTATCTGAATAACCCCAACATTGAGACCAATCAAAGAGGGTCCGTTGGCATGTGTCTATGAGGAAAGCTACTTTAAAAATTGAGCTATGGTGGTCTTTATTTCTTATTTAATTATTTTGAAGTTGATTCTCATATTGGTTGTCCTTAACTATCCTAAATTGTATTTGGGTAGAGCTTTGGATTATGGTCCTTTTGCCTATGGTAGGTGAAAAACAAATTTTTTTTTTTCCCCTTAAGAAAAGAGAGAAGAAGTTGACAAAATTGCCTATTAATGATACTTTCTGAGTTTTCACATTTCGTTATCTGTTATATATGAAAATAACACCAATATGTTGTGGTTATCGCACTTTCTCAGATACTATATATAATTCTTATTTTGTTCTCAAAGCCCCTAACTTGGGTAAAGTAGTTGTTTTCTAGGAACTATTTCAAGGCAAAGCAAAAGGGTTTGACATGGAGAAGGCTTTATTGGCAAAGTCTATTCGTGATTTCGAAAAAGCAATATCTATGGTATCTTAGCACAAGAGATGTGGTTGGGAATGTGAGCAAGCAAAGAAGATTTATAAAAATCAATGTTTTAGGTTGAATAAATATATGTACTCTTCTATATAATGCAGATTTGTTGTATTATGTTCTTTCTCTACTCTTTTTGAGTCATAGCAAAAGAATTTGACATTGGTAACTATATTCTATTTATTTATTATGAAAATAAGATTGCGATCATTATTGCAATTTGTTTATTTGTTTATTCACAGTATATATGTAACTATGAAAATAACTTCATTGCCAATGGACCTATGATAGTGGTATTAATCTTTTTGGCATGTATGTATTTTTATGGAGATGATATACAAGATTTCTTTATCCCTTATTTGTCTTTATAATTTTTTATTGGGCACAAGCATGTACAAGATTTGACAATGTTTAATATTTGAATTAGTGAAGATTTTATGTTATGCTTGGGTCTTCTCCATTTAGTTGTATTATTTGATTAGTGAGTCTTGAGACATTTTGATTTAGTGCAACAAATGATAATTGCAATATTGTTTTTTTCTTTTTAAATAATCTCATGCATCGCACGAGTTAGTGACTAGTTATTATTAAAAGAGTCCTTTTTTTTTTTTTTTTTTTTTTTTTTGGGGCCAACTGAAAATGGGCTTAAAACCACAAGCCCTATACGGAGGAGGCGAAGTCCATTTGGGCTGATAAATGGCTTAGGACGAAATGGATTCACACTTCACACTAATTCACAATGCTTCACAAGGAAAGAAAGGGCCTTGCTAGATGGACAAAGTGAACTAATGGAAAAGGAAAACCAATTTCTCAATCCTAGACTATATTCAAATAAATAAATAAAACACACACTTTACGTTGCAGAGTTTTTTCCGACAAAAATCTTTAATTGATTTTTTAAAATTAATTAATTAATTTTTTATTTATATTTGACAAATAACAGTGATATATATATATATATATATATATATATATATATATTTATATATATATATATATATATATATAGTTTTTTTTGGTGGAGAAAAACATAGATCAATAGATTAAAAAAAACCGACTAAATCAGTTTGAAGTATAGAAACAAATTGTGGTGGAACATATTTTCGATGAATCAAATTAATTCAAATAATGAAAATCTTCAAATAGAGGCAGATCTAAATTTCTTAGGCATCTAAATACTAAGAATTTTTATTGAAACCACAGAGAGAAAATACATAAGATCTTTGAGCCAAGCCAGAAATATGATTGCTGAATTAACGAAAATAGTACATTGAAGACATGATTGCTGAATTACACAAATTATTTGCTTCAATAATATAGTATATCATAAACTTGACAAACTATGCTGGCTACCTTCGTAAGAAGTCATCAACCTTGTGCACCTGTGGTAAAGGAAGATAAATTTCAATGAATTATAATAATAAAAAGCTTTGAATTTCTAAAAATGACGTTGAAGTGACTTGTGACTAAGCTGTTCCCCTACAATTTAAAAGATATTCATTAAGCTATTACCAACAAGGCTACAATTTAATTGGTAAATTAAGTATCAATTTTTTTTTAAATTTTTTTTTACACCTTTAAGAAAATTTAAAATGCAAGAAATTTAATTTGTAGAATTATGAAATCCAAACTCATTTAATATTTACTAAATTACAGGCACCTTCCTTAAATTTTATGAAATGACACTCCCCTTCTTAAGTTTTAAGAAATGACAGTATGACTCTCATTCCTTGAGGTTTATATAAATGTAATAGCTAATACATATCTCAAGGGAGGGGAGTGTCATTTTTTCCAAGTTTGAATAAGAATATATTTTTAAGATGAAATATTCTATTAGTGAAATCATAGTTTGGGAGGCATGGACTTAGTTGTTGCATTTATATAAATCTTAAGTGAGGAGTGTTGTGGGTTCCAGTTAGCTTAACTGGTAAAGTCTCTGATGGTTGTATAAGAGATTTGGGGTTCAATCCCCGTCTACACCAAAAACTTATTAGTATCTTGGTCTGATGATAAAGAACTATCATCAGGAGTGAGCGCCATAGGTTGAAACTCTCTAAAAAAAAAATAAGGAGTGTTGTTATGATAAACGTCAATGAATGGTAGTGTAATTTACCCTTTAATATTTATGGAATTAGCAATCCATTTACTTAGAAGATATCATACATATCTATCATAATAAATACCTAATACTAAAATATATAGTTCTATATACAAATACAATCTAGATTTTCTTACAAAAACTGAACATTAGTTCAAATGTAAATTTCAATGAAATTTTTTTTTACCATGTTCTTAAATTTTCTTTTTTCTTAAAATATCTTTAATAGAAAAAAGTAAATGTGAAATTAATTTATTGCATTACAATAACAAAAATTAATTTAATGAATCAATCAAGAATTAACTATTTGCATACTCTTACCAAGTAACATTTTGGAGAAATTACACTTTATCCACTAAATTATATCTCCTTTTACACTTACACCTCTAAACTATGAGAATAAACATTTACCTCCTTAAACTATGTGAATGCACACTTTACCCCATAAACTATATGTTTATTTGAGAAAGTTTTTTAGACTTAGTTAAGAATGTTATATGCATCTAATTATGTTTATTTTAATATATATATATATATATATATATATATATATATATATATATATATATATATATATGAGAGATTACATACTAATTTGGAATTTTAAACAAGCAAGATTTCTCCAATAAATTTGTAGCATTTACGTGTCTGTCACAGCAATTTAGTAAATGTGCCGATAATTTAAGCTTATGTCTTTTATAGGGATCTCTGTCTAGATTAATAGGGGACGTAAGCCAATTTCTTGTGATGTCTCTTTAATAATGGAAATCACTCAAATCTATCTCTCACACACACTCACAAAAGAGAAGAAGAGGAAGAGTAATTGGATTCATTCCCAATCCTATGTATAGTAGAATGAACTAATAAAATTTCAAGTGACTCCAATCTTTTTAGTTTTGCAAGATGGACAGTGGCTTTCTAATTGCTATATGATTCCCTTAAACATTTGGAATGGCTTTATTTAGTTAGTTAGATCAAGTGGAGTGGGTGGATACATTACCAATTAATTCTATATATATACACACACACACATATATCAATGAAAAAACAAAATTTACCTATAGCGCAAACTCCTTGTCTTTGTATACTAGTTTTAAGAATTCTTTCTTGGATTTTATGAAGCTCAACTACAACAGTACTGATGTTCATCCTTTCTCTTGAAAATTCTGTGGAACAAGCAACTCCAATTCCAAGTATCAAAATCAAGCATTCTTGAATTTTGGAACTTCCATTTTGATCCTCATTTTGAGTGTTGTTTATCGTCCTTGTCTCTTCCTCTTGCCTTTCCCAAAGAAGATTAGGATCTATAATGTCAATTTTTCGTTCTGACAAAGCTGCTTTGACAAAGTCATGAAGGTTTAAATTATCTTGAAAAATGCTATCAGTAGGTCTCTTTCCTGTGAACATTTCTAACAATAGTATGACGTAACTATAGGTGTCACCATATAGTGACACTTCATTTCCCATACCATACTCTACAATTGCATGTAACATATGTTGTAAGATAGGCAAATATCTGTACTAAAAAAAGAAGGGAAAGAAAAAAAATATCACAAGTAATAAAGGTTTATTTTCAACGGCATGTAATAAGAAAAAAAAAATTAAAGAGAAGTGAAAATTTGTTATGACACATTTTATCTAGGGCCAGCTTTAAGCCTAGGACTAAGGTTCTGTATGCATAAAATTTCATAAAAGAGTCCCAAGGACCACATCCAAAAAAAAAAAGCTCCAAAAGATTATTTTAAAAAAGAGGAAAAAGGTGGGTTTTGTATTTTTTTTTCTCACACCTCCAAGAAGGCCGCTAAAATATAAGTAATAGAAATCCAATTCAATTGAAACCCTTAACAGTTTTGCAAAAGTAAAATTTATATGAGAGTGTTGATTAAGTTAATTAATTAATATTAGTTGTACAAGAGACGTAACTGAAGTAATTTGCATCTCAAAAAAGCAAAAACTTTGATCTAAAAAAAAAGTAAAATAGATATTATTTGATCGATATTTAACTATTTTAAAAATCTCACTTAAAATTATTGCCTTAGGCATCAAATTGTATTTCGTCGGCCCTAATTTTATCTCTAGATACAATACATCCATATTGAATCTATCATTTCATGCTTGAATTAATAGTAGGAAACTATGGGAAAAAGAAAGAAAATTAAATTTAAGAAATGTAAAATATATTTACCTGGAGGAGTATAACTAACTGTTCCTCTAACCCCAATGGAGCTTGATTGATTAGCAGAACAATCTTGGGAAACGTCATGAAGGAATCTTACTAAGCCGAAGTCGTCAACATGTCCAATCAGGTCATCATCGAGAAGAACATTATTGGGCTTGAGGTCACAATGAACAATTGGTGTTTCACAACGATGATGAAGATAATCCAATGCACTAGCAACATCAATGGCAATATTCAATCTTTGAAGAATACTTAACTTCCCTGGCTCCTCAATAGCCTCATTTATTCTTGGAGTTGGATGCAACCAGTCATCTAGATTGCCATTTCTCAAGAACTCATATACCAAATCTTTAAAATCATGACCTTGATAGTCAATACTTGAACATGCTGTGAGTACCTTTACAAGATTTCGATGTCTGATGTTTCTTAGAGCCCCACACTCGGCCATGAAACTTTTGGAAGCTCTTCGATGTGAGAGGTTAAGCACCTTAATAGCAACCATATGTCTGCCTTGATCAAGAATTCCTTTATACACGGACCCGCTACCCTTACCAATTAAATTAGCAGAAGAGAATCCACTGGTAGCATTTAGGAGACTTTGGTAAGATAAATTCAAAAGGAAATTTATTGAATCAATTGAGATATTTTTCTTCCTTTTTTTTTCTTAAAAAGCAAAGAAGTAGAAGCGATAGAATCAAAGTTACTCCAAAAAGCCCAGAAAGTATAGAGATTATTAATTTCACAGTAAGAGTCAACTTCTTCTTTTTTGATTTGTTGTATTTGCACTTAGGAAGCTGAAACTTAGGTATGCCACCGCAAAGCTCACCATTTCCGTTAAGTGAAGTTGCACTCGTATTCTTGGAAATTCCCTTTGTTGGTACCTCACTTTCAAAATGGTTGTTAGATAGATTTAGTAATTGCAAGTCAAAAAGCTCCAAGAATTTTGGAATCTCACCTGAAAAATTATTGTTGGAAAGATCAAGTTGTTTAAGACCTCTTAACGATTCAAAAGATGAAGGGATGGTCCCTTGGAAGAAGTTTCTTCTCATGGCTAGAAATTCTAGCTTTACACAACTTCCAAGACTCATTGGAATTTTACTAGACAATATTTTTTCAGAAATATCCAAATATCCTAGATTTTTGAAATTTCCTACTTACATTGGAAGAGTATCGGTAAATTGGTTGGCAGAAATGTCCAAACTGATTGGTGAGAATGAGAGACCAATGACTTGTGGAGATATGGAACCATTGAGATTGTTATGATCTAGAAACAAATAAATTAGATTTTGACATTGACCAAGACTTGAAGGGATATTTCCTTGAAGATTATTCTCTTGTAAATATAATTCTATCAAATTTGTGAAATTTCCAAGGGAGGATGGAATGTTCCTAGAGAAATTGTTTTGAGATAAATCCAAAAATTGTATCTTATAAGGCTTTCCAATTTCAAAAGGGATATTGCTAGATAATCTATTATTCCACATTTCGAGTCTCTCCAAATTGATCTGTAAGGTTGAATTTTATTAATCATCTTGTTGGCTTTATTCTGTGCCAAATTTGCTTGTATTTTAGCAATTAGTAACCCTATATTTAGGTGGGAATCATGTAAGGGTGGTGAGTGAGAGAGTGTAAAGAAATGCTCAAGATTGTGCAAGGACGCAGAGACTTGCGGCTAGACTCGCAAGTGACTCACGACTAGCAAGCCGCCAAAGTTGGCACACGTGTGAAGCATGTAGGAGAGCTGAAGAGTCATGCCAGCTGTTGCACTACAGGACAAAAGTGCTAGGCTGGCCAGGCTGTTAGCTCGTGGCTTGAACTCGCGACTCAGTCTAGTTGTGTGGTCAAGTTGTCAGACCACCTTGTTTGGGAAAAACTGACTTTTCACATTCCTTCTCACCCTACTATATATAGACCCTTATACCCACAAAATGTAGAGAGTTTCCAGAGAGAATTTTGAGAGAGAAACCCTAAAGAAAAACAAGATTGATTCATCCACAATCTTCATATAGAGACTCTTCAAATTCCTCCACTCTCTTCCTTTCCATTGTTAAATTCTTGAGAGGTACATTACCAAAACCTTTTCTCACCATACCCATATCTGTGAGAAGGCTGTATGGTGCTTTGGGAAGCAATTAAGATGAGACCAATTTTATATTGGTAGATGTTATGGTCAAGTAGTAGAATTCGGTAAACTAAAGAAGAAATAGGTTTGGCGGAACCTCGTTGGAGTAGGAGCTTGAAGGGCTTAGGTACAATGGGTAGATTAGGCTTGGAGGGTCTTTTACTGTTCATGTATCCCAACTACATTCTTTAGTAGATTATTTACCGTTTAGAGGGTGGCGGAGAGGTTTTACGCCGAGGGCTTTGGTTTCCACTTCGATAACATATCATGTGTTGTCCTTGTGTTTGTATCTCTCTTTCCTTAATCTTTGCTATTTAATTTCTGTTGTAGATGTGATTTTATTTGGTTTAGATTGTTTATCAATTCTGTATTAAGCTTAGGTTCATATTCTGCACATTAATTGTTTGATATTAAGCTTGAATTGGTAACTTGTTAATTGGGGGTCTAAACGTTCATAGTGTTTTATACACTAATTGAACTTTCATGATCAAATTTCCTATCCTAGTAGGAATGTATCCAAATATTTGGTTATTATCTAGGTATAATTCAGTAAGATCAGTTGAGAAGTTGCTAATGCATTCAGGCAACTTGCCCCTGAAATTGTTGCCATTTATAGCCAACTTCCATAGATTGGTTGCATTTGTCAAGGAACAGAGAAAGCTCAAGTCATTTGCTTCCTCATTTCCAAGAAAATTGAGGGCAATGAGAAAACGCCTCATTTTATTTAGCTTCTCCAAAGAATGAACTTTTCCGGTTAGTTTATTTATACCCAAATAAATTGTATTTAGATTTTTGGCATTGGATATTGAAACAAGGATAAATCCTGTAAATTGGTTTCGGCTAATGGAAAAAAATTCGATTTTTGGTAAAGTGATGCCTATGTTTGATGGAAGACGTCCTTGGATTTGGTTGTCCCCTATATCAAACTGTGTTAATGAAGAGAGATTGTAGATTGGGGGAGGAATTATACCAAACAACCTATTTGAGCCTACACCAAAAAGTGTAAGTTTGGTTAATTGGCCAAAAGAATAAGGGATAATCCCACCCAAGTGATTATAAGTTGCAGAAAACCCTTTCAGAAATGATAGGTTTCCAAAAGAGAGTGGAATACTTCCTGTAAGATTATTCTTGGGAATAGCAAATATTTGGAGCTTAGACAAGGTAGCAAACTTTGCAGGTATTTCACCTACCAAATAGTTTAAACCAACATTAAACTCAATGAGGTTGGTGCAACTAGATAAATTGCTATGAATTATGCCACTGATAGTGTTGTTGTCCAATCGCAAGACTTGCAGTTTTCACAAACGGCCAATTTCTGTAGGGATTTCACTATGAAAACTGTTATTTTGAAGGGTTAGATTCCTCAGAAAACTTAAATTTCCAACAAATGGTGATATAGGGCCTACCAGTTTTTGTGATTGCAGGTTCAGTACGGTGACTCTTTGATGTCGGTGACCACAGGTAACCCCTTGCCATTGACAAAAGTGAATGCTATCATTCCAAGAGCTCATAATCCCAAAAGGGTCATGAGTTATCTTGGCTTTGAACTCAAACAATGCCAACTGGTCTGTCACATTATTCCAGCTAGTTACAGAGGTGAGAAACAGGCAAAAGCACCAAAGAAGAATAAAAGCATGCACGTAAAAAGATGAGGGTGGTGAAAGTCCCATGGAATATGGTTCAAGGAACTTTGTTCATGTAAAATGTTGGTAATTGGCTATGTGCTGAAACGGTACATCTGTGTGTTGTCCAGAGAGGAAGAGGGCTGATATGGCTATTTAGCACTTCAAGAAGCAAATTTATAGCAAGAGAAAGGAGAGAATCAGTGCAATGTGATGTTCGGACCCACTCCAAAATTCAAGAGTTACTAATGTTCACATTGATGCCATAATTTTGGTTAACACAAAAGTCATTTTGTGGGACCTAATGGTTCTATGGGGGTCTTGACACGGCACAACCACCATTCTCTTGGGAACTGCTACATCTGGCTCCTACACAAGATTTTAATGAAATAGTAGATTTTAGATCGTGGTTCTAGAGATTGATTCTAGCCTAATCATATCCTTGAATGAGGCTAAAATCAAGGACACCTTGTCCCCCTTTGGTCAAATACTTAGGCTTGAAAATATTCGGGTTCTAATGTACATTCAGTTTATCACTAATTATTCTTAAAAAGTCCAGTCTAATTGAATCAGAAATGGTTGAAGTTTTCCGTGTTTAAAGACTTGGGAACAACATTAACATGGCCCAGGTCTTGGTGGTCTTCTCTTTTTTACCCTGTTTAGTGTTTAGTCATTACCATTAAACGTTTTCCCATTATATATTGAACGTAAGACCCTTAATGACCCTACATGTAGCTGGAATGAAACAATCTTACGATGCTGAGGATTGGTTTACTCGGACCAAAAAGTTGTAAGCGTATAATTTAGGCATGAAATATACCAAACACACTGGGTATACGTCAACTAATGACGTATGCGGCAACGTCAATTGCTAACGCAGTAATTTGAAAGTGCTGTAGTGTGTCAACTTTCAACGTTAGAAGAGTTGAAGCGCTCAGATGGGGGAATCTAGTAGTGGAGGTTTTGAAAAATTGGAAAATATTAGTATTATTATCAAAAAAATCAACTTTCAAGGTTAGAATAATTGAAACCTGGGCTCAGATGGGAAATCTAGTTGTGGAGGTTTTGAAAATTTGGTAAATATTAGTCGTATGGAGCACTAGCTTTGGTAAAAGTCCATTATAGTTATTAATTTGAGTTTACTTTTTTGGGCAACAATTTTAAGTCAAGACTTACAACTTACGTTTATATTATTATAATGAGTCTTATTAACGGGTATTTTTAAGGTATTTTTTATTGAATTATTTGATTTAAAAAATATTTTAAAAACTTTTTATGACAAAGAAAAAAGTACTTGATTTTTTTGATAGTTTTTTATATTTCTTATGAAAGTGATATTAAAATTTTCCTAAAATAACTATTAATAAATTTACTAAATACACCCGTTAATGGGACTCTTATAATAATTTTATGGGGTCTAATACCAAGAGTCTTAAAGTTTAGTTGGTTAATGTTAAAAGGTTTATTTTGTTATGTACATCAAGGGTTCTAATTCTTTAAGTCCTCTAGGTTCGTACTATCACACCCTTGTGAAGCATTAGAGATATGGAGAATCTTAACCATTCGATGATTCCAACCCTGATAATACACCAACATCAAGAGACCACATCTTTTTTTTTTTGGTTGTGAATGAAAATTCCACAGGTCTTTATTTCTAATTCATCTGAAGTAATTAATTAATGTCCCACATTTTTATTTTTTGGTTAAAATACAATTTAGTCCTTCACTAGCTCATCATCCATAGTAACCATGTGTCAACCTCAAACGCTCATCCATAGAATTGGTCCACACATCTATGTCCATCGAAACCTTACGCCACAGTTGTGCGATGCTCACTTGGGTGTATTTCAAGTATACGCACCTTGTCCCCAACTATGAAAGGGGCCTTTGTTAACCTTGTCACCTTGCTACGCATTGCCCGCTGCTCTAACACCTAGTGAGAGAACATATTGGGAGACTCCTTTGTTGAGAGGTTAATAATGTAATATATAGGGACATTACTTTACCCAAAATCTTAGACTTAAGGGTTTGGAATCAACTATATCATTTTAACTACTCATTCTTATAAGTATTTAATGTGAGACTTTATTGAGTTATTCACATATGTATATCTAACAATAATGATATTTAAGACAATATTAGAGCAGTGCTAACCAGCCCCAAAGATGGTTCTTAGGCATAAAATTAAAAAGCATCGTCATTTTTGAATTCTATTGGCAACCCCTAATTTGGTTTGTCTTCTTTAAGGATTTGTCCGGCCACAAGGACGGGTCTTCTTGGTCCTCGGTCCTTTCATTGTTCCCTGTGGGTCATTTACTCAAAAACGTTATTCCATAATAAGCGAAGATTAGAAATTCTAAACCCTCTTGACCCTTAATGGCTTAATTATGTACTTTGCATGAACCAACCTTATGATGATGGCAGATTCAGGATTGGTTGTCTTGAACCAGTAAGTTGTAATCGTGCGATTTGGGCATGGGAAACATAGTACCATTCATGAACGACGGATCATAAGTAGGACTTTCATTGATTTAAACCGAGGTTCGTTACTTAAAAGAAAAAAAAAAAAGTTGATGATTGGTGAAACTCAGCCTCCAGGAATTAAATGAGTAATTTTGAGTTTTACCTTGAAGTTCAACATGTTCATTACCAGTTGTTATTATTACTTGTTTTACAGAATTAAGCTAAGCATGATATTCAACAGGGACGGAACCAAGATTTGAGCTTAAGGGAGCCGAAGTATAAATAAAATTTTTTTTGAGGACTCTTTAAATTTTATCATCTTAATACATTACAATCCAATATTTGTAGATGCAACTAAAGATCATGTTGCAATAAACTAATACCAATTTCTTTGGAGGTGATTTTTTTGAAATTTTTTGAGGATTTTAAAATTTTAGGACATCAACACTAGAGATTGGCAAGTCTACATCATCAATATTGACTTTTGAATTATTTATTTGTTTGTTTGATTGTTTTTTTTTTTTGTTGAAAAAATCAAAAGAAAATATTTTAGTTTCTTACTTCTTGTTATTCTTGGTCTATGGGGTATGTTTAGACTGGATTTATGTTCTATTTTGTTTTTAACTTTGGTTTATCTAGACGTTATTCTTATTATTCTTGGGACAACTGGCTTTGTTTTGACTAGAGGATTTTTTTGGTTATTCATGGGGCAATCAGATAATTTTTATTTTTGGGTCTAATGGGTCAATTTTTAAATATTTTTGAAGGAGGGGGGGGGGGGTGGTCAAAGTTATATATTTTGGGGTAAATTCTTAATTTTTTGGGTATTCATATATACTAAACATAATTTTTGAAAAATCTGGCATGGCCCCTAGCCCCCCAGTCCTCACCTAGTTCCATCTCTGATATTAAAGATGTAAAGTTCTGTGGCTTCTTCGTCTTGGTTCGATCACTATCACACGCTTAGCATTAGAGATGTTTCCATGGAAAATCTTAACCATTCCAAACATCAAGACACCAGATTTTTGTTTTGAATGAAAATTCCGTAATTATTGTCTGTTTCTCATACAGTAAACGTAATTAATGTCCCACAATTTTTTTTTGGTTAAAATACAATTTAGTCCCTCAAAATTTGCATGAGTTGTTAATTTGGTGCTTAAAGTATTATCAATTTATTCTATCGTGTTTACAAATGTGATCAACACAGTCCTTCTGTTAACTACTACCGACGTTAAGTACATATAATGACACCATTTTTGTGTAAAATTTACTAACAATTTTATTTATTTATTGGTAGTCATGTGCAAGTTGAACGGCTTTTACTAAAATGATTTTACTAAGGATATGTTTAGTATACTGAATGTTCATTACAGCAGGAATTATAATTTTTATTACTAGAAATAAAATGTATTGTAATGGAATAACTAAACTCATTCATTAGTTTGATTGTGAGTTGTAACATTAGAATAGATTTTAAGATTTATTTTAGGAAATATCTCTTCATACAATTATATTTACTAGAAAATAATATATTTTAAATTTTAGAGAGATGAGTTATTTTTTGATAATTTTTTATTTCCATAATTGTCTCTTTTTTTTATAAGAATTTCCATAATTGTTAGATGAATATGGAAAGTTTGTTTATTTTGAAATATATTAATGTTAGAAATTATTACATGTACTAAGGAATATCTATTACAATCCTTTTAGAGAGAGGATTATTTATTCTTCATTTTAAAGAATAACTATTCATAAGGAATGACTATTTTTTTGTAATAAAAACATAACAAAACTATTGGATAGCTAAACCATAAAAATAGTTATTACATTATAGTGCCTATTATAGTCTACCAAACATGTCCTAACACCACAAACTATTGGCGGAAACCCACATCTAACATTAAACAGGAGAAATGCACTAGGGCCACTTACTATGGTCTTCCTTAGTAGTTGAAGCAAGGGAGTCAATCTCGTATCAAAGGCTGTACCGGTTTGACCAGTGGAACAATATATTTCTGTACCGATCAATATCAGTGTATTGTTTCGAGTTTACCATTATTCTTTTTATATTAATAAATAAATATGTGTGTGTGTGTGTTATAATAAATATAAAAGTTTACCATAAAATATTAACTCAATGCAGAACAAATTATTTATGATTTTAGACTTTAGCATCAATTAAAAGAAAAAAAAAAACACAATATAAAAAATAGAAAGCTTAATTGTTCATTGCATACTAAGAAAACAAATAATACTAATAAGTTAATGCAAGTAAGTTACAATTCTACCCTTACAAAAATTCAAAAATTATAAAACTTAAAAAAAAAAAAAAAAGATTTTATTTTTTATTTTTTTGGGTATCGGCCAGTATTGCCTGAAATCGGCCGGTATAGCCGGTACATGGCCAGTATGGCTGGTATTTAAACTAGTACAAAACGTTGGCATTTTGATACCAGTATACGTACCGGTACAGTACATACTAGCCGGTACTGGTACGGTATTGACTACCTTGAGTTGAAGGAGACAATATATACTCCAATCCCACTTTTCCAAGAATGCCACTTACGATCTCTTGTTGCATTCAACCATTAGTGACCAAAGCTCTATAAATCACAGTAAATAGATGAGGACTTGCATTTCAACCATCAGAGAGCAAATGATTCATGGGTGGACTAGCTAAGATTATTGGACATTTCTATTGTTGATTGAAGTAGCAATAGTGCATTTGGATTTGGTAACTTAAATTCTATTGATCTACAAGGTTTATGTTTTAGATATTTTAAATAGGGTTTCTTTTATTTGTGATTATTTTTTAATGAGTAATGCTATATAGACACAAAATATTTTATAACATTTTTACAAAACATTGATGTGACCAACTTCTTATTGGTTTTCATCTAGATCTACCATTAATATCATTTTTTTATTTACCAATAATCACTTACCACATCAATATTTTGTAAAAAAATTTGTAAAATAATTTATATTTCTAGCATTATTCTTTTTTAATTAATAAAATTCCACTGAAAAATATGTGAGGGAGCGAGATGATTAATTGAATCTCAAATAATTAAGATCTCTTGATAAATTTATTCCTATCATTACCCGATGCCCAGAAAGTGTACATGACAAAGAAGCAAGACTCGTGGTTTAATGTTGGTTTCATTCAACCCCGCAAGCCGAACTTAACTATTGAAAAACACTTCTCTTTAAGCTTATTGTCTGAATCTCTCAAATAGCACTTATCTTTCTCATCACTTGATCAAATCATAATAAAATATTTAGATGAAAGTCTCACAAATGAACAAGAAATGAACAAGAGATTTATAAAAAATAGTTGAAAGATAATGACATAATACACCAAAATGATAATAATAAAAATAATCATAATTGTGTCAGGCGAATAAATGTCACAGTGGCCCAAGGTTTGGGGCCAAGGCCTAGGAAGCAAGTCCACAACAATTAATTTTTAGAGATGGATGATGTGCTATCGTAGGCAACCAAAAATAAAACTTATACTCCTAAAAATACATGTAGTGGTGTGAGTAAAGATCGTTCCCATGGAGAGTGTCTAGCCTAGTTTTATGCTATGTGAACAAGGAGAGGGGGGGGGGGGGGGGGGGGGGCTTTGAGTATAATGAAAATTTTTAAGAAAAACAACTAAGGAACAATTCAAATTAAAGTATCGAAGTTAATCAAAAGAACAAACTTTGGTCTAAGTCAACATCCACCATCGGAATATTATAACTGATCATCGATGCAAGCATATATCAATTCACACTTTGAATATTCACCGTTGGAACTATTTTCCTATTTCTCCTTAGTTACGGTTAATTAGAAAACAAGCGATCTAATTAACCCTAACTACTAAACAACACAAGACAAGCACTAAAGGTTCAATCTAGTAGCCGCCTTAAGAATTAGAGAGATCGATGAAGCTAAACAACACAAGCACAAGCGGTTGCATTTAATTTAGTCAAGCATTCTTCCTAAGATATAATAATTTCTAACGCAGCAAATCATCAAAACTTGGCCGTTTCACAAATTAGAGGGATCAAACAATTACGGATTTGATATCTAACCTAGCAATAGATTGTAATGAATAATAAACTAGTAGGCCTCCTAGTAATTAAACGAGACAATCATGAAAATAGGCACATAAGAACATCTAATATTCAAAGCATAAATTGAACAATAAAAACAAATTAGATCTCAAAGTTTTATTGATTCCGAGGCTTTAGTTTCCTTCGACTAAGTATAAAAGTTTAGCCAAGCAAGACCATGTTGAAAACTCAAAGGAGAAGTTAGAGCAGAGGGGAGAGAGAGGCGTGTGTAGTCTCTGATTTCTCATCTCCCTTTTACACGTTAATTCCCCCTTTTCCAAGCCTACAAAATCTCCTAAAAATATTCTAAATAATAATATCCTAATCTGACTAATTAAGGAAAATATTAAAAATAAAACAAAGTCCTAATATTACTAGGAAAGTGGTGTTTTTTCAGCTAGAATTTTCATACACTAGATCTGGAAGCATCTGAAAATAAATCGCATCAGGAATTAGAATTTCAGGCAAAGGAACATTCCAGAACGTCAGCAGTGCAGGTGCAGCAACTTCAAGCCCGATTTCGACCTTAATTCATCCAGTATCTCTCAAAACTAAAAACATGAAAGTTGTATAGATTTTTCTTGGCGTTCCATAGCATCTTGAATCATCTAATTGGAGCTCTGATGAGAGAGTTATGCCCAGATTACAAAGCGATGTTGAAACTGTCCAAAATCGCCCAATTAGCTACGTTTTGCACTTAATGCCTCCATTTGCATCCTAAATCAAAATATGAGAAAAATGAGTACATTTAGGCACCAAATAAGTATAAAAGATTAAACATTAAGCGAGAAAAATATTACATTTTGCATTCCCATCAATGGGATTAGAGGACCAACTCGTGGGTTCCTTAGCAAAAGGGGCTGACGCCAAAAAAGAAAAGAAAAGATTTGGACAAAAAATAATGCAGAACGAGTCATAAACAAAGTGCGAAGATTGTATTAAGAGCCTCCTCGGTCGACTGCAGAAGAGTGGTTTGCTCTAAAGAGTTACAAGTTCAATAATTTGCTCATGATAAACAGAATCCAATCATTGTTCAATGGGGTTCCCCCTCCTTTTATATCTGCTATCTTTTCATCTTGTCCCTCCACATGGAGGAGGGTTGATATCCCCTAGATACTTATCTCATCCCACCCTTGGGGGAAGTGCTGGATGAGTTATAGGCTGTCCTGGTACTATTTAGGTGTCATTTCGGCCATAAATGTGACTAACCTAGTTGGTGTAGGGAATTTAATGCAGAGGTGATGGGAATTTTTTCAACACGTTTTCCCTCTATTGTTCATCCACCCCCCTACTTTGGCGACCTGCCTCAGTCCAAATCCCTGAGCGGTGCTAATATCCTTCTTTTCTTCCTCAGGTTGTGAGGGGCCCTTATCCTATCCTTTTTCCCTGATAGGCCTAGCATATTTCCTCGGTCACCTGCCTATTGAAATAGGTGAGTGAGTGATTATTAATAAATAATTTAAAAAAAAATGGTAATGTGGTGAGTGATTATTAGTAAATAAAAATTGATGTAAGTGTGCGAACCAATAAAACTTTGCCACCTCAATAGTTTGTAAAAATGTCCCCCCTACTTTGGCGACCTGCCTCAGTCCAAATCCCTGAGCGGTGCTAATATCCTTCTTTTCTTCCTCAGGTTGTGAGGGGCCCTTATCCTATCCTTTTTCCCTGATAGGCCTAGCATATTTCCTCGGTCACCTGCCTATTGAAATAGGTGAGTGAGTGATTATTAATAAATAATTTAAAAAAAAATGGTAATGTGGTGAGTGATTATTAGTAAATAAAAATTGATGTAAGTGTGCGAACCAATAAAACTTTGCCACCTCAATAGTTTGTAAAAATGTTATAGAAAATTTTGTTGCTATAACATTACTCTTAAAAGAATCGATGACAGTGTTGGGGGAGGGGGGCAAAGTGTAATTTTATTGAACAAAATTGCTAAAATTAGTATCTATTAATATACTAATATTTTTATTAAAAAAAAAAATTTGGGGGGGGGGGGGGGGGGGGGGATAGCCCCCCCAAGTCCATATCTTGCTTCGTCCATGGTTTCACCTATGTCATCCACTCCTAATGAGCGCTCATCTATATATATATATATATATATATATATATATTACTAAAAGCTGAAACATAGAATTTAATGTTGCTACGCTCTAGTTGAGCCACCTCGTCCTCCACCTCATACTTAAAAAAAAAAAAAAAAAAAAAAAATCATTTCTTCCTTTATGATTTCTCTCTATTTAAAAAACAAAAATTAAATATAGATCATGAGCAAACATATTGATACACTCTATTAAGATGACTATTCATCTCCTTCTAAAAAAAGAAAAAAAAAAAAAAAAAAAAAAAAGAAAGAAAAGAAAAAAGAAAAAAGAAAGAAAAAGATGACTATTCATATGCTACTAAGCTACTACATATACTAAATCATCTCAATTGTTATCCATACAACATGAGTTATTATCTTTAGTTATGACTATTCACATTCTTCCATCAAAAATTGGAATTTGGAAGCAAAACGGTTTCTTTCTAATGTAAATGCAATGCTAGAGTCTTCTATCCAAATCACCCTTCTACTTTCAACAGCTAATCCAAATCTTAAATATTCTACCTGTAAGTTCTCTCTCTCCATCTCCACTTTAGTTTTTTTCCCCCAAATTTTTGTACTTAGCCAATGCCTAGTGAATATGCATGACAAAGGTGTGCAAACTATCAAGAATTCAATTCAACTATTGATTATTGCTTACAATCCCAGAAGAATTCATCGATTCTTTATTGAAATTTTTGGTAATCAATTTATTTTACGTATCACTCTTGATTTTTGTTTAGGTGTGTTTCATAATGTTGAATTATCACTATATCTATATTGCAACTTCTGATTACTTTTTGAATGGTTAATATTTTTTGTTTAATGTTAAGACTAAATGCTAATTTGCTCACAATGTGCATGATGTTATATTTCTAGAAGGTAGCCAACCAATCAATATAACTCATTTAAAAAAAAAAATTTTATTTTGTGTTTTTTTATTTAGTCACAATACAAATTGTTTTTTTACCAACCATTGGCACTGGCACTCTTATCTATGTGTTTAGCAATATTCATGAACTCTTCTCTTGGCTTTGTATTTTGACTTATTTTCTTTACATATACCAATTATGGTCTGTAAAAAATGCGTGCCCTTATTATTTTCAAGGTATCTCTCTCTCTCTCATTACATTTTTCTTATGTGCATCATGTTTGTATTTATCTATCTAACTTATATATATAATCTTTTGATGTCTTTTTTTTTTTCTTTTCTTGTCCTTAAGATTGGCCCTTACAACAAATAGATTTCATACTAAACAGAAACTCAATTATGTTGTCATCATTTTTGTTTTGTTTTTTGTTTTGTTTTGTTTTTTTATTTATTTATTTTATATATATATATATATATATATATATATATATATTTATATAATTTTAAGGGATATTGAAGGAGAATAAAAGTGACTTTTAGAGTAGCTTGGAGTTCCAATCTTTCTAGGTTGACATAAAAGTTTGAACTATTTTATACAAAAATTATTGTGTATATATGTCAATTTTTCTCAACATAAAACTTATCTGCTTGACATATTTTGTCTATGAAAGCCAAATAGAATCACTTGGCATTTCTTCCATGGCGGAATTGTCTCCCTCTAAAGACTCATATCTTAATGAATTTGACAACTCTACTTAGTAAGCTTTTATTCTTTCTCTTTCTTATTCTATTCTCACAATTCAATATTTTATTACAATCACCAGATAAAAATATCTAGATTATTATTTTAATTGTTTTGTCTTTTTGTGTTAATGGATTCTCATAATTTTGATTATTTTTTATTCATAAGGTAATCAATTAGGTTTGGAATTATTTTATGTAATGGGATTGTAATTATGGGTTACTTGGATTAAAATAAGTCCTTTTGGAATTTTTTCTTGCAATGTGTCTCCAAGCAACTTGATACACAGTTCTCATGCCCAATAAAGATTAAAGTGTTTTTATAGTTGTTTAGAATGAAAAAATATCAATATATTTTGTGGGAGATATTTTTGTAGTATTAGATTGACTTGATTCTTTTAACATTCATTTAGTGATAATCAAACTATAAATTGTTAGATTTTTTTTAGAACTCAAAAGTTTTATACATAACTTTTTTTTTTTTGAGAAACATTTTATACGTAACTTATTGTATAGAAAATGATATTTGGATTTTTTCTTTAAGTAGTGAAATTGAAGTAAACGTGTTCAATAGACTTTGTTTGTTGTTTGAGGACTTAGAATGTGGTGGAGTTGGGAAATATTTCAACTCTATAAATGTGTAATAATCATTTCTTTGATTTATACAAATTTCTATAATTTTGATAATATATATTTTTCACCTCTACGTTTTGTTTTGTTACATTCATTTGTGTGATTATGGAATGTAATAATTTTTATTCAATATATAGTCTTATTAATTGAATTTTCACTTTAACATTTTCCTATGTTATTCTATAAGTGAGCTATGTTTGGATGATAAGGTGCTAAGGTGCTATATGTCATATTTGGATTGACATATGGCAAATTTCAACAATTAATTTCTCAATAATTGTTGAAATTTGAAATTTTTCTTTACAATTTAGAATAATTGTAAGTAAATAAGAACCAAATGAATATTTTTGGAAACTGCTCATGTTAATATCTTTTAAAAAATATACTTAACTTTTCACCTAATTATTTGAAATTTGTTAAATGAATCTTAAATTTCTAGAAATTGCACTTGACAATGCAAAAATTCACCAAGATAAAATATTTAACTAATGAAGTATTAAAATATATTTAAGTTTCAAGACTTGAATTTCTTAATTTTAGATTGAATGTTTAAGGAATGTGTTCTTTGAAAAGATATGGATAAAAGGTGGGCTTATTAAACTAAATATCTAATAATAAATATTCAAATTACAAATGTTACTATATATTAGGTACAAATGTTTGACTATTCAACCATCCAAATTGATTTCAACTTTTCATTTTCTTCTTTCTAATTTCAAGTAAAATTTTTTTTTTTTTTGAGGTAATAGATAGAACTTTTATTGATGTAAGAAAACTATAATCAGGTACAGTATGGCCGTGTGTCACCCGGCCAAAGATGAACCATTACAAGCAGTTGCTGAAACAACCTGACCTGGTGTTTGTATACCAGAAGGACCATAGCAGCAAAACTAAATAGACAAACTACCACAGTGTTGAGCCAAAAAGATAATACTTTTTGACACAGGCACTACCCCCTTACCATACTCTTGAAACAAACACCAAGTAAACAAAATTTTCCCCAGTCACGTAGTTACTTGAGTAGCCGAGAGGGTCTGGTATGTAGCAAGCAACTCCAGGGCCCCTTCATATATCACTTTGGGTTGTGATTGAACATTTTGAAAGTAGGCTTTGTTCCTTGCATTCCAAATCGCCCAAGTTGTAGTGCACCACTGTTCCATCTCCTCTCGTGTCAGTTTCTTTTGCATCAACTTGAAGAGCTGGAAAAAATCTCGCGCATTGTTGTTACATTTCTACACTTTTCCTCCAGCCAACGACCACACATTGCGGGCAAAGGGGCACTCTCAAAGCAAGTGAGCTTCTGTTTCAGGGTGTTGGTGGCAGAACTCGCAGGTACTCTCCACAACCACTCTTCTTCTATACAAGTTGTCTCGTGTTGGCAGAATATTGGACACAGCCCTCCACATAAAGTTTCTGATCTTTGGTGGGACATTAAGTTCCCAAATCAACTTCCACAGCTTGCCTTCCTCCCCATCTCGTGAGTGTTCCGCTTCCACCCCTTGTTTTAATCGAATAGCAACTTGATAGGCCGACTTAACGGAGAACTCGTGCTTCCTGTTTTCCCTCCATATCAATGTGTCTCTCATTCGGTCTCTACTGAGTGGGATGGCCATTATCTCGTCGCATGTTTTTGTGGCAAACATCCCAGCCACTTTATTTCTATACCACTGCCAAGAATGTTTATCAATCATCTCCGCAACTCTTAGGCTTGGTTGCACTTCCCCTTTAAAGACAAGTTTGTGGGAGAGCCACTTGTCTGATTCAGCCATAATATTGACTCCATTTCCCACTCTCCACCTAGAGCCTTCTTGTATCACCTCTCTTGCAGCCAACAAGCTTCGCCACACATAGGATGGGTTGTGGCCCAACTCAGCCTCCATGAAAGAACACTCTAGAAAGTATCTTGCTTTATATACCCGGTAGAACAAAGAGTGTGTTTAGTGTAGCAATCTCCAAGCTTGTTTAGCCAACATAGCTAAGTTAAACGCTTGTATGTCTCGAAAGCCCATTCCTCCCTTCTTCTTTGTTGTACATAGTTTCTTCCAATTTATCCAATGTATCTTCTTCTCATTTTTTGTTTGCCCCCACCAATATCTAGCTATTATAGAGTTGATAGAATCACATAGGGAAATATTGATTAAAACTGTTGCACAAGTTATCCCCATATACCCTATGTGGGGATAGCTTGTGCAACAGTTGATAGAATCACAATCCATCATAATTCTCGCGCCCAACATTTGCTGAATCGTTAGTTTGACCTCCCCTCTTGTATTTTTGCTAAAGAACAATGATGTTTTTTGCCTATGTATTGCTTGCCCGGATGTTGCTTCATAAAAGCCCAAAATGTCCATTAGGTCCTGACATTCCTCTATTGATGATTAACAAAATAGTAGGCTATCATCAGCAAACAATAGGTGGGAAACGCACACCCCATTTGGGCTAAATAAGACCCCATGTAGCTCTCTATTCTCCACAGCTCTTCTTATCATTCCAGATAGATCTTCAGCACAAAGTAAGAATAGGTATGGTGATAAGAGGTCTCCTTGCTTAATACCCCTTGATGGTTGGATAAAACCTTTCGGCTCCCCATTTATCAAAATTGAGTATGAAGTTGTCCTCACCATCTCCATTGCCAACTGGACCCATTTCACATCAAAGCCCAATTTTTGCATCACTTTCTAAGAAAACCCCATTCCACCCTATCATATGCTTTACTGATATTTAGCTTCATCGCCATTTGTCCCTTTTTTCCACTCCTCTTATTTCGCATCCTATGTAACACTTCAAAAGCTACAGTGGTATTGTCAATAATCAGCCTATTTGGTACAAAGGCACTTTGGGCATTAGATATTACATTTGGCAAAATCAATTTCAGCCTATTTGCAATAACCTTTGATATAATTCTAGCTACCACATTTTCTAAACTAATAGGCTGAAAATCAGTCATATATAGTGGTTCATTATTTTTTGGAATCAATACAATATGTGTATAATTCATTTTATGTAGCATATGACCCGAATGGAGGACAAATAGAACATTTGTGACATCAACTCCAATAATATGCCAGAATTTTTGGAAGAAAAAAGGGGACATACCATCGAGACCTGGAGATTTTGATGGATGCATCTGAAAGAGAGCTCTTTGGACCTCCTCTGCTATATAGGGTTGGAAGAGGCTTTGGTTCATCTCTAGAGTGCCCACCCTATCCACCGAACTCAATACTGTATCCATTTTTGAGGGGCTTGTCGAAGTGAACAACTCCTGAAAATAATTTTCAGCAGCTAATGCTATACCCCCATCAGTCTCCTGCCACACACCATATTTATCATATATTCCTGAAATGTTATTTTTTCGTCGTCTCTGGCTTGCCTTCTAGTGGAAGAACTTTGTGTTCTTATCTCCTGCTTGTAACCAGATAGATCTAGATCTTTGTCGCCAATGGATCTCCTCATGGTACAGTATTGTATTAATTTCCTCCTTCACCCTCCTAATTTCCTCCAAATGCTCTCTTGGATTGTCCCCGGTCAATTCTTCCAATATCCCTTGCTTCTCTTGGATTTTACTTTTTGATTGACCAAAGGTGACTCTACTCCACCCCACTAAAGCACTCCTGCATTGTTTAATTTTTTCAAATAAACAATACATAGGGCTGCCAATAGTCACCGTATTACTCCAAACCTATTAGACAACAACTTCACAATCAGGGTTTGTCACCCACTGCTCCTCAAATCTTCGTGGTATTTTTTTAACTCGGTGTTGGTGGCTTTGAGGATGTGTGGTGAGGAGGATAGGGACATGATCAGAGTATGAAGCTTGAAGATGAGAGACTCGAGCCTGTGGGAATAATTCTTTCCACTCCATTGTTGCACAAGCCCTGTCAAGCCTTAGCTGAACAAATGCATCACCCTCCCTTCCATTATTCCAAGTAAAAATGTTTCCACTATACCCCAAATCAACCAAATTGCAGTGTAGTAGCGTGTTGCAGAAGTTATTCATAAGTTGTAGTGGTTTAGGATTTCCCCCTTCCTTTTCCCTTGATTACAAAATCTCATTATAGTCCCCAATACACAACCATGGGGAACTTCTTGTTTTCAGGTGCTTGAGCAATGACCAAGTTTCATGCCTTAGTTGTTCTTCCGGCTTACCATAGAAACCTGTAATTCACCACGGTGGATTTTGATTTGCCATAATAAGGGCATCTATATGGTTTTGTGTGTAGGTTTGGATGTGCAGGTCCACTTCATTCCTCCAGAGCATTGCTAGGCCTCCTCTTCTTCCTAGACATGGAACTGCCAAAATAGAATCATGATGCAACTCACCTTGTATCCCTCCCATCTCCTCAATGGTTTGTTTTGTCTCCATTAGAAACAAAATAGTGGGAGCTTTTTCCCTCACCAAGTGAGAGAGCACATTCACTGCACGTTGGTTCCCAAGCCCCTGGCAGTTCCAACTTAAGACGATCATTGCTCTCGGCGGGGCTGAGAAGCAGCCGGCGCCGTTGTTGTTTGCATGTTATCACTGTCATCTTGGCACTTCTATCTCTTCCTACTCTCTAACTCTGTGTTCTTCTCACTTATCTCTAATTTTTCCTCCACTTCCAATCCTCTCTTCTTGCCACCTGCCTTACCTATTGTTGGACCCGTGGGTATTAGATTGTTTTTCTTTGGTAGTTTCCTCTTGTATGGCTGCTGCGTGGCCCTCTCTTTTCTCTCTGTCGTGTTCAGTTTGGTGGCTATGGTTTTGTCACTTAAGTGATCATGTGACTTAGGCATGATAGGTGCGGCGTTGGGTTTAGGGTTTGGGAGGTTTTTAGTGGCCATGTCAACGCTGATTAGGACCGAGTATAAGTGCATTCTGTCATCGTCATTCAGCCCCTCAGTATCCAACCGTTGGTTATTTCCTTTCTCCGTAATCACGTCTAGATTCGTTGTGGAGGAATTAGTTATAGATGGAAAAGAATTCCCATCCGTAACTGATGCTGCATTAACTCCTGAAATGCTCATGGCATTTACTTCCTTCATCCCGTGATTTCCGGAGCTGCCATGCACATTCCCATGACTTTCGGAGGTACCATTAATGGGTCGGTCTGATTCTGCTTGTGTCCGTTCTGCCGGCGTCGCCCCTCTCCGCTGTGGTTGGCTATTATTCTTGTTGCTGCTCGGTTCCTCCATTCGCTGAAATCCCGCCTTCATCCACTCCCCATACTGATTTTCCTGCTCCTCCGTACCTCGTGGCTGCTCACAAGTTTTGGCTTCATGCCCAAGAATTCCACATCGGAAACAAAAGCTGATCAATCTTTTGTATTTGAATGCCACCCATATGACTTCCCCGTCAGGACCTTTGATTTTGCTTCCCTGTCGAAGTGGCTTGTCCAACGGTATCTCTACTCGGATTCTTAAGAATTTTGCTTGGTCCACGGCGACGCCTTTACAATCCACCTCAACCACCTTTCCAATCCCCTTTCCTATGTCCATCGCTACATCTTCACTAAACAATTCAAAAGGTAGTCCCCATACTTGCACCCACAACGGGCAGTGTGTAAACTTGATTGTGCTCGCGTTCATTCCTTTTTCCCATCGCCCAAGTAGTAGATAATAGTTGTCAAAACTCCATGACCCATTGTTAAGTACCCACACCAGTTGGCTTTCCATAGTAAATTTGAATTGGAATAGCCCTTCTCCCACATCGATAATTTTGAGATCAGAGCCAAACTTCCACGTTGTGCGTAGCAAGTTCTTCACCACTCGCTGATTAATTGGTTTAGTTGTTAGGAATTTTCCAAACAAACTAAGTGAACATTCCTCTAGTAATCTTTCCCTTTGCCGTGGACACACTTGGATAATTTCACCCTCCTCTGCTGTGAGGTTTACTCTCTGCATTCTATCGATAAAGTCTGGATCCATGTTTGTGACTCTATGGTATCGTGAGAGACAAATGGAAGTAATAGAATAGAAATAGAAAAGAATAGAAACCACTGCTATCGTGATGGAGATAGTGGAGGAAAAGCTCCTACCTAGAGGAGAGAAAAAGTTCGTTTGTTGCTATAAATTTTGATAACTTTCACTTGTTATCAATTCAGTGTCAAAGCTTGGATTGCTGATGACGTGCATTCAACATACCTAACAAATGATAGAACAATAAAAAATCCGACTACATTAAGTTATAGCCAAGAAGACACTTCTTTTTGAGCAAATGAAAATTGAAAGCCAATTTCAAGTAATTATTAAAATTGAATAGTTAATTATCTTTTTAGTGGATACAATTAAAACTTCAAGCATAATTTACAGCCCAAAGATGAGTTTTGTGTCTCTTCGTTTATCTACAGTTACAATGTTTCCTCTTCCAAATTTTCAGATTTTCACAACCGTATTTCTCTCTCACTCACACATTAATCATTTTTTATTTAAGCTTTACAATATATCTACCAATGTATATTCTAGATACGATCATCCCATCATTTACAACAAAAAATTTAGTTCAATACTATTTGTTCTCCACATTTTTCAATCAAGCTTTAGTTTTCACCATTTTGAGAAGACATCGATTGTTTTTGTCAAAGATTTTCAAAGTTAAGTTGGCAATAGGATGACCATTGAGGTGAACAAAACGCACAGGTAGAAATAAACTTTTTTTTTCCCTTTCTTTTTGATATTCTTACATTAAGTCTATGTGAAGTGATTTTGCTGTTTTCCTTCCCAAATTTTTTAATGATATTGACTTATGTTATTCTTAATAACTTAGAATTGGCAACACAATTTTAGTTAATCTGAGTTTTCCTGGTAAGTTTTTAGTTTGCTTAGTTGATCATCTTTAAGGAAAATATCAAAAAAAGAATAAGACAAAATATAATTTACTCTAGAGCATCATTATGCTATTAAAGTTTTATTGTATAGATACTAGAGGAACTTCTGATTAATTCTTTTTTGGAATTCCAATTATTCTTTTTTCTAGCCTTCTAGATTAATTTTTAGGGGTGCAAATGATAGCCTCGAGGTAAATACATTCTTTGTGATGTCCCATTTTTGTGGTTCAAACCCCACCATTCCTCCTCCACCACTATCTACCTATGAAAAAAAGAAAAGAAATTTAGTGTTTATGTTAGTTTGAATAACATTTTATGTCCCATTATTTGCTTAAATCTTTCATATATGCAATGCTTAATTCATATAACATTTTTGAATTAATATTTTGTTTTTCCCCACCTTTTAGTCTCTTTGCAATTTTGAAATTGCACAAATTCTGTTACATAGAACCAGATTAAGCTTATGTTGTGGTAATAACTGAAATGTTGCCTAAGGTGCCCCCACTTTTGATAGATTAAGAATTACACATAAACTTCTCAATAGGGTTTGTAAGGTTGAATTTAATCAACCATCTTGTTGGCTTTATTCTGTGCCAAATTTGCTTGTATTTTAGCAATTAGTAACCCTATATTTAGGTGGGAATCATGTAAGGGTAGTGTGTGAGAGAGTGTGAAGAATTGCTCAAGTGTGTGCAAAGAAGTAGGGACTCGCGGCTGGATCTCGTGGGTGGCTCGCGGCTGCAAGTCGCCAAATTAATGCACACGTGCCAAGCATGCCAGAAGCTGAAGCGTCGCGCCAGCTGTTCACTACAGGACAAAAGTCCCAGGTTGGCCAAGCCGTTTGCTTGCGGCTTGAACTCGCGACTCAACCTAGTCGCAAGGTCAAGCCGCCAGAACACCCTGTTTGGCAAAATATGACTTTTCACATTCCTTCTCACCCTACTATTTATATACCCTTATACCCACGATTCAAAGGGAGCTTCCAAAGAGAATTTTGAGAGAGAAACCCTAGAGAAAACAAGATTGACTCATCCATAATCTTTACCTAAGAGACTCTTCAAATTCCTCTACTCTCTTCCTCTCCATTGTCAAATCCTTGAGAGGCTCATTAGCAAAACATTTTCTCACCGTATCCATTTCTGTGAAATGGCTGTTTGGTGCTTTGGGAAGCAGTTAGGAAGGAACCAATTTCGCATTGGTTGATGCTATGGTCAAGTAGCAGAATCTAGGAAGCTAGAAAAGAAATAGGTTCGGCGCAACCTCATTGGAGCAAGAAGCTTGGAGGGCTTAGGTACATTGGGTAGATTAGGCTTGGAAAGTCTATTGCTATTCATGTATCCCAACTACATTTTCTAGTGGATTACTTACCGCTTGGAGGGCGGCGGAGAGGTTTTACGCCGAGGGCTTCGGTTTCCTCTTCGATAACACATCGTTGTGTTGTCCTTGTGTTTGCATCTCTCTTCCCTTATTTTTGCCTTTTTATTTTCTACTGTGGATGTGATTTTAAATTGGTTTAGATTGTTTATCAATTCTGTTTATAGCTTGTATTCATTTTCCGCACACTTTGTGTTTGTCATAAAACTTGAATTGGTAATTTTTAATTTGGGGGTCTAAACGTTCATAGTGTATTTTACACTATTTGAACTTTCAATTGGTATCAGAGCAGGTGCACTCTTTGTGGTTTAAACACCTTAGTGCGATCCTTGACCGCCATTATTGGTTCTTTTTATTTTTTTTAGTGGGTTTTAAAACCACTATTTGCTGATAAATTTTTCACAGACCTGTTACAAAGAACCTGTAATAGTTTTAGCTCTACTAACACAATACCACAAATGTAACTAATTAACAACACCACAAATGTCTACAAACTAACGTAATATTAACATAGAAATAATTATCAAATACATAACATTGTCTATAACCATCATCATAAGATTAGCAAAAAAATATGTGGTCCTTTGAATAAAACAACCGCTCAAATTAAGCTAATACTATAATCAAAGTTCCAAAGTGTTTAAAAATAACCTTCAACACTTACAAAAAATGCAGTTGTTCTTCCATAGTTCCTTGTACACAAAAAAGTCCTCGAACACCAAGATAAAACTTATAAGTTGCTTGTTTAATGGGATGTGGTTGATGATTTTTGGAGAGCTGGAGATTATTGGATAGGAGGAACATCCTACATACAAATTACGATTACTCAATAAGTGCGTATAAATGGAATAGAATGACAAGAAAATATTATGGGAACAAGTTAAATGAAGACATGTCTCTTATGTTTTAAACCTCTACAATGATATAGCAACTTATGAATGAAAACTACATTATAAAAAGCAATTCCTAGAATCAGGTGCATGCAAATAAGAAGATTGAACTAAATTTCAATACCAAGATGAATGAAACATAATTGCATTTGGAAGCTCCCAGCAAACCAAAATTAAAGAAGAACCTTCTTTTATATTTTTTTTTTTAAAAAAATTGTAAAATTATAATGCTGTAAACACCAAAACGCTAAGACCAAGTCCAAGTTCAATACTGATCCCAACACCAATAGTCTATCAAATCATTAAAATCTCATAGATTCACAATTCTATTCAATATACATTCAAAAACACTAAGCCACCTCTAAATCAGACCTAATTATTATTCAAACAATTGGTAAGTACATTCAATTACATAGCAATTAGCACTAATATGAAAATTAACCAACTCACATACATTGCCCATTCATTCATTCATTCAAAAGTCTATCTTCTTTCTTTCTTTCCATCCAATATATCATTTCATTCTTTATATACTTATATTTTTTCTTCTCTCTATCAAAATCCCAACAAACCCACACATCAACATTAAAGTCATTACAAGATGCCAGTCCAACTCCATGCCCATTTTGCAGCCAAGCAGAGCAGTGTAGAGTAGAGTAGTGTAGTGTTGTGCTTTGTAGCCAAGCTAAGCAATGCAAAATCTTCTCCTTCAATTTTAAAATTGACATTCTAAAAGTCATTTATCATACTTGACTACATTGTGAAGAAATTTGTCACATTTGTTGAAGCATGCAAGCCATTCTTTACTCCATTTCTTCGAATTGACTAAGTCTTTCCTTCATTTCATCAAAACTTGCCAGTTTCTCCTCCACAGTAGCCTAGGAAGCCTTTAGTTGTGCAACTTCATTGTCCCTTGCTTGACTTGATTGTATTTCAATGCCCATGAGAGCACTCTTGCTACTTCGACCACTTGGGCTTGGACCAAATCCTACCCCACGAATACGACTTTGGCGCTCCTTACCCATCACTTTGGCAAATACATCATCTGTTGGCCATGCAACACTACCACTTGTGTCAAATTAATGCAATTGATTCAAAGGCTCAGCCAACAATTCCTTCATTTTGTCTTGATATTTGGGTTTGAACCAAAAAAAAAAAAAAAAAGTTAGAAATCATATAGTTAAAAAGAGTAACCAAACCAAGCATTTTGCTCATCAAAATTTACTAGAATTAGGAGGTTGTATACTGAATTATATTAAAACATCAAACGTACTATAATCTTATAAGAAATGTTTAAACACAAACTGGAACAACATTAGGCTAATAATACACAAACGGTTGATATGTTGCATTTCTCATGAGAACTTCCGTAAAAAAATAAAAATCAATCAAGAATTGATATGTTGCTTCGTAAATGCACATAGAAAAAGTAAAATAATAACAAACAAGAAACCATTTCAGGTAACAAACATCAAACCTCAATTAAAAACATTAAAGTCATTCAGCAAAAAATAAAAATAAAAACATAAAAGTCATGGTTGTTAAGCATATGAATTGCCTTTGTACACAACATATATATAGGATGGGACAAGATAGAACCAATAAAATCCAGAATGATACAAAATTTATGCACACAAAGCTAGTGTCCCCCTCTCTTTACTCTTTCTTCAAGGTGAAAAAGGATGGAGAAGTTGGTGTCCTTGTACTCTGTGTGATGCATAAATTTGCCGCATCCTATATAGCTAAGGCCTAAGGGTATCACACACAAATGCGACATATAATCTGAAAATTTTTAAGACATAATGCCAAGGATAATCACCCCTTTGGATGGGACATAAAGGCGCAATGCCCCACCTTATTTTTCCTTTTTAGAATTGGATTATTGTTTTGGATTTTTCACCTCTTTTTTTCGAAAGTTAAAAACAAAGATTACCTTCTAAATAGTTTATTAAAATCGAAAAAACCAACTACACAAAGCTTGAAAGATATTAAACAAGTCACTCTTACATTGTACATTTTTTTAAGGGTCATCATCATTGATATTGTATATTGTCTAAAGCTTCATACAAAAATTGTACATGTTTCCCAATTTGGTACAAGCATTTTTTGATAGTTTTCTTAATCTTGAATTAGTCGAATGGAAACCCCACTTTCCCTTGAGTAGGACTTTGTTGCTCAAAAGGGGTCCATCAACTTTCTTTGGGAAAATATTGGTGGGAAAGTTTGGTTACCAGCTCCTTTTTCTAACCAATGAAACTATATTTCCTTCACCCTTTTTTTGAACAATGTGAGAAAGGATAGGAGGTGGAGGTTGAAATGGGAAATTTCTATTTTTGTAGGGTTCTATTGTATTCCATGCCTCAGCATAAAATGGCACATGCAGCCAATCCTCAAGTCAAAATTGAGTTCCCATGAGAAGCTCATGAGTAGGAGATTTCATCTTATGTTTGGTTTTTGTCAAAAAAGACATGCTAGTTCAAAAGTTATATACAATATTTTGCAAGACTTCTAAGACTTGAATTGCTTGAACAAAGCTCATCTTTGAGACAACTTTGCAGGGCAAAAGTATAATATTGTTTCTTGAATTCCTATTTTTGTTTACCCCCAACTACAATGCATAAATTACTCACCATTGTTTCTTGCACTACAGGATTAACTATAGATCCATCTCTATGAGTATGTGGCATTTGATATTGATGATGCATAGAAAATTAGTAGGCTGAATGGTTCGGACTTCAATGATCTAGTAATTGCTTGAAAGGTTTGAAAAGAAAAACAAATGATCAAAGGAGACCAGGGTTAATCGGCCAAGAACCCTCCGATGCTTAAGTTAGTTTCTTTCTTAAATTCTGGAGTTCCAACTTTTTGGGAGTTGTCTAAAACTTACCTTCATTTAATGTGAATGAGTGTTTATATAGTGTGCTCTCGAAGTGGTTACTTGTCTCGTAACTTCCTTTATGTTGAAGCGCCTGAGTTTGACCATTTTTAAGATGAGGTCCCCTATGTTGAAGCGTCTAAGTTTGACCATTGCATCATATTGTCAAGCCATGAGGTTTTTATACCTTGCAGTCCTTTGCTCTGCATTCATCCTTACTTTGTCTATCAGATCAAGGTTGAGGAGAAGTTGCTCCTCGTTATCCTCGTCCTAATATTTCATCACCCTATGGTTCGCCATGTGCATTTCTGCAGGTATCACTGCTTCTCTTCCATAGGCTAATTTGAAAGGGGTTTCCCCCGTGGGGATCCTCACAGTCATCTTGTAAGCCCATAAAACTTTTGGTAACTCGTCTGGCCATATTCCTTTTACCCCCTTAAACCGAGTCTTGATAATTTTCAACAAGGATCAGTTTGTCGCTTATGCTTGAACATTTTCTTGTGGGTGGGAGAGTGAGGAATAATAATTCTTGATTCCAAAGTGCTCACAGAAGTCTCTAAAAAGCATGTTGTCAAATTGTCGTCCATTGTTTGATGTCAATACCCTAGGTACCACAAACTTGGTTATAATGTTCTTCCAGACGAAGTTTTTGACATTCTGCTGTGTGATTTTTACTAGGGGTTTTGTTCCACCCACTTAGTGAAGTAATCAATCCCTACTACTAAAAACTTCATCTACCTGGTTCCAAGTGGAAAGGGACCCAAGATATCCAATACCTATTGTGCAAAGGGCCATGGGGCCATCATCGAGGTGAGATACTTTGATGGCTGCCTGGAGACGTTGCTGAAGCGTTGACATTGGTCACACACCTTGACGTAAGCCTTTGCATCTGCTTGAATAGTTGGCCAGTAGTAACCTGCACGGACGACTTTATGGGCTAGCGCTCTTGCTCTTGAGTGGTTTTCACATTCTCCTTCATGAACTTCCCTCAACACATAGTTTGATTTGTCTAGAGCTAAACACCTAACATAAGGCTGAAAGAAGCCCCTTTTATATAGTACCTCGTCTATGAGGACATAGTTGGCAGCTTTGATCCTTAATCTTCTGGCCTTATCCTTAACCTCTGGAAGTCTACCATCTTTGAGATAAATTACTATTGGCGTCATCCAATTTTCTTCACCTTTAACCTGCTGTATCTTTGGGAGATCTATGTTCGGCATGTATTGGACTTTGTCATACTCGTCCATAGCTTCCCTTGCTAAAGCCGCTTTTGCCAAAGCGTTTGCTTCCATGTTTTCCTCCCTCGAGAACTGAACAAAACTAGCTTTTTTAAATTTTTTGACAGGTTGCTTTACCCTACTTATATACTTCTTCATTCGATCTTCCTTAGCTTCACACATTCCATTCACTTGATTGATAATCAACTGTGAATCACCTTGGACGACTACTGACTCCGCCCCTAAGGACTTAGCCAATTCCAATCCTTTAAAGAGAGCTTCATATTCTACTTCATTATTGGTGGTTCAGTGTTGTAGATGGGCTACATATTTCAACTTATCTCATTCGGGGGACTTGAGTATAATTCCAATTCCTCCCGCGTATAATGTGGACGAGCCATCCACATTGATGACCCACATCTGAGCTTCGTCCACCCTGTCTTGCTCACCTTGGTTAGGTGTGAACTCTGCAATGAAATTCAAAATACTTGAGCTTTTATCGTGTTCCTTAGTTGGTACCTGACATCAAATTCGCTTGTGGCTTCCAATTTGGATTAGTCATCTTGTGGCTTCCAATTTGTTCATTGCCTTCTTTAATGGATGGTCTGTCAAGACGTTTATGACATGAGCATGAAAATAATGCCTTAACTTTCTAGAAGTCGTGACCAAAGCAAATGCTAGCTTTTCCATCATTGGGTATCGTCCTTTTGCCCCTCTTAGCGCTCGGCTTATGTAATAAACTGACTTCTGTATCTTCCTTTCTTCTCTGATCAACGCTGAGCTCACTACATGCGAGGACACTGCTAAATACAAATATAATTCTGCACCTGGTATAGATGGGATTAGCAGAGGAGTTGATGTGTGGTAAGCCTTGAGGTTTTGAAAGGCCTTTTGACACTCATCCGTCCATTCAAATGCCTTCTTAAGAACCTTAAAAAATGGCAAACACTTGTCAGTAGCTTTAAAGACGAACCTGTTAAGGGCAGCAACTTGTCCAGTGAGGGATTGAACTTCCTTGATGTTCCTTGGTGGCTCCATATTCAGTATTGCCTGGATTTTATCGAGGTTTGCCTCAATTCCCCTATGAGAAACCATGAACCCAAGAAACTTACCAGATGAGACTCCAAAAGCAAATTTGCTCGGATTTAACTTCGTGTTATACCATCTAAGCGTATCAAAAGTCTCTTGAAGGTAGTCCAGATGTTTTTCCTCATCCAAACTCTTTACCAACATATCATCTACATAAACTTCCTCATTCTACCAATCTGTGGATGAAACATATGGTTCACCAGCCTTTGATAAGTTGCCCCCGTGTTCTTCAACCCAAAGGGCATCACCTTGTAACAAAACAGGCGATGACTGATGATGAAGGATGTCTTCTCTTGATCCACCTCATCCATCCTTATCTAGTTATAACCAGAGAAGGCATTCATGAAACTTAGCAGCTTATGACCCGTTGTTAAGTCCACCAACTGATCAATATGCAGCAATGGATAGCTATCCTTGGGGCAAGCCTTGTTCAGATTGGTGAAGTCCACGCACATCCTCCATTTGCCATTAGCCTTCTTGAGCATCACCACATTAGCCAACCAGTCCGAGTAATAAACTTCCCGGATAAATTTTGCTGTAGTTAGCTTTTGAACTTCTTCTTTAATGGCATTATCTTGTTTAGGAGCAAACACTCTTTTCTTTTGACGCACAAGCTTGGAGGAAGGATATACATTTAGACGATGGGTGATGACACTAGGGTCAATACCTGGCATGTCTTCATGACTCCATGCAAATATATCAATGCTCTTCTTTAAGAACTGGACAAGGTCTTGTTTCGTCTTCCTTTCCATACTTGCTTTAATCCTTGTATACTTCTCAGGGTTATTCTCATCCAAAGGAATGTCTTCCAGCACTTCGATGGGCTCTGCAACAACTCTCATCTCCTCAATGCTCATTGTCTAAACGTGCTCATCCATGGCCAACATGACCAAATAACACTCTCTTGCTACTAACTGGTCTCCTTGCACTTGCCCTATCCCGTACTTTATAGGGAATTTGACTGATAGGTGGTAGGTAGATGTTACTGCCTTCCAACTGTTTAAAGTTAGTCTTCCAATGATGGCGTTGTATGACGACGAACAGTCCATGATAAGAAAGTTTACTTCTTTGGTTATCTGTTGTGAATATGCTCCTACCACTATAGGTAACGTAATGGTACCCATGGGCTTCACTTTCATCCCTCCAAATCCTACCAAGGGTGAATTCACTGGACGAAGTTGATCTCATCCAAGCCTCATTTGTTGGAAAGTAGGGTAATATAAGATGTCTGCCAAACTCCCATTGTCCACCAACACCCTTCTAGTTGTATAATTAGCAATAAGTAAAGTAATGACGATCGCGTCGTCATATGGGTGGTGAACCCTTTCAGCATCCTCATCCGTGAACGTAATGGCTTGCTCGTCCATTACCCTCGTCCTTGGGGATCTTCTTGAAAGTTGGACGTTTTGCACTACCTTCAGGTACGTCTTCCTTGACTTGGAAGATTGTCCTATCGAGGTCCCTCCTATGATGACTCTTATTTCTCCAAGTGGGGGTCATGACGGCTCTTCTAGCTTTCCCTTCAACTTCTCGTCTTTGTGATCTTGTCCAAGGAAATTTCTCAATTTTTCTTGCCTGATGAGATTTTCTATATGCTACTTCAAAACACTCATCTGTGTCATGCCTATGGTCCTTGTGGAAGCGGCAATACTTGTTCCTATTGCGCTTGTTGGGATCTCCCTTCATTTTTTCTGGCCACTTCAAGGAAGGATCATCCTTGATTTGCATAAGCACTTGTTCAAGCGCCATGTTCAAGGGCGTGTATTGCTGACTTCATGTCGAAGAGCTTGCCTTCTTGTTGTCTCGATCTTTCTTCTCTCCCGTCTATGCCTTCTTTGGACGAGGACCTTGGAGATCTACTTCCATTCGCTCAACTCTCTTCCTCTTCTTAGCTATAATTGCATCTTCTGCATTCATGAAGTTTTGGGCCAAATGGACGAGTTCAGACATGGTTTGAGGCTCTTGCTCATAAAGCTTATGGATGAATAAATCAGAGTTAACTCCATTATGGAAGGCTACCAATAACAACTTGTCGTCCATCTCGTCCACTGTCAAGGCTTCCCTGTTGAAACGAGTAATGAAGGACCGCAAGCTTTCATTTTCCCCTCGCTCTATGGTTAACAGACTGGACAATGAACGTTTATACCTTTGTCCTTTAATAAAATTGTTGACAAACAGCTTAATCAATTCTTTGAAAGAACTCACAGTATTCAGAGGTATCTTGCTGAACCATACTCGTGCTGGCCCTTTAAGGGTAGTAGGGAAGGCCCTGCACATAATCTCGTCTAGAACCCCTTGAAGGTGCATCGTAGTCTTGAAAGTAGCAATACAATCAAAAGGGTTGCACGTTCCATCATATGAGTCCAAGGAAGGCATCTTGAACTTAGAAGGCAAGGGGTGACTATTGATGGAAGCCATGAAAGGGGAGTCTGTTCGATGAACTAAATCATCTACAAGATTCGCCCTTCTCATGTTATCCTTCATCTCGTCCATGACCTTCCTCATATGATCCATCTCCCTCTCCAAGTACAACACCCTTCGTGAAGTGGTACCCCTTAATTGGTTTTCAGGCTCAACATTTCCTCCTCTATCTTCTTGACTTTGGGCTTGTCCTTCCACGTATCTTGCATAGCGTTGCCTCTTTAGACTAATCTCCCTAGTCAACTCTTGATTATGACGAATTAATTTCGCCATGGCGGCTGCCATGGATTGTACATGTTGGATGGAAGGTGGTTGTGTGACAGGCGTTGACTGTCAATCATGGTGGAGATTACTAGAGGCATCCCTACTCTCTTAGTGGCTTGGACTAGTGGCCCTTAATCTTGTCTAAACCATGCAGCCTTTTGTCGGAGAAAGATAAACTGCAAAACACAAAAATAATCTTTCCCACAGACGACACCAACTGATAATGCACAAAAAATCAGTAGGCTAAATGCTCCAGGCTTTAATGATCTAGTAATTGCTTGAAGGCCTGAAAAGAAAAACAAATGACCAAAGGAGACCGGGGTTAACCGGCCAAGAACCCTCTGATGCTTAAGTTAGTTTCTTTCTTAAATTCTGGAGTTCCAACTTTTTGGGAGTTGTCTAAAACTTAACTTCATTTGATGTGAATGAGTGTTTATATAGTGTACTCTTGAAGCGGTTACTTGTCTCGTAACTTCCCCTATATTTGAGGAGGTCAGAGGGTTCAAGGTTAACTTCCACAACTGCTATAGGAGTTAGAATATTTTATCTTTTTCTATAACTATCGTTGGAAGTTAAGTATTAAGCAGGTAGTTATAGCGATGAACCAAATGGACATTAAGTGTCATTGGAAGTTATAACTGTCGTTGGAAGTTAAGTGGTAAGTATTAACTAGGAAGTTAAGTATTAAGTAGGAAGTTATTGTAGATCCCAAATGGACATTAAGGGTCCGTTTGGGATCCGCAATATTTTGCTGAAACTGAAAACTTTTTAATGAAAGTACTGTAGATAAATGTGAAAATTAGCTGAAATAGTAAGTGAAATGTTAGGATTAGTGCCCTTAAATCCTATTGTATGATGCTATGTATGATATTATGTGTGACATTATGTATGACGTGATGTATGACTTAATATTGTAATTAATAAATTTGTTTTGTTATTATCTGAAATAATGGTAACATGAATATTTAGATATTATCATATAGTTCATGAGATGCATAGTATGTGATTTATGTGAAATACCATAGAAGATATAAATTACAAGTTCTTTGTAAACTCAGAATTTAGTTCGTAGTCGGTGATGAAATTGGGCATTTCATCTGCGAAGACTATAACGTATCAACTAAGATGATTTGCTTTGATCATGGAAGTGGTGACTTTTAGTTGATATGTTGATATGTTTTAAGAGTTAAAACATATTGAACTGGACCGTTGTGAGATTTATTATTTTTGTAAAGACTGTCAATTGAATAATAAATCTCACAACTTATATTTGCATGAACTCTTAATCCTGAGAGAATAATAGACTTGATCATGAAGTGTAGGTTGCTTTGATATATTAGGAGTGAGATCTAAAGTAACGGTCAAAACCTCATTATATTGGGTAGCCACATTTAGTGTTGATGGAACATATATTCTCAAGATGGAATTCATAGTCTCTTAACGTAGATATAAAATATTCCCTTGAGATAAGTTTAATGGGTTTAGTTATTCAGAGAGTTAGGCCTAACCACTTTGGTAAGAAATTACTAAAGTATATATTTATGAAATTGGATTTCATAAATATATGATGAATAACTTAAAAGGATTAAACCGGGTACTCAAGGATTAAGATGTAGTAATTTACAAAGTGGCAGTCTACATTAATAACTTTGTATTATTACGAATATTTTATGAAGGGGTTGCATGTACAATAAAGTCTTGGGATATAATTTATAGATAACGCCTAGAGTGCAACTATATTTATATAGTGGTATTAAATATAGTTAATGGTAACTTTGGACTTGTCAAGAGTTGACAGAAAAGCCCAAAGCCCAAAGCCCAAAGCCCATTGGAGCTAGTGTCTTATTGGTCCCTTTTGGTCCCACTCCAAGCCACACACTTAAGCCCAATTAGAAAGGCCCAAAAGGTCAACCCAATTAGATAATTGGTTAGATACAAAGGGAAAAACGTACAGAATTTTATGGAAGAAAACATCATTATGAAATGGTGTAGGTGAGTGTATGTCACTCTCAAATTCTTCCTTTGTAACCAATTGAGAGTCCACACTTCTTGGGCGTTAGTGGAATTGGAGTGAAGATTAAAAGTATTCCCAAGTGCTTCGATCTTTGTTTTTGAAATTCACCGCTTCAAGGTATGCTCTCTTATACTTGAATTCTGAAATTTACATAGTGCATGTTAAAGATTGTGAATGAAGTAGATCCGTTTAACTTTCCGCTGCGTATATGCATATTTCCAACATGAAACCCATGAATAGTACCAAAAAGTACAGTGGGACCCATGAATAGTTACAAAAATAAGTTGAATAGTAAAATAAGTTGGCAAAAATAATCTTTGCAAACGGACACTAAATCTCTCAACTAGCAAATAGCAATTGTCCTTTTCCGCCCCTTGATCAAATTATAATAACACATTTAAATGAAAATCTCATATATGAACAAGGGATTAATAAAAATAAATAAAAATAATCATATAATACACCAAAATGATAATAATAAAAATAATCATAATAAAATTGAAATACTTATTGTGGGGGGTTTGAGGACTGAAGAGGATTAGAGCACGGAGTAGCTTGCATAAACCAGCCCGAAAGGGGTAAATAAGCTCCAAGAATTCCACCGACCCGAGGATGGAAGTAGAGGTAGGGCATTCAGTATCTTATGAATGCCCAGCGAGAGGGGAAAGAACCATAATGGGAGCAAAGAATGTGAGGGGAAGTTTCTTGAAAAATATACCTCTTACCTCCGTATTGAATGCCCTACACCAACCATATTAGCTGCATTAATGTGAAAATAACACCTGAATAGTAATTTTATAGCTAGCAACCCCTTCTACCACCTTCAACAGAGCCTTGATAAGACAAGTATACTGATAAATGCCTTGAGGCATACAGGTGGAGGGATAGGATGCAAGAAGGGAGGATATAAAAGGAAGGGAACCTCCTAGAAACAGAGGATGAACATTTTTCTCTAAGAAACAGAAAAACAAGGAAGTGAACAGTGTATTACCTGGTGTAAAACTTCTATCAATCATATATAAGAACTTGAACCTTGGACCTGCCTGACGAGAGTAGTATACTCAATCATTACTTGAATTTCAATTCTCTATCACTTTGGTCTCTTCGGCTGTTAGGACATATGTGTTTCACATGTTAAGAACATATGTCATGATTTTATGTAATTGGCTTATCCTTTGACAAAACGCACTTTACTTGTACTTGAGTAGACTTAGGATGTGTTTAAATACTTCAAGAAATCATGTTTCAAGATCAAATGTTGAAGCCTTCAAGTCTGTTCAATAAATCAAGCAATGAGTGCAAATTCATTAAAGCTCGACAGCTAGTCGATAGCTGCTCGACACCTCCTATTTGTCATGGTTTAAGAATTTCATATTTCAACTCTGATTTTCTTGGGATCCGTGAATCTGTCTATGGGCCTTCTTTTCTCCTAACCCTAGACATATAAAATGATTGTTTTAATAGCCGTCAAACGGTACACAAGTTGCATAAGCATTGAGCAAACTCTGTTCAAGCAAATTGTGATCGGAGACAAAGTTCTTGACTTAGTTCATCTCTCTCTTGGAGAAGTTGCTGTGTATTTGCACCATAGGGTTTTGTGACCAAGCATCTTCCTGATTTTCATCATGTGGATGAACTGAAGAAATTTGCAGCCAACAATCTTTTCAGATTGGTGTTTTGAAGTCGCGTACTGGGATCCGCACAACCATTAGTCACGTACTTGGGAGCCGTGCATCAGAAAGGGAAACTGTCACTACAGAACAAGTCCGATTGGGTATTGGGGTAAGGGTTCAATTGTAGGTTGGTAAGGTACTTGGGATTCCTTGCTTGTAACCGCTTGTTGTGATAATAATGGAGTTTCGGGAGTGGTGACCTAAAAATCACCCGATGGGGTTTTTGCCGTTAGGTTTTTCCCCATTCGTAAACAAATCACCGTGTCATTTATTTTCCGCTGCAATTTTAGTTTATTGGTGATTTGTTTGTGCTACCACGCGTTTGCATGAGAAATTGATTAATTAATAACTTGGCTAATTAATTAATTAATTCTTATCACAAGGGGTCATTCAGTTTGTGGCCTATCATCGGCCATACACCAAAACTTAGTTTAGAATTGCACTTGAAGTATTTTCTCACTCTCTAAAGAAAATTCTATTGTTTGGGTTTGGTTTGAAAGACAAGGTACCACTGTTCTTAGTGGGCTTGTGCCTTTATTTTTTGAGTGCTTGCACTTATTATAACAATTCTCTCTCTCTCTCTCTCTCTCTCTCTCTCTCTCTCTCTCTCTATATATATATATATATATATATATATATATTAGAAACAGACACACACATAAAGGAGATGGAAAGTGGTTATTATAACAATTCTTTTGGTTATATGAACACCTTATAAAATTTTGCTAGTATTATTTTTTTGAGAATACTAAGTATTTTTAACATACATATGGGGAGAGGAAAGAAGGGTAAGACTTAGGTACAATACTTAGGTGCTATTCCTTAGTTCTCCTTTTAAGATTCTGTCATATGAATTTTTCTTCATAGATAGAAATGTATTTTTTTTTGTTAAGTAGTCACATGGCTCAATCTTAAGTGAAGAACTTAAGGAACAACACTTAAAGTATTGTACCTAAGTTTTGTCTGAGGAGAGAAAGTCTTAAAGAAAATTTACTGATTATTATTAAAAGAGTCTTTTTTTGGGGAGCCAACTGCAAATGGGCTTAAAACCACAAGCCCTATACAGAGGAGACGAAGTCCATTTGGGCTAATAAATGGCTTTGGACGAAATGTGTTCACACTTCACACTAATTCACAATGCTTCACAAGGAAAGAAAGGGCCTTGCTAGATGGATAAAGTGAACTAATGGAAAAGGAAAACCAATTTCTCAAGCCCAGGCTATATTCAAATAAATAAATAAAACACACACTTTATGTTGCAGAGTTTTTTGCGACAAAGATCTTTAATTGATTTTTTTAATTAATTTTTTTTATATAATATTTGACAAATAACAGTGATATATATATATATATATATATATATATATATTGCTGGGCAAAAACATAGACTAATAGATTAAGAAAAATCGACTAAATCAACCTAAAGTACAGAAACAAATTGTGGTGGAACATATTTTCGATGAATCAAATTAATTCAAATAATGAAAATCTTCAAATAGAGGCAGATCTAAATTTCTTAGGCATCTAAAGACTAAGCATTTTTATTGAAACCATAGAGAGAAAATACATCAGATCTTTGAGCCAAGCCAGAAATATGATTGCTGAATTAACGAAAATAGTACATTAAAGACATTATTGCTGAATTACAAAAATTATTTGCTCCAATATAATATATCATAAACTTGACAAACTATGCTGGCTACCTTCATAATAAGTCTGAAAGTTCAAAATGTGTATAAAACATTATGAACATTTAGACCCCCAATTTACAAATTACCAATTCAAGCTTAATGTCAAACAATTAATGTGCGGAATATGAACACAAGCTTAACACAAAATTGATAAACAATCTAAACCAAATAAAATCACATCCACAATAGAAATTAAATGGCAAAGATTAAGGGAAGAGAGATGCAAACACAACGGCAACACATGATGTGTTATCGAAGAGGAAACCGAAGCCCTCGGCATAAAACCTCCCTGCCACCCTCCAAGCGGTAAATAATCCACTAAAGAATGTAGTTGGGATACATGAACAGCAGAAGACCCTCCAAGCTCCTACTCCAACAAGGTTTCGCTGAACCTATTTCTTCTTTAGCTTCCCGGATTCGCTACTTGAGCATAGCATCTACCAATATGAAATTGGTCCCTTCTTAACTGCTTCCCAAAGCACCAAACAACCTTCTCACAGATATGGGTATGGTGAGAAAAGTTTTTGGCAATGTACCTCTCAAGGATTTAACAATGGAGAGGAAGAGAGTAGAGGAATTTGAAGAGTCTCTATGTGAAGATTGTGGATGAATCAATCTTGTTTTTCTCTAGGGTTTCTCTCTCAAAATTCTCTCTGGAAGCTCTCTACATTTCGTGGGTATAAAGGGTATTTATACTAGGGTGAGAATGGAATGTGAAGAGTCAGGTTTTTCAAAACAGAGCTGGCTGGTGACTTGACTGAGTCACGAGTTCCAGCCGCGAGGTAACTAAATGGCCAGTATGTACTTTTTGTCTTGTAGTGCTCCAGCTGGCATGACAATGCAACTTCTGGCATGCTTGGCACGTGTGCAACTTCTGGCGGCTTGCAAGCCGCGAGCCACCCGCGAGATCCAATCGCGAGTCCTTGTTTCTTTGCACAATCTTGAGCATTTCTTCACACTCTCTCACACTACCCTTACATGAATCCCACCTAAATACAAGGTTACTAATTGTTAAAATACAAGTAAATTTGGCACGGAATAAAGCTAATAAGATGGTTGATAAAATTTAACCTTACAAAGTCATCAACTTTGTGCACCTGTGGTAAAGGAAGATAAATTTCAATGAATTAGAATAATAAAAAGCTTTGAATTTCTAAATATGACGTTGTAGTGACTTGTGACTGAGCTGTTCCCCTACAATTTAAAAGATACTCATTAGGCCATTACCAACATGGCTACAATTTAATTGGTAAATTCAGTATCAATTTTTTTGTTTTTGTTTTCCACCTTTAAGAAAATTTAAAATGCAAGAAATTTTATTTGTAGAATTATGAAATCCAAACTCATTTAATATTTAAGAAATTACAGCAACCTTCCTTAAATTTTATGAAATGACACTCCCCATCTTAAGTTTTATGAAATGATAGTATGACACTCATTCCTTGAGGTTTATATAAATGTAATAGCTAATACATATCTCAAGGGAGGGAAGTGTCATTTTTTCCAAGTTTGAATAATAATATATTTTTAAAATGAAATATTCTATTAGTGAAATCATAGTTTGGGAGGCATGGACTTAGTTGCATTCATATAAATCTCAAGTGAGGAGTGTCGTTACAATAAACGTCAATGGATGGTAGTGTAATTTACCCTTTAATATTTATTGAATTAGCAATCCATTTAGTTAGAAGATATCATACATATCTATCATAATAAATACCTAATACTAAAATATATAGTTCTATATACAAACACAATCTAGATTTTCTTACAAAAATTGAATATTAGTTCAAATGTAAATTTCAATGAATTTTTTTTTTTTCTTACCATGTTCTTATTATTATTATTTTTTAATATCTTTAGTCGAAAAATGTAAATGTGAAATAAATTTATTGCATCACAATAACAAAAATTAATTTAATAAATCAATCAAGAATGAACTATTTGCATACTCTTACCAAGTAACATCCTTACAAGACATTTTGGAGAAATTACACTTTACCCACTAAATTATATCTCCTTTTACACTTACACCTCTAAACTATGAGAATAAACATTTACCTCCTTAAAGTATGTGAATGCACACTTTACCCCATAAACTATACGTTTATTTGAAAAAGTTTTTTAGACTTAGTTAAGAATGTTATATGCATCTAATTATGTTTATTTTAAAATATTATATAACCGAGGAAAACCAAATTGGTAAAAAACCTGGGGAGGATTTAACCTAGCTATCCTCAAGGTAAAACAGATCCACTATGAGAGAATTGAAATTTTATAATAGCGACTTAAATCACTAACATCCTATTGCTATCTCGAGTAGAAAAATTGCTACCACGACCACATGATAGCTCTGAGTCCACGGACTATTTCTTTCTTGGATTCATAGCAACCACAAGTACTCCCACTTGGGTTTTTCTTTAAGCTCCTTATGCAGCAACTGAAGTGATCACCAAGCTCTCAATATCAATCTTGATCTTGATAACCATAAGTGCGTATGAAGGCAAACACCTCTAGATCTCACAAGAGATTCACACACACAACATAAACAACAACATAAAAAAGTGGCTAGAGCTTTTCCTTTTATACTTAAGACAAAACATAAAACCCTACATGTCATATGGACTTGGGCTGAGTTGGAAAATTCTGCAAAAAAACATTATGCTCGAGCTTCGATCGATCGAGTCTAATTTTCAATCGATCGAGTCTTGTAGAAAGTGAACAGTAATTTTTTGTAATTACTTGATTCCAACTTCACAATAAACATACTTTGAGTAGCCTAAATCTAGACTCTAATTTTTGATCATGGTTTGCCAACATTACATATTGAAGTTCTAAAACATTTTGATCATAAATCCTTAGAACCTAACAAACTCTGTTAATAAAAATTTATAAATGGGTGTTCTACACACGTTAAATCTTATAAACATACCATTTTTTTTTCCTGGTGTAGTATGTAAGGAGATAACTTAATGAGACTCATAAATCATAATATTTGCTTGGTGCCATAATCTTCTTCTTCTTCTTCTTCTTCTTCTTCTTCTTCTTCTTCTTCTTCTTATTATTATTATTTATGAAATTGTTTGTAAGTATGTATGTGAACATGCTAAGGGTCTGTTTAGGATCCACTTATTTTATTGAAATTGAAAACTTTTTGCTAAAAGTATTGTAGATAAAAATAAAAGTTAGTTGAAATAGTACAGTGAGACCCATGAATAGTACCAAAAAGTGCAATGGGACTCATGAATAGTAGCAAAAATAAGCTGAATAGTAAAATAAGTTTGCAAAAATAATTTTTGCCAAATGGACACTAAAATCGTTTCCTATTAATAGAATATAAGTTAACCAAACAACTTAAATTAAACTCTCAAGATTTTTAAAGTCAATTTTAAGTAAGAGTTTTTTTTTTTGGGTTTTTGTTTCAGGAATTACCGAACACTGAAATTTAATTTCTTAAGAATCCAAACAAGCAATAATCTAAACTTAAATCTTATATTTTCAAGAATAAAAATCATGTCAACCGAACACTAATTTAGGTTTTTCCTATGGGCCGTGCGGGAATTCCCATCACACCATAGATGTTGCCTTCATTAGACTAGAGGTCCAAGAAGTTTGGTTCTCCATAATTATTCATTCTTGACTAAGCCCGTTCTACGAAAATAGCCAATCTTCATAACCATATGGGCCACTATGCAATTGATGCAAGGGACTTGAGTTCTAATTTTGCTTTATCTCCCTTCACTTTGCACACCAATGCCAGAATATTACCATCTTTAAGGAGCTTCAACTTTGGTGAGTCATGGATGCATGGCATGGGATGACCCCAAGGAATGTAAAAACATTCTTCCCTGTAAAAGAGTTTAGTGAGCCTTTTAAGTCCATGTTCGAATCCAGCCAGGCTAGTGTAGGTTTGCAGATTGAGGACCTATGGGCTTATATCAACCATTAGAGAGAGATACTCAATTCAAAGAAGATGTTAAGGGCCTATTTGGTAACGTTACTGAAAACTGTGGACCCAAAAAGAATAACATGTTTGGTAGAAGTGTTTTTTTAGGAGTGTTTGGGTTATGTTTCTCATTTTAGGGTGTTTAAACACTAAATTTGAAAAACTTCTCTTACCAGTTTTAAGAAAACATTATTCAATGAAACTTATAAATATTTTAAAAACTGTAAGTCTCACTGATTATATCACTTAAAAAAAAAATACACACACATATCAAACAAACAATTATGTTTTTTCACTTTTGAAAAGAAGTTATTAGAAGATTTCTGTTTTTTGGTGTTAATGTTGTCAACGAGATGTTTAATTAAGTTGTGGCTTACTGAAGATTTTCATATTAAACCGAGGGTGAAACTTGAAATAAATGGAGGGATGTTGATAATAACTTAATTTTGCATATTTATATCATTATTAGAAAGCATTATCATACTTATTTTGAGTTAATTCATGAATTTTATTGTTGATTTTGGAATAATGCTAAATAATCAATTTTGTGCTTAATTAAATTTTAATGCGTGAATTTGTCTTTTGTAGGATAATGAAATTAAATAAGTGGATTTATGCAAAGAAGAAAGCTAATGGACTTTAATTTTACAAGGGCCATGATGAAGTCAAAGAAGGCCAACCCAATTAAATACAAGTCCAATTGGAGCAAGGAATCAAAGGAAATTTGCACCTAATCCAAGTCCAATTCGGATTAGGATTCCAGCTTGCACACCAGTTAGTATTTGGAGCATAATTTTCAGCACAGATGTCCAATCGAGATGATTCAAGTTGGGTTGGGAAAGCTAACTTAAAGTGCTACAACTTTGTGGTTTACCAAAAGTCCGAATTCTGAACTTAAATGGGCCAAAAACATCAGTTAAGTGAAGCCTAAAAACCTGGGATTTCCTCCAAATGGGAATTCAACTTGTAATAGGATTCCTTGACCTGTTTATAGGCTCTTAAGGGAAAAATTATGGGCATGTTAAATGCTTAGTATTCTCTGCGAACTAATTCACTAGTTTTGTTTTACCTAAAATCAATCAATTGCATGAAACTATCTTAGACAATTAATTCTTGAGTTTTTATTGTTAAATCATCCGACAAAGATCATCCTTCATATGAATTTTAGTTGAGTTATAAAATAAATATTGTTAAGACAATTAATAGATGTGTTGTGTGTGGATCCGTAAACCTTAGCACCTTAATATATTGTTATTTTCTCTCAATTTAAATTACCTTTACTAAACTAACAAAAATTTCTTCAGTTAAACTTTATTATTTTAGTTTTATTCTCTTGTGGTTTGCTAATCAATTCCCTTTTCCCTGTGGATTTGGCCTCGAACTTTCCGAGTTATTACTTCGCAACAATCCTACATTTGGGAGCATTATCTAAGTCACAACAAATGTCCAACTATACAACACTTTTTTGGGGTTTGTTTAGAAATTGTGTGATGTTACTATAAGTAAGCAACTTTGGAATAAAGTGTCATGTTTAAGCTTTGATTGACAGTTTTTGTTTTTGCTTTTTAAGGATCACCTGCAAGTTATCATATGTTTATCAAAAATTGAATTATTTAAATTTTTATGATCATGTGACTTGCATGCGATCGTTAGTTTTAACCATCAACTGTTGCTTATCTAATTTTTGGAAATCAACGGAAAGAATTTCTGGGACTGGCACACAGGAAGTCTAGCTCGCAACTGTTGCTTATCTAATTTTTCTACTCTTTAAATTCAGAGTTCGGCCAATAAATATGATCAAAGCGCTCACTGTTTATTACACGCTCTGACTAATACTAATGGAATATTTTACAGTATTCTGAAAAGAAAAGAAAAGGAATATTAGTAACATATTACCTCCAAATTATTTTTAAAATTTTGGAGTGGGTCTGAACCGAACATCACTTATTCTTGCACTAATAATTGTCTTCTTCAATTCCCCATGTTATAAATTTTCTTCTTCTTCAACTGCAAAACAACCATACACAACCATTTCAACATGTTCGTTAAACAAAAGCATTTTCAAACACATTGCATGGGGCTTTTTTCATGCTTGAGTTCAACTCCACCATTCTCATCTTTTTCCATGCACACGTTTATTCTCCTCTGGTGCATTGGCTTGTTTCTCACCTCTATGGTTGGTAAGAATAGTGACAGAGACCCGTTGACATTGCCTGAGTTCAAAGCCAAGATAAGTGATGACCTGCTTGGGGTTATGAGTTCTTGGAAAGATAGCATACACTTTTGTCAATGGCGAGGTGTTTCCTGTGGTCGCCGACATCAGAGAGTCACTGTGTTGGACCTCCAATCGCAAAAATTCATAGGCACTATATCCCCAAATGTTGGAAATTTAAGTTTTTTGTGGAAGCTAAACCTAGAAAACAATAGCTTTTATAATGAAATTCCTCAAGAAATTGGCCATTTGCATAAACTACAAGTCTTGCAATTGAACAATAACACAATAAATGGAACAATTCCTAGCAATTTATCCAATTGTGCCAAACTCAAAGTGTTTCATACGGCTATTAATAATCTGGTTGGAGAAATCCCCACAAAGCTTGGCACCTTGTCAAAGCTCCGAATCTTTGCTATTCATAAAAATAGTTTGACAGGAATTATCCTACCTTCTTTTGGAAACTTATCATCCCTAGAAGGTTTTTCTGTAGCTTATAATAACCTGGGTGGGAATATCCCTGATTCTTTTGGCCAATTGACCAAACATAAAATCTTTGCTGTGGGTTCAAATAGGTTGTCTGGTATAATTCCTCCTTTATTCTTTAATATCTCTTCAATAACAAAAATTGATGTAGGAGTTAACCAAATCCAAGGGCATCTTCCATCGCACATAGGTATCACTCTACCAAATTTAGAAGCATTTTCCATCGGCAACAACCAGTTTATTGGATCTATCCCTACTTCAATATCTAGTGCCTCGAATTTACATATACTCAATTTGGCCGGGAATAAACTAAATAGAAAAGTTCCTTCTTTAGAGAAGCTAAATAGAGTGAGGTTGTTTTCCATTGCTCAAAACCAGCTTGGAAATGGAGGAGCATATGACTTGATTTTTCTCTGTTCTTTGTCAAGTGCTACCAATCAAAGAGATTTGGAGATAAATACCAACAACTTTGGGGGGGAGTTGCCTAAATGTATTGGCAACATCTCAACTACTCCTACCTTTTTCTATTTGAATAATAATAAAATATCTGGAAATATTCCTAGTGTGATAAGGAATCTAATCAACCTGGAGGATATAGAAATGTGGAACAATAAATTTTCAAGTAACATCCCCTTTATACTTGGAAACCTTTAGAAATTACAATTTTTGAATTTACCTAAAAACAATTTCATTGGGAACATTCCATCCTCTCTTGGAAATTTAACAAATTTGTTGGAGTTGTATTTAGGAGACAATAATCTTCAAGGAAGCATCCCTTCAAGTCTAAGTCAATGCCAAAATTTGATAACTTTTCATCTTCCCTGTAACAATCTTAGCAATATCATATCCTTACAAGTTATTGGTCTCTCATTTTCACCAAATAGCCTTGACTTGTCTAGCAATCAATTCAATGGTGTCCTTCCAATGGAAATAGAAAATTTGAAAATTTTAGAACATTTGGATATTTCTGAAAACTTGTTGTTTGGTGAAATTCCTGCAACTCTTAAAAGTTGTGTAAAGCTAGAATTTCTAGCCATGAGAAGAAATTTCTTCCAAGGGGATGTTCCATCATCTTTGGAGTCATTAAGAGGCCTTACACATTTTGACCTTTCTGACAATAATTTTTCTGGAAAGATTCCAAAATTTTTGGAGACCTTTGATTTCTTGCAATTATTTAATCTATCATACAACCATTTTGATGGAGAGGTTCCAACAAATGGAGTTTTCAAGAATGCAAGCGCAATTTTGCTTAAGGGAAATGATGAGCTTTGTGAGGGCATACCAAAGTTTCAACTTCCTAAATGCAAAAACAAAAAATTTTAAAACAGAAAGTTGACTCTTACATTGAAGTTAATAATAATCTTTATACTCTTCAGGCTTATTGGAGCAAATTTGGTCTTATCATTTAAATTTCTTTGTTCTTTAGAAGAAAAAAGGAAAGAAAATACCTCAAGTGATTCAATAAATTTTCTTATGAATGTATCGTACCAAAGTCTCTTAAATGCTACTAATGGATTCTCTTTTGCTAATTTAATTGGTGTGGGTAGTTTTGGGTCAGTGTATAAAGGTATTCTCGATCAGTATAAGCATACTGTTGCTATCAAGGTAATGAACTTAGGGTATCATGGGGCTTCCGAAAGTTTCAAAGCTGAGTGTGAGGCTCTAAGAAACATTAGACATCGAAATCTTGTAAAGGTGTTCATAGCATGTTCAAGTATTGACTATCAAGGTCACGATTTTAAGGCATTGGCATATGAGTTCTTAGAAAATGGCAATCTAGATGAGTGCTTACATCCAACTCCAAGAAAAAATGAGTCTCTTTTGAAACAAAGGAAGCTAAGTCTTCTTCAAAGATTGAATATCGCCATTGATGTTGCTAGTGCATTGGATTATCTTCATAATCATTGTGACACACCAATTGTTCATTGTGACCTCAAGCCTAGCAATGTTCTTCTCGATGAGGAAATGATTGGACATGTAAGTGACTTCGACTTGGCAAGATTCCTTTATGATATCGTCCACAGTTCTTCTATTAATCAATCAAGCTCCATTGGGGGGATTAAAGGAACTATTGGTTATACTCCTCCAAGTACATATAATTTACATTTCTAAAATTTAATTGCTTTTCTTTTTCCTATATTTTCTACCATAAAAGATATAAAGCATTATAACAATTTTTCTAGATTTTTTTTTCTTGATTTTTATTTTATGCCATTGAAAAACATCCTTCAAAACTCCTTTTATGTGTGTGTATGTCTATATATATATATATATATATATATATATATATATATATATACACACTTTCCCTTCTTTTTATGCTATGATATTATGCCTACTGCAATATATATTATGTGCACTTGTGGAATATGGTATGGGAAATGAGGTATCAATATATGGTGATGTTTATAGTTACGATATATTATTATTTGAGATGTTCACTGGAAAAAGGCCCATCGATGACATTTTCCACGATAGCTTAAATCTTTGTGACTTTGTCAAAGCAAATCTCCCAGAAAGAATAATTGACATTATAGATCCTATTCTTCTCCCAAAAAGACGAGGGTAAAAGAAGGATGAATGACACTTGCAATGAGAATCAAAATGGGAGTCTCAAAATTCAAGAATGCTTGACTTTGATACTTGGAATTGGAATTGCTTGTTCCAAAGAATGTCCAAGAAAAAGAATGAACATCAGTGTTGTTGTAGTCAAGTTGCATTCAATTCGGCAAAGCCTTCTTAGAATTGTACACACAGATAAAGAGTTCAAGTGACAGGGAATTTTCCTTTTTTAATTTTTAATCTTTGGTAGATATAATTCGGTAAAGGTCAGTCCAAATTTGATAGGGAAGAGGGAATCATCTTGCGATTAGAAAGCCACAAGCCTTCGTGTTAATATATATATTTTTTAATCTATCAAAATTGAGAAGATTTGAGCCACTTGAAATTTGAGAAGCTCATTCTACTATACATAGGATTGGAAATGAGTCCAATCATTCTGCTAAATACACACACACATATATATATATATATTGATAGGCCAAAAATGAATTGACCCCTTGTGAAAAATTAATTAATTAATTAATTATCCAAGTTTATTAATTAATCAAATTAATATGCAAAGCGCGTGGTAGCACAAACAAATCACCAAACAACTAAATATGCAGCGGAAAATAAATGACACGGTGATTTGTTTATGAATGGGGAAAACCTATACGGCAAAAACCCCACTGGGTGATTTTCAGGTCACCACTCCTGAAATTCCACTATTATTACAACAAGCAGTTACAAGTAAAGGAATCTCAGTACTTTATACCAACCTACAGTTAAACTCTTACCCTAATACCCAATTGGACTTGTTTTGTAGTGACAATTTCCCTTTTGATGCACAGCTCCTAAGTACGTGACTAACCAATTGCATGGATCCTAGTACGCGACTTCAATCACCAACTAGAGAAGGTTGTTGGCTGCAAAGTTCTTCAGTTCATCCACATGATGAAAATCTAGAAGATGCTTGGTCACAAAACCCTATGGTGCACAAACACAACAACTTCTTCAGAAGAGATGAACTAGGGCGAAACTCTGTCTCCGATTACAAATTGCTTGAACAAAACTTTGCTCAACACTTGTGCAACTTGTGTACACTTTGACGGCTCTTGAAATAATCCTTTTATATGTCTAGATGTTGGGGTTTATGCCCTAAAATCCAATTTATTGACATGACATAAATAATTAAATTGTTTAATTATATGAGACTATTTATTAATGAACTAATGGGACATTATCTTAGTCCATGAGATGCATAGTATGTGATTTATGTGAAAAGTTATAGAAGATATAAATCACAAGTTCTTTGTAAACTCAGAATTTTAGTTCATAGTCGGTGATGAAATTGGGCGTTTCATCTGCGAAGACTATAACATATCAACTACAATGATTTGTCTTGATCATGAAAGTGGAGACTTCTAGTTGGTATGTTGATATGTTTTAAAAGTTAAGACATATTGAACTGGACCGTTGTGAGATTTATTATTCTCCTAACGACTGTCAAATGAATAATAAATCTCACGACTTCTATTTACATCAACTCTAAATCCTGAGAGAATAATGGACCTGATCATGAGATATATGTTGCTTTGATATATCAGGAGTGAGATCTATAAATAATGGTCAAAACCTCAGTATGTTGGGCAGCCGCATTTAATGTTGATGGAATATATATTCTCAAGATGGAATTCGTAGTCTCTTAACGGAGATACAAAATATTCCCTTGAGATAAGTTTAATTGGTTTGATTATTCAGAGTGTTGGGCCCAACCACTTTAGTAAGGAGTTACTAAAGTATATATATATATTTATGAAATTGGATTTCATAAATATATATTGAATAACATAAATGATTAAACTGGATACTCAAGGATTAAGATATAGTAATCTTCAAAGTGGCAGTTTATTTTATGACTTTGTATTACTATGAATATTTTAATGAAGGGGTTGCATGTATAATAAAGTCTTGGGATATAATTTATTAATAAGGTCTAGAGTGCAATTATATTCTTATAGTGGTATTGAATATAATTAAGGGTAACTTTGAACTTGTCAAGAGTTGAAAGAAAAGCCCAAGGCCCATTGGAGTTAGAGTCTTATTTATTCCCTTTTGGTTCTACTCCAAGCCACATACTAGAGCTCAATTGGAATGGCCCAAAAGGCTAACCCAATTAGATAATCAGTTGTATATAAGGAGAGAAACATACAGAATTTCATTAAGGTTTTCATAAGAGACTTTCATAAGGGTTTTCATTGAGATCACGTAAGGAATGAATGGTTTGTATGTGAGTGTTGGACACTCAGTATTCTCTCCTTGGAAACTGATTGAGAGACCACACATTTTGGGCATTAAGTGGAATTGGAGTGAAGATTAAAAGTCTTCCCAAGAACTTCTAATCTTCGGTTTTGAATTTCACCACACCAAGGTACACATTCTTGTTGTCAAATTCAGAAACTTACATAGTACGTGTTACCAATTGCGAATGAAGTAGATCCGTTAATTTTTCTACTGCGTTTATTTTGTATGCGATACAAACATGTATTTTCCAACATGTCTTCAACACTTGAATCTTTGACAGACTTGCATGTCTTCAACACTTGATCTTGAAACACAGTTTCTTGAAGTATTAAACACATCCCAAATCTACCCAAATACAAGTAAAGTGCATTTTGTCAAAGGATAAGCAAATTACATAAAATAGTGACATATGTTCTTAACAAGTGACTCACATATGTCCTAACATATATATATATATAATCCAAAATGGACCAAAAATTCATTTTCATTTGGTTGATTTCCACTACCGGATTGATCGTAAATCACAAGGAATTGGCTTATATTCTATTACTGTAGACAAAGGTCTCCATTATTGACATAAGCTTAAATTATTGCCAGATGTATTGAATTTCTGACACAGACATATAAAGACTACTAAGTCAAATAATCTATTGTATAAACATTGCTTTTTTATATTTTAAATATCTTTCAAGTAAATGGATTGCCGATTCCATAGTAATTGAATGAGATGGGATTTCAAATTCCCACACAGATTAGCCTTCAAAGGTAAAAAAAAAAATATTGATACTAAAATTACTAAGTTGTAGGTAATGAGTTAAAAGAATGTCATTTAAATTCTTGTTACCATAGAAAAGACCTCACTCCATGTATAGTCATAAAAAGAATGAATAAAATTTGTCTACAAACTAGGTTGTAGTAAAAAACTAACAAATTCACTTAATATCTTTTTGTTAGATGTGAATTTTGATAAATCTACAATTAGATTATATCTTTCATGTTTGCAAATTTTTCAGACGATGAAAGATTAATAACTATGTTGTCAATCAAATATTTAAATTTCAAGTTTTTGTAATCTAAAATTATACATAAAAAATAAATTAAAGGATTTAATGGGAAAAAACATTCAATTGGCACTTAATTTGACATATGTATTAAGATATAAATAATATGTAATCCTACAGTTAGATTTTCAAAATATGTAGCTATATTAATTTTCTTATTGGAAGTTGTAGACTTATGTTACAACCATGTTTGTAGTCAAATTTTGTCCTAAAAAGAATTTTGAAGCTTATTATTCTAATTAAAAATTTATCTTCCCTCCATAGGTCATGGTGGACATGGCCGATGACTTATTATGAAGGCCAACACTGCTTGAGAATTCAAGTGCATTTGGCTTCTATTAGCGCATTTGGAGGTTACTTGGGATAATATACACTTTGTTCATTTGGATGAGATAATTTGAGTTTGGCACCATCTTCAAGATTATTAGTTGATTCTTGGTATATTTGGAGGTAGCTTGGGGTTATATGTATTTTGATTTTTGTTTTTAAGTTTTTCGGTTGGGCTCTAATTTTGGTTTAACACTTAAGGCATTTATGGCTTGAGAGAAGTCTCATCAAGGTATAATATATATATAATTTGTGAGTACCTTTTGAATGTGTAAATATTTCGTACTTTCACTTTGATGTAGTAAATTCACTTGCTCGTAGATGTAGGCTATCGCCGAACTATGTAAATTCTTGGTGTTCTTAATTCTCTTGAGTTTTTGTGTTTCTTTTTCGTTCAACTTTTATTCATTTCTATTATTTGTTTGTGAGTTCTTCTTAAATATATAATAATTTTCATAACTAATCTTATGTGGGAGAACTTCTAGATGAGTCTTTTTGCACAACAAACTAATAGAAAAATTTTGCTGTCACAACACTTTATCCCCATGCTCTTTAAAAATTAAGATGATGATGCATGTTGGGGAGAGAACACCTTGAGCAAACTCCTTTTTTGAGAGATTAATATATCATATGACGGTACCACTTAACCTCAAAACTCCAATCTATGAATTTGGGCTCAATTATGTTATTTTAACTATTGCCTTTCTATGAGCCACAAACAAGTCCTACTAGCTTTTCCTCCTTACCTATGAGCTTTTCCTTCACTAGCTCATCGTCAATGAGAACCAAGTGTCAACCTTAAACGCCCATCCATGGGACTAGCCCATACTTATATGTCCATTGAAATCTCACACCACACTTGTGTGCGCTTCAAGTATACACACCTAATCCTCAACTATGAAAAGGGCCTTTGTTAACCTTGCCACCTTGCTATGCATTACCCTAAGTTCTTACACCACTTGCTAGAAAGCGAACATCTTGGAGACACTCTTTTGTTGAGAGATTATTGTAATATATAGGGATGCCACTTAACCCAAAAGCTTAAACTTAAGAGTTTTTATCTAACTATATTATTTTAATCACTCATTCTTATTATTATTATTTAATGTGTGACTTTACTTACACATGTATACTCAACAATAATGCCTTTTGAGACAATATTAAAACATTTCTAAGCAGCCCCGAAAATGGTGAAAAAAAATAATGAATTTTAGTTTTACACCTTTAAGAAAATTCAAAATGCAAGAAAGCCAATTTGTGGAGTTATGAAATCCAAATTCATTTAATATTTGCTAAATCACACTGACCTTCCCTAGAGATTTCTGAAATGACACATCCCTTCTTATGTTCTATGAAATCATACTCTTCCAAGGGGGTTAATTTCGTACCAGATGCCGTTTTGGTTTGGTCAAGAGAACAAAATAATTTGATACTAGTGTACTGTTTTAGGATTACTACTATTCAAATTTATTTAAGTATAAATTTATTGATTTTTATGTTTATCCACATCAAATTGAAAATACACATATTTTATAAGCCTAAATATTAGTCTAAGTACATTGACCAATATTTTAACTTAAATAACAAGTTTTTTTTTTTTTTGTGGGTTCTTGTTAGCTCAACTGGTAAAATTTCTAATAGTTAAATAAGAGATCTAAAGTTTAATCCTCGCTTACACTAAAAACTAATTGGTGTCTTGGTTTGATGATAATCAGGAGCAAACGCCATAGGTTGAAACTATCTATAAAAAAAAAACGAAGTTTTTTTTAATAAAAAAATTTTCAATTTTTTATTGTGCTACCAGAAGCACATATGCATGCTCCATGCTTGTACAACCCAATATCTTTTCAGGTTCATTTTAGATGAATACTGGCATTTATACTTTTTGGTGGGTTTAGCATTCACCTTGGTTCTTCTTCACCCATTCAGATTCGCAGTTGGTCCTAGGCTTGGGTTTTTTTTTTTTTTGAAATTCTAATTGGAATACTGGGCTGGGCCAGTAATGAGTAGGTTTGCAGATGGGGCCTATGGGCTTATTTGATCCATTAATTAGTGAGAGAGGTAGAAAAAAAAAATTTAAGGAGGATAAATTAATTAAAATCGAAAATTAAAGGAGACAATTTTCTATTTTGTTGAAAGAGAAAATCATATTAAATAAAAATTGTCAAAGGTACATAACACACCAAGCATTGATAAAGAATATTGTGTAATGGACTAATGGGTATATGAATTGCCCCTTTCATGTGAGGGTGGACCTCACAAGCGTCAAACTCATCCCTATATAAAAGGGATATTACATACACCGGTTATATTATATACCCTCTCCCAAGCATCAACCAAAAGTTGAGATCATCCCACAAGAATTGTCTCGCATATTTTTGTTAAAATACAATTTATCCCTCAAAATTTTCATGAGTTGTTAATTTTGCCTGTACAACTTTTTAATCTACATTTGGTTGTATGCGATGTTTCAAAAGCTAAGATCATCTAATTGGAATTGTCTGTCCTGGAATCCTGTTATCAATTTTATTTTGCAGAGTTTTGTTATCAATTTTATTCAAACTCGGAGCATGTAATTATGGGCAAACAGGGAGAAACTTTATTATATAATTTATAAACTATATGATAGGCCACAAACTGAATGACCCCTTGTGATAGGAATTAATTAATTAATTAGCCAAGTTATTAATTAATCAATTTATCATGCAAACGCGTGGTAGCACAAACAAATCACCAATAAACTAAAATTGTAGTCGAAAATAAATGACACGGTGATTTGTTTACGAATGGGGAAAAACCTAACGGCAAAAACCTCACCGGGTGATTTTCAGGTCACCACTCCCGAAACTCCACTATTATCACAACAAGCGGTTACAAGCAAGGAATCCCAAGTACCTTACCAACCTACAGTTGAACCTTTATCCCAATACCCAATCGGACTTGTTCTGTAGTAACAGATTCCCTTTCTAATGCATGGCTCCCAAGTACGTGACTAACGGTTGAACGGATCCCAGTACGCGACTTCAAAACACCAATCTAAAAAGATTGTTGGCTGCAAAGTTCTTTAGTTCATCCACACGATAAAGATCAAGAAGATGCTTGGTCACAAAACCCTATGGTGCAAATACACAGCAACTTCTCCAAGAGAGAGATGAACTAGGTCAAGAACTTTGTCTCCAGTCATAATTTGTTTGAACAGAGTTTGCTCAATGCTTGTGCAACTTATGTACCATTTGACGGCTCCTAAAACAATTATTTTATATGTCTAGGGTTAGGAGAAAAGAAGGCCCATAGACAGATTCACAGATCCCAAGAAAATCAGAGTTGAAATCTGAAATTCTTAAACCTCGACAGATAAGAGGTGTCGAGCAGGTATCGACTAGCTGTCGAGCTTTAATGAATTTGCACTCCTTGCTTGATTTCTTGAACAGACTTGAAGGCTTCAACACTTGATCTTGAAACGTGGTTTCTTGAAGTATTTAAACACATCCTAAGTCTACCCAAATACAAGTAAAGTGCGTTTTGTCAAAGGATAAGCCAATTACATAAAATCATGACATATGTTCTTAACATGTGAAACACATATGTCCTAACACTATAGCATCATAATTTATAACATTCATCACGAACATACCCAGTTGATTCTAAAAAAAAAAAAAATTAATTCACCAATAGACCAAGTTAGTTATGGAAAATGAGAATGACTTACAATATATTACTGGGGATACTAACTTGATACAAGAAAAAAAAAAGTGCTGAATTAAAAAACTAGGGTGATACAAATTATTTGCTCCAAATCCAATGTTACAAATCATAAACTTGGCAAACTATGATGACAATCTCCATGATAAGTCATTAGCCATGTGCACCTGTGCATCTCCGCTGTAAGAAGATAAATTCCAATACAATACTAAGGGACAAAATTGGCTTCTGCCCTTTTTAGGCAAAATAAATAGCATTCTACCCCCTTTCCCAAACTAATTAGGGAAATTCCTCTCTTTAAAAAATCGACTTTCTCAAAATTGAGTTAAGTCATATAGTGACGTTTTTAAGGACCTATAGTAGTGTTTTTTAACTCAAGCTCCATGAAATCGAGTTATAGGTAAAAAAATTACATGTAACTCGACTTCATGGAAATCGAGTTACAAAATGCCACTATAAGTCATTAAAACATCACTATAGACTCCTTAAAATGCCACTATAGGGCTTCAGGAATTTTATTTTATTTTTTTTAACTCGATTTTAAAAAAGTCAAGTTTCAAAAGAAGGACATTTCCCTAATTAGTTTGGGAAAAGGGGTAGAATACTATTTATTTTGCCCAAAAAGGGCAGAGGCCAATTTTGTCCAAATACTAATCTTTGGATTTCAAAATAATGATGATGTGGTGAGTGCGGTCTTTCCAAACAATTAAAACAACTTAATTAGTAAATTAAGTATCAACTTTTATTTTACCTTAAGAAAAGTCATGGTATAAGAAAACAAATTTGTGCAATTATCAAATCTCAGCTTATTTTATATTTATGGAATTGGCAATCCATTTATTTAGGAGATTTAGAATTAACATATTAAAAAAAAAGATTTAGAATTATAAACAAGCAGGACGTGGATTTTAGTTAACTTAATTGATAAAGTTTACTATCTAATCATTATAGAGTAGGTACCATAAGTTCTGTGGGGACAAGGGCCCAAATTTGTATACTGGGCCTTGGGCCCTATTTGATGATATGGATGCGTCCGAGGAGGAGTAAATGATTGAAAAGGTCCCAGAACGGAGGATCACGTACAGAAAGGGTGGAGGAATGTTGTCCGAGGAGGTTATCCTTCTCGGATAGGGTTAATAACAATCAAGCAAGTACGTAGCGACTTGAGCGACCTTCCAGAGATGCCCACCGACAAGGATGAACCTCAGGCACGTACGAAGAAGATAAGAATGTAGAAATATCTGAAAGAAAGGTTGCTACCACCACATTAAATGCACTGCAGCAACTTTTCTGGCCGCATTTATATGGAAAGGACCCCTGAACAATGCAATCTCAACTACCACCGTGCACAGAAAGCCAGAGAAAATGCTTAATGGGACATGCACTCAAGTGAATGTTCAAATGAATAACAAGTGTACGATTAAGATGGTCTGAAAGGAAACTAGATAATGTGAAGAACTCCCCATAAAAGGGGGATCGAAAAACACAGTGTGAGAAAGTAGAAAAAGAATTACTGTAGCACTAAACGTTATACTATCTTTCAGAAATAGTGATTTGAATAGCGATTCATCTCCTCGAATGAACATTTCATTAAGATTTATGTTTGGTTCTATGTTTATTCATATTTGAAATCCTTGCTAACCGTTGTTCAATTCGCTAAGGGCCTAACTCTTTCACCCACTCTCTACAAATTTATTGTATTGGGCTCATTAGGCTCATATCCTAACTCTTCTGGGATTGGGCTACAAATTGTGACCCTATAATTGGCGCCATCTGTAGGAAGAGCTTGTGTTTCAGTGTAGTATAACGGTTATGGTAGGATCAAGTCCACATCAAACAAGTCCGCACCAGGCGGAATCTGCCAATGTTCGTCAACAAGATGAATTCCTTAATCTTGAGAGTGAAAGAGATCGGGAGAACTATCAAGAAGGAAGTGTGCACACTGTCCACATGGGTGGAAGTGGTTTTCGAAGAAAAGGTCATGTAGCTCATGAGCAAGGTGATGAAAAAGCCATGCAACGAGAGATTGACGATTTAAAGAAGCAACTCCGTCAAGCACAATAGAAGCAGTCCCCTTCCAACTCTGATATTTCTTCTAACGACAAAGAAGATACTATCTACAACAACGATCTAGAACTCCACCAAGCGAGTCTTTCTCTTGTGAGGAAGAGCATTTTCACAAAAGGAAACACAGGAGCCCTTCTCGTAAGGGAATATGAATTGATGTTATAAAGAAGGCATTGAGCCAAATTTCTAAATCACCCTTTACACGGGGGATAGAAAAGGCAAAACTTCCTAGACGATTCCATCAGCCAACGTTCGCCATGTATAATGGTTGAACGGATCCTGTTGAGCACGTAAGTCAGTTCAAACAAAAGATGGCTGTCCATTCTTAGGACGAAGCTTTGATGTGTATGGTATTTCCATCCAGTTTGGGACCAATGCCGATGAGATGGTTTGACGGGCTAAGGACAAATTCTATCAATTCCTTCAAGAAACTCATCCAATCATTTTGTTCCCGATTCATCACATGTAGTAGGATTCCTCAACCTTTGGACTCCTTATTGTCCATGTCAATGAGGGAGGGAAAGTTCGTAAAAGTGTATTCTAAAAGGTACTGGGAAATGTTTAACGAGATTGATGGTGATTTTGATGAGGTCGCCATTAAAACTTTCAAGGTTGGTCTCCCATCCGAGCATGGTTTGAGGAAATCTCTGACAGGTAAGCCTGTCACCAGTTTACGCCAGCTAATGGACCGAGTTGATAAGTACAAGAGGATCGAAGATGACCAACAGCAGGGAAAAGGGAAAGCCAAGGTTATCCCTCACGAAAGGAGGGATTTCAGGTCGGACCGATACAATAATAGCTGGCCGAGAAGGGATTATGCGAATCAGTCAGGGATTACCAATACTCAGGTCGTCAGTGCAGTATTCCGAGAGCCAGTGCATCAAGTATTGGAAAAGATTAAAAATGAACCATTCTTCAAACAACCAAATAAGATGATGGGAAATCCTGAAAGCGTAACCATAACCTCTATTGCCAGTATCATCAAGATCATGGGCATACCACCGAGGATTGCAGGAGCCTGTGGGATCACTTGGACCAGCTCGTCCGAGAGGGCAAGTTAAAATAGCTACTACATCATTCCAGTGGTCAAGGGAGCCAGGCAGTTTCTGAGTCTTAAAGAGATACTCCTTCAAGACCCCCCTTGGGGATTATCAATGTCATTTTTGCTGCACCGGGTAGAACAGGCTCCTATCCATCCAGGGTAACGTCTGTATCTTAACTATCCTCAGGAGACATTAATCAAGATCCGAAGAGAGCTAGAGTGGGAATGCCGTTGGTCATAGGATTCTCAGATGAGGATAAGATTGGAACCATTCAACCCCACAATGATGCCTTGGTGATCACCCTCCGAATAGGGGGATATGATGTGAAGAGGGTAATGGTGGATCAGGGTAGCGCTGCCGAAATAATGTATCCTGACCTTTATAAGGGGCTGAACTTAAAAGCTGAGGACCTAACCCCCTATAGCTCCCCCTTAGTGAGTTTTGAGGGGAAGATTATCATTCCAAAGGGTCAAATCAGACTACCTGTGCAGACTGGCTCAGAAGTAGTAGAGGTAGATTTCATCTTTGTGGATGCATACTCTCCCTACACAGCAATTGTCGCCAGACCTTGGCTTCACACATTGGGAGCAGTTTCTTCTACTCTGCACCAAAAGGTTAAATACCCGTCAGAGGGGCAGATTAAAGAAATATTGGGGGATCAGTCTATAGCAAGGCAGTGCTTGGTGGCGGCCATCCAACATAAACCCGAGGCCAAGTCCTCAGCTCATGAAGAAAAAGATTTGTAGCAGTTAAAACCTTTGACGTTATCCATCGATAATTCAACTGAGGATGCGAAGTGTGAAGACTTGGTAAAGATTATTATAGAGGACGATCCAGAAAGGTTCTTTCAGATTGGATCCCAGCTGCCTCATTAAGAGAAAGAAGATCTGATAGAATTCCTTAGAAGGAACATTGATGTCTTTGCCTGGAATGCTTACGAAGCCCCAGGAGTTGATCTGTCACCACTTGAAAGTTAATCCCTTAATCACACTTAGGAAACAGCCCCTTCGGCGCCCATCCAAGGAACATGCTGAAGCAATGCGAGAGGAAGTAGCTAAGCTTAAACAAGCTGGGGCTATTAAGGAAGCTTTTTATCCTGAATAGTTAGCAAACACTATAGTGGTAAAGAAGAAGAGTGGGAAGTGGCGAGTGTGCGTAGATTTCACGGACTTGAATAAAGCTTGCCCCAAGGATCCATTCCCTATGCCTAAAATAGATCAGCTAGTAGATGCCACTGTTGGCCATCCTCGGATGAGCTTCTTGGATGCCTTTCAGGGTTATCATCAAATACCTCTAGCCTTAGATGATCAAGAGAAGACTGCTTTTGTTACTCTTATCGGAAACTATCATTACAAAGTAATGCCATTTGGTTTGAAAAATGCGGGATCCACCTATCAAAGAATGATGACGAGGATGTTTTAGTCACAATTGGGGAAGAATATCGAAATCTATATTGACAATATGGTGGTGAAAAGTAAGGTGGTTTTGGAACATTTGGGAGACCTTGGAATTATTTTTGAAATTCTTAGAAAGTATAAGTTGCGCCTAAATGCTTCTAAGTGCGCCTTCGGCGTAGGGTCAGGCAACTTCTTAGGCTATATGGTTACACACAGAGGGATTGAAGTTAACCTCGACCAGATTAAGGCTATTAACAACTTGCAATCACCTCGGAATCCCAAGGAAGTGCAAAAATTGACCGGAATGGCCGCCGCTTTGAATAGATTCATCTCTCGATCAGCAGACAGATGCAGACCCTTCTTCTTATTGATCAACAAATGGAAAGGGTTTGAGTGGACTGAAGAATGTGCCATAGCTTTCCAGCAACTTAAAGACTATCTAGCTCGGCCACCAATCATGTCTAGCCCTGAGCTAGATGAAGTCCTGTTTGCCTACATTACTGTGGCCCCTTATGTTGTAAGTTTAATACTGATACGAGTTGATTGTGGTGTACAACGACCGGTTTATTATGTGAGTAAATCATTGCATGAAGCTGAGGTGCGTTATCTGTCATTGGAGAAAGCTATCCTAGCAGTAGTGCTTGGCACACGTAAACTGCCTCATTATTTCCAAGCACATATGGTCATTGTTCTTACTCAGCTCCCGCTCAAAGCCATACTTCGAAGTGCCGACTACACAGGAAGGGTAGCCAAATGGGGTACAATTCTAGGGACTTTTGACATCAAGTACATGCCTCGTACCTCCATAAAAGGATAAGTCCTCGCGGATTTGGTGGCCGAATTCACCGAACCCCGAGTGGAGGAGTTGAAACCAGCAGAAAACATTGATAAAAAATTGGTTGGCACGATCTCTCCATATGACTTTTCGTCCTGGGAAGTGTATGTTGATGGGGCATCGAATCAGAAAGGTTCTGGGGTAGGGCTAGTATTGATATCCCCTGAGAAAGTCGTTGTTGAAAAATCTTTGAGGTTGGATTTCTCGGCTACAAACAATGAGGCCGAGTATGAAGCTCTGATGATGGGAATGATCATGGTTCATAGAATGGGTGGAAAATCAATAAAAGTTTTCTCGGACTCGAGGCTTGTCATTGGCCAAGTAAAAGGGGAATTCGAAGCAAAAGATGAGAGAATGCAGGGGTATCTGAGTCAAGTTAAGTGTCTACAATCAAAGTTCAAATCTTTCGACTTGATACACATCTTTAGAAGCGGTAATGCACATGCTGATTCTCTAGTTATGCTTGCTACCTCCTCGGCGCAGGATTTGCCTCGGGTTATCCTTGTTAAGGATTTGTACAAACCCACAGAGACACGAAGAGAGACAGCCCGAATTCATCAAATTAGAGTAGGGCCGAGTTGGATGGTCTCTATAATTCAATTCTTGAGGGAGGATACTCTGCCCGAAGAGAGGATAGAAGCTGATAAAGTACGAAGGAAGGCCACAAAGTTTTGGCTGTCCGAGAATCATAAATTATACAAACGTTCCTTTTTAGGACCTTATTTGTTATGTATTCATCCTGAGATGACTGAATCGCTCTTAAAAGAGTTGCATGAAGGGATTTGCGGATTCATACTGGTGGTAGATCCCTAGCATATATTGCTATTACCCAAGGCTATTGGTGGCCAAATATACAGAGGGAAACTCAAGAATATGTCAAGAAATGCGACCAGTGCCAACGGTTTGCGCCGAACATACGCCAATCAGGGGGAATTCTTAATCCGCTATTCAGCCCGTGGCCATTTGCTCAATGGGGCTTAGATATTGTAGGACCATTCTCCAAAGCAGTGGGAAACAAGAAATATCTTTTGGTCACACAGATTATTTTACCAAGTGGGTTGAAGCTGAACCTCTAGCTAACATCAGGGATGTGGATGCGAAAAGATTCGTTTGAAAAAACATAGTTACTCGGTTTAGGGTTCCTCATGTGCTCATCTCAGACAACGGTCTTCAATTCGACAGCAAAACATTTAGAAGTTATTGTGGTGAGTTGGGGATTACGAACAGGTATTCTACCCCTGCCTATCCCCAAGGAAACGGACAAGCAGAAGCTATTAATAAAGTCATAGTAAAGAGGCTAAAGAAAAGGCTAGATGACGCAAAAGGCAAGTGGGTGGAAGAATTACCACATGTTCTCTAGATGTATAGAACTACGCCTCGTAGGTCTACTGGAGAGACACCTTTCTCAATGACTTATGGGGTTGAGGCTGTTATCCCTTTGGAGACTAGTTTCCCAACGTTAAGAACCAGTTCATTCAATCCAAGTGACAATGATGAGCACCTAAAGAAGAATTTGGACTTGATTGAAGAGAAGAGGGAAAATGCGATGGTCTAGTTGGCCTACTACCAACAAAAGTTGAAGTAAGGGTATGATTCCAATGTAAAATTAAGACCTTTAACTCCTGATGATCTGGTGTTACGGAGAGTCATAGGCACTACGAAGAATCCAGCTTGGGGAAAGTTAGGACCAAATTGGGAAGGGCCCTACCGCATCACCTCGGAAGCTGGCATCAGAGCATACTTTCTGGAAGATTTAGACGAGCATGTAGTACCACGTCCTTGGAATGTAAATAATCTGAAGAGGTATTACTATTAAGAAATATTTTCATGATCAATATATTTGTTCGTCATATAAGAAGTCTATACTTTTTTCTATTTAGTTTTCATAAGTGTTTAAACTTAAATTCAATCATGCCTGAAGTCCTCGAACCAGATGATTTGTGTTATTTACACTCATTCGCAGTTTTCATAAGTGTTTAAACTTAAATTCAATCATGAATGAAGTCCTCGGACCAGATGATTTGGATTAGTTAACACTCATTCGCAGTTCTCATAAGTGTTTAAACTTAAATTCAATCATTCCTAAAGTCCTCGGACTAGATGATTTGGGTTAGTTAACACTTATTCGCAGTTCTCATAAGTGTTTAAACTTAAATTCGATCACACCTAAAGTCCTCAAATTGAATGATATGAATTGGTTAACACCCCATTGCCATGCTTATAGATATTTAGATGATTTTTAAGTTGCACTTAAATACTTTGGGCCACTTATTAGATTTGGATTAACCTGTAGTATTACTCTTGATAAGATTGAGGTAAAGTGCTCAATGACTTGCCTAAATAGTAATTTTTATCAATATCCAATTAAAGTTACTTGCCTGTTTGTAGGACGTGGTAATTGATTATGTTCAAATTAAAGTAGCAACAGATCAGCATACTATGACAATGAATCCCATAATGCGTACTATGAAGATGTAGAAAACAAAAGGGAAATGCCTTCATTGATAATAAAGCAAGTATGATACATTCCTTTAAAAAAAAAAAAAAGGTAGTAAGAATCTCCTATCTTAAACTGTTGTCTTGGAGACTACTGGGTCAACAGTTTGGCCGAGCTGAGAGGCAGAAGTATCTGGGGCTTTCTCCTTGGGATCAGAAGAATTTTTCTTCTTGTCTTGACCTTTATCCATGCCCTTGAGATCTTCAGTCTTCTTTCTTGGGCCACCATCTTGGTTGGAGTCCTTAGGAATTTCTAATGGAGCAGGAGGGGCTTGGTCTGCCATTGACTGCTCGAATGCTTGTGTGGCCTGTTCAGGGTGAGAGGAGTCAGGACCCGAGAGTTCGCAAATTTCAGGATCATAGTAAATGCTCTCAAGTCGCCTCAAGTCAAAGCCCATAGGAACCCCAGCAGCATCAAGGGCTTTACCCCAAGAGATACCATAGTACTCCCTGCATATAGCGGAGAGTTCCTCTGTGAGTCTAACTTGAGTCTCCTTCACCCCAAGCGTGTAAGCAGCCTGCTTCTCAACCTTGGCTACCTCCTTAACCAATTGGACAGCTTCCCTGGCCTTCTGAAGCTCTTCGCGAAGCACCATCACCAGTTGCTTTTCTATTGGTAGATTAATTTCGATATAGTGCAACTGTTTACGTAGCTCTTCAGCTTGCTTCTCAGTAGTCTTAAGGCCTGCTTCAGAACTGTCTTTTGCCCTAATTGCCTCCTTCAATTGCTCGGACAGTCTGGCTTGGTTTTCTTTTAGGGCACCCAGCTCTTTCTCAACCTTGGACCGAGCGTTGAACTCCGCCTTGGCCTCGTTGTGAGCATCCTTAACCCAGTCCTCAACCACATAAATCTGTTGGGTAATCTACATGACGAAATAAAATATTATTTTTAGTATGAAACAGGGAGCAAAAACTTGTAAGAATAACCAAGTATTTAGGTAGAGAAATGGATCAAATTACTTACAATAGCCAGATCCCTCTTAAGGGATAGGAAGAGATCTTGTTGACTGAAACGCCTATAAGCTTCCATGTCTCTTGGAAGGAGAAGGGACTGCTCCAAGGCCTTAGCAACATGACCTGCCTGCCCCCCTTGATAATTCCTAATCGAGGTATCCCAAGCGATGGGGACACCATCTAACTCCAGCTTAGGAGACCACGTGCGCGGTGTACGGCGCACTTGAGCCACGAGAGGATCCTCTTGGCTCTCAACAGAAGAGGACCTTTTGCTTCTTTGGTCCTTAGATACTCTCTGTTGTTTGCTTCCTTTTGAAGGGCCTATCTCGCCTTCCTTAGGAGCTTCGTGTTGTCTCTTTCTCCTCAGCTCAGGATTTGGCTTTAGCCCAAGATCCGCAGTGAGTTGAGGAGGGGGAGGAGGAGGGTTCACTGGGGGTTTGGACTTGTTGGCTTCTTCAAGGGTAGACACCTTGTTCCTTCCCTTTATGAGTTCCCTCAGACTTTGGCCAGATTTCGGAGCCATCTCTTCTGTTTCGTTGTTCGAAGAGTCCTCCACGTAAATAATTACAGGAGCAGGGGTTTGAATGCACGAGTATTCGTCTGTTTCCTCCTTGGCCTCTGATATAACAATAGCCTCTACTCCTTGTGTTTCTTCTTCAGATTGGAACTTATCAATTTTCTCCTCTAGTGAAGAAGAGGATGCAATTCCTTCCTCGGCTATGGCTAGTCCAAAGGGTACTTATTGAATCGGCTGGGCGACCAAAGGAACACCCTGTGGGATTGGATGAACAACTGGTGGAAGGTCGTGTGGTGCTAAAAAGTGAGGCCGAGACACGTCTATATGGGCTAGTCGATAGTCATTCGCCCTGATGGCATTGCCGACCTCTTGAAAGGTTCTTGAAAAAGGTTTGTAATCCAAGATTAGATGGGTAGCTCGAAGTTGTCCGTCGTCGTTTACAAAAATTTGGGATCTCAATAGATAATTGAGCGCAGTTACGTTAGTCAAACTAAGCCGAGGGGATACGTGTTCCTTGTCTGTTAAACAAAAGAAAACTAAACAGTCAAAAACCTGGGGTTCGTTGTAAAAAATATATTAACATTAAAAAAATAATAAATAAAACATAATGTATATAAAGTAAAACAAAGCCGAGGATGAATAACTTAAATCTAATGTTAGAAAACCTAAATCTATGATATCCCACCTGGCTCTCCTAGCTAGCTTGGGCAAGGCAGACCGTCATGCCATGGTCCTGATGCAATTAGGTAGTCATCCTTCATCCCCTTGTTAGACTTAGGAAGACAAGAGATGAGTTTGACAACCTCGGATCTGGATTTAAGGTAAACCCCCCCCCCCCTTTTTGTTTATGATCCTTGTACAGGTGAACTACGTCAAGCCAAGTGAGCCCCAACCCTAAGTGTCGGTTCAAAGCGTTAACTGCTCCTAGGATCCGAAAGAGATTATGTGCGCACTGGTGAGGACAAAACCTATGGTTACGCAGGTAGTCTCTCGTAATCCTACCCATGGGGAGAGTCATCCCTCCTTCTATGAAGGCTATCATAGGGATTACGACCTCTCCCACCTCTCGGTCAAAGGCTATCCCTTCCGGAGGACAGTATCACAGAGATACCTCCTGGGGTATGTGATACTTTTCTTTAAATATCTCTATTAAAGCAGGGCTATCCACTAAATACTTAAATCTACCCATTTCGAATAAGTAGAAAAGAGAAAACACTAAAAAGGGACAATTGGGTGATGAGGAATGAAAGGCCGAGGAGACTATCCGAGGAGACTATCTGAGAAATAAAGAAAAATGCGAAACAGTTAGAACTTATGCGAACTAAATCAGGATGTGATCTTTGAAATACTCAAAAGGGTTCTGGAAAATTTTCGAAGAAATGAGACTAGAGATTTGACAATCTTTGTGAGTTTAGATGCTTGAGTGCGCTGGAAATTCTAAACAATTTTGAAGTAAAGAAAAGACAACTCTCTTATAAGGCTTTATATAGGCGCCAGGAAAGAAGTGGGATTTATCCTGCCCAAATTTTGAAGAGAAATATTATCCGTTGGATCAAGATATCACCGTTGGATGCTAAAGACACAGCGCTGTCTGAAGTAATTAATGACGCTTCGCGGATTCCGAAGCATCAAAAGCAATGATGAAATGCATGAAATTACATTCCTACGTGTGCAGATTCGGGTATTTTTACATTTTTAACCATTGTTATTGTGGCACATCAAAAAAATTCTATTTTTTCTTCCTCGAATGCGAGAGAAAAATTAAAATTTTGAGGGGCTATTGTGGGGACAAGTGCCCAAATTTGTATACTGGGCATTGGGCCCTATTTGATGATATGGATGCGTCTGAGGAGAAGTAAATGATTAAGGAGGTCCCAGAACGGAGGATTACATACAGAAAGGGTGGAGGAATGTTGTCCGAGGAGGTTATCCTTCTCGGATAGGATTAATATCAATCAAGCAAGTACGTAGGCGACTTGAGCGACCTTCCAGAGATGCCCAATGATAAGGATGAACCTCAGGCACGTACGAAGAAGATAAGAATGTAGAAATATCTAAAAGAAAGACTACTACCACCGCATTAAATGCACTGCAACAACTTTTCTAGCCGCATTTATGTGAAGAGAACCCCTGAACAGTGCAATCTCAACTACCACCGTGCACAGAAAGCCAGAGAAAATGCCTGTTGGGACATGCACTTAAGTGAAGGTTCAGATGAATAACAAGTGTACGATTAAGATAGTCTGAAAGGAAACTATATAATGTGAAGAACTCCCCATAAGAGGGGGATCAAAAAACACAGTGTGAGAAAGTAGAAAAAGAATTATTGTAGCACTAAACATTATACTATCTTTCAGAAATAGTGATCTGAATAGCAATTCATCTCCTCGGACGAATATTTCATTAAGATTTATGTCTGGTTCTATGTTTATTCATATTTGAAATCATTGCTAACCGTTGTTCAATTCGCTAAGGGCCTAGCTCTTTCACCCACTCTCTACAAATTTATTGTACTGGGCTCATTGGGCTCATATCCCAACTCTTCTGGGCTTGGGCTTCAAATTGTGACCCTACAAGTTCTATAAAAAATAAAAATAAAAAATAAAAAAAGCAAGAAATTAATTTATTTTCTTTTTATTCGGGGAAAAAAATGATTGTCCAACAAATTAGTTAACTGTGTGATCTCAGTCGTTCCAATAGTGGAAATCACCCAAATGACAAAGCAATATTTTAGGCCACTTTGGATTTTTTGTTCTTGAAATTTTTTTTAAACAAGCTATTTATTTAGGACAAAAGACACATTTAGGTATTAATTGGGCCCATTCCTAATCCTATGTAGTATGTATAGCTGAATGACCATATCAATTTTTAAGTGGCTTTATTCCTGATCCCCATCTTCCCATAAACATTTGGAGTTGCCTCATTAAGTTAGATCATGTGGTCTAGGTGGATACATTACCAAATTCTATATCCCAATGAGAAAACAAAATTTACCTGTAGCTTGAAGTCGTTGCGTTGTGTATGCTAGTTTTAAGAATGTTTTGTTGAATTTTACGCAGCTGAACTACAACAACATTGATATTCATTCTTTCTCTTGGATATTATGTGGAACAAGCAACTCCAATTTCAAGTATCGACATCAAGCATTCTTGAATGTTGAAACTTCCATTTGGATCCTTGTTTGGAGTGTCATTCCTTGTCTCTTCCTCTTGTATTTCTCAAAGAAGAAAATGATCTATAATGTCAATGGTATGTTCAGGCAATGCTGCTTTAACAAAGTCATGAAGGTTTAAGCTATCTTGGTAAATACTATTAGTTGGCCTTTTTCCTGTGAGCATCTCTAACAATAATATGCCATAACTATAGACATCACCATATATTGAAACTTTGTTTCCCATACCATACTCTGCAATTGCAAAAAATAAATAAATATATATATATATATATATATATATATATATATATATATATAAAATATAGGCATGTTTTCATACAATTAAAAGTGGGGAAAGGAAAAATCTAACAACTTTTAAAGATTATACCATATTCTGTTTTCTAGATATAATACATCCTTACTAAATCTTTCTTTTCATGCTTGAAACTATAGTAAGGAACCATGGGAGAGAAGGGAAAAAAAACTTAAGAAATGTTAAATATGTACCTGGAGGAGTATAACCAATTGTTCCTCTAATCCCAATGGAAATTGATTGATTAGTAGAACAATCCTGGGTAGCATCATGAAGGAATTTTTCCAAGCCAAAGTCGCTTACATGTGCAACCATTTCATCATTGAGAAGAATATTGCTTGGCTTGAGGTCACAATGAACAATTGGCCTTTGGCAATGATGATGAAGATAATCTAATCCACTAGCAACATCAATGGCGATATTAAGTCTTTGGAGAAGACTCAACTTCCTTGGTTCCTCAATAGCCTCATTTGTTCTTGGAGTTGGATGTAACCACTCAACTAGGTTGCCATTTCCTAAGAACTCATATACCAAAGATTTAAAATCATGACCTTGATAATCAATACTGGAACATATTGTGAGAACCTTTACAAGATTTCAATGTTTGATGTTTCTTAGAATTTCACACTCGGCCATGAAACTTTTGGAAGCTCCATGACGCAAAAGGTTGAGCACCTTGATGGCAATTGTATGTTTACCTTGATCAAGAATTCCTTTATAAACGGACCCAAAGCTACCCACACCAATTAAATTAGTAGAAGAGACTTTGGTAAGATACATTCAAATTTGAATCACTTGAGGCACTTCCATTCCTTTTCTTTATTAAAGAATAAAGAAATAGAAGCAACAGAATCAAAGTTACTCCAAAAAGCCCAGAAGCTGTAGAGATTATTATCTTCAAGGTAAGGGCCATCTTCCTCTTCTTGGAATTTAAGTATTTGCATTTAGGAAGTTGAAACTCAGGTATGCCTCCACAGAGTTTATCATTTGCCTTAAGTAAAGTTGCACTCACGTTTTTGAAAACTCCCTCTGTTGGTACTTCACCCTCAAATTGGTTGTAAGTGAGATTTAATATTTACAAATAAAAAAACTCCAAAAATTTTGGAATATTACCGGACAAATTATTGTTCGATAGATCTAGAACCTCAATACCATTCAATGATTCCAAAGATGAAGGAATGATTCCTTGGAAGAAGTTTCTTCTCATGGCAAGTAATTCTAGCTTCACACAACTTCCAAGAGTTGTTGGGATTGCACCAAACATCATGTTTTCAGAAATGTCTAATTGTTCTAGATTTTTTAAATTTCCTACTTCTATGGGAAGGACACCTGTAAATTGGTTGGCCATCAAGTCTAGAGTAATTAAGGAGAATGATAGAGCAATAACTTCTGAGGCTATGGTACCACTAAGATTGTTATTATTAAGAGACAATCTTAGCAAATTTTGGCACTGACCTAGACTTAAAGGGATGATGCCTTGAAGGTTATTATATACTAATTTCAAAATTGTCAAAGCTATTAAATTTCCAAGGGAGGATGGAATGTGTCAGTTTTTAGACCCCTTAAACAATTGATTAAACCTAGGTAATTAGCCAAGTTGTTACTTAGTCCAATTAAACAAATCTAGGTTATCACAATAATAAAGATCAAATCATGCAAAGCAACGGAAAATAAATAACACACGATATGATCACCCAGGAAACCAAACCGGTAAAAACCTGGGGAGGATTTGACCTAGCTATCCTCAAGGTAAACCTGAATCCACTATCTTGAAAGAATCGAAGTTCATACAAAAGGACTTACAAGCACCCACGCTCGACTTCCTAATGCTACCAACCAGTAGAACTTACTGACACGACCACGTGCAAGCTCCGAATCCACGGACTCCTTCTTTCTTGGATTCTCCACCAAATACAAGCACACTCGCTTGTGTTTTCTTTAAGCTTCAATGGAAGCAACTGAATTGATCATCAAGGCGTAGATAAATCTTCTCCTTGAAAACCCTAAGTTTGTGTAAAGGAAAGCTTCTCTAGATTTCACAAGAGATTTACACAAACCGCAAATATGAGCACACCTAAAACGTGGCTAGGGTTTGCCTTTTATACTTAGGATAAATAAGAAACCCTAAAAACGTTTTAAAACAAATAGAGCTGAGTTGGACGAATCTGTAAAAAAGCATTCTGCCTGAGCTTCGATCGGTTGAGCCTGTTGTTCGATCGATCGAGCCAGGCCGAAAGGCACAATGCTTCCTTGCTTTAACTCGATTCCAACTTTACATTGACACACAACTTTGAGCTAGCTTTAAACACTTCTAAACACATTGTTTTGATCATGTTTTGCCAACAATACACATTAGAGTTCTAAATACATAAAATCCTAAACTTTAGAACCTAACAGAATGTTTCCAGAAAATTTGTTTTGGGATAAATCTAAATATTCTAGATCCAGTAAATTGGTTGTCACCAAAGATAAATACTTCGATATTTGGTAGAGTGATACCAATGTCAAATGGAAGAGACCCCTGGATTTGATTTCCAGATACAGAAAAAGTCAATAAAGAAGAGAGATTGTACATTAAGCGAGGAATGGTTCCAGAAAACCTATTATACTGCACACTAAAAAATGAAAGTTTCATCAATTGACCAAAAGAATAGGGATACTCCCAGCCAAATTATTATAAGTTGCAGAAAATCCTTTTAAAAATGATAAGTTCCCGAAAAAAAGGTGAGACAATTCCTGTAAGATTATTCATATGAATAGAAAAGAATTGGAGCTTTTTCAAGGAGGTAAGCGTAGTAGAAATTTCTCCTACCAATTGGTTTTAACCAACACGAAGGGCGACAAGGTTGTTGCAATCAGATAAATTGCTTGGAATTTCCCCCTGTATTGTGTTATTGTACCGTTCTAAGACTAGCAGTCTAGTCAAATGACCAATTTCTGGAGGGATTTCATTATGAAGTTTTTTGTTTTGTAGGCTTAGATTCCTCAAAAAACTTAAATTCCCAACCTATGGAGATATAGAGCCTACCAGTTCTAGAGATTACAAGTTCAATATGGTGACCCTTTCGTGTCAGCAGCCACATGTAACCCCTTGCCATTGACAAAAGTGGATGCTGTCATTCCAAGAGCTCATAACACTGAGAGGATCATGGATTATCTTGGCTTTTGTTAGGTTCTAAATGTTTAGAACAGTTGGCAAATCGTGAACACAAACTTGTCTAGATATAGATCTTAAAGTCTATAGGTTTTATTAGACAATGCTCAAGGTGATTCAAGTCAAGATTCAAGAACACACAAGCTGCAGGAAGAAGACTTCATATTCTGCCTGATTCGATTGATCAAAGAATAGGCTTGATCAATGGAAAATCGTATCTGCAGAATTTTAAGTTGGCCCAAATAGCAGCTTAAGCCCATTAAGGATTAGGGTTTCAGATCTACTTCTCCCACTATATAAAGGAAACCCTAAGCCATGTTTTTAAGATTGAAGAGAGAGAGATTAGAGTGCCTTTTGTGCCTCTTTTGTATTTAGGGTTAGTACCCAAAACCTCTTTAAGGTTGCTCATATTGCTGTTTGTGTAAATCTTTTGTGAGATCTGTGAGGAGCTTTCCTTTACACAAGCTTAAGGTTTTCAAGGAGGAGATGTTATCTACACCTTGATGATCAATTCAGTTGCTGCCATTGAAGTTTAAAGAAACACAAGCGGGTGTACTTATACTTGTTGGAGAATCCAAGAAAGAAGGAGTCTGTGGTCTCGGAGCTTGCACGTGGTCGTGTCAGTAAGTTCTACTGGTGGGTAGCAATAAGAAGTCAAGCGTGGGGACTTGTAAGTCTTATTGTATGAACTTCGATTCTTTCAAGATAGTGGATTCAGGTTTACCTTGAGGATAGCTAGATTAAATCCTCCCCAGGTTTTTACTGGTTTGGTTTCCTGGGTGATCATATCTTTGTGTTTTTTTATCTTTCCGCTGCTTTACATGATATGATTGTTTGATTGTGATAACCTAGATTTGGAATTTGGACTAAGTAACAACTTGACTAATTACCTTTGTTAATCCAATTATGGTTTTAAGGGATCTAAAAACTATTAGCTTTGAACTCAAGCAATGCCAACCGGTCCATCTCATTATTCCCACTGACCACCAAGGTGAGTAATAAGCCAAACCATCCGAGAAGAATAACAGCATGCATGCAAAAAGATGAGGATGGTGGAGCTGAACTCAGGCTTGAAGTAATCCCCATGTAATGTGGTAAGGTTGGGTATATTTTTTGGAATGTTACAACTTTATGTTGTCTAGAGAGGGCTAATTTGGCTGTATAGCAGCTAAAGAAGAAGCAATTATATAGCACGAGAAAGGATGAAATTAGTGCAAGAACTTGAGTGATGTTCAGACCCAGTAATCCAAAATTGCAAGAATAATATATTCGTAAGAGGCATCCTGAACCTCAGTTTCTCAAATTGTAGACGGAAGTAGAAAACTCTGCACTAGCTTTTGTAAAAGTCCAATGGTAGGATTGACGACAACAAGTAGTAGTATTAAACTATTAATGCCGCGGGTTTTGATATTTAAGGTCAACGTATCATTTCAATAGATGCGAGAAAAAAATTGTGAAGAAATTTATGTTCTTAAGTGTGATGATTGGCGAGTTTATAAAAGTCTATTTGTTTTTAAAAAAATATTTTTATAGGAGTACTAGAAATAAAAAATTTTCACAAGTGTTGTGAAGGTAATATTTTTTTAATTCCTTCAAAATTTAAAACAAGACATTTTTTTTGGCAAATAACAATTAAATATAAGTATTTAACTTTCTTATTATAATTGTTTTGATTAAAATATTGTTTTGGTTTCTAAATTTTTTATAGGAATTTATAAAATAGAAAGTTAAAATTAAATAAGTATCATCTCATTGAAATTTATATATGAAAAATGTTTCACTTAAAAGTTATCACCTTGAATTTCAAATTGTGTCGAGTCGGTCTTTTTTGTTACAATGGTTATTACTTATTACTATATTCTGTTTTTTCTTTTTTCAGAATAAAGCCAAGTTCTTTCTCAAAAAAAAAAAAAAAAAAGAATAAAGCCAAGTTAGTATGAAAGCAAAGGTGCAAATTTAAAGCCAGTTTTTTTTCTTTTTTTTTTAGTGAAACGTTTTCTCATTTCTGCGGCAAACTGTACCAGTATAGCCAGTTTGGTCAAATTGTCACCTACACGATTTATAACTTTCTAAAAATCCAGAGTTGGTGTAACAGCAGGTCTTCTTTGTCATGCCATAAGTTCTCTAGCTTCTTCATTACGAGAAGGTACACTGGGACCAACCGGCTGAGGAGACATATATCCGATACAGATATTTTTACCTTCCTTACAGGTGTGTCATGTAATCCAGAGTCGGTGTAACAAGAGGTCTTCTTTGTCATGTCCATAAGTTCTCTAGCTTCTTCTTTGCAGGTGTGTCATCTAATGATGCTAATCAAGTTATTTCTTCCTGTAAATCAGGGACAGGTCTTCTTTTTCATGCTATGAGTATGGCTTTGGTTTCTCGCTATCACACACTGGTGTACCATGAGAGATGTCACTATGAAGAATCTTAATCATTTAAATTTCCAACCCCCACATCTTTTTTCCTTGTTTTTTATTCACTGAACAATATTCCTCGGTCTATTACTCATTCAGCTAACGTAATAGATGTCCCAATATTTTCTTTGAATGATCATTCAAAGTGACACGGATGGAAGATATTATCACTATTCCCACTGTTGCAGAGGGTAATCTAGATATGTTTGAAATCTTTGCCACCAAAATTAATTTCAATGACCCTTGCTAAGCTTTCCTCCACTAAACTTTTAAATTTTTTTATGAAGAAAGGGAATTTTGTGTTTGTGAATAATATGAAAGAAGGGGATTTGAGAACTGGATTATTATACATCATGCCGTAGAGACCATTGAAGAAGAAATTGAAGAGGAAAGTTTCAACGATCAATCTCAACAAAATGAAATCATATGATTGTCAATTTCAAGATCCTTTTATTTTGGTGGTAAGCAATACACCGAAGTTTATTGATTTTATTGAGGTTGATAGATTTAATTCGATTATCAGTTCTTATTTGGTAAATCTCTTCAATTACATGATCAAGTTGATTTGTTTATTCCATTGATGAGTTACAAATATGGAAAGAAAATTAAGGGGCTCAAGCATTCAAAGTATTTGTTCTTTGGGCATGAAAGATTTAAGATTTCAACCCTTAACTCGAGGACGAGTTTGTTTTAAGTGAAGGGGTCTGATGTAGGATAGAATCTTCAAATTAATTTATGTAATTTGTTATAGTTTGTATTTTTATGCAATTTTCGTTATTTTAGGTTGATGGCATTTCTTTCCTTGTTTTTAGGTTTCTTTAATGTTTTTTAGGTCAAATTTGGTTCCTATTATAGTTAGGTATTAATTAGGAGTTATTTTAGAATATATTTTCTAGTCTGTGAAGTTTTACGAAACCCTTAAATAGGCCCCTAAGTGTGTAAACATTTTTTTAACAATTATTCATTCAATAAAATTCAAACTTTGTCTTTCTAATTTCTGGAGGATTCCAGACCTTTTCTCCTTATGGATTCAAAAACCCTTGTGAGTTCAAAGAACCCATTGTAGATTTGAGGTTATTTTCAAAAGTAAACGTGTTTTGTTTCTTGCTTTTTAGAAGCTGTTTTGCTTCTTGACGTTTTTGCATCCTGCATCAAAAAAGGTAAAAATTAGTGCAGGAATTTGAGTGATGTACGGACCTACAACAAAATTGCAAGTATTATTTGGGGGTAAAATTCAGTTAGATACTCATTATAGAAATAAAAATCATAAAATGAATAGAAATCATGTTAATTTTGGATAGATTATTCCACTCATTACTCATGAAAATCCCATAAACTTTTAAGTTGGCGTATGAGGCAACGTCAAACTATCTTGAGTAATTTGAAAATGGTGTACCTGTACCAGTGAACAATTGCCAGTGCGGTAATTTGAAAGGGCTGAAGTGTGTCAACTTTCAACGTTAGAATAATTGAAGCCTGGGCTCAGATAGGGGAATCTAGTAGTGGAGGTTTTGGAAAATTGGTAAATATTAGTATTATGGAGCATTAACTTTGGTAAAAGAACATTATAGTCATTGATTTGAGTAAAAACTTTTTTAAGCAATAGCTTTGAGTAAAGACTTACAACTTAGGTCACTGATTATTATAATAATGCTAAGGGGTCTAATGTGTCAAGAGTTTTGTACATATAGGGTTTCAAATTTCTAATCCCTTCACCCTCTACTAGTAAATAAAAAAGAATCTCTTAAAATGACAATCTCATTTTATGTATGTTTTCGTTTAATAAAAATTCATATTTGGTGGGTTAATGATAATTTAGAATGAATATTGACAAAAGGTGCACATTGTACTATATATAACTAGTAACTTGAGTAATGTATAAAATTTTTTTATATAATATGATCTTTTTATTTCTTTTATTTTTATTTTTTGTCTAAAAATGGAATTCCAAATATAATAACTTTTAAACCGGGTTTATAATATATTACATAACTAGAGTACAACTATTAGAGTACATTAGTATTACTATTTTCGTGTGTGTTCTAATAAGTATTACTGTTTACTAAAAAAAAAAATGAATGTTTATCCCACATTAGTTATGTGTGTTTAGTATTTGTTGTTTATAACTCCAGTCTACAACTATAAATGTTAGGTCATTTTGTAGTTGTATTTTGATTATGTAATGTATTACAAACCCGGTTTAAAACGCTAGTATCACTATCGTTATATTGGCTTTGCTAGATGGACAACATGGGCTAATGGACAACCATAATTTCAAGCCCAGATTATATATTCAAGTATTGAAAAAAAAAAAAAAACACAAAGCCTTGTAGGATCTGTTTGATTGGAGGATGAAAAAGTATGAGGTTCTAAAATATTTTAGTTTTTCTCATTTGTGTTTTGTTGGGGGTGGAAAATTAAAGGGGTGAAAAACTTTTTTATTTGATTGAGGAAAAAAAAAAGGAAGAATAGAAAATAGAATTTATATAAATTTACTCATATACCTCTATTAGATTAAAAAAAAAAAACACATACATTATATTTTTATTAAAAAATTGCGCATAAATGAGAACTTCATTAAAAAATAAAATAAAATAAAAAAGAGATGCAACAATAACCCAAAATATATAAGAAAAAAAAAAAGAATGAATGATAAGTAGCCCCCCCCCCCCCCCCCTCCAAAAAAAAAAGAAAAAAGACAAACAAAAGAGATGAACACACGCATAAGAAAGAAGAATGAAAAAGAAAAAAAAAATGAAAGAAGAGGAAGGGAACAACGAAAAGTAGTAGAAGACAAAAAAATAGAGGAAAACATAAAACAGAAATAGGAAAATGAAGAAAATTAAAAGAACAAAAAGAACCATTTAAGCATAGTTAGAAGGGCATTTTTGTCCAAATATTTTGTTCCTTTATTTTCTCCTAGTTTCTCCCCAATTTGGAGAGATTATGTTTAGATGGATCAAGAAAGAAAACTCCTAGGCTTCACTAAAATCTTTCCCATTTTCCCTCCTCAATCAAATAGCAACTCCAACAATTTTCTCTTTACTTTTCTCTCATTTAATTTTCATCCACCCACTTTTCACTCCAACCAAATGCACTCATAGAATTTTTGTGACAAAGAGCTTTGAAGTTGTTTCACATTTTTGGTAATCAAATTGAGGACAAAATTGCCCTTTGCCCTTTTCGGGCAAATTATATAGTTTTATGCCCCCCTTCCCAAACTAATTAGGGAAATGCCCCTCTTTTAAAACTCGATTTACTACATTTTAAGGATCTATAATGGCGTTTTGGAACTCGGCCTCCATGAAATCAAGTTATAGGTAAAAAAAATTGCCTATAACTCGATTTCATGGAGGTCAAGTTATAAAACACCACTATAGGTCTTTAAAATGTCACTATAGGACTACAGATTTTTTTTTTTTTTTAAAAACTCAATTTGGAGTAAATCGAGTTTTAGAAAATGGGCATTTCCCTAATTAGTTTGGAAATGGGGGAATAAAGATATATAATTTGCCCAAAAAGGGCAAAGGGCAATTTTGTCCTCAAATTGATAAAGGAATTTTAGATGTTAAAAATCTTATGCGATCAAAGATGACATGATAAAAGTATTTTGCGTTTGGATGAATCCAATTAATTCAAATAATGTAACCTTAAAATAGAAGCTGTAAATTTCATAAGCTTCTAAATTCTATAACCTACTCATTATTGTATGGTAAAATTATAAATTGTATATAAAGTTTATCAGAAATCTCTTTCTCCCTCTTTATTTATCTGTGTTTATTCTCAAAACAACTAATTATTCTTAAAGTCCATCTAATTGAATCAGAATTGGTTGAAGTTTTCTGTGTTTAAAGACTTGGGTGAAACATTGACATGGTCCAGGTCTTTGTCGTTCTCTCTTTTTCTCTCTTAATGGCCCCATGCATGAACCAATCTTACGATGCATGGGAGTCAGGATTGGTCGACTCATACCAGAAAGTTGTGAGTGTAATTTGAATGACAGAATCCCGAGTATTGGCTCCAATCATAAGTAGGACTTTTATTGATTTGAACTGTGTTACCTAAAAAAAATACCTTTTAAATGCATCATTTGCTCCCTAAATTTTAGACCATGAACGATTTTAGACATTGAAATTTAAAGTTACTGCTTTTAGTCACTTTGATAGGGTAGTCAAATCTTTAACATGTCGTCACTTTATTTTATTAAGGTTATAACTTTAGGTGATAACAAATTTTGTAACTAAATTTTGTTCTAGAATAATTACAATAATATTGTTTTACAGAATAGAGTTTTCTTTAACATACTTTTCTAGAACCCCAGTTTGATATACCTCATTATTGTCCACGCGGTTCCTTACGGTCTCTACTCTCTAATATTGTCCCACACGGTTATTTGTCTGGTTATTCTTTTATTCAATTTAGAAGTGGGTCTGAACATCACTATTTCTTGGACTACTTTTCTTCTTTCCCTTGCTATAAATTTGCTTCTTTTTCAGCTGCAAAACAACCATACATACACATCCATTTCAAAATTTGATAAACCGTCATTTTAGTTAAACAAAAGCCTTTTCAACCACATTGCATGGGGCCTTGTTCACACCTGATTTCAGCACCACCATCATCATCTTTTTCCACGCACACGTTTATCCTTCTGCTGCTTTGGCTTTTTTCTCACCTCAGTGCTTGGTGAGAATAATGAGACTGACCGGTTGGCATTGCTCGACTTCAAAGCCAAGATTAATAAAGATCCTCTCAGGGTCGTGAGCTCTTGGAACGATAGCATCCACTTTTGCCAGTGGAAAGGTGTTTCCTGTGGTCGCCGACATCAAAGGGTCACTGCGTTGGACCTGCACTCTCAAAAACTGGTAGGCTCTATATCCCCGATTGTTGGAAATTTAAGTTTTTTGTGGAAGCTAAACCTTGAAAACAATAGCTTTTATAATGAAATTCCTCCAGAAATTGGCCGTTTGCACAGACTAGAAGTCTGGCTATTGAACAATAACACAATAAGTGGAACAATTCCTAGCAATTTATCCAATTGTGCCAAACTCAAAGTGTTTGATGAGGCTGTCAATAATCTGGTTGGAGAAATCCCCACAGAGCTTGGCACCTTGTCAAAGCTCCAAATCTTTGCTATTTATAAAAATGTTTTGACAGGAATTATTCCACCTTCTTTTGGAAACTTATCATCTCTGGAAGTTTTTTGTGCAGCTTATAATAACCTGAGTGGGAGTATCCCTGATTCTTTTGCCAATTGACCAAACTTAAAATCTTTGTTGTGGGTTCAAATAGGTTGTCTAGTACAATTCCTCCCTTATTCTTCAATATCTCTTCAATAACAAAGATTGATGTAGCAGTTAACCAAATCCAAGGGCATCTTCCATCAGACATAGGTATCACTCTACCAAATTTAGAAACATTTACCATCAGCAACAACCAGTTTATTGGATCTATCCCTATTTCAATATCTAGTGCCTCGAATTTACATATACTAAATTTGGTCGACAATAAACTAACTGGAAAAGTTCCTTCTTTAGAGAAGCTAAATAGAGTGAGGTTATTTTCCATTACTGAAAACCAGCTTGGAAATGGAGGAGCGAATGACTTGAGTTTTCTCTGTTCTTTGTCAAATGCTACCAACCTAAGAGATTTGGAGATAAATACCAACAACTTTGGGAGGAGTTGCCTAAATGTATCGGCAACATCTCAACTAGTCTTACCTTTTTCTATTTGAATAATAATAAAATATCTGGAAATATTCCTAGTGTTATGGGGAATCTGATCAACCCGGAGGATATAGAAATGTGGAACAATAAATTTTCAGGTAACATCCCCTCTATACTTGGAAACCTTCAGAAATTACAATTTTTGGATTTATCTCAAAACAATTTCATTGGGAACATTCCATCCTCTCTTGGAAATTTAACAAATTTGTTGGAGTTGTATTTAGGAGACAATAATCTTCAAGGAAGAATCCCTTCAAGTCTAAGTCAATGCCAAAATTTGATAACTTTTCATCTTCCCCATAACAATCTTAGCGGTAACATATCCTCGAAAGTTATTGGTCTCTCATTTTACCAAATAGCCTTGACTTGTCTGGCAACCAATTCACTGGTATCCTTCCCATAGAAATAGGAAATTTGAAAAATTTAGAACATTTGGATATTTCTGAAAATATGTTGTCTGGTAAAATACCGGCAAGTCTTGCAAGTTGTGTAAAGCTAGAATTTCTAGCCATGAGAAGAAACTTTTTCCAAGGGGTTGTTCCTTCATCTTGGGAATCATTAAGAGGTCTTGAACATTTAGACCTTTCTAACAATAATTTTTCTGGCATGATTCCAAAATTTTTGGAGAGTTTTGATTTCTTGAAATTATTGAATCTCTCGTACAACCATTTTGAGGGGGAGGTACCAACAAATGGAGTTTTCAAGAATGCAAGTGCAACTTTGATTAAGGGAAATGGTAAGCTTTGTGGGGGCATACCAAAGTTTCAACTTCCTAACTGCAACAACAAAAAATCCATGAAGAGAAAGTTGACTCTACCATTGATGTTAATACTTTTTGGGCTTATTGGAGCAAATTTGGTCCTATCGTTTCAATTTCTTTGTTCTTTAAGAAAAAAAAAAGGAAAGAAAATACCTCAAGTGATTCTATAAATTTGCTTATGAATGTGTCTTACCAAAGTCTCTTGAATGCTACTGATGGATTCTCTTCTGTTAATTTAATTGGTGTAGGTAGTTTCAGGTTAGTGTATAAAGGTATTCTTGATCAGTATAAACATACTGTTGCTATCAAGGTGCTGAACTCAGGGTGCCATGGAGCTTCCAAAAGTTTCAAAGCTGAGTGTGAGGCTCTAAGAAACATTAGACACCGAAATCTTGTAAAGGTGCTCACAGCATGTTCAGGAGTTGACTATCAAGGTAATGATTTTAAGGCATCGGCATACGAGTTCATGGGAAATGGCAATCTATATGAGTGGTTACATCCAACTCCAAGAAAAATTAATGAGGCACTTGAGAAACAAAGGAAGTTGAGTCATCTTCAAAGATTGAATATTGCCATTGATGTTGCTAGTGCATTGGATTATCTTCATAATCATTGTGAAACACCAATTGTTCATTGTGAACTCAAGCCTAGCAATGTTCTTCTTGATGAGGAAATGATTGGACATGTAAGTGACTTTGGCTTGGCAAGATTCCTTCATGATATCGTCCACAATTCTTCTACTAATCAATCAAGCTCCATTGGGGTTAAAGGAACTGTTGGTTATACTCCTCCAGGAAATACAATTTACATTTCTAAAATTTAATTGCTTTTCTTTTTCCTATATTTTCTACTATAAAAGATATAAAGCATTATAACAAATTTTCTAGATATCTTTTTTTTTTCTCTTGATTTTTATTTTATGCCATTGAAAAACATCATACAAAACTCCTTTTATGTGTGTGTGTATATTTACACTTTCCCTTCTTTTTATGCTATGAAATTATGCCTACTGCAATATATGTTATGGGCACTTGCAGAGTATGGCATGGGAAACAAGGTATCAATATATGGCGATGTTTATAGTTACAGTATATTATTATTCGAGATGTTCATTGGAAAAAGGCCCATTGATTACATTTTCCACGATAGCTTAAATCTTCGTGACTTTGTCAAAGCAAATCTCCCAGAAAGAATAATTGACATTATAGATCCTATTCTTCTCCCAAAAAGACAAGAGGGTGAAAGGATGAATGACACTTGCAATGAGAATCAAAATGGGAGTCCCAAAATTCAAGAATGCTTGACTTTGATACTTGGAATTGGAATTGCTTGTTCCAAAGAATGCCCAAGACAAAGAATGAACATCAGTGTTGTTGTAGTCAAGTTGCATTCAATTCGGCAAAGCCTTCTTAGAATTGTATACACAGACAATGAGTTCAAGCGACAGGTAATTTTCTTTTTTTAATTTTTAATCTTTGGTAGATATAATTCCGTAAAGGTCATTCCAAATTTGTTAGGAAGAGGGAATCATCTTGCGATTAGAAAGCCACAGGCCTTCGTGTTAAATTTTTTTTTAATCTATCAAAAATGAGAAGATTGGAGCCACTTGAAATTTGAGAAGCTCATTCTGCTATACATAGGATTGGAAATGAGCCTAATCATTCTGCTATACATAGGATTAGAATTGAGCCCAATCATTCTGCTAAACATGTTTGTTTCACTCTTTTGTTCTTTGAATAGCTTGTTCCAATATATATATATATATATATATATATATATATATATATTCCAAAATGGACCAAAAATTCATTTTCATTTGGTTAATTTCCACTACCGGATTGATCGTAAATCACAAGGAATTGGCATATTCCATTACTGTAGACAGAGGTCTCCATTATTGACATAAGCTTAAATTATTCCCATATGTATTGAATTTCTGACACAGACATGTAAAGACTACTTAGTCAAATAATCTGTTGTTGAAAACTAGAAATCTTTAAATTTCAAATTTGTTGTAAAAACATTGCTTTTTTATATTCTAAATATCTTTCAAGTAAGTAGATTGCCGATTCCATAATAATTGAATGAGATGGGATTTCATATTCCCACACAGATTAGCCTTCAAAGGTAAAATATATATATATATATATATATATATATATATATATATATATATTGATACAAAAATTACTAAGTTGTAGGTCATGAGTTAAAGAATGTCATTTAAATTCTTGTTACCGTAGAAAAAACCTCACTCCATGCATAGTCATAAAAAGAATGAATAAAATTTGTCTACTTAGTATCTTTTTATTAGATGTGAATCTTGATAAATATATAATTAAATCATATATTTCATGCTTGCAAAATTTTCAGACAATCAAAGATTAATAGCTATGTTGTCAATCTAAAATTATGCATAAAAAATAAATGAAAGGATTTAGTGGAAAATAACATCCGATTGACACAAAATTTAGTATGTGTAGTAAGATATAAAGAATATGTAATGCGACAGTTAGATTTTTAAAATATGTAGCCATATTATTTTTCTTATCGAAAGTTGTAGTCTTAGGTTAAAACCATGTTTGTATCTTCCCTCACCATAGGTGGACATGACTGATGACTTATTATGAAGGCCAACACTGCTTGAGAATTCAAGTGCATTTGGTGCCTATTGGCGCATTTGGAGGTAACTTGGGATAACATACACTTTGTTCGTTTGGCACCATCTTCAAGATTATTAGTTGATTCTTGGGTCCCTTTTTCGTTCAACTTTTATTCATTTCTATTATTTGTTGTGAGTTCTTTCTCAAATCTCTAATAATTTTTGCAACCAATTTTATGTGGGAGAACTTCTAGATGTCCTTTTGCAAAACAAACTAATATAAAAACTGTTGTTGTCACAACACTTTATCCCTATGCTCTTTAAAAATTAAGATGATGATGCATGTAGGGGAGAGAACACCCTGGACAGACTCCTTGTTGAGAGATTAATATATCATATAGCGATACTACTTAACCTCAAAACTCCAATCAATGAATTTGGGCTCAATTATGTTATTTTAACTATTGCCTTTCTATGAGCCACGAACAAGTCCTATTAGTTTTTCCTCCTTACCTATGAGCTTTTCCTTCACTAGCTCATCATCAATGAGAACCATGTGTCAACCTTAAATGCCCATCAATAGGACTAGCCCACACATATATGTCCATCGAAATCTCACACCACACTTGTGTGCACTCCAAGTATACACACCTTGTCCTCAACTATGAAAGGGGCCCCTGTTAACCTTGCCACCTTGCTGTGCACTACCCTAAGCTCTAACACCACTTACTAGAATGTGAACATCTTGGAGACACTCTTTTGTTGAGAGGTTAATGTAATATATAGAGGTGCCATTTAACCCAAAAGCTTAAACTTAAAAGTTGAGATCTAACTATATTATTTTAATTACTCATTCTTATTATTATTTAATGTGTGATTTTACTTACACATGTATACTCAACAATAAAGCATTTTTACGACAATATTAAAACATTGCTAAGCAACCCTGAAAATGGTGCAAAAAACATTGCTAAGCCAATTTGTGGAGTAATGAAATCCATATTCATTTAATATTTGCTAAATCACACTGACCTTCCCTAGAGATTTCTGAAATGACACATCCCTTCTTATGTTCTATGAAATCATACTCTTCCAAGGGGGTTAATTTCATACCAGAGGCCGTTTTGGTTTGGTCAATAAAACAAAATAATTTGATACTGGTATACTATTTCAGGATTACTACTATTCATATTTATTTATGTAAGTATAAGTTTATTAATTTTTATGTTTATCCACATCAAATTGAAAATACACATATTTTATAAGCCTAAATATTTGTCTAAGTACATTAACCAATATATTAACTTAAATAACAAGTTTTTTTTTTTTGGTAGGTTTTAGTTAGCTCAGTCAGTAAAATTTCTAATGGTTGAATAAAAGATCAGGAGTTTAATCCTCACTTACATTAAAAATTGATTGATGTCTAGATTTGATGATAAAGAGTTATCATCAGGAACAGACGTCATAAGTTGAAATTATCTAAAAAAAATAATAATAATAATAAGGTTTTTTTTTAATATAAGAATTTTCAATTTTTTTATTGTGCTGCCAGAAACACATATGCATGGTTCATGCTTGTACAACCCAATGTCTTTTCGGATTCATTTTAGACGAATACTGGCATTTATACTTTTTGGTGGGTTTTGGATTCAGCTTCGTTCTTCTTCACCCATTCGGATTCGCAGTTGGTTCTAGGCTTTTTTTTTTTTTTTTTTGAAATTCTAATTGGAATACTGGGCCGAGCCAGTTATGAGTAGGTTTGCATATGGGGCCTATGGGCTTATTTGATCCATTAATTAGTGAGAGAGGTAGAAAAAAAATTGAAGGAGGATAAATTAATTAAAATCGAAAACTAAGGGAAAAAAACAGTAAAATGAAAAAAAAAAAAAAAAAAAATCCAGAGGAGACAGGATAGAGTAAAAAAAAGGGAAAACAAATCATAAGCTTAATTGGTAAAAGTTTTCCTCCAAAACGATTTGTGGTAAATTCTTCCAACATAGTAAGTAGTGATTTGTAAAATTATCTATGTAACTTTTTAGTTATATGATTTATTTAATGAGCCGTATGACTTATTTAACTAATACATATAAATGATTTTGTAAAATCTAGGTAGAGGTTAGATTCCTTCAAATTGGTTTAGAAAAAAACTTTGTCCAACCACATTTAAAAGAGACAACTTTCTATTTTGTTGAAAGAGAAAATTATATTAAATAAAAAATATCTAGGGTACATAACACACCAAGAATTGAAAAAGAATATTGTGTAATGGATATATGTATCGCCCCTTTCATGTGAAGGTAGATCTCACAAGCGTTAGACCCATCCCTATATGAAAGGGGTATTACATATACCAGTTACATCATATACCCTCTCCCAAGCATCAACCAAAAGTTGCGATCATTCCACTAGAATTGTCTCACATATTTTTGTTAAAATACAATTTAGTCCCTCCAAATTTTCATGAGTTGTTAATTTGGCCTGTACAACTTTTTAATCTACATTAGGTCCTATGCAATGTTTCAAAAGCTGAGATCATCTAATTGGAATTGTATGTCCTGGCAGCCTGTTATCAATTTTATTTTGCAGAGTTTTGTTATCAATTTTATTCAAACTCGGAGCATGTAAACTATGGGCAAACAGGGAGAAACTTTATTATATAATTTATAAACTATAACATCATAGTTTATATAACATTCATCACTAACAGACCCAGTTGATTCTCAAAAAAAAAAAAAAAAAAACAACAGAGCCAGTTAGTTGTGAAGACTGAGAATGATTTACAGTATATTATTGGGGATACTAACTTGATACAAGAAAAAAAAAAGTGCTGAATTAAAAAACTAGGGTGCTACAAATTATTTGCTCCAAATCCAATGTTACAAATCATAAGCTTGGCAAACTATGATGGCAATCTCCATGATAAGTCATCAGCCATGTGCACCTGTGCATCTCCGCTGTAAGAAGATAAATTCCAATACAATACTAAGCTTTGGATTTCAAATAATGATGATGTGGTGAGTGCGGTCTTTCCAAACAGTTAAAACAACTTAATTTGTAAATTAAGGCTGTTTGATACATCATTTTAAACACATGTTTTCAGTTTTTAAACAACATTACACGCATTTTCACATACTTTTTTACCTACACATATTTCTAAAAAAACTGAAAAATGTTGTTTAAACACACATATCAAACGGGCCCTAAGTATCAACTTTTATTTTTGTGATGGGCCTTTTTCGCAACTGCAAGATGGGCTGCCTCCTGCCACGCTATGGCCTAATGGTTCTAGGTAGGAGAGTTTGGACCGGCTTGACTACAACACACCCCAAGCCAGCTTCTTCACAAATTAAAGCCCCTTTGCTAAAACTTTGGTCACATGCTCATGGTAGAGGAAATTGTTACAAAAGAGTTATGGTAGGCAAGCGTAATATGACAATAATAAAGAGAATATGCTTACTGTCAACCAGAAAATAGGAAATACCAAATCATGATTTTAATAAAGGAAGAAGTAATGAAGCAATAATAACAATAAGAAACAAAGGAAATCACAGTAATGGTTGATTGGTAAAACGGAGGAAGAACGGTCAATCTGCCATGCTTGATTTCCACTTAGTTTATTAATTCCCATTTCAAATGTATCTAGATTTGTGGCATTTGATATTGAAACAGGAATAGATCCAGTAAATTGGTTGTCACCAAAGATAAATACTTTGATATTTGGTAGAGTGATACCAATGTTGAACGGAAGAGACCCTTGGATTTGATTTTCAGATACAGCAAAAGTCAATAAAGAAGAGAGATTGTACATTAAGCAAGAAATGGTTCCAGAAAACCTATTATATTGCACACTAAAAAAATGAAAGTTTCATCAATTGACCAAAAGAATTAGGGATACTCCCACCCAAATTATTAAAAGTTGTAGAGAATCCTCTTAAAAATGATAAGTTCTTGAAAAAAGGTGAGACAGTTCCTATAAGATTATTCATATGAATAGAAAAGAATTGGAGCTTTGTCATGGAGGTAAGCGTAGTAGGAATTTCTCCTACGAATTGGTTATAACCAACATGAAGGGCGACAAGCAGGGACGGACCTAGGTGGGAGCCCGGGCCCACCCTGGGACCAAAAAAAAAAAATTAGTAGGTAAAATTTAAAAATAAAAAAAAATAAAAAAAAGACTTGGGCCCCCCTATCCCAGCTAGCCAGCCCAGTCAAGAGCCCTAAGCCCATGTAAGTCTAAAAAACGAAATGTAAAAAAGAAAAAAAAAAACAAAAAAACAAAACAAAACCCAGCAAAAGAAAGCAAACGGAGCAAAGCAACAAGCAAAAGCAAAGGAAAAAAGAAAAGAACTTCTACACTTCTTAGACTTCTCCTCCTCTCCTCCTCTCCCACTCAGCTGCTCTCATTTCTCCTCTTTACTCCTTAGACTTCTGCACTTCTCAAGTCCCACACTCTTGCCTCTCAGACAGAACTCAGTCCTCACTCATCAGCTAGAGTGCTAGACAGCTACCTTCATTTCTCTTCCAAACCCTAATCCCACCAAACAAAGAATAATTTTTCCCTCTCAATCTCAGGATCTCACTCAGTCACTCTCACCTAACCATTTTTCTCTTCTTTTTTTGCTCTCAGTCAACCACATAATGTTTCTTCCAAACCCTAATCTTGTCGAACAATTAGTAATGTTTCCCTCTCAATCTCAGATTTTCAGGCTCCCACCAACCATTTTTCTCTTCTCTTTTGCACTCAGGCACATAATTTTTTTTCCATACCCTAATCCCGCCGAAAAGGTAGTAGTTTTTCCCTCTCAAATTCTCAGTCTTAGGCTTTGACCTAAGCTTCCCCTATTTAAGAACACAAGCTCTCAGTCTCACTGTCAAGACTCATCTCTGATTCTCAGTCTCACTCTCTCACAAAGAAAGACTTTCCTTTCAAGGTCTCACGAAATTCCTAATACCAGAGACAGTCAATCTCCTTTTCATCTCCATTCTCCACCGTGGCTCTGCCACTATGTATTTCTGTCTTTGGTAACCCTAACCCCTACTTTGTTTTAGTTTTATTTTATGATCACTAAATGTTTCTTGTTGATTCTTTTTTTTTTTTTTGTGGCTATTTTCTTGTAATTTTAGGGGTAATTTAAAAGATTCAGCTTCAGCCTAGTAAAGGAATAAATCTCGAAGGCTTAAATAGTTCCTGGGTGTTAGTTTTTAGACCCCTTAAAACACAATTGGATTAACCTAGGAAATTAACCAAGTTGTTACTTAGTCAAATTAATTAAATCTAGGTTAACACAATCAAATAATCATATCAAGTATAGCAGCGGAAAGATAAATAACACAAAGATATGATCACCCAGGAAACCAAACCGGTAAAAACCTGGGGAGGATTTACCCTACCTATCCTCAAGGTAAACCTAAATCCACTATCTTGAAAGAATCGAAGTTCATACAATAAGACTTACAAGCCCCTAAGCTCGACTTCTTATTGCTACCCATCAGTAGAACTTACTGACACGACCACGTGCAAGCTCCGAATCCACGGACTCCTTCTTTCTTGGATTCTCCACCAAATACAAGCACACCCGCTTGTGTTTCTTTAAGCTTCAATGGCAGCAACTAGAATGATCATCAAGGTGTAGAAAATTATTCTCCTTGAAAACCCTAAGTTTATGTAAAGGAAAACTCCTCAAAGATCTCACAAGAGATTCACATAAACCGCAATATGAGCAACACAAAAACGTGGCTAGGGTTTCCCTTATATACCTAGGGTAAATTAGAAACCTAAACCAATTAAAACACTTAGGGCTGAGTTGGAAAATCTAATTAAAAAAACGTCAGGTACGATTTTCGATTGATCGAGCCTAAGCTTCGATCGATTGAAATGTACTTAAACAGTTTTTTAATTAGGTCAGTAGTTTATTCCAACTTTACAACAAAGAACCAACTTTGAGCACTTCTAAAACAACTTAAATACATTGTTTTGATCATGGTTTGCGAACAATACAAATTAGGATTCTAAATACATAAAACCTAAGTCTTTAGAACCTAACAAACTCCCCATTTGGCAATCCGTGAAAAAAAACAACTTAAATAGCTCAAAGTTTACAAGTAAAATCCCTTTACAAAATAATGCTCATAAACACAAATTCAATCCTAACTACTATCCATCAGTTGCAAGAGTAGACAGCAGCTTAATTGAATCAACCTGTATATTTCCTGAAACACTTAAATAAAATGCATAACCGCATGTGTGGAAAAAATACAAGTAAAGAAAAATAAAAATCTTGATTTCAAACAACACACAATAAAGACATATAACAGTGAAGAACTCATAATCATAAATCAATAAGAAGTTTGAAACAAGAAACACTTAATATACTCCCCTTAACATGAATAACCCAACAAGGTAAAAACAATGTGGCAAGAGCTAAAAAGGTAAAGTACACAGTGAAGCACCTAGATACAATCTAAACAACTCCACAAGCTCCAATCAAAAGTAAACTCTCCCCCTGAAAACAAAAACAAGTACAAGTATGCCAAAAACATCTCATATGTACTCCCCATTTTTGTTACGAAATGCCAAAGGGCAATCAAAATCCATCATCAAAAGAGGGTGGCGATGAAGAACTCTGAAACCATGCCAAATCTGCTCGCAAACCTCTAATCTCATCCAGAATGTCCACCAAAATCTGTCCTTGAGCCGTCTAAACGGTCAAAACATGATTCAACGTACATCGAATGTCTGAATCATCCGAAGTAGTTGGTGGAGGAACATCAGTAGCAGCACCACCACCACCAGAAGTCTCAGCAGCACTTGTAGAAGAGGGAGGAGGGGGGACACTACTAGAGGATGCACCTTGAGAGACCGAAGGATCAACTCTCAGATGAGTAGCCCTCTATCGAAGGAAGGTAGCACCTAGGGGACCAACAACATAGACAGGCTCACTAGAAGGAAAATCAGCTAGACCTAAAAACAAGAGAATCCTATGAATGAAAATAGGATATAGAAGCGCATGTCCTATGGCAGAACTCCTATGAACTTCATTCAAAGAATGAAGGAACAAGTGAGGAAAACTGATAGAGGCACCAGACATAAAAGCATATAAAAACACACATCGCTCCAGAGGGATGGTGTGGAGATGAGAAATGGGCCATAAGGAATGACACGCAACTCTAAGAAACAAATATGTGGTCTCAAAAAGTGCAAAAGACATGATCCGAGGATCAGAACCCCACTGGATAGATGATCTAGTGATGTGTGACATGACTTCATCAATAGGAGGTGACTCATCATAGGGATAGACAGGATCAGTGACAATCAGAACCCTAAGAGCCTCAGCCACTATCCTAGGGGTAATGGTGAACTCAACACCTCGTATCCAACTCCAAACAACGGTGTTAGAATCATAGATGTGACATGAGAGGTTAGAGAAGAACTCTCTAATCAAAGCGGTCGGGGGTGGATGATCTATCTCTAAGAGGGACAACCAACCTCTAGACTCAAGATTAGCCCTAATGGCTGGATCGACCTCATCTAGAATCACAGAACGCTCAACCCAAATCTTACGCTTACTATTAAGTTTCTCATAAGCCTTACGCGCACGCTCGTTCCTAAACAACTGAACCCTAGAAGCAGACACCGAAAAGGTAGAGGGAACCCTATTGGCTCTAGTCTTCTTAGGCATGGTGCTAGAATAAAGAACAAGAGCACACAACAAGAAAAATAGGAAAAAGAAACAAAAACAAAAACCAAGGGCAGATTGCAAGTTAGCACAAAAAAAAATATAGAACAAGAAGAACTATATGATGCATGAACAGATTAAATGACATGATGCATGAGCTAAGGCAGTAAATTAAGTTCAAAATAAGTTCAAACTCACAAAATTGGCTTGAGCATAGAGTTTCTAACTAAAACCCCAAAAAAAAATTAAACCACTTGTTAATTTTTCAAAATAAATTGACCAATTGATCATTACACAAGTTAGAAAACTGATTAGAATGATCGATTACATCAAAACAACAAGCCAATTTCATTAATTTCGACCCAATTGAACAAAATCCCCAAATCAGATTCAACATAAACCCTAGAATTTTCAATTTTTCATAAAACCCCAAATTGATCAAATTAACCAACAACAATCATGAATATAACAATATCCTAACAAAACCCAATGATCAATTTCAGAAAAACAGCCTTGAATCAACAAAAATCCCAAATCTAAGGAGGTCCGAAAATACCCTTTAAATGCATGAAAACATGAAAATAAAACCAAAAAGAGGGATAGAATGATCTTACCGGCCTTGAGGGAGGAAAACCTTGCAAAAATTTAGGTAGAAAACGACAAAAAATTTGAGTGCAGCCTTGCCAAGTCGGAGAGAGAGAGAAAAAGTTGAAAAACTTTTTGAAAATGATGTTTGAAACAGTCAAAGAACTATTTTTAAAAAACCTAAAATACGATGTTCGATTAATCGAAGAACAGGTTCGATCAATTGAACCAGGCAGAGGCTCACAGAATTTTTAAAGCAAGATTTCTATTGATCGAAAATTAGATTGGATCAATCGAAATTCTGGAAAAAACAGTTTTTGAGAGAAAAAGCTGATTTTTTGAAATCTTACCTCAAAGCATTGAATCTAAGAAAAAAGAATGCATGAGTATGAGATGAAATGCTCTCCCAAAACACAAGTTTTAAACCCAATTTTCCAAAAATTCAGATTTTAAACAATTTCCCCAATTTTTAAAGCAACAAAACAGTTTTGCATAAAACTCAAGGTATTTTTCAAAACGTGGTTGGTCAGACCATAAGCACACACAATTATATGTACAAAGTTTAGCAAAGAGTAACTTGTGTTGTGTGTGCAACTAGCAAAAGTTTGAGATACATGTGAGGTGATATGTGAACAGAAATCAACCACAAAGTCTACAAAATTCATCATATAGAATTTAAAAGAGACTATCACCTAAAGAGTTACATCATATAACTCCCACATCTCCTAGAACATAAGCTTGCAATCATGTAAGTTTCTTGAAATTTGCCTCATAATATATACACCAATTTTTAATTCAAGTGATTTAGCATTCAGCCTAATAGTACACACCAATTTTTAATGTAAGAGATTTATCATTTAAACCGAGGCTTCACCTTATGTTCTTTTTGTACATGTACTACACTTTCTCGAGCACAAAATCTTATGATATGCACTAAGGTGTTCATGATTGGCTAGTGCACAGTGGTGAGATAGTTATTTATGCCTTTCTCAAAAGATTCAAGTCCGACAGTCAAATAACATGTGACTTCAAGATAAAAACAAAATGATAAACACCAACATGTTCTACAAAGCTTCCACTAGTGAAGTGCAATAAATAAGCTCATCAAAGCTAACACAAAGTACAACAAACATGTCATGTGAAAATAAATTGACCAACCTTGTTTTCAAAAACAAAGAGAATAGTGCAAGAACAATAATGTGCTTCCTTTTTCCTTCCTTTCTTTCCCTTTTTTTTTTTTATATATATTAAATAAAAAAACACCTAGAATGAAATGCATGAATGTAATGCAATGCAAATCCTAGAGACAAAAAATAAAAACACAAAAACCAAAGAACAATGGTCACAAAGGAAAAGCAATGAAGCACAGGGACCATGTCAGAAAGACTCAGTTAGTTTAAGTCTTTTGCATCCAAAACGTTTTAGATGCACCACGAGCATTGGAGTTTGTATTCACATTAGAGTGATTTCCAACTCCAAAATTGGAATAAAGGTTGAGCGCCTTTACCAATTCACCAATAAGTGTTATAGGATCTCGTGCTTGAGGCACTAGCACTTTTGGCTTATTTGCTCTCTTAGCAGCTTGCAGCTTGTAACAGTTTGGACAAATGTGCCCAGACTTCCCACAAAAATGACACACCCAAGCAGGCTTACCATGCATCTTGACCTTAGAAAGGGTAGACACCTTAGGTTAAGATTCTTTCAGATCAACCCTAATCTTCCTAGATGATGAAACTTCTATGGGTTTAACAACCTCACTAACAGGGGGTTTAATAGTTTCACTCACAACTTCACTCACAGAAGGTTCAGAAGAAGATGAAGGAACAAAGTGTGTGGAATGGGGAGCAGACACAGAGATGCTTTCAACAAAACCTATACCAGATTTGTCAGAAGGAGACTTTTGAACACTTAGCAGTTGATCAAGTTTAGAACTAGCAGATCTAGCAACAAATAAATCAAGTTCCAAAGATTTAACTTTATCTAACAATAACATGTTCTCAATTTTCACATTGTTCAAAAGTTCATTAGCAACAAATAAAGCAGATTCTTCTTATCAAGCTCAAGAGATTCAATTTTCTTCAAGCCAAGTTCAACATTCATAGCATCCTTTGCAGCAACTTTGCAAAGTTTATTGTAGGCCTCTTGAAGATCTGCATCTTCAGAGAGTTCTCCATCAGAAGGGTTCTCTTCAGCAGATATGCTTTCATTCACTACAGCAGTAGTTATGAAAGCAATGAAGTTTCCATCCTCGTCACATTCTGACTCATCATCAAAAACTTCACCATCACTAAAGGTTACACCCATAGCCTTACCCTTAGACTTCAAGTAAGTAGGACATTCAGATTTCATGTGACCATACCCTTGACATCCAAAACACTGAGGACCCATAGAATTATTAGAAGATTGACCTACTTTTTCTCTAGGTTTGTCAATATTGTTAACCTTAGTGGGATCATTCTTCCTAAAATTTCTAGGTTCAGCAGTGTTCACACCTCTTGCCTTTCTATTGTTATTTCTGAGAAAGTTTCTAAAGTTCTTGGCAAGGTAAGCAATCTCTGTAGCAGAGAGCTCATCATCAAATCCACCAACCTCAACATCATCAACTGACTTAAGAGCCATTGATTTGGATTTGCTAGTTTTGGGTAGGTCCAACTCATAAGATTGAAGAGATCCTACGAGATCATCAACAGGGATGGAGTCCACATCCTTACTTTCAGTTATGGCAGTCACCTTGGGTCTAAAATTCTCAGTCAAAGATCTAAGAATCTTCCTAACAATTTTAGGTTGATCATAAATTTCACCCAAGTTATAAGCAAAATTAACAATATCATTCAGTTTAGCATAGAATTCATCAAAAGATTCATCATTAGACATCCTAATGCTTTCAAATTTAGAAGTTAATTGCTGCAATTTATTGATTTTGACAGACTTTGTGCCTTCATGCACAGTCTGGAGGATATTCCAAGCAGTATGAGCAACCTCAACATTTGAGATTCTCTTAAATTCCTCCATAGAAACAGCGTTAAAGATAGCATTCATAGCCTTGCTATTAATCGCAACTGCTTCTTTTTGAGAAGTTTGCCACTCACTAACAGGAGTAGTGGGCTTCTCCCATCCGTATTCAACGGAGTTCTAAACTCTCTCATCAATGGATTTCAGGAATGCTTTCATTCTTACTTTCCAATAAGCATAATTACTCCCATCAAAGTGAGGAGGAATAACCAGAGAGTGTCCATGTTCCATGACAACAGGGGTCAAGAATCTGCTCAAAGATCAATGGATCAAAAACAAAAGAACTACCCGCTCTGATACCACTTGTTAGTTTTTAGACCCCTTAAAACACAATTGGATTAACCTAGGAAATTAGCCAAGTTGTTACTTAGTCAAATTAATTAAATCTAGGTTAACACAATCAAATAATCATACCAAGTATAGTAGCAGAAAGATAAATAATACAAAGATATGATCACCCAGGAAACCAAACCGGTAAAAACCTGAGGAGGATTTAACCTAGCTATCCTCAAGGTAAACCTGAATCCACTATCTTGAAAGAATCGAAATTCATACAATAAGACTTACAAGCCCCCACGCTCGACTTTTTATTGCTACCTACCAGTAGAACTTACTGACACGATCACGTGCAAGCTCCAAATCCACGGACTCCTTCTTTCTTGGATTCTCCACCAAATACAAGCACACCCGCTTGTGTTTCTTTAAGTTTCAATGGCAACAACTGGAATGATCATCAAGGTGTAGAAAATTCTTCTCCATGAAAACCCTAAGTTTATGTGAAGGAAAGCTCCTCAAAGATCTCACAAGAGATTCACATAAACCGCAATATGAGCAACACAAAAACGTGGCTAGGGTTTCCCTTATATACCTAGGGTAAATTAGAAACCTAAACCAATTAAAACACTTAGAGATGAGTTGGAAAATCTAATTAAAAAGAGGCAGGTATGATTTTCGATTGATCGAGCCTAAGCTTCGATCGATCGAAATGTACTTAAATAGTTTTTTAATTAGGTCAGTAGTTTATTCCAACTTTACAACAAAGAACCAACTTTGAGCACTTATAAAACAACTTAAATACATAGTTTTGATCATAGTTTGCCAACAATACAAATTAGGATTCTAAATACATAAAACCTAAATCTTTAGAACCTAACACTGGGTATTTCTCATACTATTTATATTTGTTTTGAGTTCACAATTTATTTTTTGTTTTTTGTTTGATTTTCTTTTAAGGATTATTTTTTATTTTGTTTTCAGTTCACCATGTTGTGTCAAACTTTCATGTTTGTGTTTGATTTTGCTTTTGCTTTTAGTTTTATTGTTTTTTTTTTTTTTTTAAGATTCACTCATGTTTTTTGCTATTTGGTTTTGTTTCTAGGGTTCAAAGATTGTATATTTATTTTTTTGATCATCCTATTGATTAATCATACTATTCTAATTTTAGTTTTATATATATATATATATAATATTTCTTTTTAAGGTTCACTCATGTTGTTTGTTGTTTGATTTTGTTTCTAGGGTTCAAAGATTGTAAATTTATTTGTTGATCATCCTATCGATTGATTATACTGTTATGATTTTAGTTTATTATATCATGCTAATATGTTGTGATTTTAGTTGATTATCTTGTTGTGATTTTAGCACTGAGAAAGCTGCTTGTATAGTTTTTGTTTACTAATATTTTATTGAAATTGGTGTATGAGTATGACTATGTGTTTAAGTTAAAGGTTGTTTGCATAATTTATTTGTTGTTGATTCCTTAATTACTATGTATATGTGATTGTTATTTATATTGATGTAATTAGATCATGAATGCTTATGCTTCTTCTTCCACCCCCTCTACTGAGCCTACTCCTAGTTCATGTGCTGAGACTAATCAACCAAATACACAATCTCCTATTCCACCATCAAGTGCTGCACCCCCTCAAACACAAACAAAAACTCAACAACCTACTATTAATGGTGGTAAAGAGCCTTCTAAGATATGGGACCATTTCTCTAGAATAGAGGGATGTGACCCCCTTTTACCCTAAGTCCCAGTGCAACTATTGTAAAAAGAGATATAATTGTCACCCAAAAAGAAATGGAACCTCTGCCATGTGGTCTCATATAAAATCTGGTTGTAAGAAGTACCCTTATAGGCGTGATAAAGGCCAAACCACTTTGAGTTACCAAAGTAAAAAAAAAAAAAGGGAGGGAGAAGGGGGTAATGAGCTGGTGTTGAGGAAGTTTAGTGTGGAAAGATTAAAGATGGCCTTGGCTAGGAAGATAATTGTTGATGAACTACCTTTTAGGTTTGTTGAGCATGGCAGGTTCATTGATTTTATGGCAGAGGTAGAGCCTAGGTTTGAAGTTCCCTCTCAGGTTATTGTTGCAAGGGATTGTCTTAGACTTTACATTAGGGAGAAGGAGAGTTTGAGAAAGGTTTTAATGGCTGGTCAAAGGGTGTGTTTGACAAATGATACTTGGACTTCAATCCAAAACCTTAATTACCTTTGTTTGATTGCACATTATATTGATGTTGATTAGGTTTATCATAAAAAGATTTTGAATTTCTGCCTAGTACCTGATCATAAGGGTGAGACCATTGGTAGGGTGGTTGAGTCTTGTTTGCTTCAATGGGGGATTGATCATATTTTTACAATTACTGTTGATAATGCAAGTTCAAATGATGTGGCCATAGAATATCTTAGGAGGAAAACAAAGGATAGGGTGGGTAGCCTCTTGGGTTGTGAGTTCCTTCATATGCGTTGTTATGCCTATATTTTTAATTCAATTGTGCAAGATGGGCTAAAGGACCTTAATGAGTCAATTGTTAAGGTTTGTAATGTAGTGAGGTATGTGAAATCCTCTCCTAATAGATTTGAGAAGTTTAAGGCATGTGTTGAAAAAGAAAAAATTCAAAGCAAAAGTTTGTTGTGCCTTGATGTGTTTACTAGGTGGAATTCAACTTACTTGATGTTAGAAAGTGCACTAAAGTTTGTGGTTGCATTTGAAAGGATGGAGGAAGATGATGGGCATTTCCTTCGTTATTTTGAGGATCCATCTAGCGGTCCCCCTCAGTTTTTAGATTGGGAAAATGTAAGACTTTTTACAAAGTTTCTTGGTATGTTCTATGAGCCAACTTTAAGATTTTCTGGTTCCTTGTTAAAAAACTAAAGTGTATTTCCATGAGCTTGTTACTCTTCAAGACCAGTTAAATCAATTATGTATTGGTAGGGGTGATCCTTTGCTAAAGGGTATGGCACAAAGAATGAAATTGAAGTGTGATAAGTATTAGGGAAGTGTTGATAGGATAAATCCGATGTTGATTGTGGCTGTTGTGGTTGATCCTAGATATAAATTGAAATATGTGAGGATTTGGTTTAAGAATGGTATGACAAGGAGAAGGCTGATGAGTTAGGATTGAGAGTTAGGGAAGCTTTGAATAGATTGTACAAGCACTATAGTGAAGCAATGGGGACCCCATGTGGTGCTAGTGCTAGTGGGACTAGTGAGTTTGGTAGTGCAAAAGAGAGGATGAAGAGGTACAATAACATTTACAAACAGCACTTAGCAGATGAGGATAATGTAGAATGCAAATTTGAATTGGACTGATACTTGTTAGAAGCTAGTGTGGATCTAGAGACGGAAGGCTTTCATATTCTTGATTGGTGGAGGGTGAATTCTTCAAGATATAGGATCCTTTCTCAAGTTGCCCGTGATATTTTAGCAATTCCCGTTTCTGCTATTGCATCAGAATCTGCATTTAGCACAGGGGGTCGTGTCTTGGATCCTTTCCGTAGCTCATTGTCTCCCAATACTATTGAAGCTTTGATTTGTACACAAAATTGGTTGAGGTCTAAGGATTCAACTGAGCCAATTAACCTACGAGAGGCAATGGATGAAGTGGAAAACTATGAACTTGAATCGGGTAATGTGTTTATGTTCTTTTCTAATCTTTTTCTGCTTTTATTATTTATAAATTCTCTTGTATTCTTTTTTGTTATTTATTTATTTGTGAGTTATTATTTATATACAATTTGTTTTGTTTTTTTTCCCCTTTTAGAGCTTGCACCAAAACCCATTGTGGGTACAGATTCTGTTCTAGACTGATTTGGAAGATGGGATTTTTTTTGGACTTAGCTACCTAAGGTAATTTAAAAATTTTATGTAATTTGCTTATGTTTGTTGGCTACTATTTGTAATGGTGTTAATTGTCATGTATTGCTTTCTACTTTCTACTAATCATTATTTTTTGGGGATTGACATTGTAGGGATGGAGTTTTTTGTATATGATGACTTGGAGTTGGAGTTGTTGGCTGGCTGATTGTAGAAATTTTTTGTGGTTGAATTGCTGACTTAATCATGGAGATGACCAAATTAGGAGTGTCTGGGTGCTTGGGCTGTTGCTGGTTGCTGGCTTGATGCTTCTTTGCTGCTTTCTGCTTTATTTTTGTTTACTAGATGCACACATGACAACACAAGCACTAAATGAACACACTATTAGTCTTAGTAGACTAGACTGCCTCCATTTTTTGTGAAAAATATGTAGTTGTGTAGTATACCAATTGTATATTTTGGTCCAACATTCATTATGTATATTTGTATAGTGCTTCTCAAGCACTACTTGACTATTTTGTAGTGCTGCACTATTACTCCTCCTTGGGGCTGTGCTACTGCTTATATTTGATGTGATTACTATAATAGAAATATTAATGTTAATGTTGCTGTCATGTTGGAATGTTGAGACTTGATATTTTATAATGGTGTGTTTGATTTGGAAAGTTGAGACAGGTTTAGATTTATTAATGTGTTAATGTATTTAATAAATACATGTTTAATTTGACAGGTTGAATTTAAGTTGTATTATAGTTGAGACTTGACACTCTATAATTGTGTATTTGATTTGGAATGTTATGAGTTTGGTGACAAGTTTGTAGTTGTCTTCTTGTGGTTGAAACTTGATAAAGAAAGGCTTAGTTAAAAAGGAGTTATAATGGGCTCAAAATGCTATTTTTGAAAGGCTTAAAAGCCTAAAGCTTAGAATAGGAAGCTTTAAAAATCCAACCTATATAACCGAACAAACCGCACCGAACCACTAAGATTAACCGCACCTTGTGTAGACCAGTTTTTATTTTCCAAAAGTGAGGTGCGGGTAAGCATTGGGTGAAACCGCACCCTATAGGTGTGGTGCAAAAAATCTCTCCAAAACCGACCAAACCGAACCATGTATACCCCTAAACTGTGTTACCTAAAAAAAATACCTTCTAAATGCATCATTCGGTTCCTACATTTTAGACCATGAATGATTTTAGACATTGAAATTTAAAATTATTACTTTTAGTCACTTTGATAGGGTGGTCAAATCTCTAACATGTCGTCATTTTGTTTTATTAAATAAGGTTGTAACTTTAATTTACAATTAATTTTGTAGTTAAATTTTGTTCTAGAACAATTACAATAATATTGCTTTAAAGAATGGAGTTTTCTTTAACACACTTTTCGAGAAACCCTAGTTTAATATACCTAATTATTGTCCACGCGGTTCCTTACGGTCTCTAATATTGTCTCACACGGTTATTTGTTTGGTTCTTTATTCAATTTAGTCCCTTAAAATTTTTATGAGTTCTTTTAGGCTATAATTTTATCGATTTGTTCCCCATGTTTACAAATGTGAATCTATCCAATCCTGCTGTTAACTACTGCCTCTGTTAAGTACTTGGAATGACACTGTTTTTGTCTAGAATTTTTTAAACAAATGTTATTATTAGTATTATTTATTGATGATCAAGCATTAAACATGAGAAATGTATTAGAACAAAAATCAAAGATTAAAAACAAAAACAAAAACAACAACAACAACATGCATATTAGGGAGGAAAAAATAATTGTTCAAGGAAAAGGAAAACACGGTTAACAGCTTCCAGAAAGACACTGGTTTTCTACTTTTACATGACAACTTCGATCAAAAATATGATCAACAGTCTTATCGTCCATTACGGGCTCTGACCAATAATGATTGAATATTAGTAAAATTTAGAAGCGGGTCCGAACATCACTATTTCTTGGACTACTTGGTCTTCTTTCCCTTGCTATAAATTTGCTTCTTTTTCAGCTGCAAAACAGCCATACACACATCCATTTCAAAATTTAATAAATCAACATTTTGGTTAAACAAAATTCTTTTCAACCACATTGAATGGGGCTCTGTTCACACCTGGTTCAACTTGAAAGAATAGAAATGTGGAATAACCAATTTTCAGGCAACATTCCCTGTATACTTGGAAACCTTCAAAAATTACAATTTTGGATTTATCTCAAAACAATTTCGTAGGTAACATTCCATCATCTCTAGGAAATTTAACAAATTTGTTGGAGTTGTATTTAGGAGTCAATAATCTTCAGGGAAGCATCCCTTCAAGTCTAAGTTAATGCCGAAATTTGATAACTTTTCATCTTCATAATAACAATCTTAGCGGTATCATATTCTTGGAAGTTATTGGTCTCTCATTCTCACCAAATAGCCTTGACTTGTCTGGCAACCAATTCATTGGTGTCCTTCCCATGGAAATAGGAAATTTGGAAAATATAGAATATTTGGATATTTCTGAAAACATGTTATTTGGTAAAATTCCTACAAGTCTTGCAAGTTTTATTAAGCTAGAATTTTGGTCCATGGGAAGAAACTTCTTTAAAGGGGCAATTCCTTCATGTTTTAAATTAATAAGAGGTCTTGACTATTTAGATCTTTCTAACAATAATTTGTCTGGCACAATTCCAAAGTTTTTGGAGAGTTTTTGTTAGGACATATGTGGATATTGTTAGAGACATGTGTTATGTAAATTAGTTAATCCTTTGACAAAACACACTTTACTTGTAATTGGGTAGATCTATGATGGGTTTATTACTTCAAGGAACAAGAGTTCAAGTTTAGTATTAAAGCCATTCAAATCTGTCCAATAAACAAGTGAAAAAGTGTTGTTCATTAAAGTGTTGTAACCACTTGTTTTGATAATGGTGGATTCTTGGGAGTGGTGATCTTAAATTCACTCAGTGAGGTTTTGCCTCGGTGGTTTTCCCCATTTTTAAACAAATCACCAGTGTCAAATTTATTTTCCGTTGCATTTAACTTAGTTGGTGATTTGTTTATGATACCACGCTTATTGCATGTAATTGAATCTAATTAATTTCACTTCGCTAATTAATTTGATTAAGTTACCAAACAGGTTAATACATTTTTGGCCTATCAAGTGGTATTAAAGCGGGCATATTTTGATTAGGGTTAATATTTGTTGTGTGATCTATTAACCCTTTTTTGTCATGTATAGAAGATAGTCTCTAATTATACCTCATTTATTTGATGGCACTAACTATGCATATTGGAAAGTACGCATGAGAGTTTTCTTGCAGTCTTTAGATGAGAAGGTGTGGCAAGCTATGGAGATTGGCTGGACTAAGCCAAAGGAAGCGCCAACTGCTTAGGATGATGCCAAGATCAAAGCGACAAACTTTAACAATAAAGCATTGAATGCTTTATTCAGTTCGGTCACGAATGAAGAGTTCAAGAAGATATCCTCTACCGAAACTGCTAAGGAAGCATGGATTATCCTCCAAACAACCTATGAAAGGACTAAAGCTGTCAAGGATTCAAAATTTCAAAGGCTTGCAAGGAGCTTTGAAGAGATTAAGATGGAGGAGGATAAGTCGTTTGTCGAGTTCTATGCCAAGCTAAAGGACATAGTTAACTCTGCCTTTAATCTTAGGGAAATTATTCATAAACCCAAGGTTGTAAGAATGATACTCAAATCTCTGCCTAAGAGATCGCATGCCAAGATCACTGCTATTGAAGAATCAAAGGATATTGACTCTATTCCATTGACGGAGCTGGTTGGCAACTTGCAAACCTATGAATTGGGTTTGACTAGAATCGAGAAAGGAAGCAAAAGCAAGAGCATGGCACTAAATTCCAAAAGCAATGAGATTGATGAGTCTTCCAATGATGAAGATTCCAAGATGAAATCCCACATCACTAGGCAATTCAAAAAGTTCATGAAGAATGCCAATGCGAAAGGATTTGATAAGGACCATAAGCAATTCAATACTTCTCATTTCAAAAGCCAAGACAGAGGGAAGAAGGATGCTAAGGAAGACGGTCAGTATATTGTTCCCTCTGGACCAAAGTGTTTCGGATGTCAAGGTTTTGGACATATGAAACAAGAATGTCCAACATATCTTAAGACTATTGGAAAAAGCAAGGCCCTTGCTGCTACCTTAAATGATATGAAGGAATTTTAAATGCCTTCACTACTACAGTTGATCCTACTAATGAGGTTTCATAAACAATAGATGATGAATAGGACTTGGTGGACTCTAAGTTTGAGAAAATGGATGAACAAGATAACATCCATATAGCCTATGCTAAGTTGTACAAGGTTTCCGAGAAGCATGAGAAACTTTATTGGCTAGCCACTAAGAAGCTAAGTGATGTGGAGTTAGATCGAGAGGAACTCTCTACAAAGGTTGATGAAGCAAATCAAACCATTGGAGCTTTGCGGTTCGAGAACAACTTCCTTGCTGAAAAGACAAAGAAGCTTGAAGCAGAACTGTCACAGGTTAGAGCTCAACTGGAGAGGACTTCTAGTGCAAAACTCGATGAGATGCTTAGCTTTCAGAAATCTGCTTCTGATAAAACCGGTTTGGGGTATGATTTCTCTTCTCCTAATATTGCATTTTCTAGTGCTATTGTGTTTGTCTTACCTACTAATAATGTTAATTCTGAGAACAATGAATGTAAAACTGATATAGCTAGTGAGAATGTAGACAAGGGCAAATCTATTTTAGGTGCACCCCCTAAGCTTGGAAAGAAAGAGATTAGAAACCCTAGGACTAAGAAGGTTAATAACAAATAGTCTCAACCAAAGAAGCCACATCTCTGTAATCACTGTGGAGTTTCAGGGCATACTCGTCCAAATTGCTACAAATGGTTAGCCACTCAACAAAGCAATAGCATGATTTCATCTAGAAACTAGAATCAGTTTCCATCCTCTTTTGCTCCTCTTGGAGATTTTCTTAAAGCCTTCATGTTCCTTTCGAACTTAAACGGTTTCAACTCTTCTCCTTCACCACCGGATCAAAGGTTCGCTAAAAGGAAAGGTTCTTCCAAGGTGTGGAAGGAAAAAGGATCAAAGTGACTTTGTCATTTTTTTCTCTCTCTCCCCTTAAGGTTTTTGCATTACTTGTGTGTTTTGCTTTCTTGTTTTTGAGTCAGTCTAGTTTTATGCTTTACTTTGTTTAACATGTTTTTGTTTGTTTGTTTTCAGTTTTTTCTTTATTTTGTTTTTCATAAAAGTAAAAATAAAAATTAGAAAAATACAAAAATAGTGTGCGTTTTGTATACATTGTTACTTGTGTACCTTGGATGGCCATTGAAACAAAATTTTCTAAACTCTGTATCTTTTGTAGCTTAGATGAGCATCTCAATGCACAACTAAGTAAGTGAGCTTTGTGGCTTGTGTTTGTAATGAGTAAGATTAAGTAATCTCTTGCACTTAAAACTTATATCACTCTTTTTGACAGGAATGACTAAAAAATCCTAAGAGAAAGGCATAAATAACCATCTTATCACTAAAGCCCGCCAATCATGTATAATATCTGTGTGCTTCGGCCTAGCAAAATTGTGATGTTTGTGGCTTAACATAATTGGGTATTTCTTTTCTCTTTTCTATATGCTCATGCATGATATGCTCATGCATGATATGCTCAAAAAGGAAAAAAAAATAGGCAAAGAATATAAAAGGAAAAAGAATCAAAATGCTTTTAAATATGGTTGCAAGCATGTTTCTAGTAGATGTGAGAGTTGTAAGATGTACCTTGAAAGTGATAGTCCCCATCAAGCAGTTATAATTATGTGTGAGTTAAATTGATTTTCTCATATCTCAAATCATCACATGTATTAAAAGTAGCAAATTCTTTGCTACTTTTAATACATGTGCAGGTACAATGTGATTTGGCCATCACAAGAGATACATGTGTTATTGTATGCTCACTAAAATGTCTTAGCTTGTTTTTGAAATATAAAATTGATTAGACTTGTTGTGTGTGTGTGTGTGTGTGTTTTGGATCTATTGCTTTGCATTGTTTTTGTTTAGAGATGTTTTTGAGAGCTTAACATGTTGATTGGATCTATGTTTGAGTAGCTTGCTTGTTTGCATTTATCTCTCTGTGTTTTTCCTATCTTTGAAAAACTCCTTTTTATCAAGCTCGACAACTTCTCGACAAATCCTCGATAGATTCCCATCTATCGAGCCCCTTGAACTTCTTATCTCGATAGATCTTATCGCATATTCGATCCATCGAGCTTTCTGGACTTTATCTCGATAGCTTCTCAATCCATCAAGAAAGTTTTTGTTTGGCCGATAGATTCTCGATAGAATCTCGATCCATCGAGGTGATTTTACCATCGACAGATTCTCAACAGCACCTTGACAGATTCATATCTGTTGAGATTTAGTGCTCGAAAGATCCTCGATCCATTGAGATGCAATTTCTACTTAAGGGTTACTACAAAATTAGATTTCATTTCTCTCTTTTCTCTCTCGATTGAAATCCTTTTCTCTCCTTCCAAACACTCTCCTCTCACTCTAATCTCCACTTCCTTCAAGATTTTGGCCTAATCAAGCTTCAATCTTGTGGTAAGAACTCTTTATCCCTCTCTTTTCATGCATTTCACACACTAGACCTAGGTTTTTTGGGTTTTCTTTGAAAAATTTGGGGTTTTTGAAAATTTTTGAGATTTTTATGAAAGTTTTGGGTTGGGTGTTGTTTATTTGATGTTATATGATCATGCATTGCATTTTTCTCAATGTTTCATGCATTTAGATGTGTCTTTGATTGTTGAATATTGTGTGCTGCTAGGTTTAGATTGAGTTGAACCCATGATGTAATTATTTTTAGCATGTCAAATGTTCATGCATACATACCCTTTCTTTTCTATCTATCTGTTCTAGGTTGTGATTGTTTCCTGTCTTTCTCTCTCTCTCTCTCTCTCTCTCTCTCTCTCTCTCTCTCTCTCAGATACACTGCGCATGGCACCAAAGCGCAAATCTACTCCGACTCGGAACCCTTTTTGTTCCGAGTTATCATCTTCTTCTGATCCTCCCGTTCCCCCTCTTCACGTTCGATTCCATGATGAGAAGGCCCATCAGGACTTCTCAGAGAACTTTTCTAAACATGGCGTTCATCCAGAGCACCATGTTATTCTATCGGACTTTTCTAATACTCCTTTTTTCGATGTCATTCACACTTGAGGATGGGAATCTCTTTATGAGATACCCTTGAGGTGTCCCACAATGTTCATACAGGAGTTTTACTCCAACATGCATGGTATTGATACCTCTAGGCCTCAGTTTGTCACGACATTCAAAGGTACACGTATCGTAGTCACTACAGATCTTATATCCAAGATATTACATGTACTAAAGGTATCGCAACCTAATTACCCCGATTATCAGCATCAGAGGACTATGTCCAAAGACAAGCTTTTGTCTCACTTCTATGAGACACCCTCCATATGGGGTGAGTGTTAAAACACCCCATGCTCGGGCTTTGCATAAGGTCCGAGATTCCTTAACGTGGTGATGACATTTGTTCTTACTCCACTATCTCACTATAACTCCATCACAAAGACTCGTACTTGATTTTTGTTATCCCTCTTAGAGGACCTCTCTATTGACTTCCCCACTCATTTCATTATCTCTATCATAGGTGTCTATAGGGATACAGTGACCCGTGATAAACTCATTTTTCCTTCAGCTATCACGCGGATCCTTCGCCATTTTTCTATCCCTATTCCTAATTCTCCTCTCTATACTGTCATGGGTGCCATCAGCGCAGCTTCTGTTCGGTGAAGCGAGATCGAGCTTCAACAGAAATGGCCGCGGACCGAGACGACGGATCCTCCAACCCCTACCATTCCTTCCACCTCCACTCCTTCTTCTTTGGCGGGTGGTGTGACTCTTGAGGCAGTCATGGCACAGCTTCAGCGCATGTATGCTCGCCTTGATACTCTCACTACTGAGTTGTATTAGATGAACACCCATATTGGTCATATTGCACGACGACAAGCTTGCCTTAGTGGCTTCGTTGCTTCTCCATCTCCTTCTCCAAAGGCGTCTGAGGATGAGGATGCTGCTAATGGTGATGATGATGATGAGGATGAGGAGATAATGACCTCTTAGTGACTTACCCTTTGTCATTCGTGACAAAAAGGGGGAGTGGTTTTGGGATTATGAGAGTAGTCATATTTTTAGAGGGAAAGTTAGCATAGGACATTTTTGTTAGGGGGAGTATTTTTATTTATTTTTATTTTTTTTAGGGATGTAGTGAGGATTATTTGTACTTTTGTTTTCTTTTATCTTTAGATACATTATCCTCTTGTACACCGGTCTTGTAACCATTTATTTATGACATACATTGTATTTATTTCTCATTTATATATAAGATAATGTATGTTGTTTCTCACCTATCTCTCCATGTGCTGTTTCTTTTCTTTCTTTATACACATGTTTCTTTATGTATGCAATCCTTTATTATTATTTCACACTAAGATGCCTTGATGAGTTTTGTTTAAAGTTTAGTATTGAAGCCATGCAAATCTGTCCAAGAAACAAGTAAAGAAGTGCTATTCATTAAAGCTTGATAGATAGCTCGACAAGTTCATATCCATCGAGGTTTAATGCTGATGCTTGGCAAAAGTTGTATATGTCGAGAATTACAAAATTCAGATTTTCAGATCTGGTTTCACACATATCCATGTATATTTGTGTAGGGTTTCTTTTCTCACAACCCTAGACATATATAAGGATTATATTAAGGGCCTTCAAAGGTGATGCAAAGTGATACAACTCAATGCAAATTGTGACCGAAGAAAAAATTTGCCCTAGTTCATCATATTCCTTGTAGAAGCTGCTGCATCTTTGTGCCAAGAGTTTTGTAACCAAGGAGCTTATAGATCTTCATCGTTGGATGAACTGAAGAACTTTGTAACCAACATCTTCCTCAAGTTGGTGTGTTAGTCACGTACTTGGATCCGTGCATTAATTGGTTAGTCACGTACTGGGAGCCGTGCATTGAAAAGAGAGATTGTCATTACATTACAACTCCTATTGGGTATTGGGGTAAGGTTTCAACTGTAGGTTGATATTAGATACTGGGATTCCTTTTACTTGGAACCACTTGTTTTGATAATAGTGGATTCTCAGGAGTGGTGACCTTAAATTCACCTTGGTGGGATTTTGCCTCGATGGTTTTTCCTATTCGTAAACAAATCACCTATGTCAAATTTATTTTCTATTGCATTTAACTTAGTTAGTGATTTTTTTGTGCTACCACACTTATTGCATGTAATTGAATCTAATTAATTTCACTTGGCTAATTAATTTGATTAAGTTACCAAAAGGGTCAATACATTCTTGGCCTATCAATTTTGAATTCTTGAAATTATCAAATCTCTCATACAATCATTTTGAGGGTGAGATACCAACAAATGGAGTTTTCAAATACGCAAGTGCAACTTCCATTAAGGGAAATGGTGAGCTTTGTGGGGTCATACCAAAGTTTCAACTTCCTAAATGCAAAAACAAAAAATCCAAGAAGAAAAAGTTGACTCTTACGTTGAAGCTGATAATCTTTATACTCTTCGGGCCTCTTGGAGTAACTTTGGTTCTATCATTTCTATATTTTTGTTCTTTAAGGAAACAAAGGAGCGAAAATACCTCAAGTGATTCAATAAATTTGTTTCTGAATGTATCTTACCAAAGTCTCGTAAATGCTACTAATAGATTTTCTTTTGATAATCTAATTGGTGTTTGTAGTTTTGGGTCAATGTATAAAGGAATTCTTGATCAATATAGACATATAGTTGCTATCAAGGTGTTGAAACTTGAGCGACATGGAGTTTCCAAAAGTTTCAAAGTTGAGTGTGAGGTTCTAAGAAACATTAGGCATCAAAATCTTGTACAATTGCTCACAGCATGTTCGAGCATTGACAATCAAGGTTATGATTTTAAGGCTTTGGTATACAAGTTCTTGGGAAATGACAACCTAGATGAGTGTTCACATCCAACTCCAAGAACAAATGAGACTCTTGAAAAACCAAGAAAGTTGAGTTTCTTCAAAGATTGAATACCACTATTGATGTTGCTAGTGCATTGGATTATCTTCATTATCGTTGCGAAACACCAATTGTTCATTGTGACCTCAAGCCCAGCAATGTTCTTCTCGATGATGAAATGGTTGGACATGTAAGTGATTTCGGCTTGGCAAGATTTCTTCATGATATTATCCAAGATTCTTCTACTAATCAATTAAGCTCCATTGGGGTTAGAGGAACAATTGGTTATACTCCACCAAGTAAATTTATTTTACATTTCTTAAATTTAATTGCTTTCCTTTTCCCATATTTTCTACTATATTTTTAAGCTTGAAAATATGGTTTTACTAAGGATGTATTGTATACAAAAGATAGAATGTATTATAACGAAAATTTCTAGGTATCTTTATTTTTTTTTTCATGCCATTGAAAAACGTTCTTTAAATCTTTCAAAAAAATTTATTTCCCTTATTTATTTTTTTTTTGTTTTGAAAGTATGTAGATTACAATATATGTTATGTGCAATTGTAGAGTATGGAATGAGAAATGAGGTATCAATATATGGTGATGTTTATAGTTATGGTATATTATTGTTAGAGATGTTCAATAGAAAAAGACCAACGGATAACATGTTCCACCATAACTTCACTGTTCGTGACTCTGTCAAAGAAACATTGTTGGAACCAATAATTGACATTATAAATCCCATTGTTCTCCAGGAAAGACAAAAGGGAGAAAGAAGGATGAATGACACTTGAAATGGGGGTCAAAATGGAAGTTTCAAAATTCAGAAATGCTTGATTTTGATACTTGGAATTGGAGTTGCTTGTTCCACGGAATTTCCGAGAGAAATGATGAACATAGGAGTTCAAGCAACTAGTAATTTTTTTTTTTTAATCTTTGGTATATATAATTTGGTAACTTATCTACTAAACCATATGATCTAACCTTAATAAGGCCAGTCCAAGTATACCAGGGCCGCTGGATGCATTTGAACCACGTAATTTTTTTTTTTTTTTTAAGAAAGTCTAGACACAAAAAATTTGATAAAACTTTTCACACCTATTGATGTGGTATGGTAAGTAAAAAATGATGTTAGTGGTGGACCTAAGTGAGAACTAGTAAAAGTTTGCCAACTCAACTATTGTGAAAAATGTTGTGAAGTTTATTTTATTTTTTGTGTATTGCTCTCTTTTTTATTTTTTGAGAAGTACTACATTTAAAATATTTTTCACAACATATCCTAAGTGTTAAATTATTACTAATTCTAATTTGAACCTTTACTAGAATTATTTTTTTGCCATATATAACGGCCTATAACAACTTGCAATTTAGGATTTCTTTTTGTAAAAATGTTGTAGACATAACATTTTTCTCTCTCTTTTTTCTTGTCTTTCATTTGATAAAAAAAAAAAAAAAAAAAAATTTGTTTTATTTGTTAGCTAATATTTGGGCTTAATTAATTAAAAAAATAACCATATTGGTTAAAATTTGGAACCTTTTTTCTACTTGGGCCCTTAAACGATTACATCAACTGCATCTACTATAGGGCTGGCAGTGCAAGTATGTTAGGAAAGAAGGTGAGAGGGAATCCTATGGGGATTAGAAAGCCACAGGCCTTCGTGTTAATATATATATATATATATATATTTTTTTTTTTTTTTTTTTTTTTTTTCATTCTAGCAAAACTGAAAAGATTGAACCCATTGAGATTTGAAAAGCTCATTCTACTATACATAGGATTGGCAATGAGCCCAATTACTCTTCTATAAAACCTAAACATGTGTATTTTCATTTGGTTGATTTCCACTATTGGAGTGATTGAGATTACAAGGAACTGGCTTACATCCTATTACAGAGGTCTCTATCAATGACATATGCTTAAATTATTTCTATAAGTACTGAATTGCTGACATACTAAAGACTAAAAAGTTAAGTTATTTGTTGTAAAAACCTTGCTCTCCCTTTTTCCAAAGTAAATGGATTGCCAATTGCATAAATATTGAATGAAATGGGATTTAACATTCCTATTTCTCACACAAATAAGCTTTCTTGTGTTGTAAATTTTCTCAAAGGTAAAAAAATAATTGATACTTAATTTACTAAATTGTAGCTAATGAATTAAAGAAAATATCTTAAATTCTTGTTACAGTAGAGAAAACCTCACTCTTTTAATTAAAAATTTTTCTTCCTTTACCACAAGTGCACAAGACTGATGACTTCTTTTGAAATACTCTGTTGTTTGTGTTTGGCCAAAGTTTAGAAATACTCTGTTGATTGAGGGAAATGTTCTTCTTCAGAAAATTGTGATTGTCAATATGCTTACAAACGAGTTTTAATATTGCTTTGACTTTGATCAATATGTATCATATTCATATTTGAGCATCTTCAGGAGCATTTGGAGGTAATTTGGGATTATATAAACTTTATTCTTTTGGACAATGGCAGCTTTACTGTAAGTCAAGATATTCATATGAACACTTTAACTTGCCAAAAAAAAAAAAAATGAACAACACTTATTTTTGCAAAACTCGTGATTTGCGGTTGGTTTCATTCAACCCCTCAAAAACTAGAACTTAATTAGCAAAAGGCACTTCTCTCTAAGCTTATTTTTTGAATCTCTCAATGAGTACTTATCATTTCCTGTCATTCTGATCAAATTATAATAAAATAGTTAAAAGATAATGACATAATACACCAAAATGATAATAATCATAATAATGTTCAAATATTTATTATAACAATTCTCTTGGTGGTATAAAAAGACCAAATTATTTTTAAACTCTATGAATACCTAACGAAATTTCACTAGTATTATCTATTGTAAAAAGTGGGGCCAACTAAAAATGGGCTTAAAACCTCAAGCCCTAAACAGAGGAGACGAAGTCCATTTGGACTGAGAAATAGACAGACACACAACGAGCTTGTTGGCATGCTATAGGTTAGGACGGCATGGTTTGACACTAGCCCACAATGCTTCACAAGGAAAAAAAGGGCCTTGCTAGATGGACAATATGAACTAGTGGAAAACCAATTTCTCTAGCCCAGATTATATTTTAAAAAAAACACACACACATATACACAAGTTTATAGCTCAACGAGCAAATTTTTTTATGATTGAATAAGAGATTTGGAGTTTAATTCTAGTTTATACCAAAAACTGATCGATGTCTTGGTCTGATAATAAAGAGTGCTTTTGGATAGGCTATTTTAAAATGTGCATTTTAAAAAACATCATTTTTAAATTACGTGTTTTGAAAACACAATTTTAAAAATCACAAATATGTGTTTGGGTAAAAATTGAAAAATAGCATTTTCTAATTTTAAAGTCACTATAAGTGTTTGGATAAGCTATTTTAAAAAGTGTTGTTTAAGTGTAAATTTCAAAAAATGACTTAACTATATTGTTAAAGATACCTTGTCAAATTTTTTTTCCCAGTAATCATCATTTTTGTAAAGGAAAATTTCTAATCAACATCAACAAGAATGAAGATGGTGACAACGATGATAATGATGACGTCAAATTCATAGAGAGAAGTTTCTCAAAAAAAAAAAAAAAAGTCATCAAGAGAAAGACATTAAAATGATTAGAAAAATAAAAATATTAAAATCTTCATTGCCAACAGTATCAATTACATCAGGTACAAGTTTTCAGCATGAATAATATCCCTAATAGGCCGCCTGTGGATCACAGTCCAGCAAATCAAAGAATTGGAGAGCCTTGAGAATTAAATATCATAATTTTTCTGGAGCTAGGAAAAATAAAGCAAAAAGGAGTGCCTATGCTTATTTAGCTCTAACTGTTGCTTCCTTTGATTGGTTAAAAAAAAAAAAGACAATCCATTATAATAAATAAATAAATAAGTTCTTAACCAAAACATTAAAATTTGTCCAAAATAGAAATAATGAAAATACTTTCTACAACCCACAAATGGATTGAACTATCCTATCACGAATAACTATCCTACTGTCTGCCTGACTACTACTACCTTCTTCTCTACTATTGCTATTTTATTTGTCCAAGTTATGCTCATCCCAATTATCCATCATCCTCCCTATCATGTTTTCTAGTAAAATTATGCAAAACACAAGTAGCAACTACAATGTTTCTCTGGTCCTCGATGTTGTAAGATGACATTTGCTTCAAAATTTTCCATCTATTCTTCCACACTCCAAAAGTACGCTCAATCACACTTCTAAGATGGTATCTCTGTCCCTTATAATGTCAAATATCCATTCCTAAAGGGGTATTTAACATCAACTAAATATTATTTTCCTAACCAAAAAAAAAACATATGAGATGTGCATAAATAACATCCTTCATACATATTTAATATATAAAAATAGTACATACCTAGTGGTGATTTTGGAAAACTGACATTGTTGATGGATAGAATCTAAGAAAATGAGTGTATCATGTGCTACACCTTCCTATCTAGCCATAAAATATGTGAAAAGTAAATCAAAATCAAATGCCACTATCACATTGAAACTTGTCACACCTTTTCTATTATAATATGGAGTTTTCTTGTTCCCTCCAATAACAACTTGGATATGTGTACCATCAATGGCACCGATACAGTCCTAAAATAGAATACAAAGTTACTAAGGAAATAATTATTATTAAAATTAGAAGCAAATTAGAATGAATGAAATGGAAAATTTCTAATCAACATCAACAGGAATGATGATGACAATGATGATGACGATGATAATGAGGATGATCAAATTCATAGAGAGAAGTTTCTAAAAAAAAAAATCTTCAAGAGAAAGACATTAAAATGATTAGAAAAATAAAAATGTTAAAATTTTCATTGCCAACAATATCAATTACATTAGGTACAAGGAAGTTTTCGGCATGAACAATATCCCAAATAGGCAGCCTGTGAATTACTGTCCAACAAATCAAAGAATTGGAGAGCCTTGGGAATTAAATATCTTGGTTTTTCTGGAGCTAGGAAAAATAAAGCAAAAAGGAGTGCCGTGCTTATTTAGCTCTAACTGTTGCTTCCTTAGATTGGTAAAAAAAAAAAAAGAAGGACAATCCATTATAATAAATAAATAAAAAGTTCTTAACCAAAACATTAAAATTTGTTCAAAATAGAAATAATGAAAATACTATCTACAACCCACAAATGGACCGAGCTATCATGTCACGAATAAATTTCATCTCTTTATCATGCATATTCTCAATGCTTGCATGACTGCTACTACCTTCTTCTCTACTATTGTTGTCTGGTTTGTCCAAGTTATGCTTATCCCAATTAAATCTATCATCCTCCCTATCATGTTTTTCAATAAAATTATGCAAAACACAAGTAGCAAGTACAATGTTTCTTTGGTCCTTAATGTCATAAGATGGCTTTTGCTTCAAAATTTTCTATCTATTCTTCCACACTCCAAAAGTTCGCTCAATCACTCTTCGAAGTGATGAATGAACATAGTTAAACCTCTCTTTTATGTGATTTCCTCTACCAGCTCAATGAAAATGTAAAAGATGATATCTCTATCCCTTATAAGATGGCAAATATCCACTCCTCAAGAGGTATCCAGCATCAACTATGTAATATTTTCCTAACAAAAAATTATATATGAGATGTGCATAAAGATGATATCTCTCTTTTAGGTGACTTTCTCTACCAGCTTGACAAAAATGTGAAAGATGATATCTCTGTCCCTTATAAGATGGCAAATATCCACTCCTCAAGAGGTATCCAGCATCAACTATATAATATTTTCCTAACAAAAAAAATATATGAGATGTGCATAAAGAACATCCTTCATACATATTTAATATATAAAAATAGTATATACCTAGTGATGGTTTTGGAAAATTGACAGATTGTCGATGGATAGAATCTCAGAAAATGCGTATATCATGTGCTACACCCTCCCATCTAGCCATAACATATGTGAAAAATAAATCAAAATCACATATTGTCATCACATCAAAACTTGTCACACCTTTTCAATTATAATATAGAGTTTTCTTGTCCCCCTCTAATAACAACTTGAATATGTGTACCATCAATGGCACCAATATAGTCCTAAAATAAAATACAAAGTTACTAAGGAAATAATCATTACAAAAATTAAAAGCAAATTAGAATGAATGAAATGAATACCTGAAAATGTGGCATGTATAATGGATTTTGTTGTGTATATCTTGGAACTTCACTAAATGTACGGATAAAAGGCTTGATGATATCCATTAACATTATGTTAAGGTGTTTAAGAACTCTGTGAAAATGTCTATGAATATCTCACTAAAATGTTGGAATCTTTCTTGAATCAATCTATTACATGTTCCTTGTTCAAGTATCATCAAACATATACCTACTAACTCTTCAAGCCTAATATGCCTTGTATGCTGAAGTCCATATATATGTTGTAAAACATTGCACAATTGAAGGAAAACATGTGTCTTCATTCTAAACATTTGGTGACATTTTGCTTCATTACCAGTCAAACAATCTATCAACCACTTATAGCCAGTTTGATCAAAGTCTCTACAAGGTTGTTTGTCAATGTATTTCAATATAATATGTCACTGTTACATGACATCTAGCAACAACAAGATCATATGATTCATCATCATCTTCCACATCATAAGAATGATCATCAACACTATTATTAATATAATCATTTTAATCCATATAAATGACACCTAAACAATGATAACAAACACTTAGAAAAATTACAATAAAAAAATTGCTTAAATGATTAAAGAAATAAAAATCATTAAAAACATTGATAAAACATCTAGACAAGTTCAAACCACCCTAGCAAACACATTATTCAAAGGAAAAAACAATAAATCACAAAAAACATAACAAATAACACATTTTCTAGCAATTATCTTATTATAAATTTTTCCAAACCCTAGTTAATTGCTAAAGTAATGCAGCCCCTAACAATCTTGCTTCATCTTGTAGAAACTAAAGCTCATCACAACAAACATCTCTCTTTTCTCTTGTTTTTGTAAAATACGTGCTGCCATAAAGTAGAGTTCAGATTCCTTCTCGATGCCATTAGAGGTGCATACACATTACATGACATTATGAATAGAACTACCCAATTCAAGTGAAAAAACTGAGTTCCTTGACTCTACAACATCACACATACGAGTAAGTTATTGTGTCATCTTTAATGCTGCTCCTCCTTTCTTCCCCTTGCCATGTGTGGATGATGGCAAAGCTTGCTTCTTTCTTTTGTCTTGTTTTGGTTGTATGGGGTTAAGTGGCTGTTTAGGGTTAGCAATCTCAATTTCATTAGGATCATTATCATCATCATTATCTGGAGAAGATGAGTCAGTAGACATTTCACCCAACCCCTTCTTACGTGTCTCAATATCATCAGGTAGCACACCTAAAGTGGGGGCCATACTAATTCTCTAGTGGTTGCAATGTCTTTAAATATAATATTTAATAACTCTACATCAGAAGCAAACATTATAGATTGAAACTCTATAAAATAAAATAAAAAAGTTAATAGAGTTTTTTTTTTTTTTTTTTTATCAAGAAAAAAAAAGTTTGTAGAGTTTTTGTAACAAAGACCTTTTAACTGATTTTTTAAATTTTTTTTCATAATATTTGACAAAATAACAGTGATATAATGCTTTGAAGTTGTTTTATTAATCAAATTGATAAAAGAATTTTAGACGTTAGAAATCAATCAAAGTTGACATAATAAAAGGGATTTGCGTTTTCATATTTTCAATGAATCCAATTAATTCAGTAAATCACAAATAGATGCTCTAAATTTCTTAGGCATCTAAAAACTAAGCATTTTTATTGAAACCTCAGAGAAAAATTACATCAAATCTTGGAGCACTAATGGCTCGATACTGCTGGGCACTTCTTTGAGCCAAGCCTAGAGCTCAAAGAGGTTTTATTTATTTATTTATTTATTTTAATATAATAAAGTGAAGAAAAACTAAGTTGTCACCAAATCACAAGCCTCTCAGTTCAACTTAGTTAATGAATATATAATGAGTCTTATATGCTTTGGGCAAAAATTTATCACTGCATCATACATCTATATCTTTATAATATCTAGAAGTTGAAGTGTAGAAATGATTATTTCTCGGCCATTTTTGTTCATTTCAGTCCATTAGGTTCATATGGTACATATTAGTTCATTTCAGTCTACTTAGTTTACTTTAATCTAATTCGGTCCAATTGCAAATGGGCTTGAAACCTCAAGCCCAAAAGGGACAGCATGAGCTAATGGACAACCAATTTCTCAAGCTAGCCCAGTCTGCCCAGATTATATTCAAAAAAAAAAAAAAAAAAAAAAAAAAACACGCACACATTATAAGTTGTATATACAGTTTATCACAAATCTATTTCTTCCTCTTTCTTTATCTATGTTTATTTTCAACACAGCTAATTATTCTTGGAGTCCAGTCTAATTGGATCAGAAATGGTTGAAGTCTTAAATGTTTAAAGACTTGGGTGAACATTGACATGGTCCAGGTCTTGGTGGTCCTCTCTTTTTTCCCTGTTTAGTCATTACCTTTAAACGTTTTCCCATTATATCACATATGATTCATAATGTGAACGAAGACAGTTAATGGCCCCATGTATATGTATGACTGAATCCCGAGTATTGACTCCGATCGTAAGTGGTACTTTTATTGATTTGAACTGTTACCTAAAAAAAGGAAAAAGAAGAAACCATTATATGCATCGATCAATGGTTCCTAAAGTCTACTCCATGAACAATTTTAGATGTTGAAATTAAAGCGATTGTTTTTAGTCCCATGATAGGGTGGCCAAATCTTTAACATGTCATCACTTTATAGGAACTAAAAGTGATTACTATAATTTATTAGGGACTAAAAATGATTATTTTAAACTTGTTAGGAACTAAAAATCTAGGAAACACAGACACAAACATAGGTACGAGTATGGACACAGAAATGATATGAAGACACGAGTAATTTCTGAAAAATTATGACGTAAAACTTGTGATACAACACTAGTATGATAGGAGTACAACATAGATACGATATAGGTTTGACACTTTAAATGAAGTATTCGTACTTCCTAACTAAAAATGATTGTATTAAATTTTAGGGATGGAAAATGCTAATATAGGAAAAAACAATGTCTTTTGTTTTTGTTTTTGTTTTTGTTTGTTTTTGTTTTTTTTAAATGATTGGTAAAACTCAGTCTCCAGAGAGAGAATCAGTACTTTTGAGTTTTTCCTTTATGTTTAACATATTTATTACTGTAATTGTTTTATTGGCCGCACGATTTATATCTTTTTTAAAGCTTAAAGAGTGTGTCATGTAAACAGGTCATAAAATCAGTGTGAAACAAAGACTTTTAGGGTTACAACTTACAAGGACAGGTCTTCTTGGTCATGCCCGTAAGTCCGCTGCCTTTTTCCTTACGGTTACTCACTATCACATCCTCTTGTGTAGTATTAGACATTTTTCCATGGAGAATCTAACCACATCTTTCTCTTGTGTGAATATGAAAATTCAACAGGTCTCTAATATTGTCTCACACGTTATTTGTTTGGTTCTTTTATACACACAAGAGAAAGATGTGGACTTTAGTTTTCTACTTTTACATGCAGACTTTGTTCAAGAAATATGAACAACGGTCTTATCGTACATTACAGGTTCTGACTAACAATGATTCATCAATATTAGTAAAATTTAGGAGTGGGTCCGGATATCACTATTGCTTGGACTACTTGTCTTCTTTCCCTTACTATAAATTTTGCTTCTTTTTCAGCTGCAAAACAACCATACATACACATCCATTTCAAAATTTGATAAACTAACATCTTAGTTAAACAAAAGCCTTTTCAACCGCATTGCATGGGGCCTTGTTCACACCTGATTTTAGCTCCACCATCATCATCTTTTTCCATGCACACGTTCATCCTTCTCTGCTGCTTTGGCTTTTTTTTCACCTCTGTGCTTGGTAAGAATAATGAGACAGACCAGTTGGCATTGCTCGACTTCAAAGCCAAGATTAGTAAAGATTCTCTCGGGGTCATGAGCTCTTGGAATGATAGCATCCACTTTTGCCAATGGAAAGGTGTTTCCTGTGGTCGTCGACATCAAAGGGTCACTGCGTTGGACCTGCACTCTCAAAAACTGGTAGGCTCTATATCCCCGAATGTTGGAAATTTAAGTTTTTTGTGTAAGCTAAACCTTGAAAACAATAGCTTTTATAATGAAATTCCTTCAGAGATTGGCCGTTTGCACAGACTAGAAGTCTTGCTATTGAACAATAACACAATAAATGGAACAATTCCTAGCAATTTATCCAGTTGTGCCAAACTCAAAGTGTTTCATGCGGCTGTTAATAATCTGGTTGGAGAAATCCCCACAGAGCTTGGCACCTTGTCAAAGCTCCGAATCTTTGCTATTCATAAAAATGTTTTGACGGGAATTATCCCACCTTCTTTTGGAAACTTATCATCTCTAGAAGGTTTTTCTGTAGCTTATAATAACCTGGGTGGGAGTATCCCTGATTCTTTTGCCCAATTGACCAAACTTAAAATCTTTGCTGTGGGTTCAAATAGGTTGTCTGGTACAATTCCTCCCTTATTCTTCAATATCTCTTCAATAACAAAGATTGATGTAGCAGTTAACCAAATCCAAGGGCATCTTCCATCGGACATAGGTATCACTCTACCAAATTTAGAAACATTTACCATCAGCAACAACCAGTTTATTGGATCTATCCCTATTTCAATATCTAGTGCCTTGAATTTATGTATACTAAATTTGGCTGAGAATAAACTAACTGGAAAAGTTCCTTCTTTAGAGAAGCTAAATAAAGTGAGGTTGTTTTCCATTGCTGAAAACCAACTTGGAAATGGAGGAGTAAATGACTTGAGTTTTCTCTGTTCTTTGTCAAATGCTACCAACCTAAGAGATTTGGAGATAAATACCAACAACTTTGGGGGGGAGTTGCCTAAATGTATTGGCAACATCTCAACTAGTGTTACCTTTTTCTATTTGAATAATAATAAAATATCTGGAAATATTCCTAGTGTTATAGGGAATCTGATCAACTTGGAGGATATAGAAATGTGGAACAATAAATTTTCAGGTAACATCCCCTCTATACTTGGAAACCTTCATAAATTACAATTTTTGGATTTATCTCAAAACAATTTCATTGGGAACATTCCATTCTCTCTTGGAAATTTAACAAATTTGTTGGAGTTGTATTTAGGATACAATAATCTTCAGGGAAGCATCCCTTCAAGTCTAAGTCAATGCCAAAATTTGATAACTTTTCATCTTCCCCATAACAATCTTAGCGGTATCATATCCTCGCAAGTTATTGGTCTCTCATTTTCACCAAATAGCCTTGACTTGTCTAGCAACCAATTCACTGGAGTCCTTCCCATGGAAATAGGAAATTTGAAAAATTTAGAACATTTGGATATTTCTGATAATATGTTGTTTGGTAAGATACCGGCAAGTCTTGCAAGTTGTGTAAAGCTAGAATTTCTAGCCATGAGAAGAAACTTTTTCCAAGGGGTTGTTCCTTCATCTTGGGAATCATTAAGAGGTCTTGAACATTTAGACCTTTCTAACAATAATTTTTCTGGCATGATTCCAAAATTTTTGGAGAGTTTTGATTTCTTAAAATTATTGAATCTCTCTTACAACCATTTTGAGGGTGAGGTACCAAAAAATGGAGTTTTCAAGAATGCAAGTGCAACTTCGATTAAGGGAAATGGTAAGCTTTGTGGGGGCATACCAAAGTTTCAACTTCCTAACTACAACAACAAAAAATCCAAGAAAAAGTTGACTCCTATGTTGAAGTTAATCATCTTTATACTATTTGGGCTTCTTGGCATATCTTTGATTCTATTGTCTCTATTTCTTTGTTCTTTAAGAAAGAAAAGGAAAGAAAATAACTCAAGCGATTCAATAAATTTGTTTTTGGATGTATCTTACCAAAGTCTCCTAAATGCCACCGATGGATTCTCTTCTGCTAATTTAGTTGGTGTGGGCAGTTTTGGGTCAGTGTATAAAGGAATTCTTAATCAGTATAGACATACAGTTGCTATCAAGGTGCTGAACCTTGCACGTCGTGGAGCTTCCAAAAGTTTCAAAGCAGAGTTTGAGTCTCTAAGAAACATCGAGCACCAGAATCTTGTAAAGCTACTCACAGCATATTCGGGTATTGATGATCAAGGTCAAGATTTTAAGGCTTTGGTATATGAGTTCTTTGGAAATGGCGACCTAGATGAGTGGTTACATCCAACGCCAATAACTAATGAGTCTTTTGAGAATCCAAGGAAATTGAGTCTTATTCAAAGACTAAATATTGCCATTGATATTGCTATTGCATTGGATTATCTTCATCATCATTGCCAAACACCAATTGTTCATTGTGACCTCAAGCCTAGCAATGTTCTTCTTGATGATAAAATGATTGGACATGTAAGTGACTTTGGCTTGGCAAAATTCCTTCATGCTGTCATCCAAGATTCTTCTGCTAATCAATCAAGCTCAATTGTGGTCAGAGGAACAATCGGTTATACTCCTCCAGGTAAATATATTTTGCATTTCTTAAGTTAAAAAGTTTTTTCTTTTACTTTTCCCATATTTCCTACAACAGTTCTAACTTCTAAGATAGAATGTGTTAAAACATAATTTTCTTGTTTTATTCTTCTTCTAGCTTCTTCTTTTATTTTTTTTACATGCCTTGGAAAAACATCCTTTAAAATTTGCAAGATTTTTTCTTTCCCTTTTTTTGTGGTATGAAAGTATGGCAATTACAATATATGTTATGTGCAATTGCAGAGTATGGTATGGGAAACGATGTATCAATATATGGTGATGTTTATAGTTATGGCATATTATTGTTAGAGATGTTCATAGGAAAAAGGCCTACTGATAGCATCTTCCTCAACAACTTAAATCTTCGTGACTTTGTTAAAGCAAATTTACCAGAACAAATAATTGACATTATAGATCCCAATCTTCCCTGGGAAAGACAAGAGGGAGAAATAAGGATGAATGACACTCGCAATGAGGATCAAAATGGAAGTCTCCAAATTCAAGAATGCTTGATTTTGATACTCGAAATTGGACTTGCTTGTTCCACAGAAGTTCCAAGAGAAAGGATGGACATCACTGATGCTTTAGGTGAATTGCAGTTAATTCGACAAAACCTTTTAGAACCTGTGTCCACGGATAAAGACTTCAAGCTACAGGTAATTTTAATTTTTTTAATTTTAAATCTTTGTTAATGTATCTTCCGGAGCATGCGTTCTGAGGGGTGGGGAGAGGGAATCATGTAGTAGCATTTAGAAAGCCACAGGCCTTAGTGTTAATAATTTTTATTATAATTATAATTATTTATTTTTATTATTATTATTATTTAATTCTAACAAAACCGAAAAGATTGAAGCAACTTGAAATTTGATATGCTCATTCAGCTATACATAGCATTCGGAATCAGCCCAATTTTTTTTTTAAAAAAAAATTGCTGACATTGACATGTAAAGGCTACAAAGTTAACTAATTTGTTGTAGAAATTTTGAAGTTCGAATTTGTTTTAAAATTAATTTTTGTTTATAATTATAAATATCTTCTAAAAAATGGATTGTCAATTCTATAAATATTGAATGAGATGGGATTTCATAATCCCACACAAATTAGCTTTCTTGCATCATGAATTTTCTCAAAGGTAAAACAAAACTTGATAGTTGATACTTAATTTACCAACTAATTTGTAGGTGATGAGATTCTCCAAAAAAAATGTAGGTAATGAGTTAAAAGAATATCTTTTAAATTCTTGTTACTCTAGAGAAAGCCTCACTCCCCACATCATTACGATTTGAATATTGAAGCTAAGTATTTTAATACATTGAAATTTATCTTCCCTCACCACAGGTGCACTAGACTGAATGTTGAAGCTCATTATTCTAATACTTTGACATCATGTTCGGGTGTATTTGGCGTTTTTAGCACATTTGGAGGTAACTTGGGAAGATATGTATTTTTTTTTGGTGTTAAAGAATATATTATTTATGATTTGCTAGGTGTAATGACCCAAGAGGCTCAATTATGTTGTAAATCCTAATTACGGCTAACCATATTTTCTAGTTTTTATATATGCCTTGCTTAGGATTCACTGTAAACAACTTTTGAGTATACATTACATCAAGCCAAACAATGTAATTTTCTGTGTTCCTTTAGACTTTCCTTCCTTCTGCTCCTTTTCATCAATTTTCTATTCTCTCAATTTTAATATTAATAGGTAATTTTCGTTTGACACTTTGTGGCTTGAGAGAAGCCTCGGAAAAATGGAAATTTGTCAAGAATATGGGGAGAAATTTTGATGAACTTTGGCGGTTTTCAAATTTGAGTAAGACACTTTTTGGATTAAGTGGAAATCTTACAAAATAAAATTTAAGTCAAGGTGGGGATTTATTAGAGTTTGAATCAGTCTCCTATTTTGATTTAATTTGGATTTTCTGGGTCTAGCATGATTTGTTTTGTCATTTCCAAAAAAGTAAAGGAAAAGTTTTTTGCCCCTCGAAAAATAGGTATTGAGAGTTATAAATATACATGATTTGATGGTTTTCACCTAAATATCTAGTTCGACCCACGCGGAAGATGACTTGATTTTAATCCCTAAAAAAAGTATATCATAAGACCATCCTGATAATTTTCCTAATCCCTAATAGCCTAGGTTTAAGAAAGAGAGAAATGTGAACAGGTCTGAAAAGGAAAAGGATAAAGAAAAAGAAAAAGAAAAAATACTACATCACCAATTTTTAATTAGTGGACCCCATCTTTAAATGCATCCTGCCGTACGCACTTTACAATTCTTGAGTGCCGCGTTCACAAGGACTGGTCTTCAATCATTGTGGTCCTTTGTCCTCTCTGTGGGTCATTGACACAAAAAGGTTTCCATAATTAATGAGCAAAGACTAGAAATTCTTACGATAATTGGGAGCTAGGATTGGGCATGGAAACGAGTCTCCTTTTGAAATGATCGTTTTTAGCCTCTTAAATAACGTGTTCAGACACATCATCACTCCATAAGAGCTAAAAGCTATCATTTCAAATTTGTGGATCCGGATCCTCTCCATTTCCTTTGAAATGGAGAGGCCTCCAGTTAACGGTGGAGATTGAAGACCACAACTATCCACGCTCAAAAATTAGACACATCATTTAAAATGTGTCCACCACACTTAACTGGGTTTAACTTAACTAGACATTACAAACTCAACCGGACACCACACATATGACTTAACCCCAGTTAAACACTAGATGATTTGTTTAACTCAACCGGACAAAAAAAAACTTTTTGGAGGGAAAAGTGAAACAGAATCAGAGCTATATTTGTGCACTGGAAAACAGAAAAAAAAACGTTTTAGGAGGGAAAAGCTTCACAGAAGGTTAGAGATATATCCCAAGTTCAATGCTTCACAGACTTTAACCAAAAAAAAAAAAAAAGCTTCACAGAAGGTTCTCTACATCTCTGTTTCTATCTTGCCATCCCACGTTCAAAGCTTCACAAATTTTAACCCAAAAAAAAAAAAAAGCTTCAAAGAACAAGTTCAGCTTCAAAGCATCTCTGTTTCTATCTTGCCAAAACAGAGGTATATCCGAAAACTTTATCTTATTTGATTTTTGATCATTTTTCTGCATTTATATTGTTGTCTTAGTGAGTTTGTATTGTTGTTTTGGTGGCTAGATGCAAGATAGAGTCTATTTGAATTTTTCTTTTTAATTTTTCTTTATAATGGCTGGATGATTCTTGGATTCCATCTCATTTTTTCTGCATTTATATTGTTGTTAAGGAGCAATGGCCTAATACAGAAGAGTGATAATTACCAGACAAAGATCTTTCAATAATAAACATAGGGACAACACATGGGCAATTATTGTTCAATCTCACCACCATTGCCCCAAGACATTGACGTGGATGAATCAATCAAAGTTTTGAAAACCCAAATAAGCAAAAAAAATTAAAGGAAATCTTTTTACCTTCTGCTCAATTCCAGGGACTTTAAGCACTTTCTTATTCATTTGAACCCCCTAATATGAACCCCTAAAATGTATGTACAACCGCCCCTGATTACCGAACATAAGAAAATGAGTTTAACTCACAAAATAAGAAAACGAGTTAATTTTTGAACGTTTTCCCTAAAAACAAAAGGATGGTATAGCAAGTGTACTCTAGTCATGGCCCTTATGAACAATGAATATGCCTTTTTTAGTAGCTTTTTTGAAAAAAAAAAAAAAAAAAAAAAAAAAAAACACCTGTGTGCATGAAAAAAGAGGCACCTTTACAGAAAAGTCAGCTTATGGTTCACGGGCCCCCTGTTTAATGAATCTCATATGAACATTTGGAAAGCTGTAATAAGCATAAACAACTCTCTATAAGGCAGACTAAGGTATGTACTATGAAGTTTTTAAACAAATAATCACGTTCACAGTTCACTCATAAAGTGGGTCTCAATGCTTCCATTAAGTATGTTATAACTTATAAACACGCATGTCCATGCCATCCTCAGTAAAGTATATGCAATTGACCTTGCAACTGAGAAAGCGAGAGGACTTGTTAATGGAGAGAGAAGTATTGCACCCCAAGAACAAGGCTCTATCCCCTAAATTCTTCACCTCTAACATAATTTAACACGTGCTATTTTCTTATATATAGCCATATATAATATTTACATCAAATTAGTCTTTAATTTATATTAGAAAAATTTTGTATCCAGTCATTTCTAAAATATGAACTATCTTTTAATTATTACAGATTAGGATTAATATTCTTTAAATAGTTTAGTTCAATAATTTTCGTTAAATAAATTAGATATAGTTAGAGTATATTAATAGTTTTAAAAGTCATGAAATATATAATAAATTAAATATTTTAAATGAGCAAAATTAATATTTAGGGGTGCAATACTTCACCTCTAACAAAATTAGCCATATATAATATTTTCTTAGACCCCAATGTGAATTAATGAGCAAAATTATCAAATTATATTGGTGAAGTGATTCACTCAGACAATTAATTTTTCACTATAATTAAGCAATTAACAAATCAATAAGTAATATAAAAAGCACATTATTTTTCACTATAGTTAAGCAATTAACAAATCAATAAGTAATATAAAAAGCACATTAAGCATGACATAACATTTGGTGATGAAGTGGAAAATCAAAGAAGAATATCTTTAATGGAGAAACCACTTCGGAAAGTAGATTAGGAAAGTATATTTTTACGACCTCACTCAAGCGAGAGACATGCAAAATCTCGGACCTTTAATGTTCCACTTAAGCAAATTTACCATCTTGCTTGAGCACACCTCACATCCCTTTAATGTTCCACTCAAGCAAACCTCTTTAGTAAGCATTTCTTTGAGTAGCTCTAAATATAAACTAAAAAACTAACTAGATTTTCAAACGGATAAAATTACATCAATAAATTTGAATTTATTACCATAAAATGTTATGGAATGGATCAACACTAAAATCCTTACACACATGATCCTAATTCATAGTGTAATCAATAAGTTTAGTGGCACAATTTAAAAAAATATATATATATATATATATATATATATTTCCACAGCTGTTAATATAGTCTATTATAATCGGTTCATAAGAAAATAGTATCAATGATGAGTTTATGTGAAATTAAAAAATGATTACTTGTACGCTTAATGTGGATTATGGACATATATAGGGAGGTGATCAAAAAGATACTGTTGTGGTGTTGATCACAAGGTTTAGATATTTCAATTAATAAATTTCTCTTTTGAAAAAAAAAAAAATCTCATAATAAATAAGTTTTTTAATCATAATAAGAAGATTCATTTATAATGATTCTTGATAGCATATTATGAATGCAAGATTTTAAAGAACATGTTTATTATTGTCATGTTTAAATTGACTACCCTTTGAGTGAGTTGAGTTGAAATCATGCTTGATCATCTTGAATTTTTATGTTTAGTAACAAAGATATATAACATTTCTCTCATATGAGGTACATCCTCATTAGTATGTTGATCATTCATTACATCCTCATATTTTTTTTTTTACATCATCTCTATTTTGAAAATAAATGATAGGTGAAAGTTATAATAAATTTATGTTCAATTTTTTTCAGGGATAATGATGGGAATACATGTTCCTTCTAATGTGCCCATGGAATCTACCCCATTTAAAGGGATGGAGTTTGAAGCAGATGAGATTGCATATGGTTTTTATAATGAATATGGTAGAAAGGCTGGTTTTAGTATTAGAAAAGAGTATGTAAATAAATGTAAAAAGACTGGAGTGGTTACTTCAAGGAGATTTGTGTGTGCGAAGGAGGGAGTTCGAGGCAAAGACAAAAGAGATCAGAATGTAAAGAATCCACGAGCAGAAACAAGATGTGGTTGTGAAGCACGTTTGGTTATTGTACTTAATCGAGATAGTAAAAAATATGTGGTGAGTGAATTTATTGCTGAGCATAACCACTATCTCCACCTTCCATCAACTGTGCACATGATGCCATCACAACGGAAAGTGGCTGCAACTCATGCTATTGAAATTGATTTGGCACATGAATCGGGATTAAGATTAAAGCAATCTCATGAGCTACTTAGTAAGCAAGTTGGTGGATATGATAATCTTGGTTTTACCAAGCAAGATCATAAAAACTACTTACGTAGTAAGCGACAAAGAGACATGGAGCATGGGGCAGCTGCTAGCTTGGGAAGATATTTCAGTCGTCAACTTAAGGAAAATCCTTCATATTATTTTGCTACTCAATTGGACAGTGAAGAGTTGATTACTAATATCTTTTGGGCCGATGCAAGAATGATCATTGACTATAGCCACTTCGGTGATGTAATAACGTTTGATACAACGTATAGCACAAATAGAGATGCAAGGCCACTTGGAGTATTTTTGGGTCTCAATCATCATAGAGAAACTGTTGTATTTGGAGGTGCACTTTTATATGATGAAACGATTGAATCTTTTGTATGGTTATTTGAGACCTTCTTAGAAGCAATGTCTGAAAAGAAGCCAATCACTATTTTCACAGATCAAGATGCAGCAATGTCAGCTACAATAAAAGTAGTCATGCCTGAGACATATCATGCATTGTGTAGTTGGCATATGTGGCAGAATGCTGAGAAACACTTGGGTCATTTACTAAAAACTGAGCCTCAATTTAACGCTGATTTCTTAGCATGTATCTATGAGTATGACGGTGAAGATGAGTTTCTTACAGCTTGGAATGAAATGCTAGATAAGTATGATGTTCGTGAAAATAAATGGCTAATTGATCTATTTAAATTGAAGGAAAAATGGGCCCAAGCATATGTTAAGAGAACTTTCACTGCAGGAATGAAGACAACCCAGCTTAGTGAGAGTTTCAATGCTGACTTGAAGGATTGCTTGCGTACTGATCTCAATATAGTAGAGTTTTTCACTCATTTTGAAACAATTGTCAATCAAAAGCGGGATAAGGAGTTAGAAGCAGAATACAATTCTAGACAGAAATTTCCAAGATTAAAGCTCAAAAGCTCTCCTATGCTTAACCAAGTAGCAACAGTGTACACGCCTAAGTTGTTTGATTTATTTCAGACAGAAGTTGAAGAGGTAATGGCACTTTCCATCATAGAACGCAATGTGAGTCAAACACATAGTTATGTGGTTGGAGTTTTCAATCAAAATGGAAAATATGAGGTCATATGGAATCCATTAGATGAGACTCTATCTTGTAGTTGCAGAAAGTTTGAGTCATTTGGTATTTTATGTAGGCATGGTTTGAAAGTTCTTGATGTATTGGATGTCAAGTTGATTCCTAATAGATATATCATGAAGAGGTGGAGAAGAGATGCAAAAGATGGAAGCGGAAAAAATTGCACAACACATAACAAGCCGGATACTCGACTGGAATATGTAGATCGGTATCGAGATTTATGTCCAAAATATATTCAATTGGTGAATGAGGCATGTGAAACTAAAGAAGGCCATAATATTCTAAGCTTGGCAATTGCAGATTTGAAAAAAAAACTTTGTGACCTTAGGAATTGCAAAACTAATGTGGAAGAAGACATCATTAGACCTTCCACTGATTTTGCAAACAAAGAAGATCAATTATGTGCTTCAATTACGATTGTACCAAAAGGGATAAAGAAAAGAGAGGTTTATCGTAATAAAAAGCGTAGGCCGAAATCATGGATAGAAAAGATGAGGAAACCAAAGGAAGGCACATCAAAGAAGCAAACGAAGAAAAGAAAAGTGCAGGAGGTAATCTTCAATTATCCTTATTTTCACCATTCTATTTTATTTTTACACATTAATATAGTATATTATTATTGTTGCTAAACTAGTACAATTTTTACAGGAAATATATACACATGATGTCATGGCACAAAAGAAAACTGAGGATATATCTTCTGGAAATATTACTAGTTTTACACAACTTTTAATGGTAAAGATATTTACAATTATATATTTTATTTTGATATTAATAATAGTTTAGATGCATGATTTGATAATTTTAATGCTAAGTTTGTGATATGTGTAATGTGTAATTGGATTTTTTGTAGTCGGCTTCTACAAGTTCTGCAGTACATCAGGGAGGCTCATCAACAAGTGTTGCATTAGCATCACATTTAGAGAGTACATCAAGTGTTGTAGGCTCCAACGACAAAATTAATGGTGCGGGAGGTCTCTTGACTCAAGGAAGTGTTGCAAGTGGAGGTCCCTTGACTTAAGAAAGTATTACAAGTGGATGGAATCCGATGGTTCATAAAGTCAAGCCATTTTTCTAGTTTAGGAACATGTTTTATAATCTATGACACATGTTGAAATTAAGTGCTCTTGTTTTGTAATTTTCCTAGTTTAGGACTGGAGTTTTGATGGTCCAAAACTTAGTAACATTCAAATGTTTAGATTTTTTATTATTTGGAAAGAATACTTAATTTGCATGTCTGACGTATCTCTACAAGGTGTTAATTTCTGCAAAATTATTTGTTGCTGCAAAAATTGTTACTGTTTCTGCATAATTTCTGCATAATTACTGTTACTATTACTGCATAATTACTGTTAAAGTTACTACATAATTGCTGTTGAAGTTACTGAATAATTACTGTTAAAGTTACTGCATAATTAATGTTCAAGTTACTGCATAATTACTGTTAACGTTTCTGCATAATTACTGTTAAAATTACTCCATAATTACTGTTAAAGTTTCTGCATAATTACTATTCAAGTTACTGCATAATTACTGTTAAAATTAGTGCATAATTACTGTTAAAGTTTCTGCATAATTAATGTTCAAGTTACTGCATAATTACTGTTAACGTTTCTGCATAATTACTGTTAAACTTAATCCATAATTACTGTTAAAGTTTCTGCATAATTACTGTTCAAGTTACTGCATAATTACTGTTAACGTTTCTGCATAATTACTGTTAAACTTAATCCATAATTACTGTCAAAGTTTCTGCATAATTACTATTCAAGTTACTGCATAATTACTGTTAAAATTAGTGCATAATTACTGTTAAAGTTTCTGCATAATTACTGTTCAAGTTACTGCATAATTACTGTTAAAGTTTCTGCATAGTTACTGTTCAAGTTACTGCATAATTACTGTTAAAATTACTGCATAATTGCTGTTAAAATTACTGAATAATTACTGTTCAAGTTACTGCATAAGTAATGTTCAAGTTTCTGCATAATTACTGTTAACGTTTCTGCATAATTACTGTTAAAATTACTGCATAATTAATGTTCAAGTTACTGCATAATTACTGTTCAAGTTACTGCATAATTACTGTTAAAATTACTGCATAATTGCTGTTAAAGTTACTGAATAATTACTGTTCAAGTTACTGCATAAGTAATGTTCAAGTTTCTGCATAATTACTGTTAACATTTCTGCATAATTACTGTTAAAATTACTGCATAATTAATGTTCAAGTTACTGCATAATTACTGTTCAAGTTACTGCATAATTACTGTTAAAATTACTGCATAATTGCTGTTAAAGTTACTGAATAATTACTGTTCAAGTTACTGCATAAGTAATGTTCAAGTTTCTGCATAATTACTGTTAACATTTCTGCATAATTACTGTTAAAATTACTGCATAATTAATGTTCAAGTTACTGCATAATTACTGTCCAAGTTACTGCATAATTACTGTTAACGTTTCTGCATAATTACTGTTAAACTTAATCCATAATTACTGTTAAAGTTTCTGCATAATTACTGTTCAAGTTACTACATAATTACTGTTCAAATTACTACATAATTACTGTTAAAATTACTGCATAGTTACTATTAAAGTTACTGCATAATTAATGTTACTGTTACTACTGTTATTGCATAGGTCTGGTATTGCACAGCATAATTATGTTTTTATGCATAATTGCTATGCTAGGCAAGACTTGTTTTTATATGTAAGTGTTGCTGTTAGGGGAAAAAATTTATATAAATAAGCCAGGTTTTGTGCTGTATGCATGTTAATTGGTGTGTGAATTTTTCTTTTGCATGAGTTCTTTGTTCGTTATTTGCATGAGTTTTTACTATCCTTTTCCTCTCCCCTCTCCTTATAAGCAATCCTGGTAACCAACTAACTACACACCCACATGCAGTCCCCTACACACCCTTACACACACAGCACACCCTTACACCTACTTAAAATATTACAAATATAAATATCCCACAACTATCATAATCTTTATTTACAAATATCTATAAATATCCACATTCCACCTGTCTCAATCCTTACAATAACAACTGTCACAATCCTTACAATCAAAATTCAATCCTTACAATCCTTAAAATAACAACTGTCACAATCCTTTTACAATCAATTACAGTCAAAATTCAATCCTTACAATCCTTACAATAACAACTGTCACAATACCTTATAAAAAAAAAAAAAAACTATCACAATATTACTTTTGAAGACTGTAGGCCATTATGTGCAGGGCATGGTGCAGCTGATGCACTGTGAAGCTGTGCATTGCATTCTTCCTGCAAAATATATTTCCTGCAAAATTGAAATACAAATAACTAGCATCAAGAAAAAACAGCATGAAGTGATCATCAATCCAAAAGAAAAGTACCAAGCTTTACTACTGATGATATTACCATTGATAATCTCTAATTATGTACTACAGTTGATTGTTTCCAATGCGTGACAAGAATTTTTTTTTAAAAATAAATAAATAAAGATACTTTATTGATAAGAGAAGAAAATTCAAATACACAGGATATGTATCAAGCTACTCCTAGAGAATTACAATCTGAAATCTAAAAAGTTTAAAAATGCTAAAAAAAGGCGTGGAAAGGACATTGTCTAAGGTAGGCATCCAATCGTACAAAGACAAAAAAAAAAAAAACTACTTTATTACATGCAGGCGACGTACATGGCTTAAAAATTCCTACTATTCCCTCTTTTTATTTTTTCCAGAAGAAACAACAGCAGCATTCCATATTGATACAGTCTCATGTCAACGGCATTCCCCAAAGAGATTGTGTTTTACACTAACCATCTTACCAAAAAAATCAAAACATGACAAGGCTAGGAAAGAAAAGACGTGAAAGTTATCCACCCAAATGATCAGAATTAGTAAAAAAAAAAATCTTTTTATTTATTTTTGATAAGTTTGGCCCCAAGAAGAATGAGGAGGGGAGATTCAAACTTGTGACCTTTGCTTTGCTAGGCATGATGCTAGCCGATTGTAGTACCCGTTGGGGTTGTAAAAATGTTTTATATCTTACATATAGATTGGCTAAAATACAACTGCAATTTACCAAGTTTGGTTCCAGGCTAATCATCAGAAAATTGTTCGAAGATTTCTGATGACCAAACCAAATTATATTTAAAAAAAAAAAATCATAAAAAACACAAAGCCAAGCAAGACATCCAAAGACTGACAAAAGTTTCAAAGGGCTCAAAAAATATTCAAAACTCTACATACAATCAAGAGAATTGTGGATCAGACAGTAATGTTCAAATTGATCAATATCATGATTTACATAAACATTATTTCACGAAGAAGCTTAAGGAAGAGGGGGCAGGGGTTTGGATTATAATTTCAGCATGATTCAGATATTCAAAATAGCAGGTGTTGTTTGTGAAAAAAAGTTGCTTAGTGTCAAATTAATTTATTGCAGAGAATGCCAACTTTCCTTGATATTTACAACAAGCATACATGAACATGCACATATCTTAAATGTGACAATGGTAACTTTAAAAATAGATTCTTCCATTTTGACATCACAACATGTATATCTTTTTTTTGATAGGTCACATCACAACATGTAAATCAATCAGAACTACTACAAACTTAATCTGCATTGGTTATTACACATCAATTTTTACAACAATAATGAACAATTCTATTCTTACCTCGTTTGGACTTTTCAATATGTGGAAGGATCTCAATGTAACATGTGTCCTTAAATGAAGTTAGCACAAATATCTTGACTCCAAACTGTAAACATATAGTAAGACATGCATCATTCTTCAACCATAGAGGGCTTATACACACACACACATAGATATCAATGAATTATAAAGCAAAAATCACTAAAACACTCTTGCAGCACATATTACATCAACACAGAAGGAGGGGGAGGAGTGTGGGAGAAAGTAACATTTCTAAGACACAACTTACAGAAAAAAGTGTATTGCAGATTTGCTTTGAAAAAAAAAAAAACTCTACAAGAAGGCATTTACATGATCACCTTGGACAAGTTAATCATAAAGTATGCTATACATGAAATTTTATTCATGCTGAATGGGAAAGGTTCTGCATATTTAACCGACAGTTAAAAATGCGACACATAATTTAACCCATGTCTGCACCCAATAGGTGTTGTTTACAATTTCATGTCACCTTAGGCAATTTACAATTTTCTCCCACTTATCCACTTGCAACACATTTCCATAATCTTATTCATAACTTACAGTACACAAAAGTAATACATTTGCAATTTAGCCTGCACCTTCAGAAAATTTCAGCCACTAAGTGGTACAGACACTCTCAAGAGCTAAACTTCCTCTTATAAAAAAAAGAAAAGACCCAACTTCCAATTGTAATTTTCTAATGTCAACTGCTACAGTATAAGCTATATTCCTTACATATAACTTAACAGGAAAATAATAAACTACTATCCACATAGGATATCATGATGGGAAATTCCTTCAAGGTCAGTAAAGTTTAGGCAATCAGGTAATAGAAGTATCAATGGAAAACATTAAAAATTGTTTTCTAAATCACCGAAGATTGTAGAAAGTAAAGGGAGAAATAGGAAAGTCTTATAGTTCCTCATACCCAATCTGCAGCAGCCTGTAATGTCACATGATCAACCCATTCGCCACTCCTAGTTCAAGAACCCCAAAAAAGGCATATAAGCATGAGAAATATTGTAATATATATTTTTGTGAATAAAATACCATTAAAACAGACAATAGCACAATACTTGCTCATTTTCTTCAAATAGTCATTGTAAGCCATGGGGACATAACCCCTGTACAATTCCGGGTGACACTTAAGCTGATGACAACAACAAACAAAAATTATGACACTTCAAATAAATAATTAAGTTTTGACATCTTAAAATAAGGACAGATCAAATGCAACCAACCTGCTGAGTAATCTGTTCTCTTACAGACGCGTGGTGGTCAGGAGAACGATACAATTGATCAGATAAAGCACGAAACTGGGAAAATACAGAACTAATAAGATGTCTTTCAAGTATATAACATTAAGAAGTAACGCCAATAATTATTATCAAGCATCACAAATATAAATACATAACCGTCCACTTTCACTGATAATGTACAGTTTTTGTATAACTTCAAGCAATTCGCTTGCACTGTAGAGGGCATACATCAACAATCTGGACCTCTCACTCAGAAATCATGAATGATGAATTTGTTACAAAGCCATGTGTAGAACTCACCCTTGAAGACCGGCTTGCAAGGGGAGGGTGCCCAAGAGCTTATAAACACATGGTTAGGCTTATACTCAATCTATATGGGACACTAGGATTATAACAGAATTTTACACAAGGATTTAAAAAGAAACAAAGCTTCTTAAGTCAATGGATAATTATCAAATAATTTGAAGTCATTTAAATTATAGAAACAAAAATCAGCATGGCTGGACAGTTTCATTTGCAACTCAAATGAGGCATTTATACAAATTAGAGAAGAAAAAGACCAAATGTCGGTAACTGCAGTTAATGACCATTTTAAACAAGTACATACGTCAAGTATATCTGCACGTGACTTGGACACCAACTGAATCTGGCAAAGGAAACCACCCCAACCTATCATCTATTCAAATAAGGCATTTAAAAGGTAGTTATAGCAGAAGATCCAGATAAAGGTTTGTTGCCTTCATTGGATGCCTATTACTTAACATAGCATATCAGCCATCCCAGAATATTCGCAAATGACAACTCAAGGAATCTTCTGTACATGATCCATGAGGTCCATTAAGTTCCAACTTATTTTGGATTTCACTTTAAAATTGAATTGAATTCACATAAAACATTTTCATGAAAAATAAGGCTAAATTTTTTCTGGTGCAATGAATTGCTTCCAAGGGCGGACTTAAAAGAGAATAAATATTATGACCAGCAACTAACATCCAAGAATGTACTGCAAGGTGATACTCATAACAAGCCCATAAAAAATGATAACTGAGATATAATGTGCAGGCATAAAATATTATAAATTAATATTCTCTATCTTCACCCCCATCCCACCCAAAATAAATAAATAAGCAATAAACCAAAACTATTTTTTACTACCGAACAATATCATAGAACCTATTGTTTCCATTTCCAAGCATAAGCATTTATGCAAAAATATTTTTTTGTGTGTGCATGTGTTGTGTTGGGGGGGGGGGGGGGGGGGAGCCAACCTGGCAGTTACCATCTCCTTGAACCTTAAGCTCAACCAGCTCATATAACTTCAGTCTGAAAATACCAAATATCTTAATATTAGATACGTAGTAATTTGAATGAATTTTCAATTATTATAAATACCCAAAAAGAAAGGTCACACCCTAAAGTAATAAGTAATAACTTATAAAAATGTAAGAACTTCACAAGAAAAATGCATTAAAAAAACTAGGTCACCAAGGCCATCACAAAAACCTCATTCATAGCCATGTCAATAGAGTTCACATGTGAGAAACACATACAAAATGTAGATCTTGGATTTGTTAAAATAAAGATGACTCTAAGCTTATATTCATTACGTTTATGCTATACTCAGAAATACTTTACCCTCCCAAACTCTACTCTTTTTCCCCTAACCCCATGCTTCTCATATTTCACAATAATGACACCCCTTCAGTGTGTACGGGTTGGGTATCCAAAAAGCCTTTCCAAACCCAACCCTCTATATATTACATGCCAAAACATCTATTAAATTTTAGGAATTCCATCCCAAACTCATCCCATTATATTTTAAAAACTCAAACCCATCCAAAACTCATCCTACTTATCTAATTATGGGTTGGGTTATTTATCTAATTATGAGTTGGGTTGAATGGTTCAAGTCAAGTTAACCTAAAAACTGAACATCTAAAATACTCTCTCTTACACTAAATCAAATCATATTTAGAAACATAATCAAGCACCATAACTATTTTTTGATATTTTGATAGTTACAACAAAGGAGGAGAAGGGATTTGAACTATGTACGTCTTTGTTAGTAACACTAGGAGATGCCAGTTGAGCTATAAAGTTCTTGGCATAAGTGCCAAAGCTACTCAATTGTCATAATTCATAATGTTCAAACCAATTAAAAATACTGAAAAATCCAATATAACAATTTAAATCACATAACATTTAAATTCTAACCACCTAAGTAAACATAACTTATCACACATATATCTAAATAAACATATATGTATCTATATAATTCAACACATATATACACATATTTATATGTATGGATGTAAGTATGGATGCATATATGTCTGAATTTAACAAATGCATAACAATTATCAACAAACCTTGTTAATTGAATAATAACCGATAGAAAACACATAATAGAGTAACAAGTATATGGTCTTAATGATGGCTTATTCAAATGAAGATTGAAATATGTGTTCATACAATTATCTATGTTGTATGCTTCCATACCTACACAAATTCATGTGAACAAAATAAGGAAGTGAAATTTATATACATGTATGGTTGTACTTGTACACACATACACCCACTGTCACATATACACAGACACACACACATAAAGAGAATTAAGCACTGACATTTCTCAGATTAAGAAATAAATGAAAGAAGACTTGGTAATAACAAATACTAAGAATCATGCAGATAAGCAACCAATTTCCTAGAATCAGAAATGCTGACCCAATTCACATAGTTCATAGCACAATCAAATGTTGGATACTTTCGCAGCATCCATAAAAGTTAAAACTTTTAAAGATAGAAAGCATGTGTTAGACTAAATAAAACCAAAAATAAGTGGTTTTAGAGCAAACCATCCAGTCACATCACGACGCTCATTATTTTTCACAGTATCTTCCAGCTCAAGGGCTTCCAACACGAATTTGGTATATTCGCTGTGACAAAATAAGTTAAATTTAATTACTACTAGAAAAAATAGACAATTAAAAAATAATCAGAAGCAAAGTGAACCAATATCATCTCCAACTTTAAATGTTAACAGCATAGCAAAACTACTTGCGTTAAAAAGCAATAAAATGCAAATGCTTTTATAAATGAAATTCAAAAAGAATACCATCAATCAAAGACCTATGCTCTTTTCTTATATACAAAATGCATTTATATAATTACTAAAGGTAAGGAATAGCTTTCAAACAAGCTAATGTTTTTGTGTCTAAATACTTGCAATAGTTGCTTAATGCTGAACAGTTTACAGTAGAGCATGTAATACAATAATCCCATGCATTGGATATTTGCATCCTCTGTGAGAGGCGAAACCACTCAACGAGTTGTTGGGACCATGGCCCCCCAAACTTTTCAATAATTAAAAAAGTACCCTTAAATTTAGTTAAACTTTTCAATAATTCTCATGTAGAACTCTTAAATTGGATAAATTTTATGTTTGTTATTACTTTGGCCCCTCTCACTCTTAAAATTATAATTCAGAGTGTACAGCACCTAAAAGTTCTTAACCAATTCTGTTAGAGTTTACCTTCTATAATTACTCTGCAACAAACAAAAAGTGAACAAGAACAATAAAATGATTGCTAGTTAGTTAGTTATATATGTTGTAAAAACAGCGAAAGCTCAAGTGGTTCGGCAATAACCTGTGACGATGATGAATCAAACCCAAACCCTAACCTTCTCTGATTTGGGTCTGAACCAAATCGGCAAGGCTGGCTCACCGCAACCTCTCCCCCTTTCTCATACTTTACTCATCCTCTCTCACACTTGCCCAAACCAGTGACAACACCCATCAGTGATGCCACTCTTCGATCCACTCCGCCAGCACCCTTCACCGTTCTTCGCCTCCACTCCGTCGGCACCCTTCGCCTTCGTTCTGGTGGCACCACCATTAGATCTTGGCTCGTTTTGTTGTCAAAGAAGTCGCTGCGAGGGGGCCGAGGTGAGCCTTGTCACCGCCGCTTCGTCGCTCGTTGCTCGGATCTGGTTTCACTAGAAACGCCGTCACTAAGATCTTTGACCTGGAATCGGTGAGAGTGAGCTAAGGTTTTTTCTCTCTCTCTGATCTGGGTCTAACAAGGATGGGTGTATGGGTGTCGGGATCTCTGGTGAGCTAAGATTTTTTCTTTGTTTTTGCTGATGGGTTTGAGTTGAGTAATGAGAAGTGGAGGTTGAGAGAGTTTGAACTCTGAAATTTGAGAGAGAGAGAGAGAGAGAGAGAGAGAGAGTTTGAATGGCTGGTAGAGTTAAGAGTTTAACTTGAGTTTGTATTGTCCGGTTGAGTTAAACCCAGTTAAGTAAACTCAACTCCAGTTAAGTCAAGGTGGACACATTTTAAATGATGTGTCCAATTTTTGAGCGTGGATAATTGTGGAGTAAATCTCCACCGTTAACTGGAGGCCTCTCCATTTCAAAGGAAATGGAGAGGATCCTATTCCCAAATTTTGTTAGGTCCTAAAATCGATCATTTGAAGTTTTTTATAGACTAAGGGATCAATCAAACGAGGTTACTAAGAGCCAAATATGATCACTTTAAATTTTAAGGATTACAATTGCTCATAGGCTAATGTGTAGAGACCGACAAAATATTTTGTTTAAAAAATGATGATTGGTAAAACTCATCCTACAGGAATAGAATGAGTAGTTTTGAGTTTTACCCTGAAGTTTAACATGTGTTTATTAAGGGTGTAAAATTGTAAATGTTATTTTTGTTATTATTTATTATTACCAAGTGTATTACTAATATTAATTGTTTAACAAAATATCCAAGCATGATAGCAAAGATGTAAACGTTTATCCATATTACCAAAAACAAAAATTGTAAAAGTTTTCTGCAACTACAAACGTGTCCAAAATTTCCACCTAGAAGGAGCTTTTCCAGTAAATCTGTGTGTGAAACAAAGACTTGGGAGTAATAGGATAGGTCTTGTTGGTCATGCCATAAGTCCTGTAGCTTCTAAAATTGGTTCTTTCTACTTTCTTGGTCCCTCACTAAAGTATCACACGCTTTTGTAGCATTAGAGATGTTTTCCATGGAGAATTTTGACCATTCCTGATAATATGCTAACAACTAACAAGTAACATCTTTTCTTTTTCCTTTTCTTTTTTGGTTGTGAAAGAAAATTCCACAGGTCTCTAATGCCCACATGTTTTTATTTTGGTTGTGAATGCAACTTCCACTGGTCTTTAATGCTCCACATGTTATTTTATTTTATTTTTTTGGTTAAAAACAATTTAGACCCTCAACATTTTGATGAGTTGTTAGTTTGGTTCCTAAGGTTTTAATTTTATCAATCCAATCCTTCCGTTTAACCACTAGCCTCTGTTAATTAGTACATAAAATGATACTACTATTTTTGTATAATTTTTTTAAACAACGGGTCTAAAAATTTTAATAACAGTTGATATACATGTATTTTAGTATATGGACGTGATGATGTTCTGCGAGTCATCACATAACATAAGGAACTTTTTTTTATTTATTTAAGAATCTCATACCATAAGAGCATTCACAGTAGTGCATCTATAATTTTAGCTATTTAGCACCATCAAACCTTACTTTATCTATTTTACCTACATACATGCTGTAGCAGTGGATCTATTTTAGCTTTTAACACAATAAAATAATATAAATATCACAATAAAATAATATAACCACTACAATAAAATAATATACCCTACTAAAAAAAATACATATCACCACCCACATCCACCTCAACCATCGGCCACAGCCACAGCCACACATACCCAACAAGGTAGCAACCACCACCACCACACACCCCAGCAAGGCAGCAACCACCACCACCCCACCATCACACACACCCCACCAAGACAGAAACCACCAACAAAATAGGGAAAGAAAAAAAAAAAAAAAAAAAACCACCAATCACCAACAAACACCAAACCACCAACAAACCAGCAATCCACAGCCCATCCCATGCCCACCAAACACCAAAACCACTAATCCGGCCACCCAATCACCATACCAACACCGATTCGGCCACCTAAACACCACTGCCAAACGACACAATCCACCCAACAACAACTACACAAACAGCACAATCTACTTTTCCACTGCCAAAGAACAACCACCCACCAACAACTACACAAACCCAGACCACTATCAAACCTACCATCTGAGCTTGATTGAGAGAGAGGAGACCAGACATCACCGACCCACTATTTATCTTATGCTCCAGACCAGCCATCGCCGATCACGCCATCCCCGACCCACTAACCCATGCCATCGCCGACCCACTAACCCACGCCATCGCCGATCACGCCATCCACGACACCCACCGACCCACGCCATCCACGACACACACCGACCCCGCCATCCACGAAACCCACCGACCCAATCGCTGACACGCCATTCACAAAACCCACCGACCCACGCCATCGCCGATCACGCGAAAAGAAGAGAGAAAAGATGGCGAAGAGGTAGAGAAGGAAGAGAGAGGCTGAGACTGTCTGAGACGAAAAGAAAGAGAAGGCAGAGAGAGAGGGGGAGAGAAAGAATATTTTAATGGAAAAAGGGAACAGAAGTTAAATAAAATATTTTTTTCTTTTTAGCTTTGTGCTACAGTGCACATCTATAAATAGATGTGCACTGTAGCTGAACATCTATATTTTTTACTTTTGCCTCCACTACTGCAGCGTGAGTTTTGTGGTCAGTGATGCTAAAAAATAGCAATATAGCTATTTAGCACCACTGCTGTGAATGCTCTATGTTAGAATATCTAAATTAAGCTCATATAGATAGTTTAAATGAGATCGTACCTTATATAATAACAAAGAGTGGAATGAGCTTACAATACAAAAGGTTGATTTAAAACCTTCATGGAAGGAAATTATTTAGTATGGAATCAATTTTACCATTTGGTAAAAAAATCAAAATACCCACTATTTGAAAAGTGGTCCAATACATAGTATTTAAAGGAAATCTTAAGACACGTTTTATTATGACTTTGGAGGTGCTTTTGTGGGATCTAAAAGGTATTATGCATTCTCCTTTCAAAGTCACTACTAGAAATCATTCTCATACTTTTAGAACTAATAGATCTGAAGTTACTGCAACGAGATCATACATAGCTAATGATTTAAACCTTCAAGGGTGGTCTTGGAGTCAAAAACCAAAGAGTTTGTGTTGCTAAACCTTTGAGTAGGATCTCAAAGTCACAAACATGGGAGTTTGTGTTTAGCAAATTCAAGATAGAAGAGTTTGTGGAGTTAGAGTTGCATGTGATTGTGTTATTAAGTTGTATAAGAGGTCGCTTTAGATTTAGGGTTTAAATCTATTGTAAACTTCCATTCTATCATTGTGGATTTATTTATCTTAAGAATAACTAGGTTAAATCCTCCCCAGATTTTTTATCTTGAAACAGTTGGTTTCATTAGTTTTCCTGAGTCATCGTATTACTGTCTTCTTTAATTTTCCACACTAAGTAATATGTTTGCATGTGTTTAACCTAGATCCCATAATTAATCTAAGTAACTACTTGGCTAATTCATTAGGTTAAACTAATATGGTTTTAAGGGGTTTAACTAGAACAAACATATACACTTTGTTCTTTTGGACAGTGGCAGCTTTACGTTTAAGTCAAGATATTCATTTGAACACTTTTAACTTGCAAAAAAAATAAAATAAAATAAAATAAAATAATAATAATAATAATAATAATAATAATAGAACAACACTTATTTTTGCAAAACTCATGATTTGCGATTGGTTTCATTCTACCCCTCCAAAAACCAGAACTTAACTAGCAAAAGGCACCTCTATTTGAGCTTATTTTTTGCATCTCTCAACTAGTACTTATCCTTTCCCGTCATTTTGGTCAGATTATAATAAAATAGTTAGATGAAAATCTCACAAATGAATAAGAGATTAATACAAAATAGTTAAAAGATAATGACATAATACACCAAAATGATAATTGTAGGGTCACGATTTAGAGCCCAAGCCCAATACGATTGGGATACAAGCCCAATGAGCCCAGTACAATAAATTTGTAGAAAGTGGGTGAAAAAGCTAGGCTCTTCGCGAATGGGATAACGGCTAATAAAGATTTGAAATATAAATAAGCCTAAAAACAGACATAAAACTAAATGAAATCATGGTCCGAGGAGATGAATTATTATTGAATTCACTATTTCTGAAAGTTAATGCTACAGTAATTCTTTTTTCTCTTCTCCTTCCCAATTTTTCTCTCTCCCCTCCTTCATGCGGAGTTTTTTACATTATATAGTTTTCTTTTAGACCATCCTGATCGTACACTTGTCAGTCATCTAACCTTCACTTGAGTACATGTACCATCAGGCATCTTCTTTGGCTCTCTATGAACGGTAGTGGTTGAGATTACATTGTTCAGGGGTCTTCTCCACATAAATACGACCAAAAAAGTTACTGCAGTGCATTAAATGTGGTGGTAACAGCTTTTCTCTTAGATATTTCTGCATTCTTATCCTCTTTGTACGCGCTTGAAGTTCATTATTATCATTGGAATTTTTTGGAAGTTCTCCTAGGTTGCCCAAGTACTTGTTGGACCGACATTCCCCATATCCGAGAGGGATAACCTCCTCAGACCGTACTCTTCAACCTTTCTCGTATGTAAGCCTTCATTCTGGGGCCTATTTGATCGTTTACTTCTTCTCGAACATATCTATATTACTAAATAGGGCTTAAGGCCCAATACAGAAATTTGGGCCATCACCCCTACAATAATAATCATAATAATGTTCAAATATTTATTATAACAATTCTCTTGGTGATATAAAAAGGCCAAAATATTTTCAAAATCTATGAATGCCTTATAGAATTTTACTAGTATTAATTATTGTTAAAATGGTCTTTTTTTTGGGGCCAACTAAAAATGGGCTTAAAACCTCATGCCCTAAACAGAGGAGACGAAGTCCTTTTGGGATGAGAAATGGACAAACACGCAACAGGCTTGTTGGCATGCTATGGGTTTGGACGACATGGGTTCACACTAGCCCACAATGCTTCACTAGGAAAAAAAGGGTCTTGCTAGATGGACAACATGAACTAATGGAAAACCAATTTCTCAAGCCCAAATTATATTCCAAAAAAAAAAAAAAAAGTAGAAGAAGAAGAAGAAGAAGAAGAAGAACACACACAAGTTTGTAGCTTAATGGGTAAAGTTTTTATCGTTGAATAAGAGATTTGGAATTCAATCTCCCTATACCAAAAACTAATTAGTGTCTTAGTCTAATGATAAAGAACACAATCATCAGAAGTAGAGTCCATAGATTAAAACTCTGAAAAATATAATAAAGGTTTATAGAGTTTTTTTTTTCTTTTTTTTCCTACCAAGAAAAAAAAAGTTTGTAGAGTTTATGCAACAAAGATCTTTTAACTGATTTTTTAATTTTTTTTTTTCATAATATTATACAAAATAACAGTGATATAGATGGTCACTCCACAAGTATAAGTGCTTGTGGGGTGTGAAGGGACAAGAGCCGAGATTCAAGTCTAGAATATAATTTTTATCTTATATATATGTAAAAAATAAAAAAAGAGTTGCTTTATTAATCAAATTGTTAAAAGACTTTTGACGTTAGAAATCATTCAAAGTTAACATAATAAAATAAAATAAAATAAAAATTTTATTAATCAAATTGATAAAAGAATTTTTGACGTTAGAAATCAATCAAAGTCGACATAATAAAAGGGTTTCGCATTTTCATATTTTCAATGAATCCAATTAATTCAGTAAATTCACAAATAGAGCTCTAAATTTCTAAGGCATCTAAAGGCTAAGCATTTTTATTGAAACCACAAAGAAAAATTACATCAAATCTTGGAGCACTAAAGGCTCAATACTATTGGGCACTTCTTTGGGCCAAGCCAAGCTTAAACATTTTTTTTTTTTTTTTAATGTAATAAAGTGGAGAGAACCAAAGTTGTCACTAAATCATGGGCCTCTTGGTTGAACTTAGTTAATGAATCTATAATGAGTCTTATATGCTTTGGGCAAAAAAAATTCACTGCCTCATACATCTATATCTATATAATATCTAGAAGTTGAAATGTATAATTTATTGTTATTTAATCCATTTTAGTCCATTTCAATCCATTGGGTCCATATGGTTTATATCCGTTCATTTCAGCCAAACATGGGCTCACACTATGCCACAGTGCTTGACAGAGACAGAATGGGCCTTGCTATATGGACAACCAATTTCTCAAGCCCAGTCTGCCCAGATTATATTCAAATAAAGAAAAAAAGAAAAAGAAAAAGGAAAAAACACACACACACACATATTATAAATTGTATATACAGTTTATCACGAATATCTTTCTTCCTCTTTCTTTATCTGTGTTTATTTTCAACACAACTAATTAGTCATTACCTTTAAACGTTTTCCCATTATATTATATATGAATCATAATGTGAACGAAGACCCTTAATGGCCCCATGAACCAATCTTACGTTTTCCCATTATATATATATATATATATATATATATATATATGAATGACGGAATCCCGAGTATTGACTCCAATCAGTACTTTTATTGATTTGAACTGTTACCTTTAAAACAAAAAAAAAAAAAAAAAAACCTTTATATGCATCAATGATTGGTTCCTAAAGTTTAGTGTATTTACAATTTTAGATATTGAAATTTAAAGTGATCACTTTTAGTCACTTTGATTGGATGGTCAAATCTCTAACATATTATCACTTTATAAGAAATAAAAGTAATTACTTTAATTTATTAAGGATTAAAAATGATTATTTTAAACTTGTTAGAGACTATAAATTTAGAAAACACGGACTCGGATATAAGTACAATATAGAGACACAAACAATTTTTGAAAAATTATAATATGAAACGGCTAATATGATACCAGTATAATACGGATATAATGTATAATACTCTAAATTAAATATCCATACTTTCTAACTAAAAATGATTGTATTAAATTTTAGGGAAAGAAAATGCTTATACAGAGACAAACAAGTTCTTTTGTCTTTCTCTTTTTTAAAAGATGATCGGTAAAACTCGGTCTGCAGAGATAGAATCAGTACTTTTGAGTTTTACTTTAAAGTTTAACATATTTATTACAATATATATATATATATATAGATATGATAGAACAATTACAGTGATATTGCTTTATAGAGTGGAGCCGATTCAGCCAAGCATGATAGCAAAGTTGTTGGAGTTTTCTCCTACGTACTTTTCATTCCAGGTCAGCAACCCCAGTTTGATCTACCTAATTATTGTCCATACGATTTATATCTCCTTTAAAGAGTGTGTCATGTAAACAGGTCGTAAAATCAGTGTGAAACAAAGACTTTTAGGGTTACTAACTTACAAGGACAGGTCTTCTTGGTCATGCCCATAAGTCCTCTGCCTTTTTCCTTACGGTTACTCACTATCACATCCCCTCTTGTGTAGTATTAGACATTTTTCCATGGAGAATCTAACCGCATCTTTCTCTTGTGTGAATATGAAAATTCAACAGGTCTCTAATATTGTCTCGCGTTATTTCTTTTGTTCTTTTATACACACAAGAGAAAGATGTGGACTTCAGTTTTCTACCTTTACATGCAGACATTGGTCAAGAAATATGATCAACGGTATTATCGTCCATTACAGGTTCTGACTAATAATGATTCATCAATATTAGTGAAATTTAGAAGTGGGTCCGAACATCACTATTTCTTGGACTACTTGTCTTCTTTCCCTTGCTATAAATTTGCTTCTTTTTCAGCTGCAAAATAACCTTACATAAACATCCATTTCAAAAATTTGATAAACAAACGTTTTAGTGAAACCAAAGCCTTTTCAACCACATTGCATGGGGCCTTGTTCACACCTGATTTCAGCTCCAACATCATCATCTTTTTCCATGCACACGTTTATCCTTCTCTGCTGCTTTGGCTTTTTTCTCACCTCTGTGCTTGGTGAGAATAATGAGACTGACCGGTTGGCATTGCTCGACTTCAAAGCCAAGATTAGTAAAGATCCTCTTGGAGTCATGAACTCTTGGAATGATAGCATCCACTTTTGCCAATGGAAAGGTGTTTCTTGTGGTCGCCGGCATCAAAGGGTCACTGCGTTGGACTTGCAATCTCAAAAACTGGTAGGCTCTATATCCCCACATACTGGAAATTTAAGTTTTTTGAGGAAGCTTATCCTCTTCAACAATAGCTTTTATAATGAAATCCCTCCACAAATTGGTCGTTTGCACAGACTACAAGTCTTGTTGTTGAACAATAACACAATAAGTGGATCAATTCCTGGCAATTTGTCCAATTGTGCCAACCTCATATTGTTTCATGCTGCTGTTAATAATCTGTTTGGAAAAATCCCCGCAAAGCTTGGCACCTTGTCAAAGCTTCGAATCTTTGCTATTCATCAAAATGGTCTGACAGGAATTATTCCACCTTCTTTTGGAAAATTATCATCTCTAGAAGGCTTTTCTGTAGCTTATAATAACCTGGGTGGGAGTATCCCTAATTCTTTTGGCCAATTGACCAAACTTGAAATCTTTGCTGTGGCATCAAATAAGTTGTCTGGTACAATTCCTCCGTCATTCTTCAATATCTCTTCAATAAGAAAGATTGATGTAGGAGTTAACCAAATCCAAGGGTATCTTCCGTCGGACATAGGTATCACCCTACCAAATTTAGAAATATTTTCCATTAGCGACAACCAGTTTACTGGATCTATCCCTGCTTCAATATCTAATGCCTCGAATTTACATATATTAAATTTGGCCAAGAATAAACTAGCTGGAAAAGTTCCATCTTTAGAGAAGCTAAATAGATTGAGGTTGTTTTCCATTTCCGAAAACCAACTTGGAAATGGAGCAAATGACTTGAGTTTTCTTTGTTCTTTGTCAAGTGCCATCAACCTAAGAGATTTGGAGATAAATACCAACAAATTTGGGGGTGAGTTGCCTAATTGCATTGGCAACATTTCAACTACTCTTACATTTTTCTATTTGAATAATAACAAAATATCTGGAAATATTCCCAGTATGATCGCAAATCTGATCAACTTGGAGGACATAGAAATGTGGAACAATAAATTTTCAGGCAACATTCCCTCTGTAATTGGAAACCTTCAAAAATTACAATTTTTGGATTTATCTCAAAACAATTTTGTTGGGAACATTCCACCCTCTCTTGGAAATTTAACAAATTTGTTGGAGTTGTATATAGGATACAATAATCTTCAAGGAAGCATCCCTTTGAGTCTTAGTCAATGTCGAAATTTGTTAATTTTTAATTCATCTAATAACAATCTTAGTGGTAACATATCCTCGCAAGTTATTGGTCTCTCATCCTCACCAATTAGCCTTGACTTGTCTAGCAACCAATTTACTGGTGTCCTTCCCATGGAAATAGGAAATTTGAAAAATTTAGAATATTTGAATATTTCTGAAAACATGTTTTTTGGAAAAATACCAGCAAGTCTTGCAAGTTGTGTAAAGCTAGAATTTCTATCCATGAGAAGAAACTTTTTCCATGGAGTTGTTCCTTCATCTTGGGAATCATTAAGAGGTCTTCAACATTTAGACCTTTCTAACAATAATTTTTCTGGCATGATTCCAAAATTTTTGGAGAGTTTTGATTTCTTGAAATTATTGAATCTCTCGTACAACCATTTTGAGGGTGAGGTGCCAACAAATGGAGTTTTCAAGAATGCAAGTGCAACTTCAATTAAGGGAAATGGTAAGCTTTGTGGGGGCATACCAAAGTTTCAACTTCCTAACTGCAACAACAAAAAATCCAAGAAGAAAAAGTTGACTCCTATGTTGAAGTTGATTATCTTTATACTATTTGGGCTTCTTGGCATATCTTTGATTCTATTGTCTCTATTTCTTTGTTCTTTAAGAAAGAAAAGGAAAGAAAACACCTCAAGCGATTCAATAAATTTGTTTTTGGATGTATCTTACCAAAGTCTCCTAAATGCCACCGATGGATTCTCTTCTGCTAATGTAGTTGGTGTGGGTAGTTTTGGGTCAGTGTATAAAGGAATTCTTGATCAATATAAACATACAGTTGCTATCAAGGTGTTGAACCTTGCACGTCGAGGAGCATCCAAAAGTTTCAAAGCTGAGTTTGAGTCTCTAAGAAACATCAGACACCAAAATCTTGTAAAGCTACTCACAGCATATTCAGGTACGGATGATCAAGGTCAAGATTTTAAGGCTTTGGTATACGAGTTCTTTGGAAATGGTGACCTAGATGAGTGGTTACATCCAACTCCAATAACAGATGAGTCTTTTGAGAATCCAAGGAAATTGAGTCTTATTCAAAGAATAAATATTGCCATTGATGTAGCTTGTGCATTGGATTATCTTCATCATCATTGCCAAACACCAATTGTTCACTGTGACCTCAAGCCTAGCAATGTTCTTCTTGATGATAAAATGATTGGACATGTAAGTGACTTTGGCTTGGCAAAATTCCTACATGCTATCATCCAAGATTCTTCTGCTAATCAATCAAGCTCAATTGGGGTCAGAGGAACAATCGGTTATACTCCTCCAGGTAAATATATTTTGCATTTCTTAAATTAAATAGCTTTTTCCTTTACTTTTCTCATATTTCCTACAACAGTTCTGACTTCTAAGTATAAAAATATTGTTTTAATAATGATGTATTGTATCTAGAAGATAGAATGTGTTAAAACATAATTTTCTAGTTTTATTCTTCTTCTAACTTCTTCTTTTATTTATTTATTTATTTTTTTACATGCCTTCAAAAAACATCCTTTAAAATTTGTAAGATTTTTTCCTTCCCTTCTTTTTGTGGTATGAAAGTATGGCAATTACAAATTTACAATATATGTTGTGTGCAATTGCAGAATATGGTATGGGAAACGAGGTATCAATATATGGTGATGTTTATAGTTATGGCATATTATTGTTAGAGATGTTCACGGGAAAAAGGCCTACTGATAGCATCTTCCTCAATAGCTTAAATCTTCGTGACTTTGTTAAAGCAACTTTACCCGAACGAATAATTGACATTATAGATCCTAATCTTCCTTGGGAAAGACAAGAGGGAGAAATAAGAATGAATGACACTCGCAATGAGGATCAAAATGGAAGTCTCAAAATTCAAGAATGCTTGATTTTGATACTCGAAATTGGACTTGCTTGTTCCACAGAAGTTCCAAGAGAAAGGATGGACATCACTGATGCTTTAGTTGAATTGCATTTAATTCGACAAACCCTTTTAGAACCCTAAAAAGTATCCACGGATAAAGGCTTCAAGCTACAGGTAATTTTAATTTTAATTTTAATTTTTTTAATTTAAAATCTTTGTTAATGTATCTTTCGGAGCATGTGATCTGAGCGGTGGGGAGAGGGAATCATATAGCGTTTAGAAAGCCACAGGCCTTAGTGTTAATAATTTTTATTATTTTATTCTAACAAAACCAAAAAGATTGGAGCAACTTGAAATTTAATATGCTCATACTGCTATACATAGCATTCGGAATCAGCCCAATTTATTTTATTTATTTTATTTTTTTATTTTTTTTAAAATTGCTGACATTGACATGCAAAGGCTACAAAGTTAACTAATTTGTTGTAGAAATTTTGAAGTTCGAATTTGTTGTAAAATTATTTTTTGTTTATATATAATTCTAAATATCTTCTAAAAATTGGATTGTCAATTCTATAAATATTGAATGAGATGGGATTTCATAATCCCACACAAATTAGCTTTCTTGCATCATGAATTTTCTCAAAGGTAAAACAAAACTTGATAGTTGATACTTAATTTACCAACTAATTTGTAGGTGATGAGATTCTCCCCAAAAAAAAAAAATGTAGGTAATAAGTTAAAGAATATCTTTTAAATTCTTGTTACTATAGAGAAAACCTCACTCCCCACATTGTTATGATTTGAATTTTGAAGCTAAGTATTCTAATACATTGAAATTTATCTTCCCTCACCACAGGTGCACTAGACTGAATGTTGAAGCTCATTATTCTAATACTTTGACATCATGTTCGGGTGTACTTAGCGTTTTTTAGCACATTTGGAGGTAACTTGGGAAGATTTTTTTTTTTTTTTTTTGGTTAAAGAATATATTATTTATGATTTGCTAGGAGTAATGACCCAAGAGGCTCAATTATGTTGTAAATCCTAATTATGGCTAACCCTATATACCTTGCTTAGGATTCACTGTAAATAACTTTTAAGCATACATTACATCAAGCCAAACAATGTAATTTTATGAGTTTCTTTATACTTTCCTTCCTTCTGCTCCTCTTCATCAATTTTCTAGTCTCTCAATTTTAATATTAATAGGTAATTTTTAGTTGACACTTTGTGGATTGAGAGAAGCCCCGGCAAAATGGAAATTTGTTAAGAATTTGTATTTGGTAGCTTGATTTATACCGGGATGGGGAGAAATTTGATGAACTTTGGTGGTTTTCAAATTTGAGTAGGACAATTTTTGGATTAAGTGGAAATCTTACAAAATGGAATTTAAGTCAAGGTAGGGATTTATTAGAGTTTGAATTAGTCTCCTATTTTGATTTAATTTGGATTTTCTGGGTCTAGCATGATTTGTTTTGTCATTTCCAAAAAAGTAAATGAAAAGTTTTCAAATTTGAGTAAGACACTTTTTGGATTAAGTGGAAATCTTACACAATGGAATTTAAGTCAAGATGGGGATTTGTTAGAGTTTGAATCAATCTCCTATTTTGATTTAATATGGATTTTTTGGGTCTAGCATGATTTGTTTTGTCATTTTCCAAAAAATAAATGAAAAGTTTTCAAATTTGAGTAAGACACTTTTTGGATTAAGTGGAAATCTTACAAAATGGAATTTAAGTCAAGATGGGGATTTATTAGAGTTTGAATCAATTTCCTATTTTGATTTAATAATTTGGATTTTCTGGGTCTAGCATGATTTGTTTTGTCATTTTCAAAAAAGTAAAAGAAAAGTTTTTTTGCTCATCGAAAAATAGGAATGGAGAGTTATAAATATACATGGTTGATGGCTTTCACCTACATATCAAGTCCTCATATGGTAGAGGACTTGATTTTAATTCCTAAAGAAGATATCTCGTAAGACCGTCCTGTACAATAATTTTACTGATCTCTAATAGGTTTAAGAAAAAAAGAAGTGCGAACAGGTCTGAAAAGGAACAGGAAAAACAAAAAGAAAAAAGGGAAAAGACTACATGACCCCATTTTTTAATTAGTGGACCCCATCTTTAAATGCATCCTGCCATACCCACTTACAATTCTTGAAAGCAGAGTCCATATAATTGAATCAGAAATGGTTTTACTTTGTAGTCCTTTGTCCTCCGTGCGGGTCATTGACACAAAAAAGTTTCCATAATTAATGAGCAAACACTAGAAATTCTTACGATGATTAGGAGCTAGGATTGGCTGAGTAGTTGGGCATGTGATCAGTAGTTAATTTCACTAAATACGGTAAAATGTAGACACATATCAAATTTTAAATACGTGTTCATATCTTAATGTGTCTAATAAAAATGACCATTGGATTGAAGTTTCTTCCTTAATAAAGATGGATAGATAAAAAGTGCAGTTTGGGCATGGAAACCATGGAACCATGCATGAATGACGGAAGTTACTCACTTTTAAAAAAGGGTTCGTTTAATGTGTGCACTTAGCCATCTATTTTGAAAAAATTTTTATGAAAAATTAAAAAAACTGTCAAAACAGTGAATTATTTTTTCATTTTTCCATAAAAAAAATTTCTAAAATGGATTACTAATATATGTCCTAAGGGCAAATGTTAATAAATCCCTTAAAAAAATAAAGAAATAAATACACCGTTGCAATTTAAAGTTCAACTAATAAATAATTTTAGTCTCATTTTAAAATGATCACTTTTAGTTTCTTAAATAATGTGTTCAAACACATCATCCCTCCATAGGAGCTAAAAGCTATCATTTTAAATTTGTTAGGTACAAAACTTGATCATTTGAAGTTTTTTATAGACTAAGAGATCGGTCAATTGAGCTTACTAAGAGCCAAACATGATTACTTTAAATTTTAAGGACTAAAATCGCTCATAGCCTAATGTGCAGATACTGACAATATTTTTTTAGTTAAAAAAAGATGATCGGCAAAACTCAACCACCAGGGATAGAATAAGCAGTTTTGAGTTTTTCCTTAAATTTAACATGTGTTTATTACTAGTGTAAATGTTATTTATTTTTTATTTTAGAGAGTTTCAACTTATGACATCTTGTTAATGGTAGTTATTTATCATCAAAATAAGACACCAATCAGCTATTTATTATTATTAAGTGTGTTACTAATATTGTTTAACAGAATATCCAAGCATGATAGCAAAGATGTAAAAATTTATCCATATTACCAAAAAAAAAAAAAAAAATGTAAAAGTTTTCTACAACTACAAATGTGTCTAGAATTTCCACCTAGAAAGAGCTTTTCCAATAAATATGTGTGAAACAAAGACTTAGGAGTAAGAGTATTTGCATCCGCAACTTCCATTCTATTCTATTTTACCATCTCAAAAAACTACTTTATTAACTGTATCATACTATTCTACAGCATAACCAACATTCCAACTTTTATTTTCATATTCTACTTATTAAAATAATATATATTACCGACTAAAATAATATAATATGTAGGGTCACAAATTGTAGCCCACACCTAGATGGAAACAGGAGATGGGCTCAATAAGCCCAATACAATAAATTTGTAAGAGAGTGGGTCAAAGAATTGGGCTAATAGCGTGTCTTATAACAGTTACTGAAGGTTAGGTACTTGGCCGAGGAGACTAAAACACATAAACAGGTTAAGATCTTATGTCCGAGGAGTAAGTTTTGGGCTAATTGATAGATTCGAGCAAGGTCCGAGGGGTATGATCTTAGATAAAATGCTTTCTTTTAGGTTGTATTTCTCCAGATGCTACAGTAGTTATTTCTTGATGTTTCTTCTTTTTCTCTCCTCCCCTTTCTTCTGGAGGTCTTACTCCATTATATAGTCCTTCATTGTTCGATCCTATCGTCCACTTGTCCGCCATCTAGCCTGGTACTTGAGTTTCCCTTTCTTCTATTACAGCTTTTTGATTTTCTGGGGGTAAAGGTGATTTGAAACACTGTTCAGGGGTCTTCTCCACATAAATGCGGCCAGGAAAGCTGCTGTAATGCATTTAATGCGGTGGTAGCAGCTTTTTCCCAAGATATTTCTGCATCCTTATCCCTTCCCTGTGCATCGGTAATCTATCTTCACCTCTGGAACTTCCTGGAAGGTGGACTAAGGGGAAGCCGAGGCTCCTCTTACCGACGTATGCCATATCCGAGGAGGGTACTCCTCTCGGATCAACCTTTCTGGATACTTACGCGTTCTACCGTTAGTTATGAGGGTTCCCTATGATTTCCTCTCCTCGGACGTATTGTTGATGAAACGTTGTACCTAAGCCCATCACATAGGCCCAGGTTTTGCTCCCCCACAATAGCCCCTCAAAATTCTAATTTTTCTTTCTTATCCGAGGAGGAAAATTAGGATTTTGATATACATACGTAATTACGATGTAGCTCTTATCAGTATTTAAATTTGGGCGCGTGTAAGGGTCATTTCTGCCATTTCGCGAGGGCTTCTGACGCTTGGGAACTCGCACAATCATCATTAAACGCTAAGGACTGCGTTTCAACCCAGACATCCTACGGTGAAATACGAATCCAACGGTCCAGATCTCAACTTCAATATTTGGGCGGGATTGTGTCTTTTCCATTTTCCGTCCCCAATATAAAAACCTTCAGACGTTACTTTTTGTTTCTTATCAGAGCTTGCAACTTCAGAGTGTTCATATTCAGGCATCCACCACCCTTTCACAAGAAAGAGAGCTTAACGATCTTTCAGCGACAAGAGGAACAATCCGTGTTCATTCTCACGTAAGTTTCACACTCCGACCTCCACTGTATCTTCGGCTAACCTCCTCGGCTAACCACTCCGCCTTCTAGAGACTAACAATGGGTAGATTCGAGCGCTTAGTAAACACTCCGGCCCTGATAGAGTTATTCAAAGAAAAGTACCACATTCCCCCGGAGGTGGTGGTATGTCACTGCACCACAGAGGGAGTGGAGTTTGACCGGAAAGTAGGAAAGGTGGTCATCCCTATGATTGCCTTCATAGAAGGGGGAATGACCATTCCCATGGGTAGGATTACACGGGACTATCTTCGCGCCCATAGGCTCTGTCCCCATCAGTGTGCCCCCAACTTCTTTAGAGTCCTAGGGTCAATCGACGCTTTGGACCGGCATCTGGGGCTAGGATTGACGTGGCACGACGTCACCCACCTATATGAAGGCCATATAGAGACTCGGGCAGGCTTTTACCTTAAGTCCCGTAACAATGTGGTCAAATTGATATCCTGCCTCCCCAAGTCTAATAAGGGGATGAAAGACGACTACCTAATCCTGTCGGGGCCTTGGAGCGACGGCTTAGCCTGCCCAACCAAGGCTGGGACACCAGGTGGAGCAACCTAGACTTAGGATTTCTAACTTTAGCATTGAGGAGTATTCTGATGCCTTTACGCTTATTTGCTTAGTTGTGTTATGTTAATATTACTGGTATTATTATTTTTTTGTAGCCGAGGCTTAACTGTGTGATTTACTTGCTTGACAGATAAATTTTTTACCAATCCGAAGCTCAGCATGATCAACGTTCCAGCACTGAACTACTTGCTGAGATCAGAAATTTTCGTGAACGACGACGGGCAACTACGAGCGATTCACCTTATTTTGGACTTCGAGCCCATTTCGAGATCATTTTTAGACGTCGGCAACTCCATCCGAGCTGGAGACCATCGTTTGGCGCGCATAGACGTGTCTCGGCCAAACTTCCTCGCCAACTACGATCTTCCTCCAGTTGACCATCCCATTCCACAGGGGATTCCCCTTGCTGCTGAACCGCTACGTGAAGTACCACTTGGGGAAGCTATCCTCTGAGAAGATACAGCTTCTTCTTCCTCCCTCGAACTAGAGATTGACAAGTTCAAGTTTGAAGAAGAAACAGTCTTTATATCGGAGGCCGAGGAAGGAGCGGACGAGCATTCGTGCGTGCAAACTCCAGCTCAGGGGATAACCTATATTGCCGATTCATCTGACGAGGAGGAAGACATGGCTTCCAGGACTGGCCCTTCTTTGAAGGAGTTGATGAAGGGCAGGAACAAGGGGCCATCTCCTAAAGATAAGGGCAAATCAAAACAATTTGCACACCCTCCTCCTCCTCCGCCCCAGGTGCCTTCTGACCTCGGGCTCAAACCAAACCCAGATCTGAGGAGGAAAAGGCCAGTGGAGCCTACCGAGGAGGGGGAGTTAGGCCCATCAAGGGGCAATAAGCAGGCCAGACCTACACAAGAACGTCGGAGTAGGAGGGCCCACTCTGTGGAGAGCCGCGAGGAGCAACCAGCAGCCCAGGTTCGTCAGCCACCACGAACTTGGTCGCCAGTGCTGGAGGTTGATGGTGCCCCCATCTCGATGGATGCCTCACTTAGGCACTTTCGTGGTGGCCATGCAGGCCGTATGGCTGATGCTTTGCTACAACCCCTCCTCCTACCTTCGGACCTGGCAGCTTACAGGAGTTTCGATTATCCTGACCTACTCCTTTCGATGAAAAGGGACTTGGCTATGGTGAGTAACTTCAACTTGATTTCTTTTTATTTGCATGTTATTTTTTAAATCTAAGCCACTTTTTTACTTTCCATAACAGGTCGCGCAACAAGTGTACGTGGCTGAGGAGTGGGCGAAGCGCTTTCGGGATGAGACAAAGGCTGCCCACGAGGCCCGAGAGACTGCGGAGGACCTCTGAGTGTGCTGAGAACTCAACAAAAGCAGATGGCCGAGCAGGTGAAGAAAGCTACCCAGGACAAGGCCAGCGCTGAGGCTGGTTTAAGAACGACTGAGAAGCAGGCTGAGACTCTTCGCAGCGAACTACACCTCTGCGAAATTAACCTAGAAACGGAGAGGCAAATGGTGAAAGATCTGCGCGAAGAGCTCCGTAAGGCTAAGGAAGCTGCACAGCTACAGAAGGAGGCAACCGAGGCCGAGAAGCAAGCCTCTTATGCTCTGGGGGTGGAAGAGACTCAGAGCAGGTTGACTGAAGAATTCGCTTCTGTCGCCAGGGACTACTGCGACGTTACATGGGAAAAAGCCCTTGACGCCGCTGGGGTCCCTGCTGACTCCACCCTTAGGAGGCCTGAGAGCGTGTACTATGATCCTGAAATTCAGCCACTCCCAGGTTCTGATTCTCCTCCTTCAGAGCAGCCAGCCCCAGTATCCAAAGCTCCTGCGACAAATCAAGCTCTTCCAGCTCCTGTGGAAGTCCCAACAGCCTCCCATCAAGACGCTGGCCAAGGGGAAAGAGTTGAGGCCTCCCAGGATAAGGCTCCAGATGCTGCCCCTTCGCAGTCTGAACAAGTAGCTGACCACCAAGACCCCAAGACCAAGACTTAGGCTGTTTGTCTTAGTGTTGTTTTCTTTTTGTTTTCTTTTCTTTTTTTTTTGTTTTCTATGCTTATTATTTTAAAGATTTGTACTGTGTTTTAATCATTAATGAAGATATATTCCCTTTGTTTTACGTATTATGACAAGTAATAGTAAATCCTTCTGTCATTTCATTTCATCATTTTTTTTTTACTTGCGTTGTGTGGATGACTAATTTGATTAAGAAGTTTTGGAAGTTGGGTTATCATACTAGCTAAATAAATATAACTAAACTTAACAAGAAATTTGAGTCATGCATTTATATCTATATTTGAATGCTTAAAAGGGAAATAGAACAAGTGTTAACTAACCCAGATCATCTGGTCCGAGGACTCATGCATGACTGGATTTAAGTTTAAACACTTCATAGAACGGTGAGGGTGTTAACTAACCCAGATCATCTGGTCCGAGGACTCATGCATGACTGGATTTAAGTTTAAACACTTCATAGAACGGTGAGGGTGTTAACTAACCTAGATCATCTGGTCCGAGGACTCATGCATGACTGGATTTAAGTTTAAACACTTAATAGAACGGTGAGGGTGTTAACTAACCCAGATCATCTGGTCCGAGGACTCATGCATGACTGGATTTAAGTTTAAACACTTCATAGAACGGTGAGGGTGTTAACTAACTCAGATCATCTGGTCCGAGGACTCATGCATGACTGGATTTAAGTTTAAACACTTCATAGAACGGTGAGGGTGTTAACTAACCCAGATCATCTGGTCTGAGGACTCATGCATGACTGGATTTAAGTTTAAACACTTCATAGAACGGTGAGGGTGTTAACTAACCCAAATCATCTGGTCCGAGGACTCATGCATGACTGGATTTAAGTTTAAACACTTCATAGAACGGTGAGGGTGTTAACTAACCCAGATCATCTAGTCCGAGGACTCATGCATGACTGGATTTAAGTTTAAACACTTCATAGAACAGTGAGGGATATGGAAAGAGGCATACATATTTAACATAAAGAACGAATATTGATTAAACACAGATTTATTAATAATAATACCTTTTCAAATTATTGACATTCCAAGGGCGGGGTACTACAAGTCCATCCAAGTCTTCCAAGAAATATGCTCCAATGCCAGCGTTGGAGGTGATGCGATATGGTCCTTCCCAATTTGGCCCTAGTTTTCCCCATGCAGAGTTCTTTGCCGAGCCCACGACTTTGCGCAGCACCAGGTCACCTGGGACCAAAGGTCTTGTCTTTACATGGGCATCATAACCTCGCTTCAGCTTTTGTTGGTAATGAGCCAATTGAACAATTGCGTTTTCCCTTTTTTCATCAATCAAGTCCAGACCTCTTGCCAAGTTTTCATCGTTGTCTTTTGGATTGAATGAGCTTGTTCTCGTCGTTGGGAACCCGGATTCCAAAGGTATGACTGCTTCAGCTCCATAAGTCATTGAAAAAGGGGTCTCTCCAGTGGACCTACGAGGTGTGGTCCTGTACGTCCAGAGTACATGTGGGAGTTCCTCCACCCATCTGCCTTTCGCATCATCCAGTCTTTTCTTCAATCCGCTTAATATGACTTTATTCACAGCTTCAGCTTGTCCATTCCCTTGAGGGTAAGCCGGAGTAGAATATCTGTTAGTGATCCCCAACTCTCCACAGTAATTTCTGAACATCTTACTGTCAAACTGGAGTCCATTATCTGTAATGAGTACATGAGGGACACCGAATCGAGTAACAATGTTTTTCCAGACGAATCTTTTCGCATCCACATCTCGGATATTGGCTAGAGGCTCTGCTTCAACCCACTTTGTAAAATAGTCAGTGCCGACTATGAGATATTTCTTGTTTCCTACAGCCTTAGGAAATGGTCCGACGATGTCCAAGCCCCATTGAGCGAATGGCCATGGGCTAGATATTGGATTGAGGACTCCTCCTGGTTGGTGTATACTCGGTGAATACCGTTGGCATTGATCACACTTTTTGACATATTCCAAAGCTTCTCTCTGCATATTCGGCCACCAATAACCCTGAGTAATGGCCCTATGCGCTAAGGACCTGCCTCCAGTATGGCTTCCACAGATTCCCTCATGCATCTCCTTCAAGAGCAATTCCATTTGATCGGGATGAACACATAGCAGATAAGGCCCAGAGAAGGAACGCCTGTATAGCTTGTCATCCTGCAACAGCCAATAGCTAGGAGCCTTCTTTCTTATTTTGTCGGCTTCAACTTTCTCCTCGGGTAGAATATCGTCCTTTAAGAATTGCATGACAGGATCCATCCAGCTTGGCCCCATTCTGACTTGATTGATCTGAACTACGTTTGCTATTGTCGAGGGTCGATGCAGGTCCTCAACGAGGATTACGCGAGGCAAGTTTTGCGCCGAGGAAGTTGCGAGGGTGGCCAAAGAGTCCGCATGCGTGTTGCCACTTCTTGGGACATGTAGCAAGCTAAAGGATTCGAACTCCATCTGCATGATTTTCACTCGGCTAAGATAACCTCGCATTCTCTCGTCTTTGGCTTCAAATTCACCTTTGACCTGACCAACAACTAGCCTTGAATCCGAGAAGAGTTTAATGGACTTTCCTCCCATCTTTAGGACCATAGCCATTCCTTCTAGTAGTGCTTCGTACTCTGCTTCGTTATTCGTGGCAGGAAAGCTTAACCTTAGTGACTTTTCAATGGTGATCATCTCTGAAGATGTCAACACTAACCCAACTCCCGCTCCTTTTTGGTTTGATGCTCCGTCTACATGTACTTCCCACGTCGGAGGGAGACGCCTGGAGATACTACAGGCTAGTTTTACATCCCCTTCCTCTGATGCTAATAGACTATCCACTTCTGGTTCGGTGAACTCTGCCACCAGGTCGGCTAGCACCTGGCCCTTCATTGAGGTGCGAGGCATGTACTTGATGTCGAAAGCTCCCAAAATTGTGCCCCACTTGGCTATTCTTCCCGTGTAATCTGCACTTTTAAGGACGGCCTTTAATGGGAGTTGCGTAAGAACAATCACCGTGTGCGCTTGGAAATAGTGAGGCAGCTTACGTGTGCCAAGCACCACCGCCAAGATAGCCTTTTCCAGTGGAAGGTAGCGCACCTCTGCCTCATGCAGTGATTTACTCACGTAGTACACTGGCCGTTGTACGCCGTTATCAACCCTTATCAACACTAAACTTACTGCATAGGAGGCCACTGCAATGTAAGCAAAAAGAACCTCATCCGGCTCAGGACTTGACATGACCGGCGGCCAAGCAAGATAGTCTTTAAGTTGTTGAAAGGCTGCGTCACATTCCGTCGACCATTCAAAGCTTTTCCATTTATTGATCAACAGGAAAAAAGGTCGGCACCTGTCCGTTGATCGAGATATGAATCTATTCAGAGCAGCGGTCATTCCGGTTAGTTTTTGCACTTCTTTTGGGTTCCGAGGAGTTCACATACTGGTGATGGCCTTAATTTGGTCGGGATTGACTTCAATTCCCCTATGAGTAACCATATAACCCAAGAATTTGCCCGAGCCAACACCAAACGAACATTTGGAGGCATTCAAACGTAGTTTATGGCTTCTGAGAATTTCGAAGACAACTCGAAGATCCTCTAGGTGTTCAGATGCTCTTTTGCTTTTCACCACCATGTCATCTATGTAAATCTCCATATTTTTCCCCAATAATGATTCAAACATCCTCATCATCATCCTTTGATAAGTGGAGCCCGCGTTCTTCAAACCAAAAGGCATCACCTTGTAGTGGTAGTTCCCTACTGGCGTGACAAAAGCAGTTTTTTCTTGATCGTCCAATGCTAAAGGTATCTGATGATAACCCTGGAAAGCGTCCAAGAAACTCATCCGAGGATGGCCGACTGTGGCGTCCACCAGCTGATCAATTTTGGGCATGGGGAATGGATCTTTAGGGCAGGCTTTATTTAGATCTGTGAAATCAACACATACTCGCCACTTCCCAGTCTTTTTCTTGACCACCACCGTGTTCGCCAACCACTCGGGGTAGAAGATCTCTTTGATAGCCCCTGCCTTCTTTAGCTTCGTCACTTCCTGACGGACTGCTTCTGCATGCTCTTTAGATGGCCGACGAGGGAGCTGCTTCTTGGGGGTCATTGCTGGATTAACGTTCAAATGGTGACAAATGAAGTCTGGGTCTACCCCCGGAGCCTCATAAGCACTCCATGCAAAGACGTCTATGTTTCGTTTGAGGAACTCTACCAACTCCTCCTTTTCTAACTGGGGTAGTTAAGATCCGACTTGAAAGAATTTCTCAGGGTCATCTCCTATTGTGACTTTCACAAGATCTTCACATTTCGGTTCCTCGGATAACCCATCTTTGGACAACATTGAGGGTTTTGATTGCTATAACTCTTCTTTTTGAGCCTCAGATTCTGCTTCAGGCTTATGTCGGATAGCTGCTATCATGCATTGCCGCGCCATGGTTTGATCACCCAGTATCTCTTCTATCTTGCCTCCGGAGGGGTATTTAATCTTCTGATGCAGGGTGGAAGAGACTGCTCCCAAAGTATGAAGCCAAGGCCTAGCAACAATTGCTGTATAAGGGGAGTAGGCATCCACCACTATAAAATCGACCTCCACTATCTCCGTTCCGGCTTGCACTGGCAGTCTGACCTGCCCTTTCGGGATAATAATCTTCCCTTCAAAGCTTACTAAAGGGGAGTTATAAGGCGTCAGGTCTTTAGCTCTTAGGTTCAGCCCCTTGAAGAGGTCAGGGTACATGATCTCGGCTGCACTGCCTTGATCCACCATTACTCTCTTTACATCGTAGCCTCCGATTCGGAGGGTAATTACTAGAGCATCATCATGAGGTTGAACAGTTCCAATCTTGTCTTCGTCCGAGAATCCCATGACCAGGAACCGGCTCGATTTAGCTCTCTTCGACTCGTGAGAGTCATCCTCAGGGTACAGACGAGCCACCGACATTACTCTAGAGGGGCATGACCTTGTTCTGCCAGGTGCCGCAAAGATGACATTAATAGTTCCAATAGGAGGTCTTGGAGGATTCTCCCTTTCTGATCGAGTATCCGTATGGCTACCCAGATTATTGGAATGATGCAACAGCTGTTTCAATCTGCCCTCTTGGACAAGCTGGTCAAGGTGATCCCATAAGCTTCTACAGTCCTCGGTGGTATGACCGTGGTCTTTATGATATTGACAATAGAGATTTCGGTTTCTCTTTTCAGGGTTTCCCAACATCTTATTGGGTCACTTGAAGAAGGGCTCGTTTTTTATCTTTTCTAGGACTTGGTGCACAGGCTCTCGGAATACAGCTCCGACTATTTGGCTGTTACTTGATATCTGCTGCTCGGCATAATCCCTTCTCGGCCGGTTATTATTGTACCTGTCCGGCCTAAACTCTCTCCTTTCTTGAGGGACAAGCTTAGCTTTCCCTTTTCCTTGTTGCTGCTGTTGTTGATCATCTTCTATCCTTTTATATTTATCCACTCTATCCATTAATTGTTGCAAGCTGGTGACCGGTTTCCCTGTCAAGGACTTCCTCAGACCATGTTCGGAGGGAAGACCAACCTTGAAGGTTCTGACAGCAACCTCATCAAAATCTCCGTCAATCTCGTTAAACATCTCCCAATACCTCTCGGCATATGACCTCACAGACTCCCCTTCCCTCATTGTCATTGACAGCAGAGAATCAAGGGGTTGAGGAACTCTGCTACATGTGATAAACCGGGAACAGAATGATTGAGTGAGCTTCTTAAAGGAACCGATGGAGTTAGTCTTCAACCCATCGAACCATCTCATCGGCATCGGTCCTAGGCTAGAGGGAAATACTCTACACAACAAAGCTTCGTCCTGAGAGTAAACCGCCATCTTTTGTCTGAACTGGCTCACGTGTTCTACAGGATCGGTACGTCCGTTGTATATAGAGAACGTAGGCTGATGAAAACGTCTGGGAAGCTTTGCCTTTTCTATTCCCCGTGTAAAGGGAGACTTAGAAATTTGGGTCAGAGCCTTCTTCATATCTTTAGTTCCCACCCCTTCTAGACGAACTTTTTCTCCTTCTTTTGTAAGAATGCTCCTCTTCATAGGAGTAGGATTCACTGGGAGGAGTTTCTGAAGAATCCCTGTAACTTTCCTCTCCTTCATCGTTGGAGGAGACATCAGAATTTGAAGGGATATGACTTCGTTGTGCTCGACGAAGCTTCTTTTTCAAATCATCTATTTCACGTTGCAGGTCTTGTTCATCAGCCTGCTCTTGCACCAGATGGCTCTTTCGTCGATAGCCGCTTTTCCCCACATGGATCGTCCGTGAACTGCCTTCTCGTTGGTTATCTACGTGGTTTTCCCGTTCGAGATTATGGAGTTCGTCTAGTTGACTGACGTTTACTGATTCTGCATGAGGCGGACTGGCCTTTTGTGGTCCTAAACCTGCCATAACTGCCGTAAATTTCTACTAGCGCTAATTCTTCCCACAGACGGCACCAATTGTAGGGTCACAAATTGTAGCCCACACTTAGATGGAAACAGGAGATGGGCCCAATAAGCCCAATACAATAAATTTGTAAGAGAGTGGGTCAAAGAATTGGGCTAATAGCGTGTCTTATAACAGTTACTGAAGGTTAGGTACTTGGCCGAGGAGACTAAAACACATAAACAGGTTAAGATCTTATGTCCGAGGAGTAAGTTTTGGGCTAATTGATAGATTCGAGCAAGGTCCGAGGGGTATGATCTTAGATAAAATGCTTTCTTTTAGGTTGTATTTCTCCAGATGCTACAGTAGTTATTTCTTGATGTTTCTTCTTTTTCTCTCCTCCCCTTTCTTCTGGAGGTCTTACTCCATTATATAGTCCTTCATTGTTCGATTCTATCGTCCACTTGTCCGCCATCTAGCCTGGTACTTGAGTTTCCCTTTCTTCTATTACAGCTTTTTGATTTTCTGGGGGTAAAGGTGATTTGAAACACTGTTCAGGGGTCTTCTCCACATAAATGCGGCCAGGAAAGCTGCTGTAATGCATTTAATGTGGTGGTAGCAGCTTTTTCCCAAGATATTTCTGCATCCTTATCCCTTCCCTGTGCATCAGTAATCTATCTTCACCTCTGGAACTTCCTGGAAGGTGGACTAAGGGGAAGCCGAGGCTCCTCTTACCGACGTATGCCATATCCGAGGAGGGTACTCCTCTCGGATCAACCTTCCTGGATACTTACGCGTTCTACCGTTAGTTATGAGGGTTTCCTATGATTTCCTCTCCTCGGACGTATTGTTGATGAAACGTTGTACCTAAGCCCATCACATAGGCCCAGGTTTTGCTCCCCCACATAATATATTCCAATACAACTCTCTCTCTTTCTTCTCCCTCATCTCTCTTCCACTTTATCAATTAAAATATATTATAATTTTTACTAAAGTGCTACAGTGTCATCCTACATTTTAGGATGGCATTATAGCACAATTGCACAAAAATTTGCAATTGTAAGATTTTACAAGTCCGGCTGCTGAGCTCTTTTTGCGCCTTTATGCTAAATTTTCCTCTCATATACCATTTACAATTGCCAATGGGAATGCTCTAATAGGATAGGACTTGTTGGTCATGCCATAAGTTCCGTAGCTTCTTAATTTGGTTCTTTCTACTTTCTAGGTCCCTCACTAAACTATCACACGCTTTTGTAGCATTAGAGATGTTTCCATGGAGAATCTTGATCATTCCTGATAATATGCTAATAACTAAAAAGTAACATCTTTTCTTTTTCTTTTTTTCGGTTGTGAAAGAAAATTCCACAGGTCTCTAATGCCCACATGTTTTTATTTTGGTTGTGAATGCAACTTCCACTGGTCTTTAATGCTCCACATGTTTTTTTTTTTTTTTTTGGAGGGGGTGGGGGGGGGGGGGGGGGGTTAAAAACAATTTAGACCCTCAACATTTTGATGAGTTGTTAGTTTGGTTCCTAAGGTTTTAATTTTTATCAATCCAATCCTTCCGTTTAACCACTAGCCTCTGTTAATTAGTACATAAAATGATACTACTATTTTTGTATAATTTTTTTTAAACAACGGGTCTAATAAATTTTAATAACAGTTGATATACATGTATTTTAGTATATGGAGTCATCACAGAACGTAAGGAACATTTTTTTTTTAAGAATCTCATACCATAAGTTAGAATATCTAAATGAAGCACATATAGATAGTTTAAATGAGATCGTACCTTATATAATAACAAAGAGTGGAATGAGCTTACAATAAGAAAGGTTGATTTAAAACCTTCATGAAAGGAGATTATTTAGTATGGAATCAATTTTACCATTTGGAAAAATATCAAAATACCCACTATTTGAAAAGTGGTCCGATACATGGGAATGACCATATATAACTAGCTAATTCGTAAAATACTTGGAGAGTTGGAGGAAATGTTTATCTATTAATGCATATCAAAAGCATACAAACATTTGATGAACAAAAATAGTTTTGTACGTAAACAATACTAATATCCACACACACAAAATAATAATAATAATAATAACAATAATAATAATAATAATAATAATAATAATAATTACTAATAATAACACCCTACTAAAGTAGCCATTAGTAATTGATTAATATTAGCAAAGAAATAACAAAATAAGAGTTCATGGTAAAGCACATCTTAGAGAAGGCCAAATATGTTCTATTCTAGCCTCAAAACCTTCCAAAGAAGCAATTCAGGAATTCTAGGCAACTTCAAATGACTGGTACCTAATTGCATTTGCTACCAACAATGAAACCAGGATAATTCAGAGTAGGAAGTTGAATCACTTTGATCTCGATTTCAGTATCAATCTTTTGTAAAGACAACTCCGCAATTCTTTTTTTTTTTTCCTTTAAGCTTTTACAGATTCTTCTTTAGTTCTGGCTATTGTGTCTGAAATTAAGCTTTCTGTCCCAGATAGTGTACTTGTGATGAAGCATGGTAATTATGTCTCTAAATTATTGAGCTAAGATAAATCATTTCAATGTATAAGAATCAAAAAGATATTCATCACTTGGTGTTGGGGGATTCATTACCATATCATTACTATTAATGTGTGACAAAAAATTTACTTGTAAGTAGATGTTTTTCTTGGCGTATTCTAGTTCCAAGGAGCTTTTCTTGAATCGAATGCAGTTCATTTACAACATCACTCATGTTCATCCTTTGTCTTGCAAACTCCCTAGAACAAGAAACTCCAATTCCAAATATCAAAATAAAGCATTCTTGAATTTTGGGACTTCTAATTTGATTTTGATTGTGAAAATCATTCATCCATGTCATCTCATCTTCTCTTTCCCAAAGAAGAATATGATCTAAAATGTCAATCACTTGGTCAGGCAAAGCCGTTTTAACAAAATCATGAAGGTTCAAGCCATCTTTGAACATGTCATTAATGAGCCATTTTCCTGTAAACATCTCTAACAATAGTATGCCATAATTATAGACATCAACAAGGATAGACATCTCATTTCCCATGACATACTTTGTAATTGCACATAATATTTATTGTAATATGGTTATTTCTAATTTTGTACAAATAAAAAGGGAAATATAATTAATCTTACAAACTTTAAAATGATCTTTTGGTAGCATGCAATAGGAAAATAATTATTATGAGAAGTGGAAAAATTGTATAGGATGCGCTGTACTTTGTACAATATTTGAACCGTTCATGCTTGAGACTACATTAAGAAATATTAAGAAACAATGAAAATATTCACCCATCGTTCCTCTAAATACGATGGAGCTTGATTGATTAGTGAAGACACTAAATCGTGCATGGAGAACGGAAAAGAGTTTTGAGATTGGTGAAATTTGAACAAGTTAATGTACCAAGTACCAACCTCGGGAATTCTATTAGGGAAGTGTATCAGAGTTCGGGGTAAGATCGACATTACCAAGCCCCTATGTCACGGGAGATTCATGAAATTTGGGGGATCAAACTCATGTTGGGTATCGTTTCGCTATGAACGACTACCGATTTTCTGCTATTGGTGCCGTAAATTGAATCACGATGAAAAAGATTGTCGAATTTGGATTCGCAGTAACAGATCACTTTAACAACGAGACCAACAATATGGGGCATGGCTTAGAGCAAATTCAGATAGATTACAGAAGCCACAATTCGTAAAAGCCCATGTAATGACTCCAGGGGAAGATGACAATACTAAGGAGAAATGGACAGTACACGGCAGTTCGACGGACAAAGGACAAAGAAAGGAGGAAAGCCCCATCATGGCAGTGGTGGAGATGGATCACATGGAGGCCGACGGTGGGATGGATGAGGTGGAGGAGAGAGGCCATGCAGTTACAGAAAATCTGGGGAGGTTAATGCTGAAAATTAAGGAGGCGAGATTCACGGAAGTTTTGAATAAAATTGACGCTGCGATAGGAATGGAAGCGGGTCAAACGGCAAGTCTGGGAAAGAAAACGATGATGGCGAGATTGGGCTAATCGGCCCACATTTGAAGTCAGACTTACTGAATATTAAAAAAGAGTAGCCTCAGGAGGACAGCAAATGGGCTAAGCCAGGAAAGGAGAGTTTCCAATTAGGCCCAAAAGTGAATAAAACATAAAAGAAAGGTACTCTGTCTAGAAAGCCCAAGACAACAAAAGGCACCGACATTGAAAATATCCCACACAACAGCGTAAGCCAGATATCAAAGGGGAAAGGAGATACAGGGGATTTCCTTGGTGAAAAAGAGAATGGGGTTTTGGCACAACAAACTGTGGGGAGAAATACATGGAAGAGAACTACTCGGATCTCAAATAGCTCCATGGTCATGGAGAAAGGCTTGGCGGTGGAAGTTTTAAAAAGGAAACCTGCAATTCCCTTAGGGGAAATCAATCCAAATGGAGTGCAAGACAAGCACTTGAAACTAACAACGGAGGAGGTAAGTCGGGATAAGATTAAACAAATAATAGGATCAGCGGAGGTTGCTCAGTAGCCACATTGGGTCCAATGAGTATTATAAGTTGGAACTGCCGAGAGCTTGGGACCCCTTGGGTAGTTCAAGCCCTTAAAAAGGCTATATGTAAAGAAGATCCCAGCTTGGTTTTCCTTATGGAAACCAAATTAATTGGTTCTGAGATGAAGAAATTCCAGGAGGAGTTGGGTTTATGATACGTATATCTACTTGGATGTGGGTTGGAGTCCTCTGTTTTAGGTGTTTGTTATTAGTGTCCTCTGTTTTAGATGTTTGTTATTATCTTTGGGAAGATCTCTATTGTAACGTTAGGATTGTTGGTTAGTTTGAATTGTTTTTCAATTGTGGGTGGGTCCCTAGCATGTTGGGTTGTTGTGCCATAGTATCCCTTCATATTAGGAAGAAGTCCTTGTATTTCGTTTTTGTTGTTATCACTTGTTGTATTTAAGTAGTAAGACAATGATGAATAAGGCATCAAAGAATTTAATTCGAGTTAAGTCTCAAGAGGTCAGGGTTTCCTCAGTTAAATCCAATTCTTATTCTTATTTTCCCTATTGTTATCACCACAAAAACCATCATAGGTAAAGATACTGTCTTATACGTACCAAAGTGGTATCAGAGCTTAGGGATGGACCAGAGGGTGGAGTAGTTAGAACAGAGCATGAGTTCTCTTGTTAGCAACCAGAAACAAATACTGGAACATTTAACAGAGATTTACGCCAAGCTTGGATCACTATCTTCCAGCCGAGAAGAAGGAGAGAGCTCCCAAAACCGCAATGGCAAGCGGCCAAAAGGAAGAGTGGCCACCGAGGGCGGTCATTCTGGCGGAAGCAATCATTCATATGCTCCTCGTTTGGTGAAACACGATTTTCCAAGATTCAATGGAACCGAGGATCCCACGAGTTGGATATGCCGTGCTGAGCAATTTTTTCGCTTCCATGCAACGCCCATTGAAGACCAAGTAGTGTTGGCTTCCTTTCATCTAGAGGGAGAAGCTCAACTGTGGTATCAATTGGTGCAACAAGAAGCAGAGACTCTTACTTGGGCTGCCTTCAAGGTAGGCCTATTAGCCCGTTATGGTCCCACTCAGTTTTATGACTATTTTGGAGAGCTCACCAAGTTACAACAAACTGGTACTGTTAAAGAGTACCAAACCAAGTTTGAGCAACTATTGGCCAAGGTTGGGCACCTCCCACCTGTTCGTCAAGTAAGTTGCTTTGTGAGTGGATTAAAGGAAGGTATCTAGGCTGATGTATTAGCAGGAAGGCCAACTGATTTGTCTATGGCAACCGAGTTAGCCCGATTATATGAAGTTAGAAATTCTTCGCTGCGACGAACACCTGTGACAGTTACTGCAACTACCAGAGTTGCTCCTCAGGACTCTAGGGGAGATGCCCCACCACGAACCCCCCTTGTAGTCCGACGAATGTCACCCGCTGAGCTTAAAGAGCGGCGTGAAAAAGGACTTTGTTACAATTGTAATGAGCGATTTGAACCAGGGCATCGATGCAAGAAATTGTTTCTCATTGAGGCTTGTACCACAGAGGAAGATGGAGATTTGGACATGGAAGTGGAAGGTCCTTTTGAGGAAGAAGCTCCTGGAATTTCCTTGCATGCTATTAGTGGGGGTCAGGCACCAGAGACAATGAAGGTTGTTGGAAGCATTGAATCTTTTCCAGCGACTGTTTTGTTAGACTCAGGGAGTTCTCATAATTTTTTGAGTGAATCCCTTGCTCAAAAAATTCAGCTGCATCTAGTTAAGGGCCCTACGATTCGAGTAATGGTAGCCTCTGGAGAAAAGCTTACTAGCAAAGGAAAGTGTGTCAGTGTCATGGTAAAGCTTAGGAAATTTTTTACAAAGGCTGACTTCTACATTTTATCTCTTGAAGGGTATGATGTTGTTATGGGAACTCAATGGTTACGTACACTTGGAGAAATCATGTGGGACTTTTCTAAGATGATTATGAGGTTCCAAAGTGCTGGTAAAATGATTACTTTGAAGGGCCTTACAGACCAAGTGGTGGACAGCCATGAAATCAATCGTCTGTCATCAAAACAACCTATAGGGGTGTTGGTTCAAATCATGGCTATTGAATACCATGACTAGCTAGAACAAGGGAGTGATGCACCAGAACTTCAAGAATTATTAGGCTCATTTTCAGAACTTTTCAGAGAGCCTACTGGTCTACCTCCCAATCGGGTCCATGATCATAAAATTCCACTACAACTCGGCAACCAGCCTGTGTGTTCTCGCCCATATCGGTATCCTCATTATCAGAAGGTGGAGATTGAGAGATTGGTGACAGAAATGCTCTCTACTGGAGTGATTCGTCCTAGCAATAGTCCTTTTTCCTTTCCAGTGATATTAGTTAAGAAGCAAGATGGAACTTGGCGCATGTGTGTGGATTATCGATCGTTAAACAGGATCACCATCAAGGACAAGTTCCCAATTCCAGCTATTGATGAGCTTCTTGATGAATTAAATGGAGCAAGGTTCTTTTCTAAGTTAGACTTGCGTTCTGGCTATCATCAGATTCGAGTTCAAGATAAGGATGTGCCAAAAACTGCATTTTGCACTCACCATGGGCACTACGAGTTTCTTGTTATGCCTTTCAGTCTCACAAACGCACCATCGACATTTCAAGCACTAATGAATGACGTGTTCAAGAACCAACTCCGTAGATTTGTGCTTGTATTTTTCGACGACATCCTAGTTTATAGTGCAACTTGGGATGAACACTTACGGCATCTTAAGGAAGTTTTGGAGGTTCTGAGAAGCCATACACTTCATGTCAAATTAAAAAAAATGCAGTTTTGGCCAAACTAAGGTCCATTACTTGGGCCATATCATCTCTCAAGAAGGGTTCTCGTGGATCCTGAAAAAATTTCAGCCATGGTACAGTGGCCTATACCTCAGTCTCCAAAGGCGATGCGGGGCTTTCTAGGATTGACGGGGTATTACCGAAAATTTATTCAAGACTATGGTAAGATTGCCGCTCCACTAACCAACATGTTGAAGAAGAATTCATTCAAGTGGAATACCAAAGCTAAAGAAGCATTTCAAAGATTGAAGGAAGCAATGACCCAAGCCCCTGTTTTGGCACTTCTGGATTTTACAAGGCAATTTGTAGTTGAGTGCGATGCCTCTGGGTCAGGTTTTGGAGTTGTTCTACGTCAAGATCGTCCTATTGCCTTTCATAGTCAAGCATTACATGGGAAAAATCTGATGTTATCCACCTATGAAAAGGAGATGCTTATGGCAGCATTATTTATTAGGAAGGAAATTCATAGTGCGAACAGACCAACGAAGTTTGCAGTACCTTTGGAGTCAGAAAATCACAATGGAGGCTCAACAAAAATGGTTATACAAGCTTATGGGATTTGATTTTTCAATTGAATACAAGAAGGGTAGTGAAAATAAAGTGGCGGATGCATTGTCTCGTCGAGATGAAGCTATGAAGGAGGAGCAATTGTTAGCTTTCTCATTCCCTATTCCTCATTGGGTTGATGCAATAAGGGACGAACAACAATCTCAGCCTCAAGTACAGCAACTAATTCAGAAGGTTCAGGATGATGAGGCAGTAGGGCCTTGGGAGCTCAGAGATGGTCTGCTCTTGTTCAAGGATCAGATTTACCTTGATTCAGGTTCAGCTATAAGAGTTGATATCATCAACCAGTTTCATGGAAGCTCTCATGAAGGATTCCAAAAAACATTTCAAAGGGTGCGAGCAAATTTTTACTGGGCTAAGATGAGGGAGGATATCAAGGCATTTATTCGGGAATGTGAAATTTGTCAAAGGCACAAGGTGGAACAACTTTATTCTGCTGGTTTACTACAGCCGTTGCCAATTCCAAGTCGAGTTTGGGAATATCTCCATGGATTTTGTGGATGGGCTACCCATGTCTTAAGGTAAGTCCACTATCCTGGTTGTGGTAGATAGGCTTTCTAAATACTCACATTTTATTCCCGTAACACATCCTTACACCGCAGTGAGTATTGCCCAAATATTTTTTGAAAATGTTTTTAAGCTCCATGGTATGCCTAGAACTATAGTTTGTGATCGTGATCTAGCTTTTACTAGTGCCTTTTGGACTGAGTTGTTCCGTCTTAATGGAACTAAATTCAATTTTAGTTCGGCTTACCATCCATAAACAGATGGACAAAGTGAGGTGGTGAATAGAACTTTAGAAATGTATTTACGTTGCTTCACTAGTGATAAACCCAAGCAATGGGTCAGGTGGATATGTTGGGCAGAATTTTGTTACAATACAATTTGGCATTCGGCTATCCAAAAGACTCCATTTGAAGTGGTGTATGGTAGGGAGCCACCATCATTACTGACTTATGTTCCAGGTACTGCAAAGGTAGCTACTGTGGAAATAGAATTGATGAAGAGGGATTAGATTCTGAAGGATCTCAAGGAAAATCTCAAGATGGCACAAGATCAAATGAAGAAAAGATATGATTTGAAGCATAGGGAAAAGGTCTATGAGGAAGGGACTTGGGTGTATGTACGGCTTCAGCCATATCGTCAAGTCTCTGTTTCTTTGCGCCGAAATGCGAAGTTAGCTCCACGCTATTATGGTCCATTTCACATCCTGCAACATATTGGACAGGTGGCTTACAAATTGGAATTACCTTCAGATTCTCGTATACATCCGGTTTTCCATGTGTCTTTGTTAAAGGAGAAGTTAGGCACCAAAGTGTTTGCCTAACCTCAACTACCTATTACTATGGGAGACCAAGATGAGTTACTAGTAAGGCCGCAGGCAGTATTGGATCAAAGGACTCGTCGCAACAGAATTGAAGTACTCGTGCATTGGCAAGGCTTACCAACTAGTGATGCCACGTGGAAAGACTTAACAGCCATGAAGTTGCAGTTTCCTCAGTATACCCTTGAGGACAAGGACCTTCTCAAGAGGGGAGGGAATTGATACGTATATCTACTTAGATGTGGGTTGGAGTCCTCTGTTTTAGGTGTTTGTTATTAGTGTCCTCTATTTTAGATGTTTGTTATTATCTTTGGGAAGATCTCTATTGTAACGTTAGGATTGTTGGTTAGTTTGAATTGTTTTTCAATTGTGGGTGGGTCCCTAGCATGTTGGGTTGTTGTGCCACAGTATCCCTTCATATTAGGAAGAAGTCCTTGTATTTCGTTTTTGTTGTTATCACTTGCTGTATTTAAGCAGTAAGACAATAATGAATAAGGCATCAAAGAATTTAATTCGAGTTAAGTCTCAAGAGGTCAGGGTTTCCTCAATTAAATCCAATTCTTATTCTTATTTTCCCTATTGTTATCACCATAAAAACCATCATAGGTAAGGATACTGTCTTATACATACCAGTTTATTGCAGGGTTTGTTTGTGACTAGTGTGGGGCGTAAAGGAGGATTAGCTTTACTGTGGAAGTTTGATATCCAGGTAGAACTTAGAGGTTTAAATCAGTGGTTTATTGATGTTTTTGTGAATTCTGGTGGGGAGATTGGTAAGTGGAGACTAACGGGTTTCTATGGGAACCTAGAGACACACCGAAGGGATGACTCATAGGCTTTGCTAGAGAGGTTGGGGAAACAAGATGACTCACCGTGGGTATGTATTGGAGATTTCAATGAAGTGTTAAGCGTAAATGAGAAAGAAGGAGGTGCTGATAGACTAAGTAGATAGATAGAGAAATGTTGATGTTGCTTGGAAAGTACTAGTGTAAGGGACATGGATTACATTGGCTCTTGGTTTACATGGGCTGTTCAAAGAAGGGACTATGGTCGTATAAAAGAAAGGATTGATAGAGCATTGATAAATTTTGACTAGAAGATAAAATTCCCACAGACAAGACTTTACCATCTTTCAAACTCAACCTCTGACCATTGTATTCTACTACTTCGGTTTGACTCAACAAAAAGAAATATACAGAAGAGTAAGAGAATTTTTCGCTTTGAATCTATATGACTCAAGAATGGTCAATGTGAAGAGGTGGTAAAGACAGCATGGGAGACTGGATGGCAACTCGGGGGTGAGAACAAACTAGAGAGCTGTTTGGAGAATTATCGAACAGCGTTAAGTAAATAGAATGACAATAATTCTGGCCGTGTTTGAAAGAACATAGATCAAATGCAAAGGAAGTTGCAAATCCTAGAAACTCAAGCAAAGGGTCTCTCTAATCAAAATTATATTATGGAAGCAAGGAAAGAATTAAACAAATTGTATGCTATGGAGGAAGATATGTGGAAGCAATGATCACAAAATGGCTGGCTTAAAGCAGGGGACAAGAACACCAAATTCTTCCGTGAGAAAGTATCTACTACAAGATAGAAAATAATATTGTGGGCCTAGTGGATGATGCTAACAAATGGCAGGAAGACCCAGAGGCAATTGAAAGCATTGCAATACAATATTATCAAAAATTGTTTAGCACTTCACGGGTAGAGGTCCATGAAGAATTATTGGAGGCAATTGTAGCACGAGTCTCAGATCCAATGAATACTCTACTCACCAGGGAGTTCCAAGCAGAAGAAGTCAGAAAAGCTCTCAAATAGATGCATCCTTTAAAAGCACTAGGCCCAGATAGTATGAATCCTTTGTTTTATCAACATTTTTAGCCTATTGTTGGGGATTGTGTTACAAAACGTGTTTTGGACTTCTTAAATTTGGGTGTCATGCCGCCAAAATTTAACAAAACTCATATTATACTCATCCCTAAAGTAAAAAGCCCAAAAAGAATTACTAAGTACCATCCTATCAGCTTGTATAATGTCATCTCTAGAATAGAGTCAAAAGTATTGGCTAATAGACTTAAAATGGTATTGCCAAACGTTACCAGTGAAAACCAAAGTGCGTTAATGTCAAATAGCTTATCACTGATAATGTTCTAGTAGCATTTAAGGTTATGAACCATATTAGTCAAAAGAAGAGTGAGAAAGAAGGGGAGATGGCGTTAAAGCTAGATATGAGCAAAGTATATGACAGGGTGGAGTGGAGTGGTTTGAAACAAATCGTGTTTAAAATGGACTTCCATGCTAAATGGGTTAATACTATTATGCAGTGTCTTACATCAATCACATATTCCATCCGTATTAATGGGGTTCCACAGGGGCATATCACCCCTACTAAGGGGTTACGCCAAGGTGACTCGCTTTCTCCCTATTTGTTTTGTTGTGTGCAGAGGGACTATCATCTATGACCAGAAAAGCCACATTGGAAGGTATTCTACATGGCATATCTATTTGTAGAAGAGGACCACAATTGTCCCACTTGTTCTTCGCAGACAACTGCCTACTTTTCTGCCATGCAAATATAGAGGAATGTGAGAAATTGATGCGAATTCTGCATGTGTATGTAACCTCTATAGGTCAGCAGCTAAATCAAGAGAAAACATCATTATTCTTCAATATAAATACACCACTGGAAACAAAAGAAAGGATTCAGCAATTGTTTGGGGCGGAAATCATTAAACAACATGAGAAGTACCTTGGGTTACCTTCACTGGTGGGAAGATCAAAGTACAACACTTTCCAGCAACTCAAAGAAAGATTAGGGAACAAACTAGTAAGTTGGAAGGAAAAAACTCTTATCTAATGCAGGTAAGAAAATACTCATTAAGGCTATGGCACAAGCTATTCCAACACACACTATGAGTTGTTTTTTGTTACTAAAAAACTTATATGATGAGATGACAAGCATGGTGAGAAACTTTTCGTGGGGTCAGAAGCAAGGAGAAAGGAAAATGGCATGGATGCAGTGGGATAAACTATGTGATCCTAAAGGCTTGGGTGGTATGAGATTTCGAGATTTAAGGGCTTTTAATCTTGCTTTACTGGCAAAACAAGGTTGGAGGCTACAACAAAAGAGTAACTCTCTCTTTTATAGATTTTTTAAGAATAATTACTTTCTTGATGTGGATTTTATACATGCTAAAAAAGGACATCACATGTCTTTTGCTTGGAGTATATAGGCTGCACAATCCTTAATCAAAGAGGGGGTTCAATGGCAGGTTGGGAATGGTAAGGATATTCACATTTGGAAGGATAGGTGGACTACCAACCCTTCTACTTTTTGTATTGTCTCACCAATGAAGATCCTGCCTATTGATGCTAAAGTCAGTGCGCTCATTGATGAAGAAGAAGGGGTTTGGAAAACAAGCTTAGTTCGAGATATTTTCATGGAACATGAAGCTGACTCCATCCTCAGTATTCTGTTAAGTTCAACTCTACCAGTAGATATAGTGTGGACAGCTGCAGTTAACGGAAAATTCAGCGTAAAAAGCTCTTACCATTTAGCTAGAAAGGGAATATGAAAAAATAGGGGGGGAGAGCTTAGATACCTCGGTAATGCAAAGGTTTTGGAGCAAGATTTGGAAGGAAAAAGTCCCAAACAAGGTTAAATGCTTTGGGTGGAGAGCTTGTTAAAATATCCTCCCAACAAAATTGAATTTATTTCATAGGAAAGTAATTGATGATCCTTCTTGTGAGGCATGTGGATTGGGACCTGAAAGCATATTACCTGTACTGGTCAATGCCCTAAGGCTAGAGAAGTATGGGCTCACGGTAACTTGCAACATATAGTCGAGGGTAGTGGGGATTTTGCAGATATTCTGTGGCGTATTGGGATGGATCCTGTTAGGTTCTAAAGACTTAGGTTTTATATATTTAGAATCCTAATTTGTATTGTTGGCAAACCATGATCAAAACAATGTATTTAATTTGTTTTAGAAGTGCTCAAAGTTGGTTCTTAGTTGTAAAGTTTGAATGTAATACTAATCTATTTAAAAAACAGTTTCTGTACATTTCGATCGATTGAAGCTTAGGCTCGATCAATCGAAAATCGTACCTAACGTTTTTTAAATAGGTTTTCCAACTCAGCCCTAAAGAGTTTTAATTGGTTTAGGTTTCTAATTTACCCTAGGTATATAAGGGAAACCCTAGCCACGTTTTTGGGTTGCTCATATTGCTGTTTATGTGAATCTCTTGTGAGATCTTTGAGAAGGTTTCCTTCACATAAACTTAGGGTTTTCAATGAGAAGATTTTTCTACACCTTGATGATCATTCCAATTGCTGCCATTGAAGCTTAAAGAAAACACAAGCGGGTGTGCTTGTATTTGGTGGAGAATCCAAGAAAGAAGGAGTCCGTGGATTCGGAGTTTGCACGTGGTCGTGTCAGTAAGTTCTACTGGTGGGTAGTAATAAGAAGTCGAGCGTGGGGGCTTGTAAGTCTTATTGTATGAACTTCGATTCTTTCAAGATAGTGGATTCAAGTTTACCTTGAGGATAGCTAGGTTAAATCCTCCCCAGGTTTTTACCGGTTTTGTTTCCTGGGTGATCATATCTTTATGTTCTTTATATTTCCGCTGCTATACTTGATATGATTATTTGATTGTGTTAACCTAGATTTAATTAATTTGACTAAGTAACAACTTGGCTAAATTCCTAGGCTAATCCAATTGTTTTAAGGGGTCTAAAAACCAACAAGTGGTATCAGAGCGGGTAGCTCTTTTATTTTTGATCCTTTGATCTTTGAGCTGATCCTTGACCCATGTTGTCATGGAACACAGACACTCTCTGGTTATTCCTCCTCACTTTGATGGGAATAATTATGCTTATTGGAAAGTAAGGATGAAAGCATTCCTGAAATCCATTAATGAGAGAGTCTGGAACTCCGTTGAATACAAATAGGAGAAGCCCACTACTCTTGTTAGTGAGTGGCAAACTTCTCAAAAAGAAGCAGCTGCGTTTAATAGCAAGGTTATGAATGCTATCTTTAACGCTGTTTCAATGGAGGAATTTAAGAGAATCTCAAATGTTGAGGTTGCTCATATTGCTTGGAATATCCTCCAAACTGTGCATGAAGGCACAAAGGCTGTCAAAATTAATAAATTGCAGCAATTAACTTTTAAATTTGAAAGCATTAGGATGTCTGATGATGAATTTTTTGATGAATTCTATGCTAAACTGAATGATATTGTTAATTCTGCTTATAACTTGGGTGAAATTTATGATCAACCTAAAATTGTTAGGAAGATTCTTAGATCTTTAACTGAGAACTTTAGACCCAAGGTGACTACCATAACTGAAAGTAACGATGTGGACTCCATCCCTGTTGATGAACTTGTAGGATCTCTTCAGTCTTATGAGTTGGACCTACCCAAAACTACCAAATCCAAATCAATGGCTCTTAAGTCAGTTGATGATGTTGAAGTTGGTGGATTTGATGATGAGCTCTCTGCTACAGAGATTGCTTATATTGCCAAGAACTTTAGAAACTTTCTTAGAAATAACAATAGAAAGGCAAAAGGAGTGAACACTGCTGAACCTAGAACTTTTAGGAAGAATGATCCCACTAAGGTTAATAATATTGACAAACCTAGAGAAAAAGTAGGTCAATCTTCAAATAATTCTATGGGTCCTCAGTGTTTTGGATGTCAAGGGTATGGTCACATGAAATCTGAATGTCCTACTTACTTGAAATCTAAGGGTAAAGCTATGGCTGTAACCCTTAGTGATGGTGAAGTTTCTGATGATGAGTCAGAATGTGACGAGGATGGAAACTTCATTACCTTCACAGCTACTGCTGTAGTGAGTGAAAGCATATCTGCTGAAGAGAACCCTTCTGATGGGGAACTCTTTGAAGATGCAGATCTTCAAGAGGCCTATAATAAACTTTGCAAAGTTGCTGCAAAGGATGTTATGAGTGTTGAACTTGGCCTGAAAAAGATTGAATCTCTTAAACTTGATAAGAAGAATTTGCTTGTTAAACTGTTTGATGCTAATGAACTTTTGAACAATGTGAAAACTGAGAACATGTTATTGCTTGATAAAGTTAAATCTTTGGAACTTGATTTATCTGTTGCTAGATCTGCTAGTTCTAAACTTGATCAACTGTTAAGTGTTCAAAAGTCTCATTCTGACAAATCTGGTATAGGTTATGTTGAAAGCATCTCTGTGTCTGCTCCCCATTCCACACACTTTGTTCCTTCATCTTCTTCTGAACCTTTTGTGAGTGAGGTTATGAGTGAAACTGTTAAACCCCCTGTTAGTGAGGTAGTTAAACCCATTGAAGTTTCATCATCTAGGAAGATTAGGGTTGATCTGAAAAAGTCTAAACCTAAGGGGTCTACTCTTTCTAAGGACAAGATGCATGGTAAGCCTGCTTGGGTGTGTCATTTTTGTGGGAAGTCTGGACACATTCGTCCAAACTGTTACAAGCTGCAAGCTACTAAGAGAGCAAATAAGCCAAAAGTGCCAATGCCTCAAGCACAAAATCTTATAGCACTTATTGGTGAATTGGTAAAGGCGCTCAACCTTTATTCCAATCTTGGAGTTGGAAATCGCTCTAATGTGAATACAAACTCCAATGCTCGTGGTGCATCTAAAAAGTTTTGGATGCAAAAGACTCAAACTAACTGAGTCTTTCTGACATGGTCTTTGTGCTTCATTGCTTTTTCTTTTGTGACCATTGTTCTTTGGTTTTTGTGTTTTTCCTTTTTTTTTTTTGTCTCTAGGATTTGCATTGCATTACATTCATGCATTTCATTCTAGGTGTTTTTTTATTTAATATATATATATATATATATATATATATATATATATAAAGGGAAAGAAAGGAAAGAAAAAGGAAGCACATCATTGTTCTTGCACTATTCTCTTTGTTTTTTGAAAACAAGGTTGGTCAATTTATTTTCACATGACATGTTTTGTTGTACTTTGTTTAGCTTTGATGAGCTTATTTATTGCACTTTACTAGTGAAAGCTTTCTGTGCATGTTGTGTGGGAAAGATGTTTATGGTGTTTATCACTTTGTCTTAATCTTGAAGTCACATGTTGTTTGACAGTCGGACTTGATCTTTTTGAGAAAGGCATAAATAACCATCTCACCACTGTGCACTGGCCAATCATGAACACGTTAGTGCATATCATAAGATTTTGTGCTCAAGAAAGTGTAGCACATGCACAAAAAGAACATAAGGTGAAGCCTTGGTTTAAATGATAAATCTCTTACATAAAAATTGGTGTGTACTATTAGGCTGAATGTCAAATCACTTAAATTAAAAATTGGTGTATATATTATGAGGCAAAATTCAAGAAACTTACATGATTGCAAGCTTATGTTCTAGGAGAGGTGGGAGTTATATGATGTAACTCTTTAGGTGATAGTCTCTTTTAAATTCTGTGTGATGAATTGTATAGACTTTGTGATTAATTTCTGTTCACATATCACCTCACATGTATCTCAAGCTTTTTGCTAGTAGCACACACAACACAAGTTATTCTTTGCTAAACTTTGTACATGTAATTGTGTGTGTTTATGGTCTGACCAACCACGTTTGAAAATTACTTTGAGTTTTATGCAAAAATTGTTTTTGTTGCTTTAAAAATGGGGGAGATTGTTTAAAATCTAAATTTCTGGAAAATTGGGTTTAAATCTTGTTTTTGGGAGAGCATTTCATCTCATACTCATGCATTTGTTTTGTTATATTCAATGCTTTGAGGTAAGTTTTCAAAAAATCTGGTTTTTTCTCTCAAAAAGCTGTTTTTCCAGAATTTTGATTGATCCAATCTATTTTTCGATCAATCAAAATTTTGTTTTAAAATTTATGGGAGCCTTTGCCTGGTTCGATTGATCAAACCTGTTTTTCAATCAATCAAAGATCGTATTTCAAGTTTTTTTAAAACAGTTCTTTGACTGTTTCAAAAACATCATTTTCAAAAAGTTTTACAACTTTTCTTCTCTCTCCGACTTGGCAAGGATTCTCTACAATTTTTTTGTCGTTTTCTTCCTCAATTTTTGCAAGGTTTTCCTCCCTCAAGGCCGGTATGAATATTCTAACCCTCCTTTTTGTTTTATTTTCATGATTTCATGCATTTTTTCATGCATTTAAGGGTTATTTTCGGACCTCTCTATTTTTGGGATTTTTGATGATTCAAGCCTTGTTTTCTGAAATTGCTCATTGGGTTTTGATGGGATATTGATATATTTATGATTGGTATTGATTAATTTGATCAATTTGGGGCTTTGTGAAAAATTGAAAATTCTAGGGTTTATGCTTAGTCCGATTTGGGGATTTTGTTAAATTGAGTTGAAATTTATGAAATTGGCTTGTTGTTTTGATATAATTGATCATTCTAATGAGTTTTCTAACTTGTGTAATGACCAATTAGTCACTTTATTTTTGAAAAATTAACAAGTGGTTGAATTTTTTTTGGGTTTTTGTTAGAAACTCTATGCTCAAGCCAATTTTGTGAATTTGAACTTAATTTGGACCTAATTTTTTGCATTAGCTCATGCATCATATCATTTAATATGTTCATGCATCATATAGTTCTTCTTGTTCTATATGTTTTTTTGGCTAACTTGTAGTCTGCCCTTGGTTTTGTTTTTGTTGTTTTTCCCATTTTTTTGTGCTCTTGTTCCTTTTTCTAGCACCATGCCTAGGAAGACTAGAGCTAATAGGGTTCCTTCCACCCCTGCTGTGTCTCCTCCTAGGGTTCAGTTGTTTAGGAATGAGCGTACGCGTGAGGCCTATGAGAAGCTTAATAGTAAACGTAAGATTTGGGCTGAGCTCTCTGTGATTCTTGTTGAGGTCGATCCAACCATTAGGGCTAATTTTGAGTCTAGAGGTTAGTTGTCACTCTTAGAGATAGATCATCCACCCCTGACCGCTTTGATTAGAGAGTTCTTCTCTAACCTCACATGTCACATCTATGATTCTAACACCCTTGTTCGGAGTTGGATATGAGGTGAGGAGTTCACCATTACTCCTAAGGTAGTGGCTGAGGCTCTTGGGGTTTCGATTCTCACTGATCTGGTCTATCCCTATGATGAGTCACCTTCCATTGATGAGGTCATATCACACAACACTGGATCATCTATCCAGTGGGGTTCTGATCCTTGGATCACGTCTTCTACGCTTACTGAGACCGCATATTTGTTTCTTCGAGTTACATGTCATTCCTTGTGGCCCATTTCTCATCTCCACACCATCCCTCTGGAGCGATGTGTGTTTCTATATGCGTTTATATCCGGTGCTTCTATCAGTTTTCCTCACTTGTTCCTTCGTTCTTTGAACAAAGTTCATAGGAGTTCTGCCATAGGACATGCGCTTATATATCATATTTTCATTCATAGGATATTTTTGTTTTTAGGTCTAGCTGACTTTCCCTCTAGTGAGTCTATCCATGTTATTGGTCCTCTAGGTGCCACTTTCCTTCGTCAGAGGGCTGCTCATTTGAGAGCTGATCCTTCGGTCTCTCATGGTGCATCCTCTAGTAGTGTCCCCCCTCCTCCCTCCTCTACAGGAGTTGTTGAGACTTCTGGTGCTGTTGCTGCTACTGATGTTCCTCCACCGACTACTTCGGATGATTCCGACATTCGACGTACGTTGGATCATGTCTTGACCATTCAGGCGGCTCAAGGACAGGTTTTGGTGGACATTTTGGATGAGATTAGAGGTCTACGAGCAGATTTGGCACGGTTTTGGAGTTCTTCATCGCCACCTCCTTTTGATGATGGATTTTGATTGCCCTTTGGCATTCCGTCTCAAAAGGGGGGAGTATATAGAGAGATGTTTTTGACATTCTTTGTACTTGTTTTTGTTTTAGGGGGAGACTTTATTTTTGTTTGGTTGGAGCTTGTGGAGTTGTTTAGATTGTATCTAGGTGCTTCACTTTGTATTTTATCTTTTAGCTCTTGCCACATTGTTTTTGTTGGGTAATACATGTTAAGGGGAGTATATTTTGTGGTTCTTGTTTCAAACTTCTTATTGATTTATGATTATGAGCTCTTCATTATTATATGCCCTTATTGTTTGTGTTTGAAATCAAGATTTTTATTTTTTCTTTACTTGTATTTTTTTCCACACATGCGGTTATGCATTTTGTTTAAGTATTTCAGGAAATATACAGGTTGATTCATTTGAGCTGCTGTCTACTCTTGCAACTGATGGATAGTAGTTAGATTGAATTTGTGTTTTTGAGCATTATTTTATAAAGGGCTTTTACTTGTAAACTTTGAGCTATTTAAGTTGTGTTTTTTCATGGATTGCCAAAGGGGGAGTTTGTTAGGTTCTAAAGACTTAGGTTTTATGTATTTAGAATCCTAATTTGTATGGTTGGAAAACCATGATCAAAACAATGTATTTAAGTTGTTTTAGAAGTGCTCAAAGTTGGTTCTTAGTTGTAAAGTTTGAAAGTAATACTAAGCTATTTAAAAAACAGTTTCTGTACATTTCGATCGATCGAAGCTTAGGCTCGATCAATCGAAAATCGTACCTAACGTTTTTTAAATAGGTTTTCCAACTCAGCCCTAAAGAGTTTTAATTGGTTTAGGTTTCTAATTTACCCTAGGTATATAAGGGAAACCCTAGCCACGTTTTTGGGTTGCTCATATTGCTGTTTATGTGAATCTCTTGTGAGATCTTTGAGAAGGTTTCCTTCACATAAACTTAGGGTTTTCAATGAGAAGATTTTTCTACACCTTGATGATCATTCCAATTGCTGCCATTGAAGCTTAAAGAAAACACAAGCGGGTGTGCTTGTATTTGGTGGAGAATCCAAGAAAGAAGGAGTCCGTGGATTCGGAGTTTGCACGTGGTCGTGTCAGTAAGTTCTACTGGTGGGTAGCAATAAGAAGTCGAGCGTGGGGGCTTGTAAGTCTTATTGTATGAACTTCAATTCTTTCAAGATAGTGGATTCAAGTTTACCTTGAGGATAGCTAGGTTAAATCCTCCCCAGGTTTTTACCGGTTTTGTTTCCTAGGTGATCATATCTTTGTGTTCTTTATATTTCCGCTGCTATACTTGATATGATTATTTGATTGTGTTAACCTAGATTTAATTAATTTGACTAAGTAACAACTTGGCTAAATTCCTAGGTTAATCCAGTTGTTTTAAGGGGTCTAAAAACCAACAGATCCAAATAATGACTCAAAATTGTTGGATATTACTTTGATGGTGGCATAGGGAATATGGAAGAATAGAAATGAGGTGAGGCATGGAAAGAGAAGACAATCAGTTGTTGCTTTGTATGAAATAGCCATTCGGTAAAGAGAGGAATATCTTGCAGTTCAGGATGTATCAGCCACAAACAATGAAGTGTTTGTAGATCAAAGAATCTAGACTGCTCCTCCAAAGAATTGGTATAAGGCTAGCACTGATGGAGCTGTGTTTCGGGACAAGAGGTGGTCAAGAGTGGGGGTGATTATCAAAGATGAGTGGGGAAGAGTGGTTGTTGCAATGAGCAAACGATTACAGGTACTGTGGAAGCCGTGGCAATTGAAGCAACAACTATGGAGAATGCTGTCATCTTTGCGCGAGATATTGGCATACAGAAAGTGATGTTTGAAAGTGATTCTTTGATGATATATTTTGCTATCCAAGGGAAAATAGAGACGCCAATGGCCATTGCAAATTTAATATCAGGCACAAAGGAACATCTCCAATATTTTCACCAAGCTGAAGTCTGCCACATGCGAAGAGAAGGAAATAAGGCAATGCATTGACTCGCAAAGCATGCACAGTTTGTAGAGGACTTTGTTACATGGATGGAGGAAACTCCATCCATTATTAACTCTGAAGTATTTTTGGATGTATTCCAGTTTTTTTCAGCATTGAAATGCAATAATATCATGGTTTTCTTATCCCCCCCCCCCCCCTCCCAAAAAAAAAAATGAATTCCTCTATACACAGATCCAAAGCCACCCACACCAATTAAATTGGTGGAGGAGAACCCATCCGTAGCTTTTAAGAGATTTTGATAAGATACATTCAAGAGAAACTTTCCTAAGTTACTTGAAGTGCTTTCTTTTTGTTTTTTACTTAAAGAACAAATAACTAGCAAGGACAGCATCAAAATTACCCCAAAAAACCCTAAAAGTATACAGATTATTAACTTCAAGGTAAAGGTCAACTTCCTCTTGTTCAATTTTTCGTATTTGCATTTAGGAAGCTGAAACTCAGATATTCCTCCACAAAGTTGAACATTTCCCTCAAGGAAAGTTGCACTTGTATTCTTGAAAACTCCGTTTGTTGGCACATCTCCCTCAAAATGATTGTAAGATAGATTTAGAAAGTAGACAAAGACCTCCAAAAATTTAGGAATTTGGCCACTCAAATTATTATTTGATAGATCTAGATATTGAAGACCTCTTAATGATTCAAAAGATGGAGGAATGATCCCTGGGAAGTGGTTTCTTCCCATGTATAGATATTCCAACTTTATGCAGCTTCCCAAACTAGCTAGAATTTCGCCAGACAACATGCTTTTTGAAATATCCAAAATTTCTAGATTCTCAAAATTGCCTACTTCCACGAGAGGAACACCAATAAACTGGCTGGCGGAAAGAAATAAAAAAATTGGTGAGAGACCAATGACTTGTGTGGATATTGAACCACTAAGATTGTTATTAGCAAGATTTAGATTAAGCAAATTTAAGCACTTGCTTAGACTTAGAGGGATGTTGCCTTGAAGATCATTCTCATATAAATACAAGTTTGCCAAGATGGTTAAATTTCCAATAGAGGATGGAATGTTCCTATAGAAATTATTTGTATTTAATGCCAAAATTTGTAACTTCTGAAGATTTCCAATTTCATAGGGAATATTACCTGATAATTTGTTCTGCCACATATCAAGCCTCAACAAGTTGATCAAATTTCCTACTTCAGCAGGAATCTTTCCAAATATTTTATTATTATCTAGAGCCAACAAGGTAAGATTAGTTGAGAAATTGCCAATACACTTTGGTAACTGTGGGGACCAATTGTATCCGGTATTCAGGCTACGCTGGAAGAGGCCCGGCCCAATAGCTGATCTCATATGTACGAGCTGTGTAGGGAAGGGCCAGGCCCAATGTCCAAACTGAGGGAGGGAGACTATCCGAGGACAATCAACAAAAGAAGAAGATAAAACTATCCTCCGAGGAGAGGCAAAGAATACTCAACGGGGAGTTGACCGTGTCCAAGGACTATAGTCACCTCGGTACTTCTATCCGAGGTGTCTGGTGAACTTACCAGTCATTTAAAGTGACACCTCGGACAAACCTTACAGCAAAGTGAAAGGGAAAAATATCCAATAAAAGATAATAGTAAACAGGAACAAATATCTAAAGGTATTGTCACCTCCGCATTAAATGCCGCCCAGCTAACCTTCTGGCTGCATTAATGTGGAGGTGATGCCTGAACAGTAAACTGGCAGCCTTCCAGCTAAGAATGGAAGATTCAAGAAAGGACAAGAAAGATGAGGAAAATGGACTTTCAACGCCAAGTCCACATGTGGATGAGAAAAAAGGTGAAAAAGCCATAGTATATAAGCAGAAGAAAGGGAAAAGGATGGGAGGCAGAAAAATAACTACTCTAAAAATCATAGCACTGGGACATGTCCGAGGAAACTCTTTGCATAAACTACACTTGTAGCTCTAGCCCCTTTACGCTAAAACTCAACATCTTGGCCCAAGGGTCAGACTAGCTTTCTCTCCCGCACTCTACAAATTCATTGTTTGGGCTACGTGGGCCTGGATCGGTCCCTGTTCAGGATTCAGGTCGAAATCTGGTCCTTACAGTAACTCTCCCCCAAAGTTATTGGTACTTATTTGCAATGTCATCAGATAGGTGGCATTTGTCAAAGAACATAGAAAACCCAAGTCATTTGCTCGTCCATTTCCAAGAAGGTTTTTGGAAATGCAAAAACGTGTAATTTTATTTAGCTCCTCCAAAGAAGGAATTTTTCCATTTAGTTTATTTTTGTTCAGTTGAAGTGTATCAAGATTTGTGGCATTGGTTCTTTCTCAAAAAAAAAAAAAAAAAAGATTTATGGCATTGGAAATTGAATCTGGTATACTACCAATAAATTGATTTCCACTAATGGAAAAAAATTCAATATTTGGAAGAGTGATACCTATGTCTAATGGAAGATGCCCTTGTATTAGGGCAATAACTTGAATTTGGGTTGGCATTTAAATTTAAGCATTTCATTGTGTATGTGTGTTTTGTCACAGATTGCCAAATGGGGAGATTATTAGGTTCTAAAGATTTTGGTTTAAATATTTAGAATCATATTTGTATTGTGTTGGTAAACCAAGAACAAAACATGTATAGTCTAGGTCTTTAGGCGATGCTTAAAAGTGGTTGTTACAAGGTTCAAGTCCAATTGATTACAGAAAAAGGAAGTGTGGTTCTGCCTTGCTCGACCGATCGAGAATTAGGCTTGATCGATCAAAAATCATAGGTCCAGTTTTTCTGCAAAATTTTAAAACAAGCCCAAGCCCGCGAAAACATTTAGGGTTTAATCTAAACTTCTCCACATATAAAAGGGAAACCCTAGCCACGTTTTGACGACTTTTGGAAGACTTGTGTGTTACTCTTTGTGAGATCTGAGAGGTTTTGTATCTTTTAACTAAACAAGAATCTACCAGAGCCAAAACTACAATCAAGCGTTGTTAGAACATAGTTGTTGCATCAAGATCATTACTGGTAGTGATCTGAAACCTTTGAGTGGGATCTCAAAGTCACAAGAAAGGCGGCTTGTGTTGGTGTAAATCCAAGAAGAGAAGGAGTCTATGGATTTGGAGCTTACGTGTGGTTGTGTCAGTAAGTTACTAATGGAGGTTGCAATAGATTTAGGGTTAAATCTGATTCAAAAAACTTCAATTCTCTTATAATGGATTTACTTTACCTTGACGATAGCTAGGTCAAATCCTCCCCAGGTTTTTACCTTAAAACGATTCGTTTCATTGGTTTTCCTAGGTCATCATATCGTCTGTTATTTACTTTTCCACATCTTTGCATGATATGATTTATTTTTGTTTAACCTAGATCTAAATAATTAATCTAAGTAATCAATTGGTTAGTATATTAGGTTAGAATGTTCACTCAAAAAAGACCAATGGATAACATGTTCCATGATAGCTTAAGTCTTCGTGACTTTTTCAAAGAAACTTTGCCAGAACAAATAATTGACATTATAGATCCTGTTGTTCTCGGGGAAAGACAAAAGGGAGAAAGAAGGATGAATGACACTTGCAATGGGGGTCAAAATGGAAGTTTCAAAATCCAGGAATGTTTCATTTTGATACTTGGAATTGGAGTTGCTTGTTCCACAAAAATTCTGAGAGAAAGGATGAACATCAATGCTGTAGTAGTTGAGTTGCTTTCAATTTGGCAAAACTTTCTTATAACCCATATAGACACTACTCAATTTAGAGTTTAAGCGACAGGTAATTTTTTTCAAAAATCTTTGGTAGATTTAATTTGGTAACGTATCTACTAAACCATATGATCTAACCTTAATAAGGCCAGTCCAAGTATATTAGGGAAGAGGGTGCAAAGAAATCCTATGGAGATTAGAACCCATTGAGATTTGAGAAGCTCATTCTACTATACATAGGATTGGCAATGAGCCCAATACTCTTCTATAATACCTAAACATGTATTTTCATTTGGTTGATTTCCACTATTGGAGTGATTGAGATTACAAGGAACTGGTTTAAATCGAATTACTCTAGACCGAGGTATTTATCAATGACATAATCTTAAATTATTTTCATTTAAGAGCACCCATATAAGTGGGTGCATAATAGAAAAAGATGTTAATTTTACATAATATCCCCTCAAACCACGATGGCCGGACCTTGAAGATCTCACTTCCACTCACCTTTGCCACCATGGTTTTCCTTCATTCCTCACCGCAAAGTCCCTCTGATCTCACCTACCTTTGTTCAATATTGTTCTCTTTTGTGCTTTGCACTGAGATTAGCCACAGTTAAACCCTAACCTCTCTTATTCTATTTTCTCTTGGGTTTGGGAATTTAAGTTTTTTGTGGAAGTTAAAACTTGAAAACAATAGCTTTTATAATGAAATTCCTCAAGAAATTGGCCATTTGCGTAGACTACGAGTCTTGCAATTGAACAATTCCTAGCAATTTATCCAGTTGTGCCAACCTCATATTGTTTCATGCAGCTGTTAATAATTTGGTTGGAGAAATCCCCACAAAACTTGGCACCTTGTCAAAGCTCCAAATCTTAGCCATTCATAAAAATACTTTGACAGGAATTATCCCACCTTCTTTTGGAAACTTATCATCTCTAAAAGGCTTATCTGTAGCTTATAATAACCTGGGTGGGAGTATCCCTGATTCTTTTGGCCAATTGACCAAACTTAAAATCTTTGCTGTGGCATCAAATAGGTTGTCTAGTACAATTCCTCCATCATTCTTCAATATCTCTTTAATAACAAAGATTGATGTAGGAGTTAACCAAATCGAAGGGAATATTCCATCAGACATAGGTATTACTCTACCAAATTTAGAAATATTTTCCATTAGCAACAACCAGTTTATTGGATCTATCCCTATTTCAATTTCTAGTGCCTCAAATTTACATATACTAAATTTGGCCAAAAATAAACTAACTGGAAAAGTTCCTTCTTTAGAGAAGCTAAATAGAGTGCAATTGTTTTCCATTGCTGAAAACCAGCTTGGAAATGGAGGAGCAAATGACTTGAGTTCTCTCTGTTCTTTGTCAAATGCTACCAACCTAAGAGATTTGGAGATAAATACCAACAACTTTGGGGGGGAGTTGCCTAAATGTATTGGCAACATCTCAACTAGTCTTACCTCTTTCTATTTGAATAATAATAAAATATCTGGAAATGTTCCTAGTGTTATAGGGAATCTGACCGACCTGGAGGATATAGAAATGTGGAACAATAAATTTCCAGGTAACATCCCCTCTACACTTGGAAACCTTCAGAAATTACAATTTTTGGATTTATCTCAAAACAATTTCATTGGGAACATTCCATCCTCTCTTGGAAATTTAACAAATTTGTTGGAGTTGTATTTAGGAGACAATAATCTTCAGGGAAGCATCCCTTCAAGTCTAAGTCAATGCCAAAATTTGATAACTTTTCATCTTCCCCATAACAATCTTAGTGGTAACATATCCTCAAAGGTTATTGATCTCTCATTTTCATTAAATAGCCTTGACTTGTCTAGCAACCAATTCACTGGTGTCCTTCCCATAGAAACTGGAAATTTGAAAAATTTAGAACATTTGGATATTTCTAAAAATATGTTGTCTAGTAAAATACCGGCAAGTCTTGCAAGTTGTGTAAAGCTAGAATTTCTAGCCATGAGAAGAAACTTTTTCCAAGGAGTTGTTCCTTCGTCTTGGGAATCATTAAGAGGTCTTGAACATTTAGACCTTTCTAACAATTATTTTTTTGGCATGATTCCAAAATTTTTGGAGAGTTTTGATTTCTTGAAATTATTGAATCTCTCGTACAACCATTTTGAGGGTGAGGTACCAACAAATGGGGTTTTTAAGAATGCAAGTGCAACTTCAATTAAGGGAAATTGTAAGCTTTGTGGGGGCATACCAAAGTTTCAACTTCCTAACTACAACAATAAAAAATCCATGAAGAGAAAGTTGACTCTACCATTGATGTTAATACTTTTTGGGCTTATTGGAGCAAATTTGGTCCTATCATTTCAATTTCTTTGTTCTTTAAGAAAAAAAAGGAAAGAAAATACCTCAAGTGATTCTATAAATTTGCTTATGAAAGTGTCTTACCAAAGTCTCTTGAATGCTACTGATGGATTCTCTTCTGCTAATTTAATTGGTGTGGGTAGTTTTGGGTCAGTGTATAAAGGTATTCTTGATCAATATAAACATACTATTTCTATCAAGGTGCTGAACTTAGGGTGCCATGGAGCTTCCAAAAGTTTCAAAGCTGAGTGTGAGGCTCTAAGAAACATTAGACATCGAAATCTTGTAAAGGTGCTCACAGCATGTTCAGGAGTTGGCTATCAAGGTAACGATTTTAAGGCATTGGCATACGAGTTTATAGGAAATGGCAATCTAGATGAGTGGTTACATCCAACTCCAAGAAAAATTAATGAGGCACTCGAGAAACAAAGGAAATTGAGTCTTCTTCAAAGATTGAACATTGCCATTGATGTTGCTAGTGCATTGGATTATCTTCATAATCATTGTGAAACACCAATTGTTCATTGTGACCTCAAGCCTAGCAATGTTCTTCTTGATGAGGAAATGATTGGACATGTAAGTGACTTCGGCTTGGCAAGATTCCTTCATGATATCGTCCACAATTCTTCTACTAATCAATCAAGCTCCATTGGGGTTAAAGGAACTGTTGGTTATACTCCTCCAGGTAAATAAAATTTACATTTCTAAAATTTAATTGCTTTTCTTTTTCCTATATTTTCTACTATAAAATATATAAAGCATTATAACAAATTTTCTAGATATCTTTTTTTTTTCTTGATTTTTATTTTATGCCATTGAAAAACATCCTACAAAACTCCTTTTATGTGTGTATATTTACACTTTCCCTTCTTTTTATGCTATGAAATTATGCCTACTGCAATATATGTTATGTGCACTTGCAAAGTATGGTATGGGAAACAAGGTATCAATATATGGCAATGTTTATAGTTACGGTATATTATTATTCGAGATGTTCACCGGAAAAAGGCCCATTGATGACATTTTCCACGATAGCTTAAATCTTCGTGACTTTGTCAAAGCAAATCTCCCAGAAAGAATAATTGACATTATAGATCCTATTCTTCTCCCAAAAAGACAAGAGGGTGAAAGGATGAATGACACTTGCAATGAGAATCAAAATGGGAGTCTCAAAATTCAAGAATGCTTGACTTTGATACTTGGAATTGGAATTGCTTGTTCCAAAGAATGCCTAAGAGAAAGAATGAACATCAGTGTTGTTGTAGTCAAGTTGCATTCAATTCGGCAAAGCCTTCTTAGAATTGTATACACAGACAAAGAGTTCAAGCGACAGGTAATTCTCTTTTTTTAATTTTTAATCTTTGGTAGATATAATTCCGTAAAGATCATTCCAAATTTGTTAGGAAGAGGAATCATCTTGCGATTAGAAAGCCACAGGCCTTCGTGTTAATTTTTTTTTTTTTAATCTATCAAAACTGAGAAGATTGGAGCCACTTGAAATTTGAGAAGCTCTTTCTGCTATACATAGGATTGGAAATGAGCCCAATCATTCTGCTAAACATGTTTGTTTCACTCTTTTGTTCTTTGAGTAGCTTGTTCCAATATATATATTCCAAAATGGACCAAAAATTCATTTTCATTTGGTTAATTTCCACTACAGGATTGATCGTAAATCACAGGGAATTGGCATATTCTATTACTGTAGACAGAGGTCTCCATTATCGACATAAGCTTAAATTATTCCCATATGTATTGAATTTCTGACATAGACATTTAAAGACTAATAAGTCAAATAATCTGTTGTTGAAAATTTGAAATCTTTAAATTTCAAATTTGTTGTAAAAACATTGCTTTTTTATATTCTAAATATCTTTCAAGTAAATAGATTGCCGATTCCATAATAATTGAATGAGATTGGATTTCATATTCCCACACAGATTAGCCTTCAAAGGTAAAAAAAAAAAAAAATTATATATATATATATATATATATATATTGATACTAAAATTACTAAGTTGTAGGTAATGAGTTAAAGAATGTCATTTAAATTCTTGTTACCATAGAAAAAACCTCACTCCATGCATAGTCATAAAAAGAATGAATAAAATTTGTCTACTTAGTATCTTTTTATTAGATGTGAATTTTGATAAATATATAATTAGATTATGTATTTCATGCTTGCAAAATTTTCAGACAATTAAAGATTAATAGCTATGTTGTCAATCTAAAATTATGCATAAAAAATAAATGAAAGGATTTAATGGAAAATAACGTCCGATTGACACAAAATTTGGCATGTGTATTAAGATATAAAGAATATGTAATGCGACAGTTAGATTTTTAATATATGTAGCCAAATTATTTTCCTTATTGAAAGTTGTAGTCTTAGGTTAAAACCATGTTTGTAGCCAAATTTTGTTCTAAAAAGAATTTTGAAGCTTATTATTCTAATTAAAAATGTATCTTCCCTCACCATATATAGGTGGACATGACCGATGACTTATTATGAAGGCCAACATTGCTTGAGAATTCGGGTGCATTTGGCACCTATTGGCGCATTTGGAGGTAACTTGGGATAACATACACTTTGTTCGTTTGGCACCATCTTCAAGATTATTAGTTGATTCTTGGTATATTTGGAGGTAGCTTGGGGTAATATGTATTTTGATTTTTGTTTTTTAAGTTTTTCGGTTGGGCTCCAATTTTTTGTTTAATACTTAAGGCACTTATGTCTTGAGAGAAGTCTCATCAAGGTGTGTGTGTGTATATATATATATATATATAATTTGTGAGTGCCTTTTGAATGGGAAATATTGTGTAAATATTTCATAATTTCACTTTGATGTAGTAAATTCACTTGCTCGTTGATGTAGGCTATCACCAATTTACGTAAATTTTTGGTGTTTTTAATTCTCTTAAGTTTTTGTGTCCCTTTTTCATTCAACTTTTATTCATTTCTATTATTTGTTTGTGAGTTCTTTCTCAAATCTATAATAATTTTCGCAACCAATTTTATGTGGGAGAACTTCTAGATGTCCTTTTGCACAACAAACTAATATAAAAACTTTTCCTGTCACAACACTTTATCCCTATGCTCTTTAAAAATTAAGATGCTGATGCATGTAGGGGAGAAAACACCCTAGACAGACTCCTTGTTGAGAGATTAATATATCATATAGCGATACTACTTAACCTCAAAACTCCAATCAATGAATTTGGGCTCAATTATGTTATTTTAACTATTGCCTTTCTATGAGCCACGAACAAGTCCTATTAGTTTTTCCTCCTTACCTATGAGCTTTTCCTTCACTAGCTTATCATCAATGAGAACCATGTGTCAACCTTAAATGCCCATCAATAGGACTAGCCCACACATATATGTCCATCGAAATCTCACACCACACTTGTGTGTGCTCCAAGTATACACACCTTGTCCCCAACTATGAAAGGGCCTGTTTGTTTTTAGACCCCTTAAAACACAACTGAATTAACCTAGTAAATTAGCCAAGTGATTACTTAGTCCAAATTTCAGATTTAGGTTAACATAATCATATAATCATATCAATGTAAAGTGCGGAATATAAAGAATACAAAGATATGATGACCCAGGAAACCAAATCGGTAAAAACCTGGGGAGGATTTAACCTAGCTCTCCTCAAGGTAAACTTAAATCCACTATAAAAGAATTGAAGTTTTACAATAGCGACTTAGACCACTAATATCCTATTGCTACCCACCAAGAGAAACTTACTGACACGACCATATGCAAGCTCCGAGACCACGGGCTCCTTCTTTCTTGGATTCTCTAGCAAATACAAGCACACCCCCTTGTGTTTCTTTAAGCTTTTTAGTGCAGCAACTGAATGATCATCAAGCTCTCAATAAATTCTCCTTCTTGATAATCCTAAGCATGTGTGAAAGCAACCACCTTTAGATCTCACATGAGATTTACACACACAGTAAATAGAGCAACCTCAAAAATGTGGCTAGGGTTTTCCTTTTATACTTAAGACAAAACATAAAACCCTACACGTCAAACGGACTTAGGGCTGAGTTGGAAATTTTGCAGAAAAAACAATCTGCACAACTTTCGATCGATCGAGTATAATTCTCGATCGATCAAGCCAGTTAGAATTGCACACTCAATTCTGCAGTTAACTCGATTCCAACTTTACATAAAAGACCTATACTTTGAGTAAGTCTAAACAAGACTAACATCTATTTTGATCATGGTTTGCCAACATTACAAAATAGAGTTCTAATACATTAGTTCCTAATTACTTAGAACCTAACAGGGGCCCCTGTTAACCTTGCCACCTTGCTGTGCACTACCCTAAGCTCTAACACCACTTGCTAGAATGTGAACATCTTGGAGACACTCTTTTGTTGAGAGGTTAATATAATATACAGAGATGCCACTTAACCCAAAAGTTTAAACTTAAGAGTTTAGATCTAACTATATTATTTTAATTACTCATTCTTATTATTATTATTTAATGTGTGACTTTCCTTACACATGTATGCTCAACAATAATGCATTTTTACGACAATATTAAAACATTGCTAAGCAACCTTGAAAATGGTGCAAAAAACATTGCTAAGCCAATTTGTGGAGTAATGAAATCCATATTCATTTAATATTTGCTAAATCACACCGACCTTCCCTAGAGATTTTTGAAATGACACATCCCTTCTTATGTTCTATGAAATCATACTCTTCCAAGGGGGTTAATTTCATACCAGAGGTCATTTTCGTTTGGTCAATAAAACAAAATAATTTGATACTGGTGTACTGTTTTAGGATTACTACTATTCATATTTATTTATGTAAGTATAAATTTATTAATTTTTATGTTTATCCACATAATATTGAAAATACATATATTTTATAAGCCTAAATATTTGTCTAAGCACATTAACCAATATATTAACTTAAATATCAAGTTTTTTTTTTTTTTTTTTTTTTATAGGTTTTAGTTAGCTCTACTAATAAAATTTCTAATAGTTGAATAAGAGATCTGAGATTTAATCTCCCCTTACCCTAAAAATTAATTAGTGTCTGGATTTGATAATAAAGAGTTATCATCAAGAGCAAACGCCATAAGTTAAAACTATCTCAAATAATAATAATAATAATAAGGTTTTTTTTAATATAAGAATTTTCAATTTTTTATTGTGCTACCAGAAACACATATGCACGGTTCATGCTCGGACAACCCAATATCTTTTCGGATTCATTTTAGACGAATACTGGCATTTATACTTTTTGATGGGTTTTGGATTCAGCTTGGTTCTTCTTCACCCATTCGGATTCGCAGTTGGTTCTAGGCTTTTTTTTTTTTTTTTTTTTTCTTTTTTGAAATTCTAATTGGAATACTGGGCCGGGCTAGTTATGAGTAGGTTTACAGATGGGGCCTGTGGGCTTATTTGATCCATTAATTAGTGAGACAGGTAGAAAAAAAAATTGAAGGAGGATAAATTAATTAAAATCGAAAACTAAGGGAAAAAAACAGTAAAATGAAAAAAAAAAAAAAAAAATCCAGAGGAGACTGGATAGAGTAAAAAAAAAGGGAAAACAAATCATAAGCTTAATTGGTAAAAGTTTTCCTCCAAAATAATTTGTGGTAAATTCTTCCAACATACTAAGTAGTGATTTGTAAAATTATCTATGTAACTTTTTAGTTATATGACTTATTTAATGAGCCGTATGACTTATTTAACTAATACGCATAAATAATTTTATAAATTCCAAGTAGAGGTTACATTCCTTCAAATTGGTTTAGAGAAAAACTTTGTCGAACCACATTTTAAAGAGACAACTTTCTATTTTGTTGAAAGAGAAAATCATATTAAATAAAAAAATATCTAGGGTACATAACACACCAAGCATTGAAAAAGAATATTGTGTAATGGGTATATGTATCGCCCCTTTCATGTGAAGGTGGATCTCAAAAGCATTAGACCCATCCCTATATGAAAGGGGTATTACATATACCAGTTACATCATATACCCTCTCCCAAGTATCAACCAAAAGTTGAGATCATCCCACTAGAATTGTCTCACATATTTGTGATAAAATACAATTTAGTCCCTCCAAATTTTCATGAGTTGTTAATTTGGCCTGTACAACTTTTTAATCTACATTAGGTCCTATGCAATGTTTCAAAAGCTGAGATCATCTAATTGGAATTGTATGTCCTGGCAGCCTGTTATCAATTTTATTTTGCAGAGTTTTGTTATCAATTTTATTAAAACTCGGAGCATGTAAACTATGGGCAAACAGGGAGAAACTTTAATATATAATTTATAAACTATAACATCATAATTTATATAACATTCATCACTAACAGACCCAGTTGATTCTCAAAAAAAAAAAAAAAAAAAAAAAAAGATTGAGAATGACTTAGAGCATTCACATCAGCTCGTGGAAAAGATTCCATCTATTTTACACAAAAAACCTATTTTTTCTATTTTACACTATCACTTTTACAAAACACCCACATCAGTTTATCTATTTTACCAGACTTTTCAATAAAATATTCATTCTTCATCAATTTTTTTATTATTTTCTCTAATGGTTATACTTTTTTAATTTAAACTTATATTTTAAATAAACTACCAATACCGGTGGCTCGGCGAATGGAGCCACTTGTGGTGGAGGTCCGATGGCCCACCAGATTGATGTCTCCGACTATTGTACCACCATCACCGGTGGGCCGATTGTTGTAATAGTGGCTCCGATGACCACTGCTGAATCAATGTCTCCGACCACCATATTGCTAGAATCGGTGACTGAACTGATGCTACCGAATCGATGTCTCCGATCAACAGTCATATATATATATATATATATATATATATTTTTTTTTTTTTTTTACCCAACGGTCATAATTTTTATTGTTATATCCACCAGTCATAATTTTGAAATTCAAACGATAAATTCAAACCTAACTTTAAACCCAATGGTAAATTCAAATCTAAAGGTCATAATTTTTTTAACTTTAAATCCAATGGTAAATCCAAACCTAAATTTTATATTTTTTTTAACTTTAAACCCAATGGTGGTCATATATATATATATATATATATATATATATTTGGACCCAACGGTCATAATTTTTATTGTTATATCCATCAATCATAATTTTGAAATTCAAACGGTAAATTCAAACCTAACTTTAAACCAAATGGTAAATTCAAACCTAAAGGTCATATTTTTTTTAGCTTTAAACCCAATGGTAAATTCAAACCGAGGTCTCATATTTTTTTAACTTTAAACCCAATGGTAAATTCAAACCTAAAGGTCATATTTTTTTTAACTTTAAACCCAATGGTAAATTCAAAACTAAAGGTCAAATTTTTGAAATTCAAACTCAAGTCACATTCTTGCTCTATAAATATGAGCATTTTCTCTCTAATTTCCATCCACTTCTACAAAATTATCTATTCCATTCGGTTTTTGCTCTCTCTTAATGGATTTCCATTACGACATTGATTTTATTTTTCCAAATGATGAGCCTCCATTTGACTCATCTTCTGATGATGATGAGTTGGAATTTACTCTAACTATTGCCATAGAAGAATTAAACAATGAAGGAGCATCAACATCACGTCGTCGTTCAGTTCAACCTCGCAGGTTTATTTGGCGTAATCCTTTGCAAGGTCATGACAGGCTTTTTCATGATTATTTTGCTAAAACACCAATGTATCCTCATAATGTATTTTGAAGGAGGTTTCAAATGAGTCGTTCTCTTTTTCTACGTATCCATTCAAGAGTTGAAGCTACTGAACTATACTTTGTTCAAAAAAGAAATGCGGCTAACACACTTAGGTTGTCTTCCCTTCAAAAGATGATCGCTGCAATCAGAAAGCTTGATTATGGAGTGTCGGCTGATTTCATGGATGAATACATAAGGATTGGAGAAAGAACTGCAATAAAAAGGTTAAAAAAATTTGTTAAAGCAGTAGTTTCAATCTTTTCTGAAGAGTATTTGAGGTCACCAAACAACAATGACATTGCAAGGTTGTTAGCGGTTGGCCAACACCATGGATTTCCAAGAATGCTGGGGAGCATCGACTGCATGCATTGGAAATGGAAGAATTGTCCAAGTAAGTGGAAAGGTCAATATATTGGTCATACTCGTGATTCAACAATAATTTTGGAAATCGTGGCGTCGTATGACCTTTGGATATGGCACGCATTTTTTGGGTTACCGGGGTCTCATAATGACATCAATGTCCTAGAGCGGTCTTCTGTATTTTCTGAGCTTGCTGAAGGGCGTGCTTAATTACTCGATAAATGGTAATGACTATTCGATGGGGTACTATCTTGCATATGGTATATATCCATCATGGGCAACATTTGTCAAAACAATTCCAGCACCACACGACCATAAAAGACAACATTTTGCTTCCGCACAAGAGGCGGCCAGGAAGGATGTCGAACGTGCATTTGGAGTACTTCAAGCGCGATTTGCAATTGTACGCAGGCCCGGACATTTTTTCCACCTTGAAACGCTTAAGGACATTATGATGGCATGTATAATATTGCATAATATGATCATTGAAGATGAGCGACATACTTACCTTGGAGCAAATGACTTTGATTATGATCAAATCGACGATAATGGACCCGAACCGGTGTCACATAATCCCACTTGTAACCTTATGCAGTTCATTGAACGTTATAATTCCATTAGAGATAGAGGAATTTATTCTCAACTTTCAAGCAGATCTCATCGAGCATCTACGGCAACTACAAGGCCAGTCGTAGGAATTTGGAATTTTAAATGTCTAAGTATTACTACTTTTATTTAATGTGAACCTTCGTTGGAATTTGAAATCTTCTTTCTTTATCTCAAATAGGGGTATTTAACCCCCTGCTAACAGCAGAACTATACAAAAAAATTACACTATGCAGAAAAGTAACATTATGTAGAAAAATAACACTATGCAAGTACAGCCACCTGTTGAGAAAGTGCAGAAAAATAACACTATGCAGAAAAATAACACTACGCAGAAAAATAATTAAGCAGAAAAATAACACAATGCAAGTACAGCCACCTGTTACATTGTGCAGAAATATAACACTATGCAGAAAAATAACACAATGCAAGTACAGCCACCTGTTACATTGTGCAGAAAAATAACACTATGCAGAAAAATAATTAAGCAGAAAAATAACATTATGCAGAAAAATAATACAATGCAAGTACAGCCACCTGTTACATTGTGCAGAAAAATAACATTATGCAGAAAAATAACACTATGCAGAAAAATAATTATGCAGAAAAATAACATTATGCAGAAAAATAACATAATGCAAGTACAGCCACCTGTTACATTGTGCAGAAATATAACACTATGCAGAAAAATAACACAATGCAAGTACAGCCACCTGTTACATTGTGTAGAAAAATTACACTATGCAGAAAAATAATTAAGCAGAAAAATAACATTATGCAGAAAAATAATACAATGCAAGTACAGCCACCTGTTACATTGTGCAGAAAAATAACACTATGCAGAAAAATAACACAATGCAAGTACAGCCACCTGTTACATTGTGCAGAAAAATAACACTATGCAGAAAAATAATTAAGCAGAAAAATAACATTATGCAGAAAAATAATACAATGCAAGTACAGCCACCTGTTACATTGTGCAGAAAAATAACATTATGCAGAAAAATAACACAATGCAAGTACAGTCACCTGTTGAGAAAGTGCAGAAAAATAGCATATACAACCAATAAAATCAGCAACCAATAAAATAGCATATTTACATTTAAATAGCATTTACAACCAATAAAATCAGCAAGTACAACCACCTTCAACAGAGACATTGCTTCACCCAAAACAGAATGACAAGAACAGAATCACAAATTAAATTGAATAATCAAGTGCTATTGTTCGTGCACAATACAAAATTTACAACATTTCATCTATTTCCTTCCACATGTGAAGACTAAAAAAATATATCTAACATGATTAGGGATTGAATAATCATGTTCCTTGCACAAGTAAATACTACAAAAGAGATGTCTAACATCAAATCATCTATGTCAACTATGTGCTAGTATCTTTGCACTATACAAAAAATTACTTGATTAGATATTGTCAATAATAATATTCCATTATGATGGATATTTAGAACTTAACCTCTCCAAGATTTCCAAACGACGTAGACGAATATATTCTTTCTGCTCAGGATCCATGGTTCTTGTATCTTTCATCATAAGTTCATCTTTCATTTTCCTCTTTTCTACTTCGTTCTTCTCTTCCTTGATATGAATCAACTCTCTTCGTTCTTCGGATGCAATGCGCATTGCCTCTCTTCGTTCTTCGGATGCAATGCTCATACTTTCCTTTTTCTCCTCATGCATTCTTCTCTTTTCTTCCTTAATTTCGTCCAATTGAGAGGAAAGCATTGGGACCACGTCATCACAATTCCTTCTTTTCTTTAATTTCTTCTTTTCGGCCTTCTTGCCTATGGGTCTCTCTAAGGTTTCACCGGAGTTCACCTCATCATTATCTTCATCTAGATTTATTGAGCTTGCAAAAGTATGACAAGATTGTGTGGCTGGTTGTACAGCTAGTTGTGTGGCTGGTCGTTTTTTGCGGGCCTTCAAAGTATCTCTTAGAATCAACCACTTAACTTCATTCCTCAAAATTCTCCAACAATGTTCCAATTGAAATGCAATTTTGCAATTATTTTGATACATAGCTTTTGCATCTTCAATCTACAAAAGTAAAAAATTGAAAATAATGAGAATCATAAAACTAAAAGTGTTTTGATGTACAACATATATTAGATGTTGAGTTGAAATACCTTGTCATGCTCAGTTTTACCACTTTCATTCCTATTCTCAATTTGGGCCAAGCATCCACAAAACTTGTTGGTATCCTTTTGAATTGTTGACCACCGACTATTTAAAGAATCCCTAGTGCGGTTAAATTTCTTGTCATTGTAGAAGGTGAACCAAATTCTCTCCCAAAATGTTGTGTGTTTTTGGTTTGTCGATGTCACGGCATCTAAGCTAACATTGAGCCATGCCGATACTAGCTTAATGTCTTCATCTACGATGAAATTGATTCCCCGTTGACCTCTCTTAGTAGTTGATTTTTTTGCAATGGGGCGTATAGATTGTCCCATTTCAGCTTGGGGTGGAGATTGATGGACATTCACGTTTGAATGCGGAGTAGACATCAAAATACTACTGTCAAAAGACTCAAAACCTTGTTCATTGTCTTGTAAAATGTCAAGGAAGAAGGGATTTTGATTTTGTGAGTCCATCACCTAACAAACACCAAAGTAATTCAAAAGCAGCACTAATAAGCAACAAAATTGAAAACAAAAAGGAAAAGATATTGTTTAACATAGATTTCACAGTATAACTTGTTAGTTTTTAGACCCCTTAAAACACAATTGGATTAACCTAGGAATTTAGCCAAGTTGTTACTTAGTCAAATTAATTAAATCTAGGTTAACACAATCAAATAATCATATCAAGTAAAGTAGCGAAAATATAAATAACACAAGATATGATCACCTAGGAAACCAAACCGGTAAAAACCTGGGGAGAATTTAATCTAGCTATCCTCAAGGTAAACTTGAATCCACTATCTTGAAGGAAACCTACCTAAGTTTATGTGAAGGAAACCTCCTCAAAGATCTCATAAGAGATTCACAAAAACCGCAATATGAGCAATACTAAAACGTGGCTAGGGTTTCCCTTATATACCTAGGGTAAATTAGAAACTCAAAACCAATTAAAACACTTAGGGCTGAGTTGGAAATTCTAATTAAAAAACGTTAGACCCGATTTTCGATTGATCGAGCCTAAGCTTCGATCGATCGAAATGGGCTGAAACTGTTTTTTAATTTGCACAGTAGTTTAATCCAACTTTACTTTACAACAAAGAACCAACTTTGAGCAATTCTAAAACAACTTAAATTCATTGTTTTGACCATGGTTTGCCAACAATACAAATTAGGATTCTAAATACATAAAACCTAAGTCTTTAGAACCTAACATAACTCGCTGAAAACACAAAGGTAAACAGTATGGGATCTATAATAGAGCTTCTCCATCCTTCAAAAACTAAAAAAAAAAACCTCACGAACTAAGAAAATGAACACAAGAATTTGATCAAAGAACACCAACCGTCCCTATTGACACATGATCCATCCATGTCCAAAACACTAACATTATCAACAAAACTCTCAACTCTCAAGTTAAACCCATATGCATTTGTACTTATATTAACACAGAATCAAGGAAACTCACAGGCAATACAAGAACCAAAATTCATTTAACTGCACAGAGTTAATCAAATTCCACAATCACAACCAAGCACCCTTATGGGCTAATTCATTGACCAATTCATGTACAAACACAAGAAAATCAAACCTCAAAGCAACATAAATCAAAACCAAAACCCTCACTTTCAACCCCACCAACAAAACACAAAAAAGAAAACCAATAAGAAAAATACAAACACAATCCTTCAGCTTTAAGATAAAACCCACATGGAATTCAACCTCAGAAATAATAAGTATTCAACAGAATTCAAAAATAAACCAAAATTTAAACCAATTTCCCACAAATTATTCTCAAATGAAAAACTAAAAAAAGACTTTGATTTTATCAAATTTGGCTTGCAAAAGAGAGATAGAAAGACAGCCAGTTAGCTATACTGTTTGCAACCTATAAGATTAGTCTTAGAATAAAAAAAAAAAAATCAAAGATTAGTCCTAGATTACAATTGCTCGAAAGGTAGAGACATACTAGGCAATTCTTTCATGGCTAACAAACAGTATATATTTCTCAAGTATATCCCAAAGAAATTGTAAAACGAATATCAAGATTATCTTCCACTAAATGTTCAAATAAAACAATTTTTTTCACCAGTTGAACATCCAAATACATAAATAGCAAAACTCTAGACAGAACTGAGAGCATCTTTTACCTCTAAGTAGTGGGTGTCCAAGTCAACAGCTGCCCGTTGCTCAGGAGATTTGGCCCGTAAGAAACGGATTGCAACAGATAAAGTTTTTAGATCAAGCTGCAAGAATCAAAATAATTTGAGCATCTTTTTGAGGAATAAGTTACTTGCAAAATTATGTAACCGAACATAATAAATTTATATCGTTGAAAATTTTACAATAATTTATCGCTACAATAATTTATATAGTTTTCTTATTAAAACATAAGAAAACTATGAACATCAAACACTCCTTACAGTAGTTTATAACTAAGTATATACCCTGTTCAATCAATCCAAAAACAGGGAGAAATAGAAATTTAATACAAGTTAAAAAAAATCCAAATTCTGAAAAACACTCCCTACACACAGGGAAACTAATCCCTATCAAAAGACAAAAAATTTAATCAAATATAAATACACACAAAATCTGAAATGCTAATAAATTCCATAAATTCCATAAAATAAAAAAATAAAATAAAAAACCCCCAAACGACCAAACCATAAAAAATTTGAAACAAGAAACCCTAAAAAAAATTAGTTTAGAGAAACTCCCAAGAATATTGCTTGAAATCAAAAAACAAAAAAACCCTAAAATCTCAATGAGAAAAACCCATACCTTTTTAGAGAAATTAGCCCCAAAGTCTGTCAATAGAGAAGATTTCGTCTGTCAATTGATCCACCCTTCTCACGGGGCTGCAAAACTCCCAAACCGATCACGTTATTATTTCCGATGGTGATGAGAATGAGAAAAAGTTTCAGACTGTAAATATGAGAGGAAGAACTCAGGAGGGAGAGAGAAGGAGAGACTTGAGAGAGGCGTTGGTGTGCTCAGTGAGAGGAGAGAGAAAAAAAAGAGCGAAAATGAAGTTTTTATACCGTACAGATAATATTATTTTTTTAAGGGATAAACGAGCTACAGTAACCGTGTAAATATACATGGTTACTATAGCTCATGAAAAAATATATACGCTTTTACACAACTTTACACCCACTGATGTGGGTGTTTTTTTGTTCAAAATGTGTAAAACTTGCACCTTTTTCTATTTTAGAAGAGTTTACATTAGCTGATGGGGATGCTCTTACAGTATATTACTAGGGATACTAACTTGATAGAACGAAAAAAAAAAAAAAAAGTACTGAATTAAAAAACTAGGGTGCTACAAATTATTTGCTCCAAATCCAATGTTACAAATCATAAACTTGGCAAACTATGATGGCAATCTCCATGAAAAGTCATCAACCATGTGCACCTGTGCATGTCCACTGTAAGAAGATAAATTCCAACACAATACTAAGCTTTGGATCTCAAATAATGATGATGTGGTGAGTGCGGTCTTTCCAAACAGTTAAAACAACTTAATTTGTAAATTAAGGCTGTTTGGTACATCATTTTAAACATATGTTTTCAGTTTTTAAACACATGTTTTCAGTTTTTAAACAACATTTCACACATTTTCACACATTTTTTTTACCCACACGTATTAAACAGGCCCTAAGTATCAACTTTTATTTTTGTGGTGGGCCTTTTTCGCAACTGCAGGATGGGCTGCCTCTTGTCATGCTATGGCTTAATGGTTCTAGGTAGGAGAGTCTGGACCAACTTGATAACAACACACCCCAAGCCGGCTTGTGCACAAACTAAAACCCCTTTGCTAAAACTTTGGTCAAATGCTCATGGCAGAGGAAATTGTTACAAAAAATTTATTGTAGGCAGGCGTAATATGACAATAATAAAGAGAATATACTTACTGTCAGCCAGAAAATAGGAAATACCAAATCATGATTTTAATAAAGGAAGAAGTAATGCAGCAATAATAACAATAAGAAACAAAGGAAATCACAGTAATGCTTGATTGGTAAAATGGAGGAAGAACGGTCAGTCTGCCATGCTTGATTTCCACTTAGTTTATTAATTCTCATTTCAAATGTATCTAGATTTGTGGCATTTGATATTGAAATAGGAATAGATCCAGTAAATTGGTTGTCACCAAAGATAAATACTTTGATATTTGGTAGAGTGATACCAATGTTGAATGGAAGAGACCCTTGGATTTGATTTTCAAATACAGCAAAAGTCAATAAAGAAGAGAGATTGTACATTAAGTGAGGAATGGTTCCAGAAAACCTATCATATTGCACACTAAAAAAAATTGAAAGTTTCATCAATTGACCAAAAGAATTAGGGATACTCCCACCAAAATTATTAAAAGTTGCAGAGAATCCTCTTAAAAATGATAAGTTCTCGAAAAAAGGTGAGACAGTTCCTGTAAGATTATTCATATGAATAGAAAAGAATTGGAGCTTTGTCATGGAGGTAAGCGTAGTAGGAATTTCTCCTACCAATTGGTTATAACCAACACGAAGGGCGACAAGTAGGGACAGACCCAGGTGGGGGCCTAAGGGGGCCTGAGCCCCCGCTGGGCCCAAAAAAAATTTTTTTGAGCAAGTAAAATTAAAAAAAATAATAATAAAAAAAAAAAAGACTTGGGCCCCCCTATCCCAGCCGACCAGCCTAGTCAAGAGCCTTGAGCCCATGTAAGTCCAAAAAAAAAGGTAAAAAAGAAAAAAACAAAACAAAACAAAACAAAAAAAAAAAAAAAAAACAAAAAACAAAACAAAACAAAACAAAACCCAGTAAAAGAAACCAAATGGAGCAAAACAACAAGCAAAAACGAAGGAAAAAAGAAAAGAAAAGAGAGAGACCCATCGCAGACCCAGTCACGCCGCCACACGTGAGAGAAACCCATCGCAGACCCGTCCCTATCTCAACTGTTGGCGTCGCATACCCAAATGGGAAACGGCCACACCAACGCCACCACCATCGCCACGCGAGACCCATTTTGCTGCCGGTTGCTCGATCTACCCAGCCTAGCTTCATTGCTCCAACCTTCACAGTTCACAAGTATTTAATGTATCCTTTTCCTTTCCTTCAAAACCTAATATAATATTTGTGAATCTCTGTGCTTGTGGACTTGTGGTTGTGGTGTTTGTGTTTTTACCGATGAGTGTTGAACTGAGTTGGTGATTGTGAATTGAATCTGTGCTTGCGGTTTTTTTTTTTTTTTTTTTTTTTGGTGGCTTTTTGGCTTTGTGACTCTCTATCACTCTATGTTTGTGACTCTCTCTTATATTATATAGATGAGAGAGAGAGAGAGAGAGAGAGTAGAGTTTGTAGAGATTTCAGATTAGAGAATATATTAGTGTTGTGTTTGACTGTTTGTTCTTTGTTAACCGATGGTTGGGCAATAACAGGGATAAGTGACAGAAAAAAAAAATGTAAAGTTAGGAAAAGTTTTTTGGAGCTAGTGCAATAAAATCATAGTATCGATAGTGGGATTGGGTGAGTCCGTGAGTGTCAAAAATATGGAGACAAGACAAAGACAAAGAGATAGATAAAGACAAAGACCAAAGACAAAAGACAAAGACAAAAACAAATCATATAATATAGAAAATTTTCACACAAATTTAAGAAAATACCAGTGATTCACTTGCGCATATTGTTTACTCATAATGCTAAGTTAGATAAATTTATAAATTGAAAAGAAGTGAGAAATACTAAATTTATAATTAAATGCATCATGCATATTACCTAGATTCTAGTATTTGTCTTTAGTTAATAAAAACAACCGTTTGTGAGATAATATATATGATTCTTATTTTATTTGTAGATCATGAAAAAATCAACTACAATGTTTGATTTTTTTCAAAAGAAAAGATTCAAATTCTTCAAAAGTCAACGTAGGATTGCCAACAACTAATGTTGCTATTCCAATTCCAGAAAATGTGAATGTTCCAATTCTAGAAAATATTCATTCTCCAATTCTGGAAAATGTCGATGTTCCAATCCCAAAAAATATTCATTTCCTAATTCCAAAAAATGCCGATATCCCAATTCCGGAAAATAACCATTTCTCTCATACACAATTTCAAAAAGTTGATCTTGATTCTTTGGATTATGATCCCGAAGCACGCAAACAAATATAAGAATATCATAATAATCAACGTGATGAAATTCAACAAGCTTACATTAAAAATAGTCTGCACCAACCTCGTCTAGAGAAATACAACTAAAGTGAAAAACACAATCGTAGCTTTCAAGCTTCTTGGTTTGAAAATTATTCAACATGGCTTGAATATTCTCCTACGAAAGATGCAGCTTATTGTCAACCTTGCTTTGTCTTTCATAATCCAAATGGGGTTGTGGGACAAAATACATTCACTATTGGTGGATTTTGTTGGTAGAAACAATAGTGTTTCATGTCTTTCGTTTTTGTTGATAGATGATTGTATCTTAATATATTAAAAAACAATGATTTTTTGGTATTTGTTTTGGTTGATAGTTTATTAATACTATATGGATGTGTATTTGAAATTTTTTTTTTTCGCTTATCTCCCCTCCCCCCCCCCCCCCTCCAGCTTGAAATCTTGGGTCCATCCCTGGCAACAAGGTTGTAGTAACCAAAAAAATTGCTTGGAATTTCCCCCTGTATTGTGTTATTGTACAGTTCTAAGACTACCAATCTAGTCAAATGACCAATTTCTGGAGGGATTTCATTATGAAGTTTGTTGTTTTGTAGGCTTAGATTCCTAAAAAAACTTAAATTCCCAACATATGGAGATATAGAGCCTGCCAGTTCTAGAGATTGCAAGTTCAATACGGTGAACCTTTGGTGTCAGCGACCACATGTAACCCCTTACCATTGACAAAAGTGGATGTTGTCATTCCAAGAGCTCATAACCCTGAGAGGATCATGGATTATCTTGGCTTTGAACTCAAGCAATGCCAACTAGTCCGTCTCATTATTCCCGCTGACCACCGAGGTGAGTAACAAGCCAAACCATCCGAGAAGAATAATAGCATGCATGCAAAAAGATGAGGATGCTGGAGCTAAACTCAGGCTTGAAGAAATCCACATGTAAGAGCACTTGCAACAGTGGAGCTTAATAGCTATATAACTATTTTAGCTCCACCAAAACACCAAAAAGAAGCATGCAGCAGTGGAGCTATACTTAGTTTTTTTAGCTTCATTGCTACAATGCACATCTATAGATAGATGTGCACTATAACTGAGAGCTAAACAAAAAAAAAAAAAAAAATTTTTACTCCTGACCCTATTAAAATAATAAAAATGGTTCTCTCTCTCTCAGTCACTCCGTGCCTCTCTTTCTCTCTCTCTCTCTCTCTCTCTCTCTCTCTCTCAGTACTGAAGCTCTCATCATCTTTCAAAACTCTCTCAACATCACTCTCTCAAGATCCCTTATTCACCGCCACCGGCCCGACTCATCCTCAATGTTGTCGCCACTGAAGCTCGACGTCACCGACCCACCAGCCGTCCTAAGCTGCCAATCACCTCAGACCCACTTCTCTTTCGTCTTCTCTCTCTCTCCGTTTTTAGCTCCGATCGGGTCCCACGTTACCCGACTCACCTCAAATTGGAGCATTTCGTTTTGCTTTGGACTCATCATCACTGTTTATGATCACTGATCAATGATTGATGCTGGTCTCGTCGACCAGTACCGAATCAGATAGAGCATCAAGCATGGGTTTTGATTTAGTTGTGTTGATTTTTCTGGGTTTTTGTTTTGTTCTTCTTCACTGGTTTTGATGGGCACGGTTAGGTTGTGGTTGTGTAGTGATTTTTATGGGTTTGATGGTGGTTGTGGTGGTGTGTTGGTGGTTGAATGAAATATTATTTTATTGTAGTGTTTATATTATTTTATTGTGTTAAAAGGTAAAATAGCTCCACTGCTGTAGAGTGTGAGAAGGTAAAAAAGATAAAGTGATTTTTTGTATAGCTAAAAAGCTAAAAATTTAGATTCACTGCTGTGGATGCACTAATGTGATTGTTGGAGCATTTTAATGTTAAATAATTAAAATGAATGAATGTTATAACATAAATGTAAATATGTAAGAGTGAATATGGAAGATGAGGAGTTAGTGAAAATGTTTAATCCCACATTGAAAAGGAGAGAGACTATTTTATTCTTTTTAATTATGGAGATTAATGAGCTAACATGAATTGTCTCAGAAATTGGGCTAGATACGTGCGCAAGGGGGAGGTGAAGGGTGGAGGTATCAAAATTGGAAATGAATCAGCCTCTTGGATCCTCCTACTTGACAACCCATTTAGAATAATTACCATATCCGTTGGTGAGTAAATGGCCTAAATTAATACTCCATTTTTATTATAGACAATGAAGAGCCATTAACCCACTTAATGGACTATCCGTTTGGGCTTATTCATTCTTCAGAAACTCCTTATCTCACCATTAATTATGTAACTCCAACCTATCATATTAATATCTAACAATTAATCTTGTAACACCCACTACATCAGAATAACAAACCTAATTAAATCAAAATAAATTGGGTAGTAATTTCATGAGACCCATTGAGCTTATAAATAGACTCATTCAGACTCAATACAAGTTACTGCAATATACAATACACAAAAAAAAAAAAAAAATAGAGAGGTTATTGGCAAGGCAGGGTGTTCTTTCTAGTGGAGATTTGGGCTTGAACACTTTGTGTAGAGGTTGTTTTAGCCAAACGACACTTGTTGGGCTGTTGTATCCTGAGGGAGACAAGTCAGAGAAGGTCTGCACCGGTTACAAAATTTAGCCAACCAAGGGTTTGAATCTCCTTAAAGGGAGCGAGTATCGCGTCTCAGTCCGAATAGTGTTGTGTAATTTCTTTCTTTACATTAATAATATTCAGAAGTATTATTCAGTTTCTCGTTGTGTTATTTCCATTATTATTGTATTTGCACCAACAATTTTAAGGAGATTCAAACATGGAGCCTACATAAGAGAAACCAAATGAGCCTGTTGGAGATCTCAACAAGCCCTTTCGCTTTAAGGGAGCCCACTTCAAGAGGTGGAAAGGAAAGGTCCTCTTCTACTTGAGTCTTCTCAAAGTCTCCTACATCCTCACTGACAAGAATCCATCAAAAGTTCCTACCGATGAGATGAGTGAGGGAGAATATAGTCTCCATCAAGAAAAAATAGATAAGTATACAAAACATGAATATAATTGTCGTTCTTATCTTTTGAATTGTCTTGCCGGTCATTTCTATGATTATTATGATACAACTTATAATTCTGCCAAGAATATTTGGAAAGCTTTACAAAGCAAGTATGATACTGAGGAGGCTGGTGCAAATAAGTATGCTGCTAGTAGATTTTTCCATTACCAAATGGTGGATGGAAAATCAGTGGTGGATCAAGCACAAGACTTCCAAATGATTGTGGCAGAATTGAGATCTGAAGGCATAAAGATTGGAGACAATTTGGTGGTAGCTGGCATAATTGATAAACTACCACAATCTTGGAGGGAGTTCCAAAAATCTTTGCGGCACAAACAAAAGGAGACATCCTTGGAGACTTTGATCACATGCTTCCGTGTGGAGGAGGAGGCTAAAGAACAAGATGCACTCATGACACAAGAGAGCAATGGTAATTCCACCATAAAGGTAAACCTTATTTCATCCAATAATAATATGCCCAAAAATCATTTTCTTAGAAATGTTCAATTGAAGCCTAAAAAAAGAGCCTTTAAAAATAATAATAGACCTCAAGGAAGGGGAAACCCAAATAAAAATTACAATAAGAACCAAGGACTCCCTTCACAAGATCAATTTAATAGATCTTGTTTTGTCTATGGCAAAAGTAGGCATATTGCTCAATTTTACAAATTTCGAAAACGTGAATCTGTCCGGCAGGCTAATGTAACCGAAGAGCCGGCTATGATTACAGACATCAATATGGTGCAGTATGTTGAAGGGTGGTGGGCAGATTCTGGTGCTAATAAGCACGTTTGCTATGACAAAAATTGGTTCAAATTGTACACTCCTTTTGAAGAAGAAAAAACTGTTATGCTTGGTGACTCTAGCAAAACCAAGGTTCTTGGGAGTGGTGAGGTTGAATTGAAATTCACTTCTAGACGTGTGCTAACATTGAAAGATGTTCTTAACACTCCGTCCATAAGGAAGAATTTGATGTCAAGATTTTTGCTTAACAAGGGTAGCTTCAAGCAAACTATGGAATCTGATAATTATGTAATCACTAAAAAGGGATTAAATTGAATGTGATGGAATGTTTAAATTGAATGTTGAGAATAATAAAGCATCTACCAGTTCAGTTTATATGCTTTCTTCTATTAATTTTTGGCATGCTCGTTTGTGTCATATAAATAGTAGATATGTGGGAATCATGAGTAGTTTAGGATTAATTCCAAGACTGTCAAAAGATTTTGAAAAATGTGAAACTTGTAGTCAAGCTAAGATAACAAAAAAGCCTCATAAAAGTGTTGTAAGAAATACCGAATTGCTTGAGTTAATTCACTCCGATTTATGTGAATTTGAGGGAATTTTAACTCGTAGAGGAAATAGATATATCATCACTTTTATTGATGATTTCTCAAAATATACAACTATTTATTTGTTTGAAAATAAAAGTGATGCTTTTGAAAATTTTCAAGATTTTTTAAAAGAAGTTGAAAATCAATTTGGTAGAAAAAAAATAAATAAATAAGAAGTGATAGGGGCCGTTAGTATGAATCAAGTGCATTCAACTCATTTGTTCAGTCTTTAGGAATTATCCATCAAACTATTGCACCATATTCACCTGCTTCTAATGGTGTGGTTGAAAGAAAAAATAGAACTTTAATTGAGTTAACAAATGCCATGTTAATTGAATCTGGTGCACTTTACATTTTTGGGGTGAAGCTATTTTAACTGCATGTCATGTTTTGAATAGGGTGCCACATAAAAAGTCACACACCACACCTTTTGAGATGTGGAAAGGACATAAGTCAAATTTAGGATATTAGAGAGTATGGGGTTTTCTTGCATATGTAAGGCTTACTAACCCTAAAATGCCTAAATTAGGTATAAGAGCTACTACCTGTGCTTTTCTTGGTTATGCGATTAATAGTGCAGCCTATAGATTTTTTAATCTTGAAAACAAAATAATTTTTGAATCTGGTGATGCAATTTTTCATGAAGAAAAAATTTCTTTTAAATTGAAAAATAGTGGGGGTGAAGAAAATATTTTGTCACAACCTAGTTCTTCTACTTCACATTTACAAAATCAAGAAAATTTTGAAATGGATCCTAGAAGAAGTAAAAAAGCTAGAGTTGAAAAGGATTTTGGTCCTGATTATTATGTTTTTAACATTGAGGAAAATCCTCAAAATTTAAAAAAGGCTTTAACATCACCTGATTCTATATTTTGGAAAGAGGTTGTAAATGATGAAATGGAATCTCTAATTTCTAATAGAACTTGGAAATTAGTAGATCTTCCATTGGGCTGTAAGATCATTGGTTGTAAATGGGTCCTTAGGAAAAATTTGAAACCGGATGGATCAATAGATAAGTTTAAAGCTAGACTTGTTGCAAAAGGCTTTAAACAGAAAGCTGATCTTGATTTCTTTGATATATTTTTTCTGGTAACAAGAATTACATCTATTAGATTGTTAATTGCTATTGCAGCAATTTTGATTTGAAAATTCATCAAATGGATGTAAAAACTACTTTTCTAAATGGGGACCTAGAGGAAGAGATTTATATGGATCAACTCGAAGGCTTTGTAAAGCCTGGACAAGAAAGCAAGGTATGTAAGCTAACAAAATTCCTATATGGCTTAAAACAAGCACCTAAGCAGTGGCATGAAAAGTTTGATTCCTGCATAATTGAGAATGGTTATAAATCAAATGAATGTGATAAATGTATTTATTCTAAATCATGGAATAATTTACATGTTATTATTAGCCTCTATGTGGATGATATGTTGATTTTTAGCTCAAATATGCATGTTATAAATGAGACAAAAAATATGCTTAAAAGCCATTTTGATATGAAAGATCTTGGTGAGGCTAATTTTATTTTTGGCATGAAAATAACAAAAGCATGTGATAGAATATATCTTGATCAATCACATTATGTTGAGAAAATATTGAGAAAATATAATTTTCATGATCACAAAAGTGTAGCTACTCCTTTTGATTCTAGTGTTCATTTATTTCCTGTAAATAATGATGATGAGATTTTTAATCAAAAGGATTATGCTAGCATCATTGGTAGTTTGTGTTATGCTATTGATTGTACTAGACCTGACATTGCATATGCAGTAGGAGTGCTTAGTAGATTTACTAACAAGCCTAGTAAAGATCATTGGCTAGCTATTGAGCGAGTCATGAGATATTTAATTGGTACCAAAAACTATCGCTTATTTTATAAAAAGTACCCTGCTATGATTAAAGCTTTTAGTGATGTCAATTGGAATACTTTGTCAGGAGATTCTCTCTCTACCACTGGTTATATTTTTACCTTAGGTAGTGGTGCTATTTGTTGGAAATCTAAAAAGCAAACAATAATTTCTAATTCAACAATGGAAGCTGAATTAATAGCATTAGCTTCAGCTAGTGAAGAGGCAAATTGGCTTAGAGATTTGTTATATGAAATTCCACTTTGGGAAAAGCCAATAAAACCTATATTAATTCATTATGATAGCATTGCCGCAATTGGTAGAGTTAAAAACCATTACTACAACGGTAAATCCAGACCTATAAGAAAAAAGCACAGTACCGTGCAATCTTATTTGAATAATGGCATCATAACTATGGATTATATTAAATCTAATGATAATCTTGCAAATCCATTTACCAAGACCTTAGCAAAAGATAGAGTCTGGAATACATCGAGGGGGATGGGACTAAAGTCCATAAAACCATGAGCCATGTATGAGGATACCCAATCCAAGGACTAGAGATCCTAAGAATTCGATTCAATGGGAAAAACGAATCATACGATGGTTGTAAGAAATGCACAATTTATTTTTTAATTATTTATTTTGTAAATAATTTTTTAATTGTTCATCCCTATGATGTAAGTGCATTTATCATGTAATGTGGAGAGGTTGAGTAAAAAACGCTTAATGAAATTTGTAGCTCGTATGAGTGGGGTGTCAAAATTACAGGAGCACCCTTGACAAAATTTCACCTATGTAAATGTGGGGGTGGGGCCACTCCTTATGAGATTTGGACTTAATCTCAAATACACTCATGAAACCGAGATCAGCACACAGCCGTAAAGTGCTAGCTATAAAAGCTCATGTCAACACCTGCGTTGTTATGTATAAGCAGTGACGCTTAATTTCCCTAAAACAATCCTAGTTCAAGTCGGAGACCACTATGACTCTAGAGTTGAGATCGCTGTTTTACTAAGTGAAGGCTCAATGCAGAGCACACCTTCATGATACATAGTGACCCATCTTTGCCCGGTAATCTCTCGTTAACTAAAATTTAATATTAAAATGAGTGGGGGATTGTTGGAGCATTTTAATATTAAATAATTAAAATGAATGAATGTTATAACATAAATGTAAATATGTAAGAGTGAATATGGAAGATGAGGAGTTAGTGAAAATGTTTAATCTCACATTGAAAATGAGAGAGACTATTTTATTCTTTTTAATTGTGGTGATTAATGGGCTAACATGAATTGTCTCAAAAATTAGGCTAAATACGTGCGCAAGGGAAAGGTGAAGGGTGGAGGTATCAAAATTGAAAAAGAATCAGCCTATTTGTTAATGGATCCTCCTACTTGACAGCCCATTTAGAGTAATTACCCTATCAGTTGGTGAGTAAATGACCCAAATTAATACTCCATTTTTATTATAGACAATGAAGAGCCATTAACCCACTTAATGGACTATCCGTTAATGGACCAACAATTAATCTTGTAACACCCACTACATCAGAATAATGGACCTAATTAAATCAAAATAAATTGTGTAATAATTTCGTGAGGCCCATTGAGCCTATAAATAGACTCATTCAAACTCAATCCAAGTTACTGTAATATACAATACAATAGAAAAAAAAAAAAAAACATAGAAAGGTTATTGGCAAGGAAGGGTGTTCTTTCTGGTGGAGTTTTGGACTTGAACACTTTGTACAGAGGTTGTTTTAGCCATACGACACTTGCTGGGCTGTTGTATCCTGAGGAAGACAAGTTAGAGAAAGTCTGCACCGGTTACAAAATTTAGCCAACCAAGAGCTTGAATCTTCTTAAAAAGAGCGAGTATCGCACCTCAGTCCAAATAGTTATGTGTAATTTCCTTCTTTACGTTAATAATATTCAGAAGTGTTATTCAGTTTCTCGTTGTGTTATTTCCATTATTATTGTATTTGCACCAACAGGAAGGTTGGGTATATTTTTTGGAATGTTACAACTTTATATTGTCTTGAGAGGGCTAATTTGGCTGTATAGCAGCTAAAGAAGAAGCAAATATATAGCACGGGAAAGGATGAAATTAGTGCAAGAACTTGAGTGATGTTCAGACCCAGTATTCCAAAATTGCAAGAATAAGATTGATATTAACGTAAGAGGCATATTGAACCTCAAAGTCTCAAATTGTAGACGGAAGTAGAAAACTCTGCCCTAGCTTTTGTAAAAGTCCCATGATGGGATTGACAAGAAGTTGTAGAGTTAGTGACGCGGGTTTTGATTTTTAAGGTCAACGTATCATTTCAATAGGTGCGAGAAAAAAATTGTGAAGAAATTTATGTTCGTAAGTGTGATGATTGGCGAGTTTATAAAAGTCTATTTGTTTTTTAAAAAATATTTTTATTGGCGTACTAGAAATAAAAAATTTTCACAAGTGTTATGATGGTAATATTTTTTTAATTCCTTTAAAATTTAAAATAAGACATTTTTTTTTGGGAAATAACAATTAAATAATAAGTATTTAACTTTCTTATTATAATTTTTTTGAATAAAATATTGTTTTGGTTTCTAAATTTTATATGAATTTATAAAGTAGAATGTTAAAATTAAATAACTATCATCTCACTGAAGTTTATATATGAAAAATGTTTCACTTAAAAGTTATCACCTTGAATTTCAATTTGTGTCGAGTCGGTCTTGTTTATTACAATGGTTATTACTTATTACTATGTTCTGTTTTTTCATTTTTCAGAATAAAGCCAAGTTAGTACGAAAGCAAAGGTTTAATTTAAAGCCAGTTTTTTTTTTTTTTGGTGGTAGTGAAACGTTTTCTCATTTATGCGGCAAACTGTTCCACTATACCCAGTTTGGTCAAATTGTCCCCTACACGATTTATAACTTTCTAAAAATCCAGAGTTGGTGTAACAGCTATGAAGCATGGGTGCGTTTTCGAATTCAGGTGCAGGTGCGGATACGGGTGTGAGACTCGGCAATTTTTGAAAAAATAAGGTGCAGGTGCGGCGGGGTGCGGCAATTAAAACATTATTAAAAATATTTTTATTTATATTTTCTATATATTGCTAAGCATACCTTTTCACATTATATAAACATATATCAAATTTAAGAGTAATAGTAGATAATAACTAAGACATGATGTTCATAAATTTATACCCAAGTCACAACACACAACATTACAGGCAACTTATATAAATTAAAAAAAAATCAAATCACAATGAGTAATAGAGCATGTGAGAGTATAATGGAGGATGAGAAACTGAGAATGAGAGCTTTGATACCTCAGTTGAGAGTTGGATCAGTGAGCTTGAGAGTTGAAACTTGAAACCGAGTGATGGAGATGGTGGAGAGAGAGAGAGCAGAGAGGCAGTGAGTGAGTGTGTGAATGAGACTTTGAAATTGTCTTAGGCTCTAAGTATGGGTCTGTGAGAGAGAGGGGAGACGGAGAGCAGAGAGGGGAGGTAGAGAGCACAAAGTCGAGAGGGAGAGGAAAGCAAAGATCGAAAAACAAAAGGTTAGAGAGTTTAGAGTTTTCTGTTTAAAGCTTGGGTTGAAATGGTGCGTTTTGCACCTTTTTTTTTTTCTTTTTTGAATTTCGGCCTAAATCAGCCGTTTCAGAGGTTTCGCCTGATACAACCCGAGTTGGTGTGAATCAGCCCGATTTAGTGTGAATCAGCGCAAATTGGCCCGAGTTTGAGCCGCATCGGCACGAGTTGTGCTAAAAAAAAAAAAAAAAAGCTAGATGCGGCCTGACGCGGCAGCAGCATCCCTCGCATGTCGCCGCATCGGACGCAGGTGCGGCTCCTCTGGAGCTGCGTCCGTGCTTCCCACATAGGTCTTCTTTGTCATGCCATAAGTTCTCTAGCTTCTTCCTTGCGAGAAGGAACGTATATCCAATACAAGGTATATTTTTCCCTTCCTTACAGGCGTGTCATCTAATCAAGAGTTGGTGTAACAAGAGGTCTTCTCTGTCATAACCATAAGTTCCCTGGCTTCTTCCTTTTAGGTGTGTCATCTAATCAAGTTATTTCTTCGTATAAATCTGTAGCGGAGTTGGTGTAACAAGGACAGGTCTTCTTTTTCATGCTATAAGTCTGGCTTTGGTTTCTCGCTATCACACACTGGTGTACCATGAAAGATGTCACCGTGAAGAATCTAATCATTTGAATTTCCAACCCACACAACTTTTTTCCCTGTTTTTTTTTTTTTTTGGTGTTGCGATTCACTGAACAATATTCCTTGGCCTATTACTCATTCAGCTAACTTAATTAATGTCCCAATATTTCCTTTGAACGATCATTCAAAGTGACACAGATGGAAGATATTATCATTATTCCCACTGTTGTAGAGGGTAATCTAGATATGTTTGAATCTTTGCCACCAAAATTAATTTCAATGAAACTTGCTAAGCTTTCCTCCCCTAAACTTTTAACGATCATTCAAAGGGAATTTTGTGTTTGTAGATAATATGAAAGAAAGGGATTTAAGAGCTGGATTATTATACATCATGCTGTAGAGACTATTGAGGAAGAAATTGAAAAAAGTTTCAAGGATCTCAATGAAATGAAATCATATGATTGTCAATTTCAAGATCCTTTTATTTTGGTGGTAAGAAATACACCGAAGTTTATTGATTTTATTGGGGTTGATAGATTTAATTTAATTGTTAGTTCGTATTTGGTAAATCTCTTCAATTACATGAAGACCAAGGAAAAACAAATTCAAGTTGATTTGTTTATTCCATTGATGAGTTGCAAATATGGAAAGAAGATCAAAGGGCTCAAGCATTCAAAATATTTGTTCTCTTGGCATGGAAGATTTAACATTTCAACCCTTAACTCGAGGATGAGTTTGTTTCAAGTGGAGGGGTTTGAAGTAGGATAGAATCTTCAAATTAATTTCTGTAATTTGTTAAATTTGGTATTTTTATGCATTTTTTGTTATTTTAGGTTATGATATTTCTTTCCTTGTTTTTAGGTGTCTTTAATGTTTTTTTAGGTCAAATTGAGTTAGATATTAATTATGAGTTATTTTAGAATATATTTTTTAGTCTATGAAGTTTTACGAAACCCTTAAATAGACCCCTAAGTTTGTAAACCTTTTTTTTTTTTTTAACAATTATTCAATCATAAAATTCAAAATTTTGTCTTTCTAATTTCTGGAGGATTCCAGACCTTTTCTCCTTGTTGATTCAAAAACTCTTATGAGGTCAAAAAACCCTTATAGATTCGAAGTTATTTTTAAAAGCAAACGTGTTTTGTTTATTGTATTTTAGAAGTAGACGTGTTCTGCTTCTCGACACTTCTGCGTCCCGCATCAAGAAAGATAAAAATCAATACAAGAATTTGAGTGATGTTCGGACCCACTACAAAATTGCAAGTATTATTTGGGGGTAAAATTCAGTTAGATACTCATTATAGAAAAAAAAAAAATCATATAATGAATTGAAATCATGTTAATTTTGATAGACTATTCCACTCATTACTCATGAAATATCATGAAAATCCCATAAACTTTTAAGTTGGCGTATGAGGCAATGTCAAACTATCATGAGTAATTTGAAAATGGTGTACCTGTACTGGTGAACAATTGCCAATGTGGTAATTTGAAAGGGCTAAAGTGTGTCAACTTTCAACGATAGAATAATTGAAGCTTGGGCTCAGATAGGGGAATCTACTAGTGGAGGTTTTGGAAAATTGGTAAATATTAGTATTATGGAAGATTAACCACCACGTAACCTTGGTACGGTGGTCACTCCCTAAATATAAATGCTTGTGGAGTGTGAGGGATAAGGGTCGGGGTTTAAGTCTCCAAGAGGAAGCTTCACACACATATACATTTAGATTAAGTTAGAGTAGAAATTATATCTTGTATTAAAAAAAAAAAAAAAAAGTATTATGGAACATTAACTTTGGTAAAAGAACATTATAGTTATTGATTTGAGTAAAGACTTTTTTTAAGCAATAGCTTTGAGTAAAGACTTACAACCTAGGTCATTGATTATTATAATAATGTTATGGGGTCTAATATGGCAAGAGTCTTGTAAATCTAAATTTCTAATCCCTTCACCCTCTACTAGTAAATAAAAAAGAATCTCTTAAAAATGACAATCTCATTTTATGTATGTTTTCGTTTAATAAAAATTCATATTTGGTGGGTTAATGATAATTTAGAATGAATATTGACGAAAGGTGCACACTGTACTGTATATAACTAGTCAGTAACCTGAGTAATGTATAGAAAATTTTTATATAATATAATTTTTTATTTGTTTTTTGTCTAAAGATGGAATTTCAAATATAAAAACTTTTAAACCAGATTTATAATACATTACATAACCAGAGAACAACTACCAGAGTATACTTGTATTACTATTTTCGTATGTGTTCTAATAAGTATTATTGTTTACACACACAAAAAATGATGTTTATTCCACATTGGTTGTATGTGTCTAGTGTCCGCTGTTTATAACTCCAGTCTACAACTACAAATGTTAGGCCCTTTCATAGCTGTATTCTGGTTATGTAATATATTATAAACCCGATTTAAAACTCTAGTATTACTATTTTTGTGTGTGTTCTAATAAGTATTACTGTTTACTAAAAAATATATATATATAATTTGGTAGTTATTAATATGCATTTATTATGATTGCATTTGAATATGAAATTATATATTTTGGCATTAGGCATTTATTATTGTTGTGTTTATATATGAAATTTTAATGGAGAGTTTAAACTTTAAAGCCAAAAGTCTCATAGTTCATCTAGTATTTTCTCATGAGCATTCAAGTTTCAAATTTCCCCCTCCCCTACAACTATTAATTATTCGAAAATGGAACTTCTAAATTAGAATAGAATTTAAATTCAATTAAAAACATATATTATAATAATGTGTAAATTTGTGAGATTTAAAATGCTTACATGACATAATATTGCGAGGTCAATCAAAAGGCAAACATTATATCAAAATTGTACCAGGCGTGAAGAAGGTTTGAGTGTAGGATTAGATATGCTTCGGAAGGAGGATAAAGATTTAACAATCAAGAATTACTCTAAGAGTCACATTCATGCCACAATTTTGGATAACACCAAATACATTTTGTGGGGCCTAACTGGGAGAGAGGATGAGACCTGCGCATCAAATAGCAGATTTTAGAATGGTTCTAGAGACTCTACCTTGTCCCCCCTTATTTCAAATGCTTCAGTACATTCTGCCCCCAAATTGGTTTATTAGGTTTATTTCAGCTCATTCGGTCTATTTTGGTCTTCGGTCAATTTTTTTCCATTTTGGTCCAATTACAAATGTGCTTGAAACCTCAAGCCCAAAAGGGAGGTAATGAGGCCCATTTGGGCTGACAATTGGACAGACACGCAACAGTCTTGTTGGTTTGCTATCGCTTAGGACAACATGGGTTCACGCTATGCCACAAATCCAAAATGCTTGGAAGGGAAGGAAAGGGCCTTGCTAGGTGGACAACGTGGACTAATGGACAACCAATATCTAAAGCCCAGATTATATATTCAAAGTATTGAAAAAAATAAAATAAAATAAAAACTGCAAACACACACAAAGCCTTGGGTTTGTTTAGTTGGAGGATAGAAAAGTATGAGGATAGAAAAGATTTTAATTTTTTTTCTCTTGTGTTTTGTTGGGGGTGGAAAATTATTTTTTGTTTGGTTGAGAAAAAAATGGGAGAATAAATAGAATTTATGTAAATTTACTCATATCCCCCTATTAGATTAAAAAAAATAACACATAATTATATTTTTATTAAAAAATTGTGCATAAATGAGAACTTCATTAAAAAAAAATAAAAAGAGAGAGAGATAGAGATGAACACAATAACCCAAAATATATAAGAAGAAAAAAAAAAGAATGAAAAACAAGGAATGATAAGTAGCCAAAAAAAAAAAAAAGACAAAAACAAAAAAAAAAAAAAAAAGATGAACACACGCACAAGAAAGAAGAAGGAGAAAGAAAAAAAAAATGAAAGAAAAAGAAGAAGAAGGGAACAACGAAAAGTAGTAGAAGAAGAAATAGACGAAAACATAAAACAGAAATAGGAAAATGAAGAAAATGAAAAGAACAAAAAAAACCATTTAAGCATAGCTAGAAGGGCATTTTTGTCCAAATATTTTGTTCCCCTTTTTTCTCCTATTTTCTCCCCAATTTGGAGAGATTATGTTTAGGTGAATTAAGAGAGAAAACTCCTAGGCTTCACTAAAAACTCTCCCACTTTCCCTCAACCAAACAGCAACTTCAATCATTTTCTCTCTACTTTTCTTTCATTTATTTTCCATTTGTACCCACTTTTCACTCCAACCAAACGCACTCGTAGAGTTTTTGTGACAAAGAGCTTTAATTGATTATTATTATTTTATAGTATTTGACAAATAACAGTGATACAATGCTTTGAAGTTGTTTCACGTTTTTAGTAATCAAATTGATAAAGGACTTTTAGATGTTAAAAATCGATCAAAGATGACATAATAAAAGTATTTTGCGTTTCGATGAATCCAATTAAATCAAATAATTTAACCTTCAAATAGAAGCTCTAAATTTCATAAGCTTCTAAATTCTATAACCTATAGGTCATTCCTCATTATTGTATGGTAAAATTATAAATTGTACATAAAGTTTATCAGAAATCTCTTTCTCCCTCTTTATTTATCTATGTTTATTCTCAAAACAACTAATTATTCTAAAAGTCCATCTAATTGAATCAGAATTGGTTGAAGTTTTCCGTGTTTAAAGATTTGGGTGAAACATTGACATGGTCCAGGTCTTAATTTGTCGTTCTCTCTTTTTCCCTTAATGGCCCCATGCATGAACCAATCTTGCGATGCATGGGAGTCAGGATTGGTCGACTCAGACCAAAAAGTTATTGTGAGTGTAATTTGGGCATAAAACATGGGCATAGCCCCATGCATGAATGACAGAATCCCAAGTATGGGCTCCAATCGAACTTTTGTTGATTTGAACTGTGTTACCTAAAAAAAATACCTTTTAAATGCATCATTCAGTTCCTAAATTTTAGACCATGAACGATTTTAGACATTGAAATTTAAAATTATTGCTTTTAGTCACTTTGATAGGGTGATCAAATCTCTAACATGTCATCACTTTGTTTTATTAAATAAAGTTATAACTTTAGATTACAATTAATTTTGTAATTAAATTTTATTCTAAAACAATTACAATAATATTGCTTTAAAGAATGGAGTTTTCTTTAATACACTTTTCGAGAAACCCTAGTTTAATATACCTAATTATTGTCCACGCGGTTCCTTACTGTCTCTAATATTGTCTCACACGGTTATTTGTTTGGTTCTTTATTCAATTTAGTCCCTCAAAATTTTTATGAGTTCTTTAAGGCTATAATTTTATCGATTTGTTCCCCCATGTTTACAAATGTGAATCTATCCAATCCTACTGTTAACTACTGCCTCTGTTAAGTACTTAGAATGACACTGTTTTTGTCTAGAATTTTTTAAACAAATGTTATTATTAGTATTATTTATTGATGATCAAGCATTAAACATGAGGAATGTATTAGAACAAAAAGCAAAGGTTACAAAAACAAAAACAACAACAACAACATGCATATTAGGGAGGAAAAAATAATTGTTCAAGGAAAAGGAAAACACTGTTAACAGCTTCCAGAAAGACACTGGTTTTCTACTTTTACATGACAACTTCGATAAAAAATATGATCAACGGTCTTATCGTCCATTACGGGCTCTGACCAATAATGATTGAATATTAGTAAAATTTAGAAGTGGGTCCGAACATCACTATTTCTTGGACTACTTGGTCTTCTTTCCCTTGCTATAAATTTGCTTCTTTTTCAGCTGCAAAACAACCATACACACATCCATTTCAAAATTTAATAAACCAACATTTTGGTTAAACAAAAGTCTTTTCAACGACACTGCATGGGGCTCTGTTCACACCTGGTTCAACTTGAAAGAATAGAAATGTGGAATAACAAATTTTCAGGCAACATTCCCTGTATACTTGGAAACTTTCAAAAATTACAATTTTGGATTTATCTCAAAACAATTTCGTTGGTAACATTCCATACTCTCTAGGAAATTTAACAAATTTGTTGGAGTTGTATTTAGGAGACAATAGTCTTCAGGGAAACATCCCTTCAAGTCTAAGTTAATGCTGAAATTTGATAACTTTTCATCTTCATAATAACAATCTTAGCGGTATCATATTCTCAGAAGTTATTGGTCTTTCATTCTCACCGAATAGCCTTGACTTGTCTGGCAACCAATTCATTGCTGTCATTCCCATGGAAATAGGAAATTTGGAATATATAGAACATTTGGATATTTCTGAAAACATGTTATTTGGTAAAATTTCTGCAAGTCTTGCAAGTTTTATTAAGCTAGAATTTTGGTCCATGAGAAGAAACTTCTTTAAAGGGGCAATTCCTTTATGTTTGAAATTAATAAGAGGTATTGACTATTTAGATACTTCTAATAATAATTTGTCTGGCACAGTTCCAAAGTTTTTGGAGAGTTTTTGTTAGGACATATGTGGATATTGTTAGAGATATATGTTATGTAAATTAGCTAATTCTTTGACAAAACACACTTTACTTGTAATTTGGTAGATTTATGATGGGTTTATTACTTCAAGGAACAAGAGTTCAAGTTTAGTATTGAAGCCATGCAAATCTGTTCAAGAAACAAGTGAAAAAGTGTTGTTCATTAAAGCTCGACAGATCCATATCCATCAAGGTTTAATGCTAATGCTCGACAGCAGCTCGATAGAAGCTGTATCTGTTGAGAATTACAAAATTCAGATTTTCAGATCTGGTTTCACGCATATCCATGTATATTTGGGTAGGATTTCTTTTCTCACAACCCTAGACATATATAAGGATTATTTTATGGACCGTCAAAGGTGATGCAAAGTGATGCAACTCAATGCAAATTGATTGTGCATGCAAATTGTGATCGGAGATAAAATTTTCCCTAGTTCATCATATTCCTTGTAAAAGCTGCTGCATCTTTGCACAAAGGGTTTTGTAACCCCTAGCTTCTTGATCTTCATTGTTGGATGAACTGAAGAACTTCGCAGCCTACATCTTCCTCAAATTGGTGTGTTAGTCACGTATTTGGATCCGTGTATTAATTAGTTAGTCACGTACTGGGAACAGTGCATTGAAAGGAGAGATTGTCACTACATTACAACTCCAATTGGGTATTGAAGTAATGGTTCAACTATAGGTTGATATTAAGTACTGGGATTCCTTTTACTTGTAACCACTTGTTTTGATAATAGTGGATTCTCGAGAGTGGTGACCTTAAATTCACTCAATGAGGTTTTACCTTGGTGGTTTTCCCCATTTTTAAACAAATCATCTGTGTCAAATTTATTTTCCGTTGCATTTAACTTAGTTGGTGATTTGTTTGTGCTACCACGCTTATTGCATGTAATTGAATCTAATTAATTTCACTTGACTAATTAATTTGATTAAGTTACCAAAGGGGTCAATACATTTTTGGCCTATCAAGTGGTGTCAGAGCGGGCATATTCTTATTAGGGTTAATCTTTGTTGTGTGATCTATTAACCCTTGTTTGTCATGGATAGAGGACGATCTCTAATTATACCTCCTTTATTTGATGGCACTAATTATGCATATTGGAAAGTACGCATGAGAGTTTTCTTGTAGTCTTTAGATGAGAAGGTGTGGCAAGCTGTGGAGATTGGCTGGACTAAGCCAAAGGAAGCGCCGACTGCTTGGGATGATACCAAGATCAAAGCGACAAACTTCAACAACAAAGCATTGAATGCTTTATTCAGTTCGGTCACAAATGAAGAATTCAAGAAGATATCCTCTATCGAAACTGCTAAGAAAACATGGATTATCCTCCAAACAACCTATGAAGGGACTAAGGCTGTCAAGGATTCAAAATTTCAAAGGTTTACAATGAGCTTTGAAGAGATTAAGATGGAGGAGGATAAGTTGTTTGACGAGTTCTATGCCAAGCTAAAGGACATAGTTAACTTTGCCTTTAATCTTGGGAAAATTATTCCTGAACCCAAGGTTGTAAGAAAGGTACTCAAATCTCTGCTTGAGAGATCCCATGCCAAGATCACTACAATTGAAAAATCAAAGGATATTGACTCTATTCCGTTGACGGAGCTGGTTGGCAACTTGCAAACCTATGAATTGGGTTTGACTAGAATCGGGAAAAGAAACAAAAGTAAGAGCATGGCACTAAATGCCAAAAGCAATGAGATCGATGAGTCTTCCGATGATGAAGATTCCAAGATGAAATCCTACGTCACTAGGCAATTCAAGAAGTTCATGAAGAATGCCAATGTGAAAGGATTTGATAAGGACCGTAAGCAATTCAGTACTTCTCATTTCAAGAGCCAAGACAAAGAGAAGAAGGATACTAAGGAAGACAGTCAGTACACTATTCCCTCCGAACCAAAGTGTTTCGGATGTCAAGGTTTTGGACATATGAAACAAGAATGACCAACATATCTTAAGACTATTCGAAAAAGCAAGGCCCTTGTTGCTACCTTAAGTGATATGAAGGAATTTTAAATGCCTTCACTGCTACATTGATCCTACTAATGGGGTTTCATAAACAGTAGATGATGAAGAGGACTTAGTGGACTCTAAGTTTGAGAAAATGGATGAACAAGATGACATCCATACAGCCGATGCTAAGTTGTACAAGGTTTTCGAGAAGCATAAGAAACTCTATAGGCTAGCCACCAAGAAGCTGAGTGATGTGGAGTTAGATCGAGAGGAACTCTCTACAAAAAATTGATGAAGCAAATCAAACCATTGGAGCTTTGCTGTTCGAGAACAACTTCCTTGCTAAAAAGACAAAAAAGCTTAAAGCAGAACTGTCATAGGTTAAAGCTCAACTGGAGAGGACTTCTAGTGCAAAACTCGATGAAATGATTAGCTTTCAGAAATCTACTTCTAATAGAACCGGTTTGGGATATGATTTCTCTTCTCCTAATATTGCATCTTCTAGTACTACTGTGTGTTGTCTCACTTGCTAATAATGTTACTTCTGAGAACAATGAATGTAAAACTGATATAGTTAATGAGAACATAGACAAGGACAAATTTATTTTAAGTGCACCCCTTAAGCTTGAAAAGAAAGAGACTAGAAACCCTAGGACTAAGAAGGTTAATAACAAATAGTCTCAACCTAAGAAGCCACATCTTTGTAATCACTGTGGAGTTTCAGGGCATACTCATCCAAATTGCTACAAATGGTTAGCCACTCAACAAAACAATAACATGATCTCATCTGGAAACCAAAATCAGTTTCCATCCTCTTTTACTCATCTTGGAGATCTTCTTAAGACCTTCATGTTCCTTTTAAACTTGAACAGTTTCAACTCTTCTCCCTCACCACCGGATTAAAGGTTCGCTAAAAGAAAAGGTTCTTCTAAGGTGTGGAAGGAAAAAGGATCAAAGTGACTTTGTCATTTTTTTCTCTCTCCCCTTAAGGTTTTTGCATTACTTGTGTGTTTTGCTTTCTTGTTTTTGAGTCAGTCCAGTTTTATGCTTTACTTTGTTTAACATGTTTTTATTTGTTTGTTTTCAGTTTTTGCTTTATTTTGTTTTTCATAAAAATAAAAATAAAAATTTGAAAAATACAAAAACAATGTGTGTTTTATATACATTGGTACTTGTGTACCTTGGATGGCCATTAAAACAAAATTTTCTAAACTCTGTATCTTTTGTAACTTAGATGAGCATCTCAATGCACAACTAAGCAAGTAAGCTTTGTAGCTTGTGTTTGTGATGAGTAAAATTAAGTAATCTCTTGCACTTAAAACTTATATCACTCTTTTTTACAAGAATGAATAAAAAATCCTAAAAGAAAGGCATAAATAACCATCTCATCACTAAAGCCCGCCAATCATGTATAATATCTGTGTGCTTCGGTATAGCAAAATTGTGATGTTTGTGGCTTAACATAATTAGGTATTTCTTTTCTCTCTTCTATATGCTCATGCATGATATGCTCCAAAAAAAAAAAAAAAAAAAAAGGCAAAGAATATAAAAGCAAAAAGAATCAAAATCAAAATGCTTTTAAATATGGTTGCAAACGTGTTTCTAGGAGATGTGAGAGTTGTAGGATATACCTCAAAGGTGATAGTCCCCATCAAGCAGTTATGATTGTGTGTGAGTTAAATTGATTTTCTCATATCTCAAATCATCATAATATGAGACACTTATACACCCTTGCAATGTTTTCACACACAACACGCAAATTTTTTGCTACTTTTGATACATGTGTAGGTACAATGTGATTTGGCCATCACAAGGGATACATGTGTTATTGGATGCTCACTAAAATGTCTTAACTTGTTTTTGAAATATAAAATTGGATAGACTAGTTGTGTGTGTGTGTTTTGGATCTATTGCTTTGCATTGTTTTTGTTGAGAGATGTTTTTGAGAGTTCAACATGTTGATTGGATCTATGTTTGAGTAGCTTGCTTGTTTGCATTTATCTCTCTGTGTTTTTCCTATCTTTGAAAACTCTTTTTTATCAAGCTCAACAAATTCTCGACAAATCCTCGATAGATTCCTATCTATCGAGCCCCTTGAACTTCTTATCTCGACAAATCTTATCGCATATTCGATCCATCGAGATTTCCGGACTTTATCTCAATAGCTTTTTGATCCATCGAGAAAGTTTCTGTCTGGCCAATAGATTCTCGACAGAATCTTGATTCATCGAGGTGATTTTACCATCAACAAATTCTTAACAGCACCTCGACAGATTCATATTTGTCGAGATTTAGTGCTCGACAGATCCTTGATCCATCGAGATGCAATTTCTATTTAAGGGTTACTGCGAAATTAGATTTCATTTCTCTCTTTTCTCTCTCAATAGAAATTCTTTTCTCTCCCTCCAAACACTCTCCTCTCACTCTAATCTCCACTTCCTTCAGGATTTTGGCCTATTCAAGCTTCAATCTTGTGGTAAGAACTCCTTATCCCTCTCTTTTCATGCATTTCACACACTAGATCTAGGTTTTTGGGTTTTCTTTGAAAACTTTGGGGTTTTTGAAAATTTTTTAGATTTTTGTGAAAGTTTTGGGTTAGGTGTTGTTTATTTGATGTTATATGATCATGCATTTCATTCCATTAGCTTTTTCTGAATGTTTCATGCATTTAGATGTGTGTTTGATTGTCGAAAATTGTGTGCTGCTAGGTTTGGATTAAGTTGAACCCATGATGCAATTATTTTTAGCACGTCACATGTTCATGCATTCTTTTCATGCATACGTACCCTTTCTTTTCTATCTATCTATTCTAGGTTCTGATTGTTTCCTCTCTCTCTCTCTCTCTCTCTCAGATACACTGAGCATGGCACCAAAACGCAAATCTACCCCGACTTGGAACCCTTTTTGTTCCAAGTCATCATCTTCTTTTGATCCTCCCGTTCCCCCTCTTCACGTTCGGTTCCATGATGAGAAGGCCCATCAAGTCTTCTCAGAGAACTTTTCTAAACATGGCATTCATCCGAAATGCCATGTGATTCTATCGGACTTTTCCGATACTCCTTTTCTCGATGTCATTCACACTTGGTGATGGGAATCTCTTTATGAGATACCCTTAAGGTGTCCCATAATGTTCATACAAGAGTTTTACTCCAACATGCACGGTATTAATACCTCTATGCCTCAATTTGTCACGACATTTAGAAGTACACGTATCGCAGTCACTACGGATCTTATATCCAAGATACTACATGTCCCAAGGGTATCGCATCTTGATTACCCCGACTATCAGCGTCAGAGGACTATGTCCAAAGATGAGCTTCTGTCTCACTTCTGTGAGACACCCTCCATATGGGGTGAGCGTCAAAACACCCCATGCTCGGGCTTTGCAAAAGGTCCGAGATTCCTTAACATGATGATGACATTTGTTCTTACTCCACTATCTCACTATAACTCCATCACAGAGACTCGTACTTGATTTTTGTTATCCCTCTTAGAGGACCTCCCTATTGACTTCCCCACTCATTTCATTATCTCTATCATAAGTGTCTATAGGGATACGGTGACCCATGATAAACTCATTTTTCCTTCAGCTATCACACGGATCCTTCACCATTTTTCTATCCTTATTCCTAATTCTCCTTTTTATGCTATCATGGGTGCCATCAGCGCAGCTTCTGTTCGGTGAAGCGAGACCTAGCTTCAACAGAAGCAGCCGCGGACCAAGACGACGGATCCTCCAACCCTACCATTCCTTCCACCTCCGCTCTTTCTTCTTTGGCTGTTGGTGTGACTCTTGAGGCAGTCATGGCGCAGCTTCAGCGCATATATGCTCACCTTGATACTCTTACTACTGAGTTGTATCAGATGAACACCCATATTGGTCGTATTGCATGATGACAAGCTCGCCTTGGTGGCTTCGTTACTTCTCCATCTCCTTCTCCAAAGGCGTCTGAGAATGAGGATGCTGTTGTTGGTGATGATGATGATGAGGATGAGGATGCTAGCTCTTCTAGTGATGAGGAGATGATGACCTCTCAGTGACTTACCCTTTGTCATTCGTGACAGAAATGGGGAGTAGTTTTGGGATTATGAGAGTAGTCATATTTTTAGAGGGAGAGTTAGCATAGGACATTTTTGTTAAGGGGAGTATTTATTTATTATTTTTTTTTTTTTTTAGGGATGTAGTGAGGATTATTTATACTTTTCTTTTCTTTTATCTTTAGATACATTATCCTCTTGTACACCGGTCTTGTGACCATTTATTTATGACATACATTGTATTTATTTCTCATTTATATATAAGATAATGTATGTTGTTTCTCACCTATTTCTCCATGTGTTGTTTATTTTCTCTCTTTATACACATGTTTCTTTATGTATGTAATCCTTTATTTCTGTTTCATACTAAGATGCCTTGATGAGTTTTGTTTAAAGTGTTTTTGAAAGATAGGTTGTCAAAATCTATTATGCCATGAACTCTCTTCCTGTAAAGTTTTTCAAGAGTTTGTGTTGGAATTAGATTTTATTGTATTTAACAAGTGATTATGAGTTTAATAATTTAAGATTTCTCCCATATTTCATTTGTTTGTTGTGGTTTTGTCACGGTTTGCCAAAGGGGGACATTGTTAGGACATATATGGATATTGTTAGAGACATATGTTACGTAAATTGGCTAATCCTTTGACAAAACGCGCTTTACTTATAATTGAGTAGATCTATGATGGGTTTATTACTTCAAGGAACAAGAGTTCAAGTTTAGTATTGAAGCCATGCAAATCTGTCCAAAAAACAAGTGAAGAAGTGTTGTTCATTAAAGCTCGATAGATAGCTCGACAGATCCATATCCATCGAGGTTTAATGCTGATGCTCAACAGCAGCTCGACAGAAACTGTATCTATCGAGAATTACGAAATTCAGATTTTCAGATCTGGTTTCACGCATATCCATGTATATTTGTGTAGGGTTTCTTTTCTCACAACCCTAAACATATATAAGGATTATATTAAGGGCTTTCAAAGGTGATGCAAAGTGATGCAACTCAATGCAAATTGATTGTGTATGCAAATTGTGACCGGAGATAGAATTTGCCCTAGTTCATCATATTCCTTGTAGAAGCTGCTGCATCTTTGCGCCAAGGGTTTTGTAACCAAGGAGCTTCTTGATCTTCATTGTCGGATGAATTGAAGAACTTTGTAGCCAACATCTTCCTCAAGTTGGTGTGTTAGTCACGTATTTGGATCCGTGTTAGTCACGTATTGGGAGCCGTGCATTAAAATGAGAGATTGTCACTACATTACAACTCCAATTGGGTATTGGGGTAAGAGTTCAACTGTAGGTTAATATTAGGTACTAGGATTCCTTTTACTTGTAACCACTTGTTTTGATAATAGTGGATTCTCGGGAGTGATGACCTTAAATTCACCCTGGTGGGGTTTTGCCTCGGTGGTTTTCCCTATTCGTAAACAAATCACCTGTGTCAAATTTATTTTCTGTTGCATTTAACTTAGTTGGTGATTTGTATGTGCTAACACGCTTATTGCATGTAATTGAATCTAATTAATTTCACTTGGCTAATTAATTTGATTAAGTTACCAAATGGGTCAATACATTCTTGGCCTATCAATTTTGAATTCTTGAAATTATCGAATCTTTCATACAATCATTTTAAGGGTGAGATACCAATAAATGGAGTTTTCAAATACGCAAGTGCAACTTCCATTAAGGGAAATGGTGAGCTTTGTGGGATCATACCAAAGTTTCAACTTCCTAAATGCAAAAACAAAAAATCCAAGAAGAAAAAGTTGACTCTTATGTTGAAGCTAATAATCTTTATACTCTTCGGGCTTCTTGGAGTAACTTTGGTTCTATCATTTCTATATTTTTGTTCTTTAAGGAAACAAAGGAGAGAAAATACCTCAAGTGATTCAATAAATTTGTTTTTGAATGTATCTGACCAAAGTCTCGTAAATGCTACTAATAGATTTTCTTTTGATAATCTAATTGGTGTTTGTAGTTTTGGGTCAATGTATAAAGGAATTCTTGATCAATATAGACATATAGTTGCTATCAAGGTGTTGAAACTTGGGCGACATGGAGTTTCCAAAAGTTTCAAAGTTGAGTGTGAGGTTCTAAGAAACATTAGGCTTCAAAATCTTGTACAGTTGCTCACAGCATGTTCGAGCATTGACAATCAAGGATATGATTTTAAGGCTTTGGTATACAAGTTCTTGGGAAATGACAACCTAGATGAGTGGTTACATCCAACTCCAAGAAAAAATGAGACTCTTGAGAAACCAAGAAAGTTGAGTTTCTTCAAAGATTGAATACCACTATTGATGTTGCTAGTGCATTGGATTATCTTCATTATCATTGCGAAACACCAATTGTTCATTGTGACCTCAAGCCCAGCAATGTTCTTCTCGATGATGAAATGGTTGGACATGTAAATGATTTCAGCTTGGCAAGATTTCTTCATGATATTATCCAAGATTCTTCTACTAATCAATTAAGCTTCATTGAGGTTAGAGGAACAATTGGTTATACTCCACCAAGTAAATTTATTTTACATTTCTTAAATTTAATTTCTTTCCTTTTCCCATAATTTCTACTATATTTTTAAGCTTGAAAATATGGTTTTACTAAGGATGTATTGTATACAAAAGATAGAATGTATTATAACGAAAATTTCTAGGTATCTTTCTTTTTTTTTTTTTTTTTTTCATGCTATTGAAAAACGTTCTTTAAACCTTCCAAAAAAATTTATTTCCCTTATTTATTTATTTATTTATTTTTGTTTTGAAAGTACGCAGATTACAATATATGTTATGTGCAATTGTAGAGTATGAAAAGAGAAATGAGGTATCAATATATGGTGATGTTTATAGTTATGGTATATTATTGTTAGAGATGTTCAATAGAAAAAGACCAACGGATAACATGTTCCACCATAACTTCACTGTTCGTGACTCTGTCAAAGAAACGTTGTTGGAACAAATAATTGACATTATAAATCCCATTGTTCTCTGGGAAAGACAAAAGGGAGAAAGAAGGATGAATGACACTTGAAATGGGGTCAAAATGGAAGTTTCAAAATTCAGAAATGCTTGATTTTGATACTTGGAATTGGAGTTGCTTGTTCCACGGAATTTCCGAGAGAAAGGATGAACATCGGTGTTATTGTAGTTGAGTTGCTTTCAATTGGGCAAAACTTTCTTAGAACCCATATACACACTACACAAACAAAGTTCAAGTGACTAGTAATTTTTTTTTTTTAATCTTTGGTATATATAATTTGGTAACTTATCTACCAAACCATATGATCTAACCTTAATAATACTAGTCCAAGTATACCGGGGTGGCTGGATGCATTTGAACCACATAATTTTTATTTTTTTTAGAAAGTCTAGACACAAAAAATTTGATAAAACTTTTCACACCTATTGATGTGGTATGGTAAGTAAAAGAATAATGTTAGTGGTGGACCTAAGTGAGAACTAGTAAAAGTTTGCCAACTCAACTATTGTGAAAAATGTTGTGAAGTTTATTTTATTTTATTTTATTTTTTGTGTATTGCTCTCTTTTTTATTTTTTGAGAAGTACTACATTTAAAATATTTTTCACAACATATCCTAAGTGTTAAATTATTACTAATTCTAATTTGAACCTTTACTAGAATTATTTTTTTGCCATATATAACGGCTTGTAACAACTTGCTATTTAGGATTTTTTTTTTTTGTAAAAATGTTGTATACGTAGCATTTTTCTCTCTCTTTTTTCTTGTCTTTCATTTGATAAAAAAAATTATTTTATTTGTTAGCTAATATTTGGGCTTAATTAATTAAAATAAATAACCATATTGGTTAAAATTTGGAACCTTTTTTCTACTTGGGCCCTTAAACAATTACATCAATTGCATCTACTATAGGGTTGGCAGTGCAAGTATGTTAGGAAAGAGGGTGAGAGGGAATCCTATGGGGATTAGGAAGCCATAGGCCTTCGTGTTAATATATATATATATATATATATATATATATATATATATATATATATATATATATATATATATATATATTATTCTAGTAAAATTGAAAAGATTGAACCCATTGAGATTTGAAAAGCTCATTCTACTCTACATAGGATTGGCAATGAGCCCAATTACTTTTCTATAAAACCTAAACATGTGTATTTGCATTTGGTTGATTTCCACTATTGGAGTGATTGACATTACAAGGAACTGGCTTACGTCCTATTACAGAGGTCTCTATCAATGACATATGCTTAAATTATTTCTTTAAGTATTGAATTGCTGACATACTAAAGACTATGTCAGTTTTTAGACCCCTTAGTCAAATTAGCCAAGTTGTTACTTGGTCAAATTAATTAAATCTAGGTTAACACAATCAAAAAATCATATAATGTAAAGCAGCGGAAATATAAAAGACACAAGATATGATCACCCAGGAAACTAAACCGGTAAAAAGCCGGGGAGGATTTAATCTAGCTATCCTCAAGGTAAACTTGAATCCACTATCTTGAAAGAATCAAAGTTCATACAATAAGACTTACAAACCCCCATGCTCGACTTTTTATTGCTACCCACCAGTAGAACTTATTGACACGACCACGTGCAAACTCCAAATCCACGAACTCCTTCTTTCTTGGATTCACCACCAGATACAAGCACCCACGCTTGTGTTTTTTTAGGCTTCAATGGCAGCAACTGAATTTGATCATCAAGGTGTAGAAAACTTTTTTTCCTTGAAAACTCTAAGTTTATGTGAAGGAAAGCCCCTCAAAAATCTCACTAGAGATTCACATAAACCGCAATATGAGCAACACTAAAACATGGCTAGGGTTTGCCTTTTATACCTAGAGCAAATTAGAAAACCCAAAACGTTTTAATTAAAATATGGCTGAGTTGGAATTCTGCAGAAAAAATGTTCAGACCCGATTTCTGATTAATCCAGCCTAAGCTTCGATCGATCGAAAAAGGCTGAAACTGTTTTTTCATTCCTGCAATAACTTATTCTAACTTTACAACAATAAACCAAGTTTGAGCAAGTCTAAAACAAACTAAACACATTGTTTTGATCATGGTTTGCCAATAATACAAATTAGAGTTCTAAATACATAAAAACCTAAGTCTTTAAAACCTAACAAACTCCCCTTTGGCAATCCGTGACAAAACACAACTATAAGCTCAAAGTTTACAAATACAAGCCCTTTACAAAATAATGCTCACAAAACACAAATTCAATCCTAACTACTATCCATCAGTTGCAAGAGTAGACAGCAGCTCAATTGAATCAACCTGTATATTTCCTGAAACACTTTAAACAAAATACATAACCGCATATGTGGAAAAAATACAAGCAAGTAAAATAAAATCTTGATTTCAAAACAATACACAATAAAGACATATATCAATGAAGAACTCATAAACATAAGTCAATAAGCAGTTTGAAACAAGAAACATATAAAATAAATATACTCCCCCTAACATGAATATCCCAACAAGGCAAAACAAATGTGGCAAGAGCTAAAAAAGTAAAGTACAAAGTGAAGCACCTAGATATAATCTAAACAACTCCACAAGCTCCAACCAACAAAAATATACTCTCCCCCTGAAAACAAAAACAAGTACAAGTGCAAAATCTCATATGTACTTCCCCTTTTTGTGACGGAATGCCAAAGGGCAATCAAAATCCATCATCAAAAGAAGGTGGCGGTGAAGAACGTCGAAAGCATGCCAAATATGCTCGAAAACCACGAATCTCATCAAGAATGTCCACCAAAATCTGTCCTTGAGCTGCCTAAACGGTCAAGACATGATCCAGCGTATGTCAATGTCTGAATCATCCGAAGTAGTCGCTGGAGAAACGTCAGCAGTAGCATTAGATGTCTCAGCAGCATCAACACCTGTAGAAGAGGGAGGAGGGAGAACATCACCAGAAGATGCACCTCTAGGACCCGAAGGATCAACTCTCAAGTGAGCAGTCCTCTGTCTAAGAAAGGTAGCACATAAGGGAGCGACAACGTGAACAGACTCACTAGAAGGGAAATCAGCTAAACCAAAGAATAACAAAATCCTATAAATGAAAGTATGATGAATAAGTGCATGCCCTACGGCAGAACTCCTATGAACTTCGTTCAAAGAACGAAAAAACAAATGAGGAAAGCTGATAGACACACCAGACATGAAAGCATACAAAAACACACATCACTCAAGAGGGATGATGTGGAGCTGAGAAATAGGCTACAATGAATGACACGTTACCCTAAGAAAAAGATAGGCAGTCTTAGAAAGTGTAGAAGACGTGATCTGAGGATTAGAACCCCACTGGATAGAGGACCCAATGATGTACGACATGACAACATCTATAGGAGGAGCCTCAACATAGGGATAGACAGGCTTCGTAACGACCGGAACCCCAAGAGCCTCAGCCACTACCCTAGGGGTAATAGTGAACTCAACACCTCGTATCCAACTCCTAACAAGGTGTTGGAATCATAGAAGTGACAGGAGAGGTTCGAGAAGAACTCTCTAACTAGGGCTGTTGGGGGTGGATGGTCTATCTCTAACAAGGACAACCAACCTCTAGACTCTAAGTTAGCCCTAATGGCCGGATCAACCTCATCAAGAATCACGGACCGCTCAGTCCAAATCTTACGCTTACTGTTCAGTTTCTCAAATGCTTCATGACAACGATCATTCTTAAAAAGCTGACTCCTAGAGAGAGACACAGAAGGAGTAGAGGGAACTCTATTAGCTCTAGTCTTCCTAAGCATGGTGCTAGGATAAGGACCAAAACACACAGCAAAGAGAGAAGAAAAAAAAACAAAACCAAGGGCAGACTGCAAGTTAGCACAAAAAGATATAGAACAAAAGCTATATGATGCATGAACAAAGTAAATATCATAATGCATGTCCTAATGCAGTGCAATTAAGTTCGAATTAAGTCTAATTTGACAAAAAATGGCTTCAGCATAGAGTTTTTAACCCAAAAAAAAACCCAAAATTTTGAAAAACCACTTGAAAAATTTGTAACAAATTGACCAATTGATCATTACATAAGATAGATTACACAAAATAATGATCAATTACATCAATTCAACATGCCAATTTCATCAAATTAAACCAATTTGAACAAAATCCCCAATTCGGGTTCAATACAAGCCCTAGAAATTTTGATTTTTCACAAATCTTCAAATTAATCAAATTTTCCAACAAAGATCATGAATATAACAGTATAGCAACAAAACCCAATGATCAATTACACAAAATTTGGCTTGAATCATCAAAAACCCCAATTTATACATAGTCTGAAATTCCCAAATTAAAAATGCATGAAAATGCACGAAATGTGAAAATAAAAACAAAAAGAAGGGTAAAAGGGTCTTACCGGTGTTTGGAGAGAGAAACCTTGCAAAAGGAAAGATCAAAAACGACAAAAATCTGAGGTGGAGCCAAGTCTAAATCGGAGAGAGAGAGAGAGAGAAAACTTGAAAAACTTTTGAAAAAGCTCTTTTGAAAAAGTCAAGATCCATGTTTTAAAAAAACCTAATTCACGATGTTCGATTGATCGAAAAATAGTTTCGATCAATCGAACCAGACAGAGGCTCACCAAAATTTTTAAAAAAGATTTCGATTGATCGAAAAACAGATTGGATCAATCGAAAATCTGGAAAAACATTTTTTTAGAAAAATAACTTGATTTTTGTAAACACACCTCAAAGCATTGAAGATAAGAAATAAAAATGCATGAGTATGAGATGAAATGCTTTTCCAAAACACAAGTTTTAAAACCTAGTTTTCCCAAAATTAAGATTTTCAACCATTCTCCCTTTTAGAAAAACTCAAACACAAAATATATTTCACACAAACAATACTCAAGGTAATTTCAAACTTGGTTGGTCAGACTGAAAGACACACAATAACATGTACAATGTTTAGTAAAGATTAACTTGTGTAGTGTGTGCAACTTAGAAAAAACTTGAGTTACATGTGAGGTGATATGTATATAGCAATCAGTCACAGAGTCTACAAAATTCATCACATAGAATTTAAAAGAGACCATCACCTAAAGAGTTACATCATATAACTCCCACTTCTCCTAGAACATAAGCTTGCAATCATGTAAGTTTCTTGAATTTTTGCCTCATAATATACACACCAATTTTAATTATATGATTTGGCATTAAGCCTAATAGTACACACCAATTTTAAGCATTTAACAATTAAACCGAGGCTTCAACTTATGTTCTTTTTGTGCATGTGTTACACTTTCTCGAGCACAAAAATTTTATGATATGCACTAAGGTGTTCATGATTGGCTAGTGCACAGTGGTGAGATGGTTATTTATGCCTTTCTCAAAAGGATCAAGTCCGACAATCAAACAACATGTGACTTCAAGATTAAGACAAAGTGATAAACACCATAAACATCTTTCCCACACAAAATGCACTACAAAGTTTCAACTAGTCAAGTGCAATAAATAAGCTCATCAAAGCTAAACAAGGTACATAAGACATGTCATGTGAAAATAAATTGACCAATCTTGTTTTCAAAAACAAGGACAATAGTGCAAGAACACAATGTGCATGAATGAAATGCATGAATGTAATGCAATGCAACTTCTAGAGATAAAAGAACAAACACAAAAAACCAAAGAACAAAGAACAATGGTCATAAAGGGAAAAACAATGAAGCACAAGAACCATGTCAGAAAGACTCAGTTAGTTTAAGTCTTTTGCATCCAAAACTTTTTAGATGCACCACGAGCATTGGAGTTTTTATTCACATTAGAGTGATTTCCAACTCCAAGATTGGAATAAAGGTTGAGCGCATTTACCAATTCATCAATAAGTGCTATAGGATCTTATGCTTGAGGCACTGACACTTTTGGCTTGTTTGCTCTCTTAGCAGCTTGCAGCTTGTAACAATTTGGACGAATGTGTCCAAACTTCTCACAAAAATGACACACCCAAGCAGGCTTACCATGCATCTTGTCTTTAGAAAGGGTAGACTCCTTAAGTTTAGACTCTTTTAGATCAACATTAATCTTCCTAGATGATGAAACTTCTATGGGTTTAACAACCTCACTCACAGGGGGTTTGATAGTTTCACTACAATCTCACTCACAGAGGGTTCAGAAGAAGATGAAGGAACAAAGTTTATGGAATGGGGAGCAGACACAGAGATGCTATCAACAAAACCTAATCCAGATTTGTCAGAAGGAGACTTTTGAACACTCAGCATTTGATCAAGTTTTGAACTAGTAGATCTAGCAACAGATAAATCAAGTTCCAAAGATTTAACTTGATCAAGTAATAGCATATTCTTAGTTTTCACATTGTTCAAAAGTTCATTAGCATCAAATAGTTTAACAAGCAGATTCTTCTTATCAAGCTCAAGAGATTCAATTTTCTTCATGCCAAGTTCAACATTCATAGCATCCTTTGCAGCAACTTTACAAAGTTTATTGTAGGCCTCTTGAAGATCTGTGTCCTCAGAGAGTTCCCCATCAGAAGGGTTCTCTTCAACAGATATGCTTTCATTTACTATAGCAGTAGCTGTGAAAGCAATGAAGTTTCCATTCTCATCACAGTCTGACTCATCATCAGAAACTTCACCATCACTAAGGGTTACAGCCATAGCCTTACCCTTAGACTTCAAGTAAGTAGGACACTCAGATTTCATGTGACCATACCCTTGACATCCAAACACTGAGGACCCATAGAATTATTTGAAAATTGTCCTACTTTTTCTCTAGGTTTGTCATTATTGTTCACCATAGTAGGATCATTCTTCCTAAAATTTCTAGGTTCAGTAGTGTCTGTACCTCTTGCCTTTCTATTATTATTCCTAAAAAAGTTTCTAAAGTTCTTGGTAAGGTAAACAATTTCTGTAGCAGAGAGCTCATTATCAAATCCACCAACTTCAATATCATCAACTGACTTAAGAGCCATTGATTTGGATTTGCTAGTCTTGGGTAGGTCCATCTCATAAGATTGAAGTGATCCTACAAGTTCATCAACAGGGATGGAGTCCACATCCTTGCTCTCAGTTATGGCAGTCACCTTGGGTCTAAAATTCTCAGTTAAGGATCTAAAAATCTTCCTAACAATTTTAGGTTGATCATAGATTTCACCCAAGTTATAAGCAGAATTAACAATATCATTAAGTTTAGCATAGAATTCATTAAAATATTCATCATCAGACATCCTAATGCTTTCAAATTTAGAAGTTAATTGCTGCAATTTGTTGATTTTGATAGCCTTTGTGCCTTCATGCACAGTCTGAAGGATATTCCAAGCAGTGTGAGCAACCTCAACATTTGAGATTCTCTTAAATTCCTCCATAGAAACAGCGTTAAAGATAGCATTCATAGCCTTGCTATTGTTCCATGACAACAGGGGTCAAGGATCAGCTCAGTGATCAAAAGATCAACAACAAGAGAACTACCCGCTCTGATACCACTTGTCAGTTTTTAGACCCCTTAAAAACACAATTGGATTAACCTAGGAAATTAACCAAGTTGTTACTTAATCAAATTAATTAAATCTAGGTTAACACAATCAAACAATCATATAATGTAAAGCAGCGGAAATATAAAAAATACAAGATATGATCACCTAGGAAACCAAACCGGTAAAAACGTGGGGAGGATTTAACCTAGATATCCTCAAGGTAAACTTGAATCCACTATCTTGAAAGAATCGAAGTTCATACAATAAGACTTACAAGCCCTCACGCTCGACTTCTTATTGCTACCCACCAGTAAAACTTACTGACACGACCACGTACAAGCTCGGAATCCACGGACTCCTTCTTTCTTGGATTCACCACCAAATACAAGCACCCACGCTTGTGTTTCTTTAGGCTTTAATGGTAGTAACTAAATTTGATCATCAAGGTGTAGAAAACTTTTTTTCCTTGAAAACCCTAAGTTTATGTGAAGGAAAGTTTCTCAAAGATCTCACAAGAGATTCACATAAACCGCAATATGAGCAACACTAAAACGTGGCTAGGGTTTGTCTTTTATACCTAGGGCAAATTAGAAAACCCAAAACATTTTAATTAAAATAAGGCTGAGTTGGAATTCTGCAGAAAAAACGTTCAGACCCAATTTTCGATTGATTGAGCCTAAGCTTCGATCGATCAAAAATGGCTGAAACTGTTTTTTCATTCCTGAAATAACTTATTCCAACTTTACAACAATAAACCAACTTTGAGCAAGTCTAAAACAAACTAAACACATTGTTTTGATCATGGTTTGCCAACAATACAAATTAGAGTTCTAAATACATAAAAACCTAAGTCTTTAGAACCTAACAGACTAAAAAGTTAAGTAATTTGTTGTAAAAACTTTGCTCTCCCTTTTTCCAAAGTAAATGGATTGCCAATTGCATAAATATTGAATGAAATGGGATTTAACATTCCTAATTTCTCACACAAATGAGCTTTCTTGTGTTGTAAATTTTCTCAAAGGTAAAAAAATAATTGATACTTAATTTACTAAATTGTAGCTAATGAATTAAAGAAAATCTCTTAAATTCTTGTTACAGTAGAGAAAACCTCACTCTTTTAATTAAAAATTTATCTTCCTTTACCACAGGTGCACAAGACTGATGACTTCTTTTGAAATACTTTGTTGTTTGTGTTTGGCCAAAGTTTAGAAATACTCTGTTGACTGAGGGAAATGTTCTTCTTCAGAAAATTGTGATTGTCAATATGCTTACAAACGAGTTTTAATATTGCTTGGACTTTGATCAATATGTATCATATTCATATTTGAGCATCTTCAGGAGCATTTGGAGGTAATTTGGGATTATATAAACTTTATTCTTTTGGACAATGGCAGCTTTACATGTACGTCAAGATATTCAGATGAACACTTTAACTTGCAAAAAAAAAAAAAAAAAATGAACAACACTTATTTTTGCAAAACTCGTGATTTGCGCTTGGTTTCATTCAACCCCTTAAAAACCAGAACTTAATTAGCAAAAGGCACTTCTCTCTGAGCTTATTTTTTGAATCTCTCAACGAGTACTTATCATTTCCAGTCATTCTAATCAAATTATAATAAAATAGTAAGATGAAAATCACACAAATAAATGAGAGATTTATAAAAAATAGTTAAAAGATAATGACATAATACACCAAAATGATAATAATCATAATAATGTTCAAATATTTATTATAACAATTCTCTTAGTGGTATAAAAAGACCAAATTATTTTCAAACTCTATGAATGCCTTACAAAATTTCACTAGTATTATCTATTGTAAAAAGCGGGGCGAACTAAAAATGGGCTTAAAACCTCAAGCCCTAAACAGAGGAGACGAAGTCCATTTGGACTGAGAAATGGATAGACACACAACGAGCTGTTGGAATGCTATAGGTTAGGATGACATGGGTTGACACTAGCCCACAATGCTTCACAAGGAAAAAAAGGGCCTTGCTAGATGGACAATATGAACTAGTGGAAAACCAATTTCTCTAGCCCAGATTATATTTTAAAAAAAACACACACACACATATACACAAGTTTATAGCTCAATGAGCAAAATTTTTTATGATTGAATAAGAGATTTGGAGTTCAATTCTAGTCTATATCAAAAACGATCGGTGTCTAGATCTGATAATAAAAAGTGCTTTTGGATAGGTTGTTTTAAAAAGTGCGTTTTAAAAAACATCATTTTAAATTACGTGTTTTGAAAACACAATTTTAAAAATCACAAATATGCTTTTGGGTAAAAATTGAAAAATTGCATTTTCTAATTTTAAAGTCATTGTAAGTGTTTGGATAAGCTATTTTAAAAAGTGTTGTTGAAGTGTAAATTTCAAAAAATGACTTAACTATATTGTTAAAGATACCTTGTCAATTTTTTTTTCCCAATAATCATCATTTTTGTAAAGGAAAATTTCTAATCAACATCAATAAGAATGATGATGATGACAATGATGATAATGATGACGATCAAATTCATAGAGAGAAGTTTCTCAAAAAAAAAAAAAATTCAAGAGAAAGACATTAAAATGATTAGAAAAATAAAAATATTAAAATCTTCATTGCCAACAATATCAATTACATCAGGTACAAGTTTTCAGCATGAATAATATCCCTAATAGGCCGCCTGTGGATCACAGTCCAGCAAATCAAAGAATTGGAGAGCCTTGAGAATAAAATATCATAATTTTTCTAGAGCTAGGAAAAATAAAGCAAAAAGGAGTGCCTATGCTTATGTAGCTGTAACTGTTGCTTCCTTTGATTGGTTTAAAAAAAAAAAAAAAAAGACAATCCATTATAATAAATAAATAAGTAAGTTCTTAACCAAAACATTAAAATTTGTCCAAAATAGAAATAATGAAAATACTATCTACAACCCACAAATGGATTGAACTATCCTATCACGAATAAATTTCGTCTCCTTATCATGCATATTCTTAGAGCTTGCCTGACTGCTACTACCTTCTTCTCTACTATTGCTCTTTGGTTTGTCCAAGTTATGCTCATCCCAATTATCCATCATCCTCCCTATCATGTTTTCTAGTAAAATTATGCAAAACACAAGTAGCAACTACAATGTTTCTCTGGTCCTTAATGTTGTAAGATGACATTTGCTTCAAAATTTTCCATCTATTCTTCCACACTCCAAAGTACGCTCAATCACACTTCTAAGCAATGAGTGAACATAGTTAAACCTTTTCTCTAGGTGATTTCCTCCACTAGTTTGTTGAAAATCTGAAAGATGGTATCTCTGTCCCTTATAATGTCAAATATCATTACTAAAGGGGTATTTAACATCAACTAAGTAATATTTTCCTAACCCCCCCCCCCCCCCCCAAAAAAAAAAAAAGATGTGCATAAATAACATCCTTCATACATATTTAATATATAAAAATAGTATATACCTAGTGGTGATTTTGGAAAACTGACATTGTCGATGGATAGAATCTAAGAAAATGAGTGTATCATGTGTTGCACCTTCCTATCTAGCCATAAAATATGTGAAAATTAAATCAAAATCAAATGCCGCTATCACATTGAAACTTGTCACACCTTTTCTATTATAGAATGGAGTTTTCTTGTCCCCTCCAATAACAATTTGGATATGTGTACCATCAATGGCACCAATACAGTCCTAAAATAGAATACAAAGTTACTAAGGAAATAATTATTATTAAAATTAGAAGCAAATTAGAATGAATGAAATGGAAAATTTCTAATCAACATCAACAGGAATGATGATGACGATGATGACGACGATGATTATGAGGATGATCAAATTCATAGAGAGAAGTTTCTAAAAAAAATAATAATCTTCAAGAGAAAGACATTAAAATGATTAGAAAAATAAAAATGTTAAAATTTTCATTACCAACAATATCAATTACATCAGGTACAAGGAAGAAGTTTTCAACATGAACAATATCCCAAATAGGCAACCTATGAATCACTGTCCAACAAATCAAAGAATTGGAGAGCCTTGGGAATTAAATATCTTGATTTTTCTGGAGCTAGGAAAAATAAAGCAAAAAGGAGTGCCATGCTTATTTAGCTCTAACTGTTGCTTCCTTAGATTGGTAAAAAAAAAAAAAAAAAAAAGACAATCCATTATAATAAATAAATAAAAAGTTCTTAACCAAAACATTAAAATTTGTCCAAAATAGAAATAATGAAAATACTATCTACAACCCACAAATGGACCGAGCTATCATGTCACAAATAAATTTCATCTCTTTATCATGCATATTCTCAATGCTTGCATGACTACTACTACATTCTTCTCTACTATTGCTTTCTAGTTTGTCCAAGTTATGCTCATCCCAATTAAATCTATCATCCACCCTATCATGTTTTCCAATAAAATTATGCAAAACACAAGTAGCAACTACAATGTTTCTTTGGTACTTAATGTCATAAGATGGCTTTTGCTTCAAAATTTTCTATCTATTCTTCCGCATTTCAAAAGTTCGCTCAATCACTGTTCTAAGTGATGAGTGAACATAGTTAAACCTCTCTTTTAGGTGATTTCCTCTACCAGCTCAACGAAAATGTGAAAGATGATATCTCTGTCCCTTATAAGATGGCAAATATCCACTCCTCAAGAGGTATCCAACATCAACTATATAATATTTTCCTAACAAAAAAAATATATGAGATGTGCATAAAGAACATCCTTCATACATATTTAATATATAAAAATAGTATATACTTAGTGGTGGTTTTGGAAAATTGACAGCTTGTCAATGGATAGAATCTAAGAAAATGCGTATATCATGTGCTGCACCCTCCCATCTAGCCATAACATATGTGAAAAGTAAATCAAAATCACATACTGCCATCACATTAAAACTTGTCACACCTTTTCTATTATAATATAGAGTTTTCTTGTCCCCTCCAATAACAACTTGAATATGTGTACCATCAATGGCACCAATATAGTCCAAAAATAAAATACAAAGTTACTAAGGAAATAATCATTACAAAAATTAAAACCAAATTAGAATGAATAAGATGAATACCTGAAAATGTGGCATGTATAATGGATTTTGTTGTGTATATCTTGGAACTTCACTAAATGTACGGATAGAAGGCTTGATGATATCCATTGACATTATGTTAAGGTGTTTAAGAACTCTGTGAAAATGTCTATGAATAGTCTCACCAAAATGTTGGAATCTTTCTTGAATCAATCTGTTACATGTTCCTTGTTCAAGTATCATCAAACATATACCTACTGACTCTTCAAGCCTAATATGCCTTGTATGCCAAAGTCCGTATTTATGTTGTAAAACATTGGCGAAACTACACTATCGATCCCTGAAATTTATCATGTGTGCGCAATTGGTCCCTCAAGTTTGAAGCGAGCACAATTAGTCCCTTAAGTTTTAAAACTGAGTTGTATTGGTCCTTTTACTAACTGCTGTTAATGGTGTTACTTACGTGGCTAACGGAAGAATAATTTGGCCTTTTTTTTAATGATGTGGCATGTTTTTAATTAAAATTTTAAAAAAAAATAGTTTGCACGTTAGATGAAATTGAAAAATCATATTGTTAAAAACAAGGAAATTCTTCGGATTCGGATTATATACACAAATTACAAAACTTAAAAAAAAAAAAAAAAAAAAAAAAAAAACTAGAGCCCCAAAATGGTCAGATCTAAAAACCCGACCTTGAACCATCATTGAACTCTATTATTTCGGATCTTTACACACAAACGGGTGGGTCAAAAGCTGAGCCACTGTCCACCTCTTATTAGACTCCTTCTGCAAACAACATTCAATAAAACTCCGAAACTCTTCCGAAGCTTGCTTCGGCAAGCTCGGCGACTCTCCAAAACAAATCGCACACATTAGGGTCGCCCAGTCGGGTCTTTGACCCGAAAGCAGAAATGGAAAATGACCCATATATAGCTCCAACAAAGCTAGCCCCAAACTCCATATATCGCCAGTGTACCCATTGTAGTTCCCACCGTAGGTGTCCGAGTCGAACCACTCAGGACTCATGTACGCGTTCGTGCCAACGTAGGAGTTACATGCGTCCAATGTATGGCACATGATTTTGCTAACATCGAAGTTGGCGATTTCACTTCCATTTTATCATTGACCAACAAATTCGAAGGCTTAAGGTCGCGGTGGATGATTTTGTGTCCGTGAAGGTAGCTAAGGCCGTTAAGAACCTGACCCACCACATCAACAAGTTTAGGTTCAGAGAAAGTCTAGTGGGTTCGGAGTAGCAAGTCTAGTGTTCCTAAATTCATGTACTCCATCAAAATAGCTATGTCACCCGACGGCTTCTTGAAGATCCCGTGGCAACGGACGATGTGGGGAGAGTCGGTGCGGCGGAGGATTTCCATTTCTCTGAAGACTTGGCGGCGGAGAGTAGGGTCGGAGTCATTGTGGATGAGTTTGAGCGCATAAATAGCGTTGGTGCGTTTATGACGGACTTTGTAGACCATGCCACCATTGCGTGGCCTAGAACTTGGAGTTTTTCCAAGTCGGAGGAAGAGATTGAGGCAGCTGATGTGGCGATGGAGGTGTTGGTTTTGGTCGTGGTGGGTGGGAGAGGTAAAGGAAAGTGAGGGCGGTGGTCGGATTTGTTTTTAATCCAATCAATATGATTTTTCAATTTCATCTAAAGTGGAAACTATTTTTAAAAAAAAAATTTAATTAAAAACATGCCACATCATTAAAAGAAATGTCAAGTCATTATTCCGTTAGCCACGTAAGTAACACCATTAACAGCAGTTAGTAAAAAGACCAATACAACTCAGTTTTAAAACTTAAGGGACTAATTGTGCTTGCTTCAAACTTTAGGGACCAATTGCGCACTCAGGGTAAACTTTAGGGACCAATAGTGTATTTTCGCCTAAAACATTGCACAATTGAAGGAAAAAATGTGTCTTCATTCTAAACATTGGGTGACATTTTGCTTCATTACTAGTCAAACAATCCATCAACCACTTATAGCCAGTTTTATCAAAGTCTCTACAAGGTTGTTTGTCAATGTATTTCAATATAATATGTCACTGTTAGCAACAACAAGATCATATGATTCATCATCATCTTCCACATCATAAGAATGATCATCATCACTATTATCAATATAATCATTGTAATCCATATGAATGACACCTAAACAATGATAACAAACACTTAAAAAAATTACAATAAAAAAATTGCTTAAATGATTAAAGAAATAAAAATCATTAAAAACATTGATAAAACATCTGGACAAGTTCAAACCACCCTAGCAAACACATTATTCAAAGGAAAAAAAAATAAATCATAAAAAACATAACAAAGAACACATTTTCAAGCAATTATCTTATTATAAATTTTTCCAAACCCTAGTTAATTGCTAAAGTAATGCTTCCCCTAACAATCTTGCTTCATCTCGTAGAAACTGAACATCACAACAAACATCTCTCTTTTCTCTTGTTTTTGTAAAATACGTATTGCTATGAAGTAGAGTTCAGATTCCTTCTCATTGCCATTAGAGGTGCATACACGTTACATGACATTACGAATAGAACTACCCGGCTCAAGGGAAAAAACTGAGTTCCTTGACTCTACAACATCACACATACGAGTAAGTTATTGTGTCATCTTTAATGCTGCTCCTCCTTTCTTCCCTTTGCCCTGTGTGGATGATGGCAAAGCTTGCTTCTTTCTTTTGTCTTGTGTTGGTTGTATAGGGTTAAGTGGCTGTTTAGGGTTAGCAATCTCAATTTCATTAGGATCATTATCATCATCATTATCTGGAGAAGATGAGTCAATAGACATTTCACCCAACCCCTTCTTACATGTCTCAATATCATCAGGTAGCACACCTGAAGTGGGGGCCATACTAATTCTCTAGTGGCTGCAATGTCCTTAAACATAATATCTAATAACTCTACATCAGAAGCAAAATTTATAGATTGAAACTCTACAAAATAAAATAAAAAAGTTAAAAGAGTTTTTTTTTTTTTTTTTTTTCTCTATCAAGAAAAAAAAAGTTTGTAGAGTTTTTGTAACAAAGATCTTTTAACTGATTTTTTAAATTTTTTTTCATAATATTTGACAAAATAACAGTGATATAATGCTTTGAAGTTGTTTTATTAATCAAATTGATAAAAGAATTTTAGACGTTAGAAATCAATCAAAGTTGACATAATAAAAGGGATTTGCGTTTTCATATTTTCAATGAATCCAATTAATTCAGTAAATCACAAATAGATGCTCTAAATTTCTTAGGCATCTAAAGACTAAGCATCTAAAGGCTTGATACTGCTGGGCACTTCTTTGAGCCAAGCCTAGAGCTCAAAGAGGTTTTATTTATTTATTTATTTATTTTAATATAATAAAGTGGAGAAAACCTAAGTTGTCACCAAATCACAAGCCTCTTAGTTCAACTTAGTTAATGAATATATAATGAGTCTTATATGCTTTGGGCAAAAATTTATCACTGCATCATACATCTATATCTTTATAATATCTAGAAGTTGAAGTGTAGAATGATTATTGCTTGGCTATTTTTGTTCATTTCAGTCCATTGGGTTCATACGGTACATATTAGTTCATTTCAGTCTACTTAGTTTACTTTAATCTAATTCAGTCCAATTTGGTCCAATTGCAAATGGGCTTGAAACCTCAAGCCCAAAAGGGACCGCATGAGCTAATGGACAACCAATTTCTCAAGCTAGCCCAGTCTGCCCAGATTATATTCAAATTTAAAATTAAAAAAAAAAAAACACGCACCCATTATAAGTTGTATATACAGTTTATCACAAATCTATTTCTTCCTCTTTCTTTATCTGTGTTTATTTTCAACACAGCTAATTATTCTTGGAGTCCAGTCTAATTGGATCAGAAATGGTTGAAGTCTTAAATGTTTAAAGACTTGGGTGAACATTGACATGGTCCAGGTCTTGGTGGTCCTCTCTTTTTTCCCTGTTTAGTCGTTACCTTTAAACGTTTTCCCATTATATTATATATGATTCATAATGTGAACGAAGACAGTTAATGGCCCCATGTATATGTATGACTGAATCCCGAGTATTGACTCCGATCGTAAGTGGTACTTTTATTGATTTGAACTGTTACCTAAAAAAAGGAAAAAGAAGAAACCATTATATGCATCGATCAATGGTTCCTAAAGTCTACTCCATGAACAATTTTAGATGTTGAAATTTAAAGCGATTGTTTTTAGTCCCTTGATAGGGTGGCCAAATCTTTAACATGTCATCACTTTATAGGAACTAAAAGTGATTACTATAATTTATTAGGGACTAAAAACAATTATTTTAAACTTGTTAGGAACTAAAAATCTAAGAAGCATGGACACGAACATAGGTATGAGTATGGACACAGATATGATATGGAGACACGAGTAATTTCTAAAAATTATGACGTGAAATTGGTGATATAACACCAGTATGACACGAGTACAACATAAGTACGATATGGGTATGACACTTTAAATGAAGTGTCCGTACTTCCTAACTAAAAATGATTGTATTAAATTTTAGGAACGGAAAATGCTAATATAGGAAAAAACAATGTCTTTTTTTTTTTTTTAAATGATTGGTAAAACTCAGTCTCCAGAGAGAGAATCAGTACTTTTGAGTTTTTCCTTTATGTTTAACATATTTATTACTGTAATTGTTTTATTGTCCGCACGATTTATATCTCTTTTAAAGCTTCAAGAGTGTGTAATGTAAACAGGTCGTAAAATCAGTGTGAAACAAAGACTTTTAGGGTTACAACTTACAAGGACAGGTCTTCTTGGTCATACCCGTAAGTCCGCTGCCTTTTTCCTTACGGTTACTCACTATCACATCCTCTTGTGTAGTATTAGACATTTTTCCATGGAGAATCTAACCACATCTTTCTCTTGTGTGAATATGAAAATTCAACAGGTCTCTAATATTGTCTCACACGTTATTTGTTTGGTTCTTTTATACACACAAGAGAAAGATGTGGACTTTAGTTTTCTACTTTTACATGCAGACTTTGTTCAAGAAATATGATCAACGGTCTTATCGTACATTACAGGTTCTGACTAACAATGATTCATCAATATTAGTAAAATTTAGGAGTGGGTCCGGATATCACTATTTCATGGACTACTTGTCTACTTTCCCTTACTATAAATTTGCTTCTTTTTCAGCTGCAAAACAACCATACATACACATCCATTTCAAAATTTGATAAACTAACATCTTAGTTAAACAAAAGCCTTTTCAACCGCATTGCATGGGGCCTTGTTCACACCTGATTTTAGCTCCACCATCATCATCTTTTTCCATGCACACGTTCATCCTTCTCTGCTGCTTTGGCCTTTTTTTCACCTCTGTGCTTGGTAAGAATAATGAGACAGACCGGTTGGCATTGCTCGACTTCAAAGCCAAGATTAGTAAAGATCCTCTCGGGGTCATGAGCTCTTGGAATGATAGCATCCACTTTTGCCAATGGAAAGGTGTTTCCTGTGGTCACCGACATCAAAGGGTCACTATGTTGGAGCTGCAATCTCAGAAACTGGTAGGCTCTATATCCCCAAATATTGGAAATTTAAGTTTTTTGTGGAAGTTAAACCTTGAAAACAATAGCTTTTATAATGAAATTCCTCCAGAAATTGGCCGTTTGCACAGACTAGAAGTCTTGCTATTGAACAATAACACAATAGGTGGAACAATTCCTACCAATTTATCCAGTTGTGCCAAACTTAAAGTGTTTCATGCGGCTGTTAATAATCTGGTTGGAGAAATCCCCACAGAGCTTGGCACCTTGTCAAAGCTCCGATTCTTTGCTATTCATAAAAATAGTTTGACAGGAATTATCCCACCTTCTTTTGGAAACTTATCATCTCTAGAAGGTTTTTGTGCAGCTTATAATAACCTGGGTGGGAGTATCCCTGATTCTTTTGGCCAATCGACCAAACTTAAAATCTTTGCTGTGGGTTCAAATAGGTTGTCTAGTACAATTCCTCCCTTACTCTTCAATATCTCTTCAATAACAAAGATTGATGTAGCAGTTAACCAAATCCAAGGGCATCTTCCATCGGACATAGGTATCACTCTACCAAATTTAGAAACATTTACCATCAGCAACAACCAGTTTATTGGATCTATCCCTCTTTCAATATCTAGTGCCTCGAATTTGCATATACTAAATTTGGCTGAGAATAAACTAACTGGAAAAGTTCCTTCTTTAGAGAAGCTAAATAGAGTGAGGTTGTTTTCCATTGCTGAAAACCAGCTTGGAAATGGAGGAGCAAATGACTTGAGTTTTCTCTGTTCTTTGTCAAATGCTACCAACCTAAGAGATTTGGAGATAAATACCAACAACTTTGGGGGGGAGTTGCCTAAATGTATTGGCAACATCTCAACTAGTCTTACCTTTTTCTATTTGAATAATAATAAAATATCTGGAAATATTCCTAGTGTTTTAGGGAATCTAATCAACCTGGAGGATATAGAAATGTGGAACAATAAATTTTCAGGTAACATCCCCTCTATCCTTGGAAACCTTCATAAATTACAATTTTTGGATTTATCTCAAAACAATTTCATTGGGAACATCCCATCCTCTCTTGGAAATTTAACAAATTTGTTGGAGTTGTATTTAGGAGACAATAATCTTCAGGGAAGCATCCCATCAAGTCTAAGTCAATGCCAAAATTTGATAACTTTTCATCTTCCCCATAACAATCTTAGTGGTATCATATCCTCGCAAGTTATTGGTCTCTCATTTTCACCAAATAGCCTTGACTTGTCTGGCAACCAATTCATTGGTGTCCTTCCCATGGAAATAGGAAATTTGAAAAATTTAGAACATTTGGATATTTCTGAAAATATGTTGTTTGGTAAAATACCAGCAAGTCTTGCAAGTTGTGTAAAGCTAGAATTTCTAGCCATGAGAAGAAACTTTTTCCAAGGGGTTGTTCCTTCATCTTGGGAATCATTAAGAGGTCTTGAACATTTAGACCTTTCTAACAATAATTTTTCTGGCATGATTCCAAAATTTTTGGAGAGTTTTGATTTCTTGAAATTATTGAATCTCTCGCACAACCATTTTGAGGGTGAGGTGCCAACAAATGGAGTTTTCAAGAATGCAAGTGCAACTTCAATTAAGGGAAATGGTAAGCTTTGTGGGGGCATACCAAAGTTTCAACTTCCTAACTGCAACAACAAAAAATCCAAGAAGAAAAAGTTGACTCCTATGTTGAAGTTGATTATCTTTATACTATTTGGGCTTCTTGGCATATCTTTGATTCTATTGTCTCTATTTCTTTGTTCTTTAAGAAAGAAAAGGAAAGAAAACACCTCAAGCAATTCAATAAATTTGTTTTTGGGTGTATCTTACCAAAGTCTCCTAAATGCCACTGATGGATTCTCTTCTGCTAATTTAGTTGGTGTGGGCAGTTTTGGGTCAGTGTATAAAGGAATTCTTAATCAGTATAGACATACAGTTGCTATCAAGGTGCTAAACCTTGCACGTCGTGGAGCTTCTAAAAGTTTCAAAACAGAGTTTGAGTCTCTAAGAAACATCGAGCACCAGAATCTTGTAAAGCTACTCACAGCATATTCGGGTATTGATGATCAAGGTCAAGATTTTAAGGCTTTGGTATATGAGTTCTTTGGAAATGGTGACCTAGATGAGTGGTTACATTCAATGCCAATAACTAATGAGTCTTTTGAGAATCCAAGGAAATTGAGTCTTATTCAAAGACTAAATATCGCCATTGATATTGCTACTGCATTGGATTATCTTCATCATCATTGTCAAACACCAATTGTTCACTGTGATCTCAAGCCTAGCAATGTTCTTCTTGATGATAAAATGATTGGACATGTAAGTGACTTTGGCTTGGCAAAATTCCTTCATGCTATCATCCAAGATTCTTCTGCTAATCAATCAAGCTCAATTGTGGTCAGAGGAACAATCGGTTATACTCCTCCAGGTAAATATATTTTGCATTTCTTAAATTAAAAAGTTTTTTCTTTTACTTTTCCCATATTTCCTACAACAGTTCTAACTTCTACGTATAAAAATATTGTTTTAATAATGATGTATTGTATCTAGAAGATAGAATGTGTTAAAACATAATTTTCTAGTTTTATTCTTCTTCTAGCTACTTCTTTTTTTTTTTTTTTTTTTACATGCCTTGGAAAAACATCCTTTAAAATTTGTAAGATTTTTTCTTTCCCTTCTTTTTGTGGTATGAAATTATGGCAATTACAATATATGTTATGTGCAATTGCAGAGTATGGTATGGGAAACGAGGTATCAATATGTGGTGATGTTTATAGTTATGGCATATTATTGTTAGAGATGTTCACAGGAAAAAGGCCTACTGATAGCATCTTCCTCAACAGCTTAAATCTTCGTGACTTTGTTAAAGCAAATTTACCGGAACGAATAATTGACATTATAGATCCTAATCTTCCTTGGGAAAGACAAGAGGGAGAAATAAGAATGAATGACGCTTGCAATGAGGATCAAAATGAAAGTCTCAATATTCAAGAATGCTTGATTTTGATACTCGAAATTGGACTTGCTTGTTCCACAGAAGTTCCAAGAGAAAGGATGGACATCACTGATGCTTTAGTTGAATTGCATTTAATTCGACAAAACCTTTTAGAACCTGATAAAGACTTCAAGCTACAGGTAATTTTAATTTTTAATTTTTTTTTTTAATTTTAAATCTTTGTTAACGTATCTTCCGGAGCATGTGATCTGAGGGGTGGGGACAGGGAATCATATATAGCATTTAGAAAGCCACAGGCCTTAGTGTTATTATTATTATTATTATTATTATTATTATTATTGTTATTATTATTATTATTATTTAATTCTAACAAAACCGAAAAGATTGGAGCAACTTGAAATTTGATATGCTCATTCTGCTATACATAGCATTCGGAATCAGCCCAATTTAAAAAAAAAAAAAAATTGCTGGCATTGACATGTAAAAGCTACAAAGTTAACTAACTTGTAAATTTTGAAGTTCGAATTTGTTGTAAAATTATTTTTTGTTTATATATAATTCTAAATATCTTCTAAAAAATAGATTGTCAATTCCATAAATATTGAATGAGATGGGATTTCATAATCCCACACAAATTAGCTTTCTTGCGTCATGAATTTTCTCAAAGGTAAAACAAAACTTGAAAGTTGATACTTAATTTACCAACTAATTTGTAGGTGATGAGATTCTCCACACACAAAAAAAATGTAGGTAATGAGTTAAAGAATATCTTTTAAATTCTTGTTACTGTAGAGAATACCCCACTTCACACATTGTTGCGATTTGAATTTTGAAGCTAAGTATTCTAATACATTGAAATTTATCTTCCCTCACCACAGGTGCACTACACTGAATGTTGAAGCTCATTATTCTAATACTTTGACATCATGTTTGGGTGTATTTGGCGTTTTTAGCACATTTTGGAGGTATCTTAGGGAGTTTTTTTTTTTTTTTTTTTTTTTTGGTGTTAAAGAATATATTATTTATGGTTTGCTATGTGTAATGACCCAAGAGGCCCAATTATGTTGTAAATCCTAAATATGGCTAACCCTATTTCCTCGTTTTTATATATATCTTGCTTAGGATTTATTGTAAACAACTTTTGAGCATATATTACATCAAGCCAAACAATTTAATTTTCTATGTTCGACTTTCCTTCCTTTTGCTCCTCTTCATCAATTTTCTATTCTCTCAATTTTAATATTAATAGGTAATTTTCGTTTGACACTTTGTGGCTTGAGAGAAGCCTCGGCAAAATAGAAATTTATTAAGAATTTGTATTTGGTAGCTTGATTTATACCAGGATGGGGAGAAATTTTATGAACTTTGGAAGTTTTCAAATTTGAGTTCGACACTTTTTGGATTAAGTGGAACTCTTACGAAATGGAATTTAAGTTAAGTTGAGGATTTATTAGAGTTTGAATCAATTTCCTATTTCGAATTTAATTTGGATTTTTGGGTCTAGCATGATTTTTTTTTTTTTTTTGTCATTTCCAAAAAAATAAATGAAAAGTTATTTTTGTCCACCTAAAAATAGATAGTGAATTTATAAATATACAGTACTAAAAAAGGTTTGATAGCTTTTGTCTAAGGGTCATCCCACGCGGGAGAGGACTTGAGCTTCATCCCTATAATAGGTTTAAGAAAAAGGGAAGTGTGAACAAGTCTGAAAAGGAAGTGGAAAAAGAAAAAGAAAAAGAGAAAAGATTACGTGACCAATTTTTAATTAGTGGACCCCACTTTAAATGCATCCTGCCGTACCTACTTACAATTCTTGAAAGCAGAGTCCATATAATTGAATCAGAAATGGTTTTACTCTGTGGTCCTTTGTCCTCTCTGTGGGTCATTGACCCAAAAAGGTCCTGTTTAAGGTTGGTGATAATATGTATTTACTTTCAAATACGTGTTATTATTTGACTGGGTCAGTGTACTCTATACACTGAATCTAAAGTAAGTCCGACACGAAAAGGTTTCCATAATTCATGAGCAAAGACTAGAAATTCTTACAACAATTGGGAGCTAGGATTGGTTGAGAGGGACAGGTAAGAGTGCAGTCTGGGCACGGAAACCATGGCACCACGCATGAATGACGGAAATTACTCACTTTAAATAAATAAATACACAGTCGCAATTTAAAGTTCAACTAATAAATAATTTTAGTCTCCTTTTAAAATGATTACTTTTAGTTTCATAAATAATGTGTTCAGACACGTAAAAGCTATCAGTTTAAATTTGTTAGGTACAGAAATTGACCATTTGAAGTTTTTTATAGACTAAGAGATCGATCAATGGAGCTTACTAGGAGCCAAACATGATAACTTTAAATTTTAAGGACTAAAATTGCTCATAACCTAATGGGCAGATAATAACAATATTTTTTTAGTTAAAAAATGATGATTGGTAAAAATCAGCCTCCTGGGCTGAGTAGTTTTGAGTTTTACCTAAAGTTTAACATGTGTTTATTACTGGTGCAATTGTTATTTATTGTTTTTTTTAATAGAGTTTCAACTTATGACATTAGATTAAGACACTAATCAGCTATTTATCTGTATATATAAAGATGATTCAAAAAGTTAATTATTATTTTTTTCCTGTCAAAAATACCCCTAAATTAATTAACCAATAACTTAAAAATTGGGTTAAAATAATAAATTGACAAAAGAAAGTTAGTTATTTTTTTTTACTGACAAAAATACATCTACCTAAAACTTAAAAATGGAGTTAAAATAGTAAATTGACAAAAGAAAGTTAGTTATTGTTTTTTTTACTGTAAAAAATACCCCTACCCAAAACTTAAAAATTGGGTTAAAATAGTAAATTGGCAAAAATAATAAATTTCTACTTTTACGTTGAAATGCCTTCTTATTTTTAATAAATTCCTACTTTTAAGTTAATTTAAATTTATACTTCTACTCTCTAACTCCCTACAAAATAGGATCACACTTTTGTTAGTTTTAAAACTCTTCCAATCTACAAAATTCACCCCATGTATTCTTTTTTTTTTTTCTTTTTTTTGATGATTAGAAAAAGTAGAAATCCCAAATTATAATAAATGCAAATGATTAATCTTTACCCAAAAAATAGAAAAGCCTCTGAGCATGTGCGTAAGCGCAAAGATGTAAAAGTTTATCCATGTTACCAAAAAAAAAATGTAAAAGTTTTTTGCAACTACAAACGTGTCCAGAATTTCCACCTAGAAAGAGCCTTTCCAGTAAATCTGTGTGTGAAACAAAGACTTGGGAGTAATAGGATAGGTCTTGTTGGTCATGCCATAAGTCCTGTAGCTTCTTAATTTGGTTCTTTCTACTTTCTAGGTCCCTCACTAAACTATCACACGCTTTTGTAGCATTAGAGATGTTTCCATGGAGAATCTTGACAATTCCTAATAATATGTGTAAGAAACAGAGAACAACAAGAAGAAAGAAATGCTTAAAAGATTGGAGAGTGAAAACAGAGAGAAGTTTCTGAAAATTTTCTGTTATTACTCAATTGAATAAAACTATACAAAAGATCTCATATATATACTAACTGAAGAAGAAAACTGACTTCCAACTTATGCGCAAAGCAATTATGGCACGTGTATACATAAATAACCAATAAATTCCTAAACTACAAGTAGCACAGCTCTATGTCGTTTATACACTTCATTTCACTGCTTCACTGCACTACTGCACTACTTCACTGCACTAACCTTGCTCTTAATGTCTCAAGGTTAGCACCAAAACCATGAATATTGATGATGCTCATTTTGACAAGTAAAGAAGCTAATTGTTGAGCATTAAATGACTTTGTAAGTAAATCTGCTAATTGAGCGTGAGTAGGAGTGTAAAACAACTTAATTACTCTATCTTGCACCTTATCTCTAACCAAGTGACAATCAATCTCAATATGGTTAGTTCTTTCATGAAACACAGGATTCTCCCCTATGTATATAGCTACTTGATTATCAAAGAAAAGTAATGCTGGTTGTGGATGATAGACCTTAAGATCCTTCAACAATGCTAGCAGCCAAGTTATTTCACATACTGTCACTACCATAGCCCTATATTTTGTCCCTACAAAAGATCTGGAGACTATAGACTAATGAGTTCTTTGAAAATGGCAATCTAGATGAGTGGTTACATCCAATGCCATTAACTAATGAGTCTTTTGAGAATCCAAGGAAATTGAGTCTTATTCAAAGACTAAATATCACCATTGTTGTTACTAGTGCATTGGATTATCTTCATCATCATTTCCAAACACCAATTGTTCACTGTTACCTCAAGCCTAGCAATGTTTTTCTTGATGATAAAATGATTGGACATGTAAGTAACTTTGGCTTGGCAAAATTCCTTCATGCTATCATCCAAGATTCTTCAACTATTCAATCAAGCTCAATTGGGGTTAGAGGAAAAATCGATTATACTCCTCCAAGTAAATATATTTTGCATTTCATTTCACTTATTCTTTTTTCGGCCAGATTGAAGGCCTCCACGGTAGCATTGCGCCTCCCTTCTTCTTCCTTCATCTGGCGATGGCAAAAATTGGTTATCTCCTCTGCTCGAAACGTGGCTTGAACAGCCTGCCGAGGAAAGAAACATGGTAAAGGTGAGTAAAGGGAAATGGTAAAAGGAAGTAAGGGGAGGAAACTTGTAAAAAAAGAAAAAAGAAGAAAAGAGGGTGAATTGAAAGACTTACCATCACGAGGTCCCTTTTCAAACTAGGGAAGACCTCATGCCTCCTTAGGGACCCTAAGTCAGCCATATCTTCAAGGATTAGCAGTGCCTGCTCCACCACGTCAACCACATAGCCAGCCTTCCCTCCTCGAAAATCCCTAATGGAGGCATTTGCAGGCAGATGAGCCCCATCCAGCATTAGAGTGGGGGTCCAGGACAAAGGTGCGACCTGAGAATCACCCCTCTGGTCAACGCCCTTTTGCCCTACCCTAGCTTGTTTAGACCCTTTTTGGGCCTTATCCTCTTGGGAGGGGTGTTTTTTTCCTCCTTCTACCACCTTTTTGCCCTTCTGCTCCCTTTTTCTTTTAAAGTAAGCGGGTTCAAGATGAAGGCGCTGGGCCGGTGGAGGGGTGGGAAGCCTAGTTTGGGCTACCTTCCCAGGTGCATTTCCCCCCGGTTAGGACTTTAATAGTTCTTGCAGTGTGGACCTCGGCTTGCGTTGGATTCCCATATCATCTGGTTTGGAAATAACTCCTCAGTGTTGGTTGGATTGGGTTGGGGAAGAATGGCCGAGGTCACTAATTGAGACTTCTGGGGACAAGGGTTAATTAAAAACTTCGAACTCATCCTTAGAGTCAGACACTTCAACTACTTCTTCTTCTTTTTCTACTAAATCCTTTGTGATGGTAGGATGAGAAGAAGTGGCCTCTCTAGTTGTAGGCTGTGGTGGCAGGGCTACCTTTGGTATGCCTTTAGGTATGGTATCGGTGGTAAGCATACCTTTTGGGATCAGTCTGGTGATGAGAAAACCTGGAGTGGCAATGCTTATTCGATGCAGACGAGGGTCATTCGCTTTGATGATGCACTTTGGCGCCTGGTAGATTTTGGAGATGGGGGTGTAGCCAAGGATAAGGTGTGCTACTCTGAGCTGGCCGTCACTATGGACGAACACCTCAGCCTTTAGTATTTTGTCTAGGCTTGGTTGATTGACAAGGTTGAAGTTAGGCACAGCAGCATTCTTATCTGCAAAACCATAAGGAAAAACAAAAAAACATCATTAGCAAAAAATAGAACAAATCAAAGGAAAACTCATATACAAATATTTAACCTAGACCTAAGACCTTACCTGGTGTCCCCTCTCTCGTCGAGTAGGGAAGGCCATCGTGCCACTCCCCTGATTCGATCAGGAAGTCCTTGTTTAAGCCCTTGTTGGAATTGGGTAGGCATTGGATGAGCCTAACTTCAGGGTACCTAGATTTTTGGTAATACCCCTGCCCTTTCAGGTGGTGGAGGTTGTAAATCCAATTGACATCGTGATGGGTCAGCCCTAACCCCATTTTCTCATTAAGGGCAAGGGCATCTATACTCCCTAATATTCTAAACATGTTCGAGGCACATTAAGTGGGAGCTAACCTATAAGCCCTAAAGTAGTCCCTAGTAACGGTGCCCATGGGAATCCTCATCCCACCCTCTATAAAGGCAATCATTGGGATTACCACGTCTCCCTCTTGCCTTTTTTCATGCCATTCTCCCTCCTTACAATACCTAATAAACACTCCTGGCAGGATCCTATACAGAGCTCTAAAGCTCTCTCTCGGAGTCTACCAAATTGGCAAACCTACCCATTCCTAAGAGGGATTTGGAGGTGCTAAGAAGATAAAAAGAAGGAAGAAGAGCCGAGGAGAAAAAGATAAAGAAAAGAAAAGTAGATGGAAAAATAAGTGAAAAGGTTTATGAAGACTTACACGGAGAAGACAACTCTCCTCGAATTGGCTCTTAGAAAGTATGAATGCACAAGTGAGTTAGGTAAGTTTATAGGTTCAGTGTATGAGCTCTAAAGTGAAATGAATGCTAAAGTGAGGTGAGTGATTGATTCGGGCAGTATTTATATCAAAAGAGAGCTACAAACGGGAAAATTCCCGCTCGGGTTCCAGCAAAATCCTCAGCCATTGGATTTGCATCGCACCGTAGAACGTGGGGAACATGGAGCTGTAAAAATTTAATGAAGGTGCGTCTCATATGCCAAAGCGTCAGAAGCGGGCCTTGGGCAGTTAAAAAGGCATCTGTGCAATTATGAGTGATTTATGATGAGCAGAATGGATGTAACGATATCAAAATCCTCCCTTTTGCCCTAGAAGCAAAAGAGGGGAATTTCGAGGGGCTATTATAAGGATATTGGGCCCAGTAGAATGTATTGGGCTAGGGGCCTAGTCCGAGGACACCTCATAAGCCCAAGGATGGATAGACATGCGATAAAGGTCAACATTGATAAATAAAGGAAGGGATTTAAGCAGTATGTTCCAGGGGAGTAATCCAAGGATGAATGCTTCCTCAGCTAAGCAAAGCTGAGGTCAGAAAATGCGGTATGACATCAAGAGCAACATTCTGAATGGTTCCACTGATGAGGATAAGTATCTAGAAGGAACAAGACAAAGGGAAGCCATGAAATATCTAAAGGGAAAGCTTCTACCACCGCATTAAATACTCTGCAACTAACTCTCTGGCTGCATTAATGAAGAAGTGACACCTGAACAGTATCTTTCAGCCTTACAACTACTCCCTAAAGACTTCAAGAAGGTACTGATGGGACAAGGATCAACACCAGCAATCTAGTCTACACGTGAAGGGCAAAGATGAAGGAGGAAGATAGTATAAAATAGAAAGGAGACCCTGAGGGGAGGGGATCAAGAAATAAAGAGAAAAACACTGTAGCAATCAAAAATTGAACTTGTAATCAAACTTGAGAGAAATATATAAGAACTAATCTCCTTGGACTGTGCCGATGACGATTTTTCTTTAGATTAAACCAGTCGATCTTCATTTTCTTGTCATCTGAATCCATTTTATTTGTTGTCTGATTCATTAAAGCCTAGTTTTTCAAACCACCTTCTACAAATTCATTGTATTGGGTTTTTTGGGCCTAAGTCCATCCACCCTTTGGGTTTTTTGAGAAGTTTGTACAACAAGACTTAGACCACTAACATCCTATTGTTACCTCAAGTAGAAAACTTACTATCACGATCACGTGACAACTCTGAGTCCACGAACTACTTCTTTCCTTGATCCACTGCAACCACAAGTACTCTTACTTGTAACTTTGAGACTCCACTCAAAGGTTTCAGATCTTCTTGAAATTATTTATGCAGCAACAGAAGCGATCACCAAGTTTTTGACATGAATCTTGATCTTGATAACCCTAAGTGTATATGAAGGTAAACACCTCTAGATCTCACAAAAGATTCAACACACAGCACATCAAAGACTTCTAAAACATAGCTAGGGTTTTTCTTTTTATAATTGGAGTAAAACATAAAACCCTACACGTCAAACTGGGATTGGGCTGAGTTAGAAAATTCTGCAAAAAATTAATCTGCACGAGGTTTGATCGATCGAGCCTTGCAGATTTAACCAATAAATCCTGCAATCACTCGATTCCAACTTTTACAAATAAACACACTTTGAGCAAGCCTAAACCTATACTTTATGTTTTAATCATGGTTTGCCAATATAATACATAATGAAGTTCTAATACATTTAGTTCCTAAAGTTTTAAAACCTAGCAGCATTTAATACGACAAAACCTTTTAGAACCTGATAAAGACTTCAAGCTACAGGTAATTTTTTAATTTATTTTGTTTTTTTAATTTTTGATCTTTGGTAATGTATCTTCCGCAGCGCGTGATCTAACAAAACCGAAAGATTGGAGCAACTTGAAATTTGATATTCTCATTTTGCTATACATAGCATTCGGAATCAGCCCAATTATTCTTCTATAATACCTAAAATTAAAAATGCCTTTTTTCTTTTAAATAGCTTGTTCCAAATTAAAAAAAAAAAAAAAAAAAAAAAAATTTGCTGACATTGACATGTAAAGGCTACAAAGTTAACTAATTTGTTGCAGAAATTTTGAAGTTTGAATTTGTTGTAAAATTATTTTTTGTTTAAAATTTTAAGTATCTTCTAAAATGGATTGTCAATTCCATAAATATTGAATGAGATGGGAATTCATAATCCCACTCAAATTAGCTTTCTTGCATCATGAATTTTCTCAAAGGTAAAACAAAACTTGATAGTTGATACTTTATTTACCAACTAATTTGTAGGTGATGAGATTCTCCAAAATAAAATTAAAAAAAAAAAAAATAATTGTAGGTAATGAGTTAAAGAATATTTTTTAAATTCTTGTTACTGTAGAGAAAACCTCACTCCCCACATCATTACGATTTGAATTTTGAAGCTAAGGATTCTAATACATTGAAATTTATCTTCCCTCACCACAGGTGCACTAGACTGAATGTTGAAGCTCATTATTCTAATACTTTGACATCATGTTCGGGCGTATTTGGCGTTTTTAGCACATTTGGAGGTAACTTGGGGAGATATGTATTTTTACTTTTATTTTTTTGTGTTAAAGAATATTTTATTTATGGTTTGCAAGGTGAAATGACCCAAGAGGCCTAATTATGTTGTAAACCCTAATTACAGCTACCCATATTTCCTAGTTTTTATACATGCCTTGCTAAGGATTCATTGTAAACAACTTTTGAGCATACAATACATCAAGCCTAACAATGTAATTTTCTATGTTCCTTTAGACTTTCCTTCCTTCTGCACCTCTTCATCAATTTTCAATTCTCTCAATTTTAATTTTAATAGGTGATTTTTGTTTGACACTTTGTGGATTGAGAGAAGCCTCGGAAAAATTGAAATTTGTTAAGAATTTGTATTTGGTAGCTTGAGTTATACCAGGATGGGGAAGAAATTTAATGAACTTTGGTGGTTTTCAAATTTGAGTTCGACACTTTTTGGATTAAGTGGAAGTCTTACGAAATGGAATTTAAGTCAAGGTGGGGATTTATTAGAGTTGAATCAGTCTCCTATTTTGATTTAATTTGGATTTTCTGGGTCTGCATGATTTGTTTTATCATTTTCAAAAAAGTAAATGAAAATTTTTTTTGCCCATTGAAAAATAGGTATTGAGAGTTATAAATATACATGGTTTGATGACTTTCACCTAAATATCAAGTCCATCCCACGTGGAAAAGGACTTGATCTTGATCCCTAAGAGCATTCACATTGGTGGTGTTATAAATTTAGCAATATGGTTCCATAAAAAAATAATTTATTTATCTTACATTCTCACTTTACTAAACATCCAACATTAGTAGTTTGATTTTAGCTTTCAACACAATAAAATAATATAAACAATACAATAAAATAATATATTCATTATAAAGTAGTGTGAATACATGAATAAAATAATATATTTAATATAAGCAATGTGAACACACAATTTAATAGTACTCTACTTTTCTTTTTTACCTATGAGCTACGGTGCATAGCCTTTTTGGTTGTGTACTATAGCTGCGGAGCCAAATTATTTGGTTTTTTTTTTTTTTAGAGAGAATTTCAACTTATGGTGTTATAAATTATTTGGTTTTTTCTCCACCAATATAGTTATAAATTTGTATTTAATGATGCTAAAAATAATAATTTAGCTTTTTAATCAAAACTAATACTATAACAGGATTAAGAAAAAGAGAAGTGTGAACACGTCTGAAAAGGAAAAGGAATAGAAAAAGAGAAAAGACTACGTGGCCAATTTTTAATTAATGGACCCCATCTATAAATGCATCCCGCCATGCCCACTTACAATTCTTGAAAGAAGAGTCCATATAATTGAATCAGAAATGGTTTTAACATTCTTTAGTGCAGCGTTCACAAGGACTGGCCTTCAATCTTTGTGGTCCTTTGTCCTCTTTGTGGCTCATTGGCACAAAATGGTTTCCATAATTAATGAGAAATAGGGATATTTTAGCCATAAATTTAATACCCAAAACATCGTGTGAAAAGATCATCGGTGCCCACATACCCATTTACTTCACGGAAACTCACAGTAGAGCTAGCTCGACGACATCACACGGGATGACCACACAAGGAGACTCAATAGGCATCTCCATATATCGCGGGAATGATAGGACAAAGCAGATGGTTGATGGATGTGGAGAGGCCGATGGGGTTAAAGAGGCCTACGGGTCCAGCCTGACTTAACTTGACCCTCACAGATATCTATGCAAGGAAATTCCTTGTATCACACAATCAACCCTAACCAAAGGAAGCCCCACAAGGAAAGAATTTTGCAAAATACATGCATTAATGAGGATCTTCCCTATAAGGAAAGATCTTCTCCGCCAAGAAACAAATGTCAGCTCTATACTACTATAAAAACTCCAAATCCCTTACAAATCAAGGTATGCATAACTTACCCCAGCTCTGGCACTCTAGAGGTGTGAAGCAAGTTCTCTAACTTAACCTTCGAAGGGTCTTTGGCCAGTACCATACCAGTACTCTCTTGAGGTCTTCTTTTTCTGTGTTGTGCATGTGTTGTCTTGAGTATATGAGGACCGTGTGGTTTAGTAACGATTTTAACATGTGTTTATTAACGGTGTAAATGTTATTTTTGTTGTTATTTATTGTTACTAAGTGTATTACTAATAATGTTTAACAGAATATCCAAGCATGATAGCAAAGATGTAAAAGTTTATCCATATTACCAAAACAAAACAAAAGACCAAAAAAAAAGTAAAAGTTTTCTGCAACTACAAACGTGTCCAGAATTTCCACCTAGAAAGAGCTTTTCCAGTAAATCTGGGTGAAACAAAGACTTGGGAGAAGTAGGATAGGTCTTGTTGGTCATGCCATAAGTCCTGTAGCTTCTTAAATTGGTTCTTTCTACTTTCTAGGTCCCTCACTAAACTATCACACGCTTTTGTAGCATTAGAGATGTTTCCATGGAGAATCTTGACCATTCCTGATAATATGCTAACAACTAATTAACAAGTAACATCTTTTCTTTTTCTTTTTCTTTTTTGGTTGTGAAAGAAAATTCCACAGGTCTCTAATGCCCACATGTTTTTATTTTGGTTGTGAATGCAACTTCCACTGGTCTTTAATGCTCCACATTATTTATTTATTTTTTTTGGTTAAAAACAATTTAGACCCTCAACATTTTGATGGGTTGTTAGTTTGGTTCCTAAGGTTTTTATTTTATCAATCCAATCCTTCCGTTTAACCACTAGCCTCGCTCTGTTAATTAGTACATAACATGATACTACTATTTTTGTATAATTTTTTTTAAAACAACGGGTCTAATAAATTTTAATAACAGTTTATATACATGTATTTTAGTATATGGATGTGATGATGTTCTGCGAGTCATCACATAACATAAAGAACTTTTTTTTTTTTTTTTTAAGAATCTCATACCATAAGTTAGAATATCTAAATGAAGCACATATAGATAGTTTAAATGAGATCGTACCTTATATAATAACAAAGACTAGAATGAGCTTACAATTTTAAAACCTTCATGGAAGGAGATTATTTAGTATGGAATCAATTTTACCATTTGGTAAAAATATCAAAATACCCACCATTTGAGAAGTGGTCCAATACATGGGAATGACCATATATAACTAGCTAATTTGTAAAACACTTGGAGAGTTGGAGGAAATGTTTATCTATTAATGCATATCAAAAGCATACAAACATTTGATGAACAAAAATAGTTTTGTACATAAACAATACTAATATCCACACAAAAAAAAATAAATAAATAAATGATAATAATAATAATAATAATAATAACACCCTACTAAAGTAGCCATTAGTAATTAATTAATATTAGCAAAGAAATAACAAAATAAGAGTTCATGGTAAAGCACATCTTAGAGAAGACCAAATATGTTCTATTCTAGCCTCAAAACCTTCAAAAGAAGCAATTTAGGAATTCAAGGCAACTTCAAATGACTGGTACCTAATTACATTTGCTGCCAACAATGAGACTAGGATAATTCAGAGCAGGAAGTTGAATCACTTTGATCTCGATTTCAGTATCAATCTTTTGTAAAGACAACTCTGCAATTCTTCTTTTTTTCCTTTAAGCTTTTACAGATTCTTCTTCAATTCTGGCTGTTGCATCTGAAATTAAGCTTTCTGTCCCAGATAGTGTACCTATGATGAAGCAAGATAATTATGTCTCTAAATTATTGAGCTAAGATAAATCATTTCAATATATAAGAATTAAAAAGATATTCATCACTTGGTGTTAGGGGATTCATTACCATATCATTACTACTACTGTGTGACAAAAAATTTACCTGTAAGTAGATGTATTTCTTGGCGTTTTCTAGTTCCGAGGAGCTTTTCTTTAATCGAATGCAATTCATTTACAACGTCACTCATGTTCATCCTTTCTCTTGCAAACTCCCTAGAACAAGAAACTCCAATTCCAAATATCAAAATAAAGCATTCTTGAATTTTGGGACTTTTAATTTGATTTTGATTGTGAGAATCATTCATCCTTGTCATCTCATCTTCTCTTTCCCAAAGAAGATTAGGATCTACAATGTCAATCACTTGGTCAGGCAAAGCTGTTTTAACAAAATCATGAAGGTTCAAGCCATCTTTGAACATGTCATCAGTGGGCCGTTTTCCTGTAAACATCTCTAACAATAATATGCCATAACTATAGACATCGCCAATGATAGACATTTCATTTCCCATGCCATACTCTGTAATTGCACATAATATTTATTGTTATATGGTTATTTCAAATTTTGTACAAATAAGAACGGAAATATAATTAATCTTAAAAACTTTAAGATGATCTTTTGGTGGCATGCAATAGGAAAATAATTATTACGAGAAGTGGAAAAATTGTTTAGGGTATGCTCTACTTTGTACAATATTTGAACCGTTCATGCTTGAGACTACATTAAGAAATATTAAGAAACAATGAAAGTATTCACCTGGCGGAGCATAACCCATTGTTCCTCTGAATACGATGGAGCTTGATTGATTAGTGAAACAATCATGGGTGTCCTCAAAAAGGAACCTTGCGAAACCAAAGTCACTAACATGTCTGATCATTTCATCATCAAGAAGAACATTTCTAGGTTTGAGGTCACAATGAATGATTGGTGTATGACAATGATGATGTAGATAATCCAATGCATTAGCAACATCAATGACAATATTTAGTCTTTGAAGAAGATTCAAATTCTTTGGTTTCTCGGGAACATTATTTGTTCTTGTAGCTGGATGCAACCACTCATCAAGGCTTCCATTAGACATGAACTCATATACTAAAGCTTTAAATTCATGACCTTGAAAGTCAACACTTGAACAAGCCGAGACTATCTTTACAAGATTCCGATGTCTAACACTTCTCAAAGCCCCACATTCAGTAATGAAACTCTTGGAAGCTCCATGACATAAAAGATTTAGCACCTTAACTGCAACTGTATATCTACCTTGATCAAGAATTCCTCTATACACAGATCCAAAGCCACCCACACCAATTAAATTGGTGGAGGAGAACCCATCGGTAGCTTTTAAGAGACTTTGATAAGACACATTCAAGAGAAACTTTCTTGAATTACTTGAAGTGCTTTCTTTTTGTTTTTTACTTAAAGAACAAATAACTAGCAAGGACAGCATCAAAATTACCCCAAAAACCCCAGAAAGTACACAGATTATTAACTTCAAGGTAAAGGTCAACTTCCTCTTGTTCAATTTTTCATTTTTGCATTTAGGAAGCTGAAACTCAGATATTCCTCCACAAAGCTGAACATTTCCCTCAAGGAAAGTTGCACTTGTATTCTTGAAAACTCCGTTTGTTGGCACATCTCCCTCAAAATGATTGTTAGATAGATTTAGAAATTGCAAGTAGACAAAAACCTCCAAAAATTTAGGAATTTGGCTAGTCAAATTATTGTTTGACAGATCTAGATGTTGAAGACCTCTTAATGATACAAAAGATGGAGGAATGATCCCTTGGAAGTGGTTTCTTCCCATGTATAGATATTCCAACTTTATGCAACTTCCCAAACTAGCTGGAATTTCGCCAAACAACATGTTTTTTGAAATATCCAAAATTTCTAGATTCTCAAAATTGCCTACTTCCATGGGAAGAACACCAGTAAACTGGTTGGCAAAAAGAAATAAAAAAATTGGTGAGAGACCAATGACTTGTGTGGATATCGAACCACTAAGATTGTTATTAGCAAGATTCAAATTAAACAAATTTCGGCATTTGCTTAGACTTAGAGGGATGTTGCCTTGAAGATCATTCTCATATAAATACAAGTTTGTCAAGACGGTTAAATTTCCAATAGAGGATGGAATGTTCCCATAGAAATTATTTGTATTTAATGCCAAAATTTGTAACTTCTGAAGATTTCCAATTTCATAGGGAATATTACCTGATAATTTGTTCTGCCACATATCAAGCCTCAACAAGTTGATCAAATTTCCTACTTCAACAGGAATCTTTCCAGATATTTTATTATTATCTAGAGCCAATTGGGTAAGATTAGATGAGAAATTGCCAATACACTTTGGTAACTCTCCCCCAAAGTTATTGGTACTTATTTGCAATGTAATCAGATAGGTGGCATTTGTCAAAGAACATAGAAAACCCAAGTCGTTTTCCCCTCCATTTCCAAGAAGGTTGCCGGAAATGCAAAAACGTGTCATTTTATTTAGCTCCTCCAAAGAAGGAATTTTTCCATTTAGTTTATTTATGTTCAATTGAAGTGTATCAAGATTTGTGGCATTGGAAATTGAATCTGGTATACTACCAATAAATTGGTTTCCACTAATGGAAAAAAATTCAATATTTGGTAAAGTGATACCTATGTCTAATGGAAGATGCCCTTGGATTTGGTTGTTTCCTACATCAAATTGTATTATTGAGGAAAGATTGAAGATTGAAGGAGGAATTGTACCAGACAACCTGTTTGAACTCACTCCAAAAATTCTAAGTTTGGTCAAATGGCCAAATGATTCAGGAATACTCCCACCCAAGTTATTAAAAGGTGCAGAAATCACTTCTAGAGATGATAGGTTTCCAAAAGAATTTGGGAAACTTCCTGTCAGATTATTATTGTGAATACCAATTTTTTGGAGTTTTGACAAGGTGCCAAGATTTGCAGGAATTTCTCCAGATAGAAGGTTATAATTGACAAAAATATCAATAAGATTGGAGCAATTAGATAAACTGCTAGGAATTTGGCCACTAAGTGTGTTATTTGGTAAACGAAAGAATTGCAATCTATGCAAACTACCAATTTCAGGAGGGATTTCATTAAAAAAGCTGTTGTTTCCAAGAAATAAAATCTTCAAAAAACTTAAATTTCCAACATGTGGTGATATAGAACCTACCAGTTTCGAAGACCACAAGTCCAACACCGTGACCCTTTGATGTCGATGACCACAAGTAACCCCTTGCCATTGACAAAAGTGGATGCTGTCATTCCAAGATTTCATAACCCCGAAAGGGTCACTGGCTATCTTGGCTTTGAACTCAAGCAATGCCAACCGGTCTGTCTCATTATTCCCACCAACCACGAAGGTGAACAACAAGCCACAGCACGAAAGAAGAAAAAAAGCATGCATACAGTAACAGAAGGATGATGATAGTGTAGCTGAATTCGAGCGTGAAAGCCGGAGCCCCATGGAAAATCACGCTGGTACAAAGTGGGTATATTTGTTTGTGAAAACTAAGAGTTTGATTTCACTGCTTTGTAGCCAATAATACAAGTCAATAATGCAAGCATGAACATTTATACAGCAAGTAAGAAACATTGCGGGAATTTTGGTTTATTGATTTGATACGGACCCCTAACCCAAAAGACAAAAGACAATGGCGACTTGGGAATTTTGCATGCTGACATTGTCAAAGCATGTAATGGTCTTTTTTTTATAATTTTTAAAATTCGATAGTTACGATGGAAAATAAAAGACAGAAGACAGGAATTTGATTTGAATATCTCATTTTAAGCTTCCTCAACAATTATTAAAAAAAATAATAATTATGAAGATTTTTGTATTTCTAAACTTATTGTATCATGTACATGTCATTAAGAAACCTTAGATTGGTTACAATTTGGCTGAACGTAACCGGTGTTGTGCATATATATATTATTAAATTTTTATAGATTGATTGTTTCTATTTCCTGAATTTATGTTTCTAGATTGATAGATATTGATATCTTGGCCTTTTCTGATTGTTTCTTCACAGAGTTTTGACTTACGGCAAAGAGTCCAAAAGGTGTAACTTCTCTTGTCATGTATCCAAGATCTTTTCTACATCAAATGTGACTTCGTCTTACTTACTGATCGGGGATGGCCGGCATTCGTTTTTTTTTTTTTTTTTTAACAATTAAAAACTATTTGGGTATATTTCAAATGTAAGTTTTGTGAGAATGGTTACAACTCCTTATTTTCATAATGAAATTTTATTCTTGACGTCGCCGCAATCTATGGCTACTAGATCACTTTAAATTGGTATTGTAGTGTGTTTTAATTTTAGAATTTTGATTAAATAATTAAATTCACTATTTTTTAATAGTTTAAATTTTTCAAACAATTGATAATTCATTTATTGGACCCTATTTATTAAGAGAGAGTTTAGGGTGAGAGGTGTACTTTTTTTTTTTTTTTTTTTGAGAAACAGGGGATGTACTTTTGGGATAGTTGATAATTTATCATATTTTCCTTTGGCTTGAACTTGTTATATTTCATTGCAACTATATGTAGCATGTCCCAATTAATCCCCCTCGAGGTTTATTGTAACCTACACTAGGATCTTCCTTTTAGGATAAAAACCATAAAACTGCCTCTCATTTTATGAAGGACTAGTTATATCCACAAATTTCTAGAAGGATGTTTGGTATTACTCCCTCCGTCTCATTTTTTTTGTCCTGTTTAAAAAGTCAAATTTTTTAAGGGAACATTATTTATTGTCTTGTCTACCTTTTAAAAATGTATAAGTTTTCAAAACTACCTTTGAAAAAAATTTATCAAAAAAAAAAGAAAAAGTAAATTAATAGGGGTATAATAGGAACATTAGTAAATTAATGACTTTTATTTTTAGAAACAGGACAATATTTTGGGACATCTCAAAATAAAATAGAGAACAAAAAAAGTGGAACGGAGAGAGTATTGTTTAAATAACAGTTTTCAGTGTTTAAACATTACAACACGTATTTCTATAACACTTTTTAATCTACAAATATTTCCACAAGGCTTAAGCAACGATACTAGAAATCTCTTACCAAATCGGTCCCTGATTTCCCCAAAACCCAATTGTCTCTTTTTAACCTATTCTTCTAGCTCCACTGCAAATTGTACCAAAAATATGGGGTCACCACATTGCCACTCAGAAAATTTTGGGTTAGTCTCGAAGCATTGTGAAGTGATACACTAATAAATACAAGTTATTTAATATAAAAATATGACAATCTCATAATGTAATAGTTAACATACTACAAGAAAGTAAAGAATCGGAGCTTAATCTTAATATTGCACTTCCTTCACGAGACCACGAGAAATAAATCTACGGATGCTCAACTGTCTGGACACAAAGTGGAGAAACAAAAAATTTTAAGTGTCTTGAGGCCTGGACAAATAATGCCAAATAAAGCATGAAAAACAGGGCAAACTTGATGAAATAAAAAAGACAAGCGATTAAAAGGTCCTTGTGGCTCCACCAACCCAACCAAAGCCCATTTTGTGTGTTGTGAGACAAGCCCAAGAAAGTGAATTAAAAGTTTTATAATCATGGTAAGCCAAGTCATAGTTCAAAGGGCTTTTAAAGAGCAATGGGAGCCCATAATTATAAAACATTTGTGGAAGGAAAACTGAAAGAATTTGTTCAAGTTCATGTCTATGATCGGCAAATGAAAGTAGAGGCCCCTGGATAACGCCTTGGTGAAGGAAAAGCTCATAGGTAACGGGAGAACCTAGTAGGATTTGTTCGTTGGTCCAAATAGAGGTCTGGTAGTTGAGCCCAAATTCCAAGGTTTAATCTTTTTGGGTTAAGTAAAGTTTTTATATATTATATTAATTATTCAATTAGAGTTTTCCCAGTACTCTCTCCCCGTCAAAATACAAGTTAATTAATGATGAAAATTTACATACTACTTTTGTGAGAAAAATTACATACTTGATCAGGAGAAAAAAAAATACATGATTTCTATAAGGAAGCTGCAAGATTATTTATTTGCTTTAATGTTATATATCATAAACTTAGAAAATCATGATGACCACCTTCATAATAAGTCATCATCCTTGTTCACCTGTGGAAAAGGTAGATAATTTCAATATATTAGAAAAATAAGCTTAGAATTTCAATATTCTAATCGCTAACCCATGCACGGGAAAATTATTGACCATGAAAAAAAAATCCAACAATGAATAAAGAATTTAAGTTATCATGTATTCAATGTTGTTGACAGTGTTAAACAGCCTTAAAAATCTGAGACGGACCCATGGAATGGATTTGAAATTTGTACATAAAGAAAGAAAGCCTTACGTGACAAAATATATTAATTTAGTATAAATAAAAAATATATATTAATTTAAATAGTCCAATTTAAAAGGTTTCAAAATAATAATAGTCCAATTCAAAATATAAATAAATATATTAAATTAGTACAAATATAAAAATTAATTAAAATAGTCCAATTTAATATAGACATATATTTTTTTATATATTATTGGTCAAAATTCATATAATTTTTTTAAGATGTTTTAACTAATATATCAATATCAAACCCAAATCTTTACCTAATAATAATAATAACTACATTTTCTAGAATATTACAATTATAATATGAACCTAAAAATAATGAAAAAGAAGAAGAATAGGTTGACAAAAAAAGAAGAGAGAAACATGACATACATATTACATGGTGGAATGGAGGGTCTCAAGATTGAAATGAAATGTGACTTGGTTTTCAGACTTGGTAAAGAAAAAGGTTCAAGGTTTTTAAAATTGGACCTAGATTTGACCGAGGTCGAACTGTAGCAATGTCATATATAATTAATTTAGTAATTAGTTAATATGAAATAAATAATATATATATATATATATATATATATAAATTAATGATCTTGATTTAAAATTTAAAATATCCGAAGATATTCAAGTATAAAGGAGGCTTAAAAATGGGTTCTAGTTAGCTTAACTGATAAAGTCTCTAATGATTGAATAAGAGCTCTGGGTTCAATTCCCGTCTACACAAAAATTTGATTGGTGTCTTCTTCTTTTTTTTGAAAAGGTAATAATTGATGTTTTAGTTTGATGATAAAGAGTTATCATCAGAAACGAACGTCATAGATTGAAAACTCTCTTAAAAAAAAGAAAAAAAACGGCTTAAAAACAAAATGATATTTCTAGCAATTCATTATATTCTTTAAAAAAATATTTACCATTTGAAATATTTTTTAGTGCAATGGTCAATAAAAAAATTTCTTTAAAATCGAATATGATGACTTTATGCCATTAAAATATTTGAACTCTTTATTACTGGCAAGTGACAAGTACGACTACAAATAAATAAAAAATAAAAAGAATCTAAATAGCTTAGCTGTAAACCATTTTGACCGTGGCTTTTAAGACCAATGGTCAGTACAGTAACCATGTTGGGATAAAACCAAAAATTCATACTCTCACCTCTTTCTCATAAACAAACGACCCATGTTCTGCAGAACTCACTATCTTTGACCAAAATCACAAGGTAAAGTATCACCTAGTCCACAGTGAAGCTAAAATCGTGAAGAATGAAATCTATGGTGGAGCTGTGACTTTAGATCTAGTTATTTCAAGCATTCTTCTTCCTCTACTTAATCATGGGTGGAATCAGTAAAAAAAAAAAAATTGACTTCTCACCTCATCTATCTCTCTCTTCATCCTCTCACCACAAAGGAGGGTGTTGTAATGGTAGTGGTTGTGATTTGTGGATTTGGCTTGTGTTTGTGATTTATGGGTTTGGTTTGTGCTGGTTCTGTACTATATTTGGAGAAATTTATGGGATGAAGAGGAAGATGATGAAGAGAGAGATGGGATTATTTTGGTTTTGGTGATTTATGGGCTTGTAATATGGAGGGAGATGGGGATGAAAGGAAGAGAAAGAGTTGATCGGTTTTATTTGGAAAGGAGAAGGAGATTGGTGGAGAGTTTTTTAGAAAAAGTATCGGGCGAAGAAATAGCGAGAAATAGTTTTTCCAACAATCTCGTATTGGAAGGTTGACTGCTTATCATGTCGTCTTCGTCTTTGTCATCATCTCTTTCAATTCTCTGTTTCTTCTGAACCTTCATGTTTCCTACCATGGCTTCAATTTGCTCAGTCTGAGGAAGGAGATCGACCTCTGTTCTGAGGAAGAAGATGTATGTTGAGGGCGTGCATTTTGGAGAAAGAAAAGGCAAAGCATCGGGATCGGGTTTTAGAAAAGTTTTATTATATATATTTTTTTAATATTGTGCTGACATTGAAAATTGTGGGAGCTTCAAAAGTTTCAGTTCTATATGTATATATAGATGATAGTATGTCATTGAGTGAAATTTTTCCTAAAGTAAGAATAATTCTAAAGATATTCATTGTCAATAACTTAATTTTTAAATTAAACCTTCAATTATGTGTTTATAGTAAGAAAGTTGTGATGCAAGAATGTCCATTTGCAAAAATTACAGATCCCAACTCATTCAATATATTTGGAATCTACCTTCTTCAGTCAAAAAAAAGTATATTTGGAATGGGTACCCATTTTAAACAAATAAACTTCTCAAACAAATTGGTTAACTTTAACTTTGTAGCCTTCAAATGTCTATGTCAATAATTCAGTACAATTGACAATAATCTTGTCATTAAGAGAGACCTTTACATCTAGAGTAATAAGATGTAAGCCAATTTCTTGTGAACCACTACAATAAAAAAAATACCAAATAGAAAATAGATTTCAGTGGCATATTACGTTGTTTTTTTTTTTTTGAGAAGTAGGTATTAAGCTAAAGTAATTGTACTTATTTCCATAATAAATATATCATAATGAGCTTATCAAATTTCAAGTGGCACAAGACCCTTTGGGATATATAACACTGTTAGCTTCTTTAAGACCTTCTTCCCTCTTCCCATGTGCATGTTAAAATACTTAGTATTTAAAAAAAAAAAAAAAAAAAATCAAGTGGCACCAATCTTTTTAACTTTGCTTGAATAAAAAATACTAACATAAAGGTATGTGACTTCTAATTAATCACTATATAAATGTCCCCTTCTTACCCTAAAGCATTTGGAGTGGCGTTATCAAATTAGATCACGTAGTGTGGAGTGCTACCAAATTATAACATCAAAGAAAACCAAGAAAATTTACCTGTGGCTTGAAGCCTTTGTTCCAAGAAGTTTTTGTCGAGTGGATTGAAGCTCAATTACAACATCACTCATATTCATCCTTTCTCTTGGGAATTTGGCAGAACAAGCAACACCAATTCCAAGAATCACAATCAAGCATTCTTGAATTTTTGAGTCTCCTTTTTGACCCTCATTGTGAGTAATGTCAATCATCTTTGCCTCTCCCTCTTCTCTTTCCAAAAGAAGAATAGGATCTATTATGTCAATTATTTGTTCTGGCAAAGCTGCTTTAACAAAATCACAGAGATTTAAGCTATCTTGAAAAATCTTAGCAACAAGTCTTTGTCCAATGAAAATCTCTATCATTAATATTCCATAACTATAGACATCACCATATGTTGACACCTCATTTCCCATGCCATACTCTGAAATCACACATTGCACATATCTAATATGAGATTAGTTTTGTACCAAAAAATACAAATTAAAGTGATAAGATATAACCTAAAGAACATCCTTATTAACAAATGACAAAGGGAAAAGGAAATTCAATTTATGAGAGAGAGAGAGAGAGAGAGAGAGAGATTAACCTGGATGAGTATAACCAACAGTTCCTCGAACTCCAACGGAGCTTAATGGATCAATAGAATAATCTTCAATGACATCAAAAAGGAATTTTGCCAAGCCAAAGTCACCTACGTGTCCAATCATTTCGTCATCAATAAGAATATTGCTAGGTTTGAGGTTGCAATGAACAATTGGTGTTTGGCAATGATGAAGATAATCTAATGCATTAGCAACATCAATGGCAATATTCAATCTCTGAAGAATACTCAAATTCTTTGGTTCCTCAACAGCCTCATCCATTCTTGAAGTTGGATGTAGCCATTCATCAAGGTTTCCATTTTCCATGAACCCATATACCAAAGCTTTAAAATTTTGACCTTGATAGTCAATGCCAGAACATGGTGTAAGCACCTTTACAAGATTTCGATGTCTAATGTTTCATAGAGCCTCACACTCGACAATGAAACTTTTGGAAGCTCCATGGCGCAAAAGGTTGAGCACCTTAATAGCCACAATATCTGTTTGTCTACCTTGATCAAGAATTCCTTCATACACAGATCCAAAGCTACCCACACCAATTAAATTGGTAGAAGAAAACCCATTGGTTGCATTTAGGAGACTTTGGTAAGATAGATTCAAAAGCAAATTCCCTGAATCACTTAAGGTGTTATCTTTTCTTTTCTTCCTTAGAAAGCAAAGAATTAGAAGAGACAAAACAAAAGTTACTCCAACAAGCGCAAAAAAATATAGAGATTATTAACTTGATAGTAAAGGTCAACTTCCACTTCTTGAATTTTTCAAAGTTGCATTTAGGAAGTTGAAACTCAAGTATTCACCCACATAGCTGACTATTTTCCTCAAGGAAAGTTGCACTTGTGCTCTTGTAAACTCCATCTGTTGGCACCTCTCCCTCAAAATTGTTGTAAGATAGATTCAGATATTCCAATTAGACAAAGACCTCCAAAAATTTAGGAATTTGGCCAATCAAATTATTATTTGAAAGATCTAGAAGTTGAAGACCTCTTAATGATTCAAAAGATGGAGGAATGGTCCCTTGGAAGAGATTGCTTTCCATGTATAGATATTCCAACTTTACGTAGCTTCCAAGACTATCTGGAATTTTTCCAAACAACTTGTTTTTAGAAATATCTAATCCTTCCAGATTTTTCAAATTTCCTAATTCCATGGGAAGGACACCAGTAAATTGGTTGGCAGATAGACTTAGAAAACTTGGTGAGAATAAGAGACCAATGATTTGTGGGGATATTGAACCACTGAGATTGTTATGAGCTAGATTCAAAGTAAACAAATGTTGGCAGTTGCTTAGACTTGAAGAGATGTTGCCTTGAAAATTATTCTCATATAAATACAAGTATGTCAAGAATGTTAAATTTCCAATAGAGGATGGAATGTTCCCATAGAAATTGTTTGTATTTAATGCCAAAAGTTGTAACTTCAAAAGCTTTCCAATTTTAGAGGGTATGTTCCCATAGAAATTGTTATTATTTAATGCCAAAAATTGTAATTTTTGAAGCATTCCAATTTCAGAGGGAATATTACTTGATAAATTGTTCTGCCACATATAGAGTTCCTCCAAGTTAATCAAATTTCCTATTTCAATAGGAATCTTTCCAGATAGTATATTATCATCCAAAAACAATGAGATGAGAGTAGTTGAGAAATTGCCAATGCATTTGTGCAACTCTTCACCAAATTTATTTGCATTTATATGCAATGAAGTTAGATAGGTGTCATTTGTCAAGGAGCAAAGGAAACCCAAGTCATTTTCTCCCCCATTTCCAAGATTGTTGTTGCTAATGCGAAAATGAGTCATTCTATTTAGCTTCTCCAAAGAAGGAACATTTCCATGTAGTTTATTATTAGACAATTGAAGAAGATATAGATTTGAGGCATTAGTTATTGAAGCAGGGATAGATCCAGTAAATTGGTTTTCAATAATGGAAAAGAAATAGATATTTGGTAGAGTGATACCTATATCTAGTGGAAGATGACCTTGGATTCGATTGCCTCCTACATTAAAGTCAACCATCGATGAAAGATTGAAGAATGAAGGAGGAATTGTACCAGACAACTTATTTGAACCCAAATTAAAAACTGTAATTTTGGTCAATTGGCCAAAAGAATCGGGGATATATACTCCCACCCAATTGATTAAAAAATGCAGAAAACACTTCAAGAGATGATATGTTTCTGAAAGAATTTGGGATACTTCCTGTCACATTATTTTGGGGAATAGCAAAGAATCGGAAATTTGACAAAGTGCCAAGATTTGATTGGATTTCTCCAGTCAGAAAGTTGTAACTGACTTGAAGGAAATTGAGGTTGGTGCAACTGGCTAAAATGATAGGAATTTTGCCATTGATTGTGTTATTTTGCAATCGTAAGACTTGCAATCAGTGCAAACGACCAATTTCTAGAGGGATTTCATTATGAAAGCTGTTGTTTTGGAGTGTTAGATTCTTCAAAAAACTTAAATTTCCAACATACGATGATATGGAACCTGCCAGTTTTAGAGATTTCAAGTCCAACATTGTGACCCTCTGATGTCAGTGACCACAAGTAATCCCTCGCCATTGACAAAAATGGATGCTGTCATTCCAAGAGCTCATAACCCTGAAAGGGTCACTAGTTATCTTGGCTTTAAACTCAAGCAACGCCAACCGGTCTGTCTCATTATTCCCACCAGACACGAAGGTGACCAACAAGCCACAGCACCAAAGAAGAAAAAAAGCATGCATGCAAAAGGAATAGGATAGTGGAGCTGAATTCGAGCGCGAAAGCCCCATGGAAAATCGCGCTTGTTACAAGTAGGTGCGTAAAAGTGTGTTTGTGAAAACAAAGTGTTTTTTTTTTTTAACAAAGAGTTTGATTTCGCTGGTTTGCAGTCAACAATGCAAGCATGAACATTTATATTGCAAGTAACATTGGGGGAACTTTGGTTTAGTGATGTGGTACAGTCCCAATCCAAAAGAGTAAAGACCAAAAAAACAATAGAGACTTAGGAATGATGCATGCTGACATGGTCAAACCATCTAATGGTCTTTTTCTATTAATTTTAAAATTCAATGGCTACGGTGAAAGATGAAGGAGATTTGATTTGGATATTTTCTTTAAAAACATTAGAAAATACTACCTGAATTATAAAGCTCTTGACATATAATAATTAGTGTTAGAAACACAATTTCTTTTACCATTTATTTTGGTAGTAAGTTATAATTTAAGCAATATCACATTTTTATAGATTTATTATTGATGTCATTTTTATCATGTTAAGTTAGAGACATAATTTCTTTTACCATTTGTTAAGATTGGTGGCATAGAAAGGAAGTTTTCTTAGGGGGAGCCGGTGAATACATTTTTGTGTAATTTTTAGATTATTACCAAATGTAAATGAAGATTAATATAAAACTTCAAAAGCTAGGGGGGACCATGGCCCTCCTTGGCACCCCCTAGCTCCGCCTATAGTTAAGATAGAAAGTTATAATTCAAGCAATATCACATTTATATAGATTTATTATTGATGTCATTTTTATCATGTATCCTTGCTTTTTGGTTGGTCATCCAAACATGTTACCTCAACAATTATAAAAAGAAATTATGAAAACTTTTGTAACTCTAAACTTATTATATCACGTCTATGTGAAAACGCAAACATAATTTGGTTTCACTTTGGCTGATCTTAGCTGGTGTTGTGCATGTGTATGTATATGCATGCATTGATATATTTTTATAGATTTATAGATATTGGCATCTTGGCCATTCCGGATTGTTTTCTTCACAGAGAGATTTGATTCACGGCAAAGAGTCCAAGAAAGTTTTACTTATCTCATCATGTTTCCCAGAGTCTTTTCTACATCGAACAAATAAATGTGACTTCGTCTTACTTACTAATCGGTCAGAAATTTTTTTCTTATACAATTAAAAAAGATTTGGGAATATTTCAGATGTAAGTTTTGTGAGAACGGTTACATCTCCTTATTGTCATAATTAAATATTCTTTTGGTGCCGCCGGTAAACCAGATCACCTAAATCTGTATGATTGTGTCGGTTTTAATTTTATATATATTTCCCTTTCGCATGAACATGTCCCCATTAACTTTTATAAATAATGGATTTTATTTTTGGGCTTGTATAATTTTTTTAATGTGGGTTCAAATTAACTCAGTTGTTAAAGTTTTTTATTGTCGAATAAGAATTATGAGATTTGATCCTGTCTATATCAAAAACTAATCAGTGTCTTAATCTAATAATAAAAAGAAATCATTGAAATTCAAAAGCATGCGTTATAGGCTAAAACTCTCTCTCTCTCTCTCTCTCTCTCTCTCTCTCTCTCTATATATATATATATATATATATATATATAATTTGTTGAGGTAGTACTTGTAATTGGAGTAATATCTCTTTTGTATAGATTCATTATTAACACACCTTTTATTTGCACTAATAACAATATATCACGTTATTTGCACTTCAGCTATGCTATATGTGTGTGTGTATATATATATATATTCAGCCTTTTCTGGTTGCTTTCTTGTAGAGAGTTTTGACTCACGGCATAAAGAGTCCAAAAATAAAGAAGGAGTTCTCTTGTCATGTATTTGTGGGTATTTTCTACAATCTAGTCATCAAATATGACTTGGTCTTTTTTGTTTTAAAAGTTTTGACTCATGCACCTGATTAATTGTATATTTTTTCATGAGCGAGAGTGACATTAATTTGATGATTTTTTTTTAAAAAAAATGTAAAACTAATTCTCCAAGTTTTACTAGAATTTATTTCCATCATCTAAATCAAATGTGACTACTTTACTGATCGGGAATGGCCGGCATTTTTTTTAACAATTAAAACTATTTGTATATTTTAGATGTAAGTGTTGTGAGAATAGTTACATTTATTCTTAATGTTTTCAGTAAGCTGAGGCTAACTAGATCACTTAAATTTGTATTATCGTGTGTGTTTTAATTTTAGAATTATAGTTAAATAATTGAATTCACCATTTCTTAATCATTTAAGAGAGAGTTTGAGCCCCAAATATTAAAAAAGAGTTTAGGCCCACACATGAAGGGTGTGTTAATAATTTATCATATCTCCTTTCACGTGAACTTGTTATATTTCATTGTAACTATGACATGTCCCAATTAACCCCCCCTCCATGTTTATTGTAACCTACACTAGGATCCTCCTAGCTTTTTTTTCCCTTTTCTTTTTTGTTCTTTCTTTCTTTTTCTTTTTCTAACAACTGCCTCTTATTTTATGAAGGACTAGCTACATGTTACATCCACTAACTCCCGATTTGCCAAAAACCAATTGTGTCTTTTTAGCCTATACTTCTAGCTCCACAACAAATTGTTATTGAAAATTATGGGGTTACCATATTGCCACTCAAAAAAATTTGTATTACTCTCGAACTTCATACTAATAAATGCAAGTTATTCAATATAAAAATGATAAAATTTAATTACAAAATTGGTTTTAACCTTAAGCTATAACCTTACTCAATATTTTTTTATTGAACGTGAATTTTGACAAATCCACCATTGAATTACATCTTCTTCTTACATTCTCCATACTTGTAAAATTTCTAGAAAATTAAAAATCAATAACTATGTAATCAATAAATTTTTTAAATCGCAAGTTTTTGCAATTTAAAATTATACATAAAATATAAGCTTATAAATCATATAATAAATAATATTTGATTGACACATAATTTGACATGTATATTAAGAGTGTAAGAAACATATAATTCAACAGTTAACTTATTGAGAATAAGGTTGTAGCCTTAGGTTATAACCAATTTTGTAATTAAACTTTGTCCAAATAAAAATATGGACAAATTTTAGTTACAAAATTAGTTGTAGCCTAAAGATATAACCTTACTCAATAAAATAAATATCACTACATATTTTGAAAATTTAACCGTTGAATTGCATGTTCTTTATGCCCTTAATACACATGTCAAATTTTGTGTCAATCGAATATTATTTACTATATGATCTATAAACTTATATTTTATACTTAATTTTAAAATACAAAAACTTGCAATTTAAATAATTTATTGATGACAAAACTATTGATCTTTAGTTTTTTACAAATTTTGCAAGCATAAATGATATATGACAAAGGTGTGATCTAATGGTAGATTTGTCAAAATTTACCTCCAATAAAAAAATATTAAATAAAATTGTAGCCTAAGGCTACAACCAATTTTATAGCTAAATTTTATCCTAAAAATATATGACAATGTTATTTTTCTTTTTTTAGAAGAAAAATATATGACAATCTCAAAATGTAATACTACAAGAAAGTTATTTTTTTTTTATTAAATGACTTGCATTTATTTATGTAGAGTACCATGTTATCTATACTTCAAGTGGACATAATCTTAATATTGCATTTCCTCCATGAGACCACGATCTAAATCTATGGATGCTCAATTGTTGGAGACTCCCTTTGGACCTCTTATCAAAAGATGCGGACAAGCAACAAAAAATTTAAGTGTCTTATGCATTAGCATCCAATATCTATAAAAAATCTTATTTTACTATCTCAAAAGCTGTTTTATTTATTATACAATACTATTTTACAACACACCTAATATCTCATTTCTTAATTATTCCATTTATTCATTAAAATATTATTTTTACCAACTCTTTCTCTCTCCTCCTCTTCATATAAAAATAATTAAAATTATGAAAAGAAAGTGAGAACAAGACAGACAGGAGAGAGAGTCAGAATAAAATAATGATATTTAGCTTTGCAATCTGTGAGTAGTAAAGTCTAAATGTAGAAGCGTACTGTAGCACTATCATAAAAAATTTTACAATTAAAAGACTGGATAATGGGCTTGTTTTGTGCTTTGATACTAAAATCCCCTAAAATATACCTTTTGCAAGACCCAATGCCAATGGGCCTGGATAACAATGCCAAAAGTAGCCCCGAATAAAAAGAAAAAGGAGGCAAACTTGAGGGAAAAAAAAAAAAGACAAGCGATTAAAAGGTCCTCCAAAGCCCACTGTGTGTTTTGTGAGACAAGCCCAAGAAAGTAACTTAAAAGTTATACAATCTTGGTAAGCCAAGTCCACGTCGAAAGGGCTTTCAAAGAGCAATGGAAGCCCATAATTATAAAACATTCATGGAAGAAAAAGTGAAAGAATTTGATGAAATTCATGTCTATAATTGGCCAATGAAGATAGAGGTCCATGGATGATGAGCCGGTAAATGAAGAGCTCATAGGCAATGGGAGTAGTGAGTAGGACTTGCTGGGTTGGCCCAAATAGAGACCCAATAGTTGGGCGCAAATTTTTTTTTTTTTTTTTTTTTTTTTACAAAATAAAAATTCTATTCTAACTTAATCTAAGTGTATATGTGTGAAACCTCCCTCCTGGAGACTTGAACTCCGGCCCTTGCCCCCTACACCCCACAAGCACTTATACTTGTGTAGCAACCATCACACCAAAGATGTGCAATGATAAAAGTTAACTCTTTTGAATTAAGTAAAATTTCTATATGACTTATTAACTACTCAATTGGAGTTTCTCTAATGTGTTCTCTCTCCGACAAAATACAAGTTAATTAACGAAGAAAATTTACATATATTTTTGTAAGAAAATTTACATACTTGATTAGGAGAAAAAAAAAAACACATGACTTCTATAAGTTGCTAGATATATTTGCTTTAATGTTATATATCATAAACTTAGAAAATCATGATAACCGCCTTCATAATAAGTTATCATCCTCGTTCACCTGTGGATAAGGAAGATAATTTCGATATATTAGAAAAATAAGCTCAGAATTTCAATATATGATAGTATGTTGAATGAAATTTTTCGAAAAATTCTAAATATATTCATTGTCAATAACTTTTTTTTTTTTTTTTTGAGAAACTCATTGTCAATAACTTAATTTGCAAAATTGAACATTCAATTATGTGTTAGTAGTAAGAAAATCATGATATAAGAATGTCCATTTGCGAAATTGACAAATCCCAACTCATTCAGTATTTTTAGAATTGGTACACATTTACTCAGATTTTTATTTTAAATTTTAAATTTAAACTTTGTAGCCTGCAAAATCTGTCGATAATTCAATACAATAGACAATAATCTTATGTCATCGAGAGAGACCTCTACATAACTAGAGTAAGAAGATAAGATGTAAGCCAATTTCTTGTGAACCACTACAATAAAATAAATCACCAAATAGAAAATAGATTTCACTGGCATATTACGTGTTAGATAGTATACTAGAGTAATTGGACTTTTTCCCATACCAAGCATAGCATAATGAGCTAATCAAATTTCAAGTGGCACAATTTTTCAGATTTGCTCGAATAAAAAATACTAGCATAAAGGTATTGACTTCTAATCACCATATAAATGTCCCATTCTTACATTAAGACCACACAAAAAATAAATAAATAAATAAAAATTTACCTGTGCCTTGAAGACGTTGTGTAAATTAGTTTCAAGAAGTTTCTTTCGAATTGAATGTAGCTCAATAATAACAGCACTCATGTTCATCCTTTCTCTTGGAAGTTCGATAGAACAAGCAACACCAATTCCTAGTATCACAATCAAGCAATCTTAAATTATTGGACTTCCATTTTGACCCTCATTGCGTGTAATGTCGATCATTGTTGCCTCTCCCTCTTCACTTTTCCAAAGAAAAAGAAGAGGATCTATAATGTCAATTATTTGTTTTGGCAAAGCAGCTTTAACAAAAGACGAAAACACCATTTTGGTCTTTATATTTTGGGGTCATAGTCAATTTAGTCCCTACATTTTGATAACAGTCAATTTAGTCCATGTTATTTTTAACTTACAACTAATTTGGTCTCTACCGTCAACTCACTAACAGAAAATGTTTACATAGCTAACGATGTGTATAGTTGGCACACTTCATGCCTACGTGGCTTATAAAATATTATTAAAAAATGAAATGTAAGCTATTAAATTGAAGGAAAAAAATCAAAAACGAAAAAAAAAATTTTGAATTAAAAAGATAGAAAAACAAAAATGAAAGATCATTTTCAGATTTTCTTGTACTTTCTTGCCAACCAAACACAAAACTCAAACCCAGATTTGAACAAACAGCAAACCCAAAGGTCTTGTTTTCCTCCTCTCACCGTCTGTTTCTCTTTCTTTATCTCACTAATCTCCCTTCCTCACTTGCAAACCCAAAGCTCTCACTCTATAATCCACAACTGAACCCTCCTATGGTTGAAGCATAGATCGGCCTCCATAGCCAAAGTCCTTACTCTCTTCCCATCTTTGTTTCTCACCCTCTTAGTCTTGATCTCTACATGGTCCAGAACTCACCAAGCAAGTTAAAGATTTGAACCCAACAGCAGTGGGATGTCATCCGTTTTAGAATATATAAATTTTACAAAGGCTTTGAGAGAGATACATTGGAGGGAAGCCTTCTGTGCTTATGCCGAAGAAAGAAGAAGGCAAACTTTTTTTTTTACCCTGGGTAAAGATAAACCTAGTTGGATAGATATGGCTTTGTTCAAAATTACTTGTGTTTCTGGTAAATTTGATTTAGTTGCTGGTTGATTTTCATGTCTGAGATTTATAAATTTAATTTGTTTTAGTGTTAAATTTGATTGGTTGTGTATTTGTATGAGCAAACATACGAGAGTCATTGTTAATTGCTGAGTTTGTTAGATCTAGTCCAAATATCAGTTTGAATTTTGTGTGTGTGTGTGTGTGTGTGTGTGTGTGTTTGGTTAGCAAGGAAGTGTAAGAAAAATTGGGATTGATATTTCATTTTTGTTTTTCTATCTTTTTAATACAAATTTTTTTTTTTTTTGTTATTCTTTTCAATTTAAATGCTTGTGTGGAATTTTTTAATGTTTATTAAAACATTTTAATAATATTTTATAAGCCACGCAGGCATGAAGTGTGTCAACTATACACACCGTTAGCCACGTAAGCATTTTTCGTTAGTAAGTTGACGGTAAGGACCAAATTAATTATAAGTTAAAAATAACAGGGACCAAATTGACTGCTACCAAAATGTAGGGACTAAATTAATTATAACCCAAAATGTAAGGATCAAAATAATGTTTTCACCTTAACAAAATCATGAAGATTCGAATCATCTTGGAAGATGTTAGCAACAGGCCTTTTTCCCGTGAACATCTCTAGCAATAATATGCCATAACTATAGACATCACCATATGTTGACACCTCATTTCTCATACCATATTTTGAAATTAAACATTATACATATGTAATATGAGCATAGTTTTGTACCACACACACACACACCAAAAAAAAAAAAAAAAAGAAGAAGAAGAAGAAGATGAAGAAGAAGAAGAAGAAGAAGTCATAAGATATTTAACCTACAAGTCTTAGAAAAGCATTTTCAGTGGCATCTAAAAAAGAAAACGTTTAAGATAAGTGGAAATTGTTGTAATATAACATTCTAACTTCTAACTACAAAACATCCTTATTAACAATGTTCTTTTATGCTTTAAAATATAGAAAGATTAAGGGAAAAGGAAATACAATTGACTCTAAAAATAATAAAAGGAAATAAAAAATTTTAATCAGAAAAAAAAAATGAAAATGATATTCACTTGGAGGAGTATAACCAATTGCCCCTCTTACTCTGATGGAGCTAGATTGTTCAATATAACAATCTTGGGTAGCATCAAAAAGCAAGATTGCCAAGCCAAAGTCACCTACATGTCCCATCATTTCATCATCAAGAAGAATATTGCTAGGCTTGAGATCACAATGAATGATTGGTGTTTGGCAATGATGATGAAGATAATCCAATGCATTAGCAACATCAATGGCAATATTCAATCTCTAAAGAAGACTTAAATTCCTTGCTTAGTCAAGAGTCTCATCCCTTGGATGCAGCCATTCATCTAAGTTTCCATTTTCCATGAACTCATATACCAAATCTTTAAAATTGTGACCTTGATAGTCAATACCAGCACATGATGTAAGCAACTTTAAAAGATTTCGATGTCTGGTGTTTCGTAGAACCTCACACTCAACTATGAAGCTTTTGGAGGCTCCATAATGCAAAAGGTTGAGCACCTTGACAGCAACCATATGTACTTGTCCACCTTGATCGAGAATTCCTTTATATACGGATCCAAAGCTATCCACACCAATTAGATTGGCAGAAGAGAACCCAGCAGTTGCATTTAGGATACTTTGATAAGACAAATTCAAAAGTAAATTCCCTGAGTCACTTAAGGTGCTATCTTTTCTATTCTTTCTTAAAGAATAAAGAAGTAGAAGAGATAGAACCAAAGTTACACCAAAAACCGCAGAAAATATAGAGATTATTAACTTCAAGGTAAAGGTCAACCCCCTCTTCTTGTATTCTTCGTATTTGCATTTAGGAAGTTGAAACTCAAGTATTCCTCCACAGAGCTGACCATTTCCCTCAAGGAAAGTTCCACTTGTATTCTTGAAAACTCGATCTATTGGCACCTCTCCCTCTAAATGGTTGTAAGACAAATTCAGATATTTCAAGTAAACAAAGGCCTCCAGAAATTTAGGAATTTGGCCAGTCAAATTATTGTTTGAAAGATCTAGAGATTGAAGACCTCTTAATGATTCCAAAGATGAAGGAATGATCTCTTGGAAAAAGTTGCTTCCCATGTATAGAAATTCTAACATTATGCAGCTTCCAAGACTTGCTAGAATTTTCCCAAACAACATATTTTTGGAAATATCCAACCCTTCTAGATTTTTAAAATTTCCTACTTCCATGGGAATGACACCAATAAATTGTTTGGAAGAAAAATTTAGAAAAATTGGTGAGAATGAGAGACCAATAACTTGTGGGGATATTGAACCACTAAAATTGTTTTTAGCAAGATTCAAAATGAACAAATTTCGGCACTTGCTTAGACTTGGAGGGATGTTGCCTTGAAGATTATTCTCATCTAAATAAAATCTTACCAAGGCTGTTAAATTTCCAAAAGAGGATGGGATGTTCCCAATGAAATTGTTTTTACTTAATATCATATATTGTAATTTTTGAAGCATTCCAATTTCAGAAGGAATATTACCAGATAATTTGTTTTGCCACATTTAAAGTCTCAATAAGTTGATCAAATTTCCTATTTCAATCGGAATCTCTCTAGTTATTTTATTATTATCTAGAACCAACATGGTAAGAGTAGTTGATAGATTGCCCATGCACTTGGGCAACTCCCCCCCAAAGTCATTGGAATTTATATACAAACTAGTCACAGACTCGCGTAATGTGCGGGAAAATTTGACGTCATATTCTTTTTTGCCAAGTAAAGAATGAGAATAGTAGTAGAGTGTATGTTTTTAGACCCCTTAAAACACAACCAAATTAACCTAGTTAATTAGCCAAGTAATTACTTAGTCCAATTATTCAAATCTAGGTTAACACAAATATATCATATCATGTAAAGTAGCGGAAAATAAATAACACAACGATATGATAACCCAAGAAAACCAAACCGGTAAAAAACCTGGGGAGGATTTAACCTAGTTATTCTTAAGATAAAATAGATCCACTATGAAAGAATTGAAATTTACACAATAGCAACTTAGACCACTAACATCCTATTGCTATCTCAAGTAGGAAACTTACTAACATGACCACTTGATCGCTCTGAATCCATAGACTACTTCTCTCTTGGATTCACGGCAAGCACAAGCACTCCAGCTTGTGTAACTTTAAGCTCTATATGTAGCAACCGAATTGATCATCAAGTTCTTGACATAATCTTGATTCTTGATAACCCTAAGTATATGTGAAGGCAAACACCTCTAGATCTCACAAGAGATTCACATACACAACATAAACAACAACTACAAAACGTGGCTAGAGTTTTTCCTTTTATACTCAAGGCAAAACATAAAACCCTACACATCAAACGAGCTTAGGCTGAGTTGGAAGATTCTACAAAAAAACAATCTACACAAGCTTCGATCAATCGAGTATAATTCTTGATCGATCGAGCCAGGCAGATTTACACAATAAATCCTACAGTACACTCGATTCCAACTTTACACATAAACATACTTTAAGTAAGTCTAAAACAAGACTAAAATGTTTTGATCATGGTTTGCCAACATTACAAAATGAAATTCTAATACATTTAAACCTAAAGTCTTAGAACCTAACATAGAGAATTATAAGTAATAGTCTCAAACTCATCACACAATAATGTGATTACATTGCAATATATACAGTATATTTTATACAAGTAAAGAAGTCTATATCTTGATTTTTTGTATAAATATATATTTTGGCAAGGAAACATGTTGCATTTTACTTTCAATTATTATATGTTAGGTTCTAAGACTTTAGGAACTAATGTATTAGAACTTCAATATGTATTATGTTGGCAAACCATGATCAAAACATAGAGTCTAGATTTAGGCTTACTCAAAGTGTGATTTAATGTAAAATTGGAATCGAGTGATTGTATGATTTATTGGACAAAATCTACAAGGCTTGATAGATCAAAAATTAAACTCAATCGATCGAAACTTGTGCAGGTTTAATTTTTTGTAGAAATTCCAATTCAGCCCAAGCTCATATGACGTGTAGGGTTAAGTGTTTTACTTCAAGTATAAAAGGAAAAACTCTAACTACGTTTTAGAAGTCTTTTGGAGAGTTGTGTGTTGAATCTTCTGTGAAATCTAGAGGTGTTTACCTTCATACACACATATAGAGTTGTCAAGATCAAGATTCGCGTCAAGAACTTGATGATCTCTTCAGTTGCTGCATAAAGAACTTTAAAGAAGATCTGAAATCTTTGAGTGGAGTTTCAAAGTCACAAGTAGGAGAACTTGTGGTTGCTGCAGATCAAGGAAATAAGTAGTCCATAGACTCGAAACTGTCACGCGGTCGTGGTAGTAAGTTTTCAATCAAGGTAGCAATATGATGTTAGTGGTCTAAGTCTTATTGTAAAAATTTTAATTCTTTCATAGTGGATCTGTTTTACTTTAAGATAGCTAGGTTAAATTCTACCCAGATTTTTTACCGATTAGGTTTTTCTAGGTCATCATATCGTGATGTTCTTTATATTTCCACATTGTTTGCATGATATGATATATTATTGTGTTAACCTAGAACTGAATAATTTATTTAAGTAATCACCTAGCTAAATAATTAGGTTAAATAACTTGTGTTAAGGGGTCTAAAAACGTACATTATATATGACAATATTTGTAATACATTATAATATAGTGAGATATGCATCAAAACACAACAAATTTAAAAAATGAAAAATGTATAATTTTTATTAGAACATAAAAATGAATCTTGAAGGTTTCATGTGAAAGCTAACATTTTTTTGAGAAGTTAATGAGCAATTTATTCAAACTTTGTTTCCATTTTATCACATAAGAACTATTAAACAAAGTTATAACAATTTATATTTTCATAATCACTAAACTCATATATGAGAATTAACTATTACAAAAAAATTTCTCCTCAAAACATATACCGATTTCTATTTTTCATTTCCATACAATTTAAAAAATGTGAAAAACTAAGGAAGCTAAATGTGTAATTGACCCTAGTCAATCAATAAATGACATAAAAGGGGTAGGGGAAAGCAAACATATTTACGGTATAATTGTTTTTATATGTCCATATTTGTTTTTGTATATATTAATACTCTTGATTTCTATAAATTAAAAAAATTTCCATCACAAATACTATGCTTATTGGTTTTAAGAGAAATTAAAAGAGGACATATATAAATATAAAAATTATGTGAGGGAAGGGGAAAAGGTATATACAATACATAAGTGTTGAGGGAGGGGAACGTTAGGGAAGTGGAAGAGACTTTGTATGTTTTGGTAATTGAAAAATGTATTTACAGCTGGTAAATTGCATAGTTAATGCGTGTGTGTGTGTGTGTGTGTGTGTGTTCTTATAAAAAAATACTCATCAAATCCATTGCAGTAACATAATAATAATAAGTCTAACTAAAGGACTTTTGGGCTACCATATATGTTTATGAAAAATTTGAGACTTTCCTTCATAAATGAGAATTTTATGGGTTTTTTTTTTTTTTTCAATTAGATAGAAGAAATATATAGGTAGGGAATGACTTTTTCCCCCAATTATACCAAAAGGGAAATTGTACATAGAAATTAATTGTTTTAACTCTTGGCTTTTTTAGGTTACTTCCACCCCCCTCCCCTAAAAAAAAAAAGGACTTTTTAGTTACTTAAAAAAAAATATGCCTCTTAGGAATAATTTAAGAGGAAGATTATACCCACTTTAGGGGAAAAAATTGATTACATATCTAAAAGAGCTAATAGTGAATATTTAAGTATATATTATTTAAGAATTATTATAATAGTGGAATTTGTATTTAAGAAATTTTTTTAAGTACAAACGAAATTCTTAGTTGATTTCCTGTTGTATGTATCTAAATATTTTTTCTATCATATTTATGTATAATTAAGGAATATGATGGATTGAAGTGCAACATATCATAGCCAAATTTAACTCAAAATAAGATATAAGAAATAAGTTTAAGGTTTTTTTTTTTTTTCCCTCAAGAGAAGTAGATAAGTTTAATTAAGAAAACTAAGGTAATAAGATTTAATTTGTGTTGGACTATACAAAATCATTCTATTTGTTTATATATATTGGTTAGCATGATTGGATTAAGTTGTAGGATTTCTTAAGAATGAGATCACATCGAGTTATACGCTTCAATTGAGAGAATTTTTTAATTCCAAAGTAATGAACATTAGTATTACCATGGAAAACATAACTGCATGCATGTCCATAGTCATAAAATGGATGTAATAGTTAAACATTGTAAGCATCCAAAAATTATTTCCTTAAAAATTTTAAATTATAGATTGTTTTTTGAGAAGATAAATGGTAAGAATTAGAGACTAGATCTTTTTTATTATTAAAAAAAAAAAAAAACACTTCAATATGTCTGACTTACGATCATGTAATTTACATAATAATTTGTGGAAAAATATATATAAATAACCATATAAAGCTAAGTTATTATCCCAAATACAAAGAAAAAGAGGATCATATGGTCCATACCTATCAGTCATAATATTTTGTTTCCTCTTCCAAGTTATCCTAAGAAGTTAAAAATTAGCATAAATTTTGATGAGATTAAAAGAAAATTAGCAAGAATTTATGTATTATTTAATTTTAAAAAATTACAAAACCATTTAGAAAATAAAATAAACAAATGGGAGGAAAATTGTCATGTACTAAAATAAAAAAAATGCATTCCAATTCTTTAGATACAAAAAAATTTAATGGGTAAAACGTGATTATGTAAAGAAAATTTGTGAATATGAATACAAAGAAATAGACTATCAATAAATTGAAAAAGAAAAAAAAGAAACATGGTATTTACAACCCAAAATAGAAAATCCAATACAAACTACAAACTAGAAAAATTGCAACAGAAAAGTAAAGAAGTTGAAGGGATGAAAAAGAAAAACTGATCTCAAATAGACTTTCCAATTCTGGTTGTAATTTGGTGACTTATTGGGTGGAAAGAAAGCTATACAAACCATAAAAATTGTAGCAGAAAAGCAAAGAAGTTCAAGGGAAGAAAAAGAAAAGCTAACCTCAAGTAGACTTTCCAATTCTAGTTGTAATTTGGTGACCTCAAATAGACTTTCAAAATCTATATATAAAAAATTAAATCAGTGTGTTTTAAATCCAAAGGGAGGCAATTGAATGTTTTGATGGGGAGATGATAAGTCAGAGAGAGAGAGAGAGAGAGAGAGAAGGATTGATTGATGAAATGAAAGCAATTTGGATTCAATGGGAAAGTCATTAAACATTAGCCTTTTGTTTGATGGGAAGATGATGAGTTGAGAGAGAGAAAATGAGATTGATTAAAGAGAATGTGTGAAGAGTAAACCCAAAAAAAAAAAAGAAAAAAAAAACTTTGTGACATGGCGATGATGTAGCTCAACTGGAGCGTAGTAACAATAAATGCTACGTTTCAACTTTTAGATATATATATAGATTAGTCAAATATGTGGCATTTATCAAAGAACAGAGAAAATTCAAGTCATTTTCTTCTCCATTTCCAAGATTGTTAAACTGAATAAACAACTTTGAAATTCTATTTAGCTTCTCCAAAGAATGAACTTTTCCATTTAATTTATTTCCATTGAATTGAAGTGTCTCTAGATTTGAGGCATTAAATATTGAAACAGGGATAGATCAATAATGCCAAAGTTGTTTGTCTATCATGATAGCAACTGTTTGTCTATCATGATAACAACACCTTGATAGCGCAACTGTTTGTCTATCATGATCGAAAATTCCTTTATACACGAACCCAAAGTTGCCCACACCAATTAAATTAGTAGAAGAGAATCCATTGGTAGCATCTAGGACACCTTGGTAAGATGCATTCAAAAGAAAATTTATTGAATCACTTGGAGTATTCCCTTTCTTTTTCTTTCTTAAATAAGAAAAAAGTAGAGGCAATAGAACAAAAGTTGCTGCAAGAAATCCAAAAAGTATTGAAATGATTAACTTCATGGTAAGGGTCAAATTCTTCTTCTTGGATATTTTGGATTTGCATTGAGGTAGCCGAAACTCAGGCACACCCCTACAAAGCTCACCATTTCCCTCAATGAAAATTGCACTTTGTGTTCTTGAAAACACCCTCTATTGGTACTTCACTCTCAAAATGGTTATAAGAAAGATTCAGTAATTGCAAGTCAAAGTCCTCCAAAAATTTTGGAATTTCTCTAGACAAATTGTTGTTAGTGTTAGAAATACTAGAAGATTTGTATTGTATTTCATAATGAGAAAATATACATCAGTACCTTATATAGGAGGCATAAGTGTGCGGTACAAGTAAAGTGTAGTACAAGTACAAGTGTGCTATACAAGTAAAGTAACTGGGCCTAAAGCCCATAACATAATATACATTAACAGCCCCCCTCAAACTCAAGGTGGATGTGAGACTAGCTTGAGGTTGTTAACCAAATCACGAGTGTCTCCCTTAGGAAGTGACTTGGTGAAAATATCTGCAAGTTGATCTTTGGAGGAGACGGAGAAGAGCTTGAGAGCACCATGGACAAGATGATAATGGATAAAATGACAATCAATCTCGATGTGTTTAGTCCGTTCATGGAAGACATCATTGTGAGCAATATGAATGGTACTCTGGTTATCACAATAAAGGGGAGTAGCAGAGGATGTGGACACACCTAAATCCTTAAGAAGCCATCGTAGCCAAAGGAGCTTAAATGTTGTATCAACAAGGGCACGATATTCTGCTTCAGTACTGGAGTAGGCCACAAAGGTTTGTTTCTTACTTCGCCAAGAAATTAAAGAAAAACCAAGGAGAAAGCAATAACCTATAGTGGACCTGCGATCAGTGGGATCCCTTGCCCAATCAGCATTAGAGAATGCATGAAGCACAAAATGAGACTGAACTGAGTAGAAAAGGCCATGGAAGAGAGTGCCCTTTAGGTATCGAAGAATGTGCAGAACAGCAGCATAGTGAGTAGATCGTGGAACAGACAAATACTGGCTCACCTGATGAACAGCATAGGAGATGTCTGGACGAGTAACTGTGAGATAAACTAGGCTGCCAACCAATTGTTTATAAAGAAAAGGATTAGACAATGGCTTCCCCCCCGAGGGTGTTAAATGCGCATTAAGTTCAACTGGAGTGTCAACAGTCTTGCTGTCAGTGAGTCCAGCTCGAGATAAAAGGTCAGAAGCATGCTTGGCTTGAGTAATATAAAGACCATCTGTGGAATGAGTAATTTCAAGACCCAAGAAATAACTGAGATGTCCAAGATCTTTCATCTCAAACTGCTGACTGAGAAAATCCTTGAGTTTTTGAATGCCACTGAGGTCATCACCAGTTATGATCATATCATTCACATATAGAAGAAGCAAAATGGTGCCTTTATCAGTACGACGAAGAAATAAGGCAGAATCATACGGACTGGCAATGTATCCCAAGCGAAAGATAGTGGAGCTAAACTTGGAAAACCAAGCTCGTGGAGCTTGTTTAAGACCATAAAGTACACGTCGAAGATGACAAACCTTATTTGAGTCAATAGAGAGACCAGGAGGAGGTTACATATAGACTTCTTCACTCAACTCCCCATTAAGGAAAGCATTTTTAACATCCATATGAAAAAGATCCCATTTACTAGCAGCAGCAACAGCTAAGAGGGCACGAACAGATGAGATACGAGCAACTGGAGTAAAGGTCTCTTCATAATCAATCTCATACTCCTATGTAAAACCTTTTGCAACAAGACGGGCCTTGTAGCGCTCAATGGACCCATTAGAGTGAGTCTTGATCTTATAGATCCACTTACAACCAACCACAGACTGTCCAGGAGGGAGAGTGGCCAGATCCCAAGTATGGTTTTTGGTTAATGCATCAAGTTTCTCTTTCATTGCAATCTACCATAAAGGGTTAGTGGAGGCCTCACAATAGGTTTGAGGCTCGTGAAGTGTAGCAAAGGTAGTGTAACAATGATAGTCAAGTAAATGTGTAGGAATGGACCTTACCCGGGTTGAGTGGCGAGGTGGAATGTCTTGTGGAGGATCTTCAGGCGGAGCAGGAGCAGGGGACCTAGGCTCTAAGTGGGGTAGCTTGTCATCAACCTGTTCATCTTCAACCTATCTAGGAGAAGCATAAAAAATATCTGGAGAAAGGTCCAAAGGAAGATCAAAAGTATTTGTAGAAGGAGCAAGAGACTCATCTGGAAAATTTTCTAAAACAAAGGAGGTAGTTAGGAAAGAACGAAAGTGAGAGAGTTCAACAATTAATCGGTGTTCCCAAAAGACAACATTACAAGAAACACGAAGACGATGAGAGACAGGATCATAACACCTATACCCTTTTTGAGTTTTGCTATAACCAAAGAAAGAACAAAGTCTAGATCGAGTCTCAAGTTTGTTGTGTTCATGAGGCTGAAGAAGAACGAAACAAGCAGATCCAAAAGATTGAAGGTAATGATAGTCAGGAGGTGACCCAAAGAAACGCTCATACGAAGTCTAATTATGGATGACAATGCTTGGAATGCGATTAATCGCATGAACAGCATTAAGAGCAGCTTCACCCCAAAAAGGGGCAGGAACTTTGGCAAAAAGAAGAAGAGCACGAACAGTGTTAAGAATATGACGAAGTTTTCTTTCGGCTCGACCATTTTGCTGAGAGGTACCTGGACAAGTTAGAGGATGTACAGTGCCATAGGAATGTAACAGAGCTTGAAACGCATATTGAGTATATTCAAGAGCATTATCAGAACGAAAGGTTTTAATACGTTTGGAGAATTGGGTTTCAACCATTTTTGCAAAGTTGCTGTATATTGGTAAAATTTCAAAACGAGATTTCATAGGAAAAATCCAACTATAACGAGAATAATCATCAATAAAAACAACAAAATATCGAGATCCACCAATACTAGCAACAGAAGAAGGTCCCTAAACATCAGAATGAATTAACTCAAAAATACTATTAGAAATGGATTCACTGTTATTAAAAGACAAAGCTGGCTGTTTTCCTAACTGACATGAAGTACAATTAAAATTGTCTTTGGACACAAAACCTAATAGACCCCTAGAAGCTAACTGTTGTACCCGAGAAGATGATGCATGACCAAGACGAGAATGCCAAAGTGCAAGAGATGGTAAGGAAGAAACTACAGCAGTTGCAGCAGCAACAAAAAACAAGAGCAACAGGTGGAAGATGAAGATTATCCACGGGAAACATACGCCCAACTCTAGGGCCGGTCCCAAGCTCTTGTCCCGTCCTCGAATCCTACACAATACACCCAAAATAGTAAAAAATAAGGCGATAACCTAGTTCAGCTAATTGTCCCATAGAGCACAAATTATAGGATAGGTCAGGTACATGAAAGACTCTAGGAACAAAGAGGTTGGAAGTCGAAACAAAACCTAGACTATTCCCACGCATAATGGAACCATCAGCTATATGAATATTTAGGGGGTGTGGTGCAGGGTCAAGTTTGGAGAATAAGGAGGAATGAGGTGTCATGTGATTGCAACAGGCAGAATCGAAAAGCCAAGTTTGAGACTTACCGAGTAGAACAGAAAGTGCAGTGGAAAGAGATGCATTACCAGCCATACGAACAGCCTGAGCTATGATCTCCTGTAGTTCAATGGGGTCGAGGTTGGTAGTGGATCCAAAAGACTGCAACTCAGCCGAAATGGAAGCCATTGGTGGAGTAGGCTCAGTATTAGCAACAGCAACAGTAGATTTGCTGTGACGATAACAAGTCTCAATGGTGTGGCCAGGATGCTTGTAATAGTTGCAGAACTTTTTGTTGGTCTGCTTGCGACGATTGCTAGAGCCAGAGGAATCACCTGATTGCTGAAGTTGCTCTATGGGTGGAGCAGAAGGTGTAATGGCCAAAACATTGAGCTTATTCTGAGCTTGAAGGGTTGCAAGATAAGCTTCTTCTCTAACCAACTCGTTCACAACAGTGTTAAGAGAGGGAGCAGGACTGCGATTTAGAAGCTGACCTCGAATGGGCTCAAAGTCCTTGTGAAGGGACATCAGGAATTCATAAAGGCGAAATTCATCTCTGATGGAAGCATATTGTTGAGCATCCTTTGAGCATGCCCAAGTTGGATTAGAAAGGTCAATTTGGTCTCAAATGAAGCGAAATTGATCATAGTAGTCATTGATGGATTGCCCTGGTTCTTATCCGAGTTGATGCAATTCAACAACTAATTGATATTTCATGGAGCCATGAGTAGTGGAGTACCTTTTGGCCAACATATCCCACACTGACTTGGCATCATCAAAGCTACCCAACAGGTTAGAAATTGAAGGAATGGAAGTGTTCTGAATCCATGTGAGGATCATGTGATTGTGACTATCCCATTCAATCATGCAACCAAGGAAGGCAACATCTTCTTCATTGGCTCCCTTGACAGGAACAGTGATTGCACCAGTACAATAATTCCAGAGCATGCGACCCTTAAGAAAACTGCGCATGGCTTGAGACCAAGATAAGTAATTCTTACACCCCTCCAACACAGTATTGATGGGACGAGGAAGAAAAACATCATTTTTATCCATTTAGAGACACAATATGCAAAAACAGTCTGCAAAATGAAATCTACGCAAAAACTGGGTAAGAAGAACCTGGACTCAAAAAGTCAACCCTGGAGAAAAGTCAATGGTCAAAGTCAACACAAGTCAACGTCCTGGTCAACGATGACGTCAGCTGACTGGCGAGTAACGTCAGCAGATGACGAGGCAGTGATGATGTCACCTAGGGCTGACGTCAGCAGGAGAAAACTTGGCGCGTGCAGGTGCGTGATGACGTGTGGAGGCGAGTGACGGCACGTGACAGAGCCTGGAGGCGCGTGACGGTGCATGGAGCATGTGAGCTTTTGCGCAGAATCTTTTGGCGGCGCGTGAGAGCTTCGATGATGGTCAGGTTTCCACGAGAGGGTAGATCAGCGAAGGAAGATCTTAGTGGTACCTGCAAAAACACAATCGGAGCAAGGATCACAGTGGCAACGGTCTGGCAGTGGTCTCGAGACTCTGAATGATGACAACTGCAGGTCCAGAACTAGAGACGATGACTAAAACGCGTCAAAGGTTTAATGGCGAATGGTTGCAATAGCAGTTATAAAGGCGGAAGCAATTGTGAGTCTAAAATAATATCAATGAAGACAGGACTACCAAGAAAAAGTCAGAGTGATAGCTCTGATACCATGTTAGAAATACTAAAAGATTTATATTGTATTTCATAATGAGAAAATATACATCAGTGCCTTATATAAGATGCATAAGTGTGCGGTACAAGTAAAGTGTAGTACAAATACAAGTGTGCTATACAAGTAAGGTAACTGGACCTAAAGCTCATAACATAATATACATTAACAGTTAGAAAGACCCAAAATATCAATACCTCTTAATGAATCAAAAGATAATGGAATAGCCCCTTCAAACATCAAATATGTTTCTTCTCATTATGTTTTTGGCTGATTAGAACCCCCAGCAAGAAGGTTATAATCAGCCAAAAACATAATGAGCTTGGCACAACCTGATATATTGCTAGGAATTTTGCCACTAATCATGTTATTTCTTAATTGTAAGACTTGTAATCTGCCCAGACGACCGATAGCAGGAGGGATTTTATTATAAAAACTATTGTCTTGGAGGATTAGCTTTTGCAAAAAACTTAAATTTCCAATGTGTGGTGATACGGAACCTACCAGTTTGAGCGATCATAGGTCCAAAGTAGTAACCCTCTGAGTCTGATGTGGTTGATCACAGATAACCCCTTGCCATTGACAAAAATGGAGGCTGTCACTCCAAGAGCTCACAATTCCGAAAGGGTCTTCACGTATCTTGGCTTTGAAGTCAAGCAATGCCAACTGGTCGATCAGTTTTATTATTGGTGCCAACTTCAGAGGTTACTAACAAGGCACACCAGAATAAAAGCATGCATGCAAAAAAGGAGGATGTTGGAGCTGGATTCAAGTGGGAAACCCCCATGGAAATCAGAACAAAGGGTTTGATTTTCATGCATTGCATTCAAATGAAATTAAGCACATTTTTATACCAGGTAAAGGACATTGTGGGATCTTCGAGTGATATAGCACCGGCCAAACTCAAATAATTGTCAATAATTGCTAAAAGGTCAACTATGAGTGGTGATGTGTCCATGAGTGAGAGAAGGTTGCTCTTTAGCTAATCACTGCCGGCTTTGTCAATATATATTATTTTTTATTGTTTTCTAGAAACTCTCTTGTCGTGTATCATTTGGATCTTTCAGGATCAAATTCGACGGCATTTACTGAAAGAATTATTGGGCTGTATTTATTTTGGTTATTAGTTTTTGGAGAGCTTTTGTACGTTCTTCTTTTGTTAATGATACTCTCTTTTCGAAGTTATGGTCAGCTAGCTGAGGAAATGCTTTCATTTCATCAGGGTTTTCGTCAATTTTTTTTTTTCTTTTCCCAATTGCTTATCACAAAGTGGCATTACAATTTACAGTAGCTTCCCAATTAACTTTGTATAACTGCATTAAAAATGGTGAAATTGTCTAATCTTTTTAGGCAGTGTGTGTTTTTTGCATTTTGGTTTCATTGTGAAAAATAAGTGATACTAAATGTTTGTTACAATGTATGCACCCAATAAATAGTTATGGCTAAATTATGTGTGTTAGGTTTTAGACCCTTGGAAAATACAATATGTTTAACCTAATTTATTAGTCAAGTTATTACTTAAGTTAATTATTCAGATCTAGGTTAAACATTCATCACATGTAACAAACACAACATAAAAATAAATAACATAAGATGTGATGACTTAGAAAAATCAAAGAAATAACTCGTTTTAAGGTAAAAAACTTGAGGGGGAATTATCTCAAGAAAACAATCCACTATATCAAGTTGAGATTTACAATCAAGAATACCAATACGTAATAAATCTAAAACAATTACTAAACTGGGCTTTGAACTCCATAGATTTCCTTGATCTGGATCTGTTCTCACATGAACCACCTGTTCATGCCTTAATCTTCGGTATGCTTGATAGCTGAAGGCTTGGCTGCAACTTTACTCCACCAATACTAGCAATATGGATTTGATCTCCGGTAGATGCTTGATAGAGTTAGAAAGTACAGAACCTCGCAAATCTCACAGGAGTAGCTCTCAAGACTTGAAGAACGTGTATTAGGGTTTTTTTTTTATACTTAAGAGTATTGAACTCAAACCTTAAATGTTTTTGCGGGTTGTTGGGCTTAACTTAAAATTGTGCAGATCATAGTTTGACAAATTCTCAATTCTTCTTTCTGCAGCTTGTATATTCTGGAATCTTGACTTGTATCAACTTGAACAATGCATGTCTAAAAAATTTCGAAGGCACTAAGATCTTATTCTAGACACGTTTTTGTACTCAGATTGCCAACATACAACAAATTTAGTTTCTAAATATTTATGTCTAAATATTTAGAACCTAATAATGTGACGAGATTTTTTGAAGAAAAAGGAATGAGATTCATAATAGACAAGTAAAAAGGTATGCATATAGAATAAAAAGATGACCTTTTTGGGCAAGCATGGCAAATGACTTTTTTGGGCGGTCTAGCCGGGGTAGCCCCCCAAACTTCTTCGGCTTTTGTATCTGCTTTTGTTACTGGATAGATGTCGTTGCGGGGATGCTTCCACATAGTGTACATACATCAGCAATGTGATAATCAGAACATGTGATAGCATATAAACCATGAAGAAGATGCTCAATAGATTATAGCTCCCAATCATGAATTTCTTTGAAGAATATAAAATTCCCATGAGGGCACCCATTTCGATATAATAGAGAATCAACCAAACTGCCATCCCCAACAATTAGGAAAAGCGCAGGATACTTTGACTTGAATATCATGCCACACTCGTATCACTACTCCATATATCATGCCAAAAACGATTTCTTGTGCCATTCCCCACATCAAACAAATTTAGTGAAGCTATCCCAATGACGAATTCTTGTCTCATTCCCCACATCAAAGCTGTTTTTACTTAGACTCCCTCCGTGAGATTCGTTACTTCTTATCAATCACCTACTTCCGCAATGCATTTTCCTCATTGGGCATATTGATGATGCACGGGATCGTCAGTAATATGATTGTCCAGATTGAGCCAAGAGTAAGCATGTCCGTGACCAGACAAACAATAATGAATACTCCTCCCACGAGGGACACCAGTGTCGCGCCAACCAAAGAATCTCCGATTACAAAGTCAGGTATAATTTAGAAGAGAGAGAGAATAATGAGAAAAATTAGTGTAGCAGTGTATATATTTGTACCTTTCTCTTACTCTGAGTGGTTTATATAGCTAATCTCTTTCTAACCATTGGAGGCCTTTAATGTCCATATTTACACTTTCTGTAACGCTCCTGGTGCATTAATGAGGTTATTGATAACCTAGTCAATGGTCATGTCTCTGCGTGTTCCCGTCAGTAACAACTCCTGCATTAAATGCTTGTTTATGGCATTATGGTCGTCCAATGATAAGTCTAGACAACTCGGATTTGTGTACTCATCAATTATAATTGTCAAAAGTGTAAGTAATATTTCTAAATTTATATAAAATAACCATCCTCATTGAGCATATGGAGAAATTATTGTGTATTCCCAAAGTATCATAAATGCATACTCCCTCCTCTCACATGAATAGTGGGTCCTACTAATTAAATTCATGGTGGGACCCACCATTCATGTGAGATGAGGGAATACGCATTTATTGTACTCCGGGAGTACCTAATAATTTTCCGAGCATATGACCGTTATATTTGTCATCATAAAGATTTGTAATACTCATCATCTTCCCTAGTGACCTCATTCTTGCTGGAGTCTACTTTGGTGAGTTTGAGCGGTATGTGGAATGTGCTCCTAAATGGATTTTTACTTCTGAAACTTGTAAAATTGTCTTTTTTATAATGCATATCAACAGCATTAAGATCTGCCAACTACATATCACATTTGGTTTTTTTTTTTTTTTTAAGATAAAATAAATATTAAATAAGCTCCAAAAACACTCTTTGAGCTTATTGGAAAAGCTCCAAAAGTTGCACTTAATCAAATGTGTGTTGCTTTAGAGACAAAAAGCACTAAGCTTCTGGCGCTTTGCACTTCGTGCTTAAGCGTGCTGTTACCATTAGCTTGCTAGCAGATCACGAGTCTTATTTATTATGTTTCTTGGCTTTAATCAGTTGCCGCGAAGATGTCCTGATCCTTGGGTCCTTTTTTAGTTTTATTATGTTATTGGGTTTTATCTATGGGGTTTACTAGTTATTTTTTGTTTTGGCTCAATAGTTTAAGCCTAAGGAGTCTTAAGTCCCATCAATTTAAGCCCCCCATTGGATCCTCCACATTTAAGTAACCTATTTCCTTTTTTCTTTAAAAAAAATTTATTTTACATCTTAAATTGAGTGTTTGTATCCTCTTTAGAAAAAGTCATTCAACTGAGATGACTTTCATTTTCACTATATAAAAATATTAAAAAATTAAAACGTGGAAAAGTAGAAGTCACAAATTCATGACTTCTTCAATGCAGTAACTTTTTTTCTAATGTTAAAATTTGGCTTATTTTACAGAGTCAAGAAGTATGAGAAATTGTACATGACGAGCTAATTCATTGGCCTGCCATATTGCCACTCAGAAAATTGTTGTGTACTCTTAGAACACTGTGACATGGTGCTTCACACTTGCAAGTTATTCAATATAAATATATGACATTCTCAAAAAGTAATACTAAGAAAAAGTTAGTTATTATAATACACCGTTCACTAACTTACGCATGACTAACTTAGGCAATGCATTGAAATATATAATTATTTTGAATGTGAAGTAATATATAATTTATTCTCTAAACTTTATTGTAAATAATTTGTTGATCTCTCTAAAAATTAAACAATTTCTAAAAATAATTTATATCTCTTTATTTTACAAATTTATAATTTTTTCACTTTTGGTGTTTTTGATTGATATTATTTTTTTTGGAAGTGATCTATATTTTTTGAACAATTGTTATGCATTATATTTTCCCTAATTTCTTGTGGTACAACTAAATTTTTAAGTAATAAATTTATTATTCAAATTTCTCATTCTCTTAAGGAGATTATTATGATAATAACAAAAAATATCATATAATTACAATTGATATTACTTAAATAATTGATGTAACTCTCAACCCAAACTTGTCTTTTCTCATTCTTAAGTAAGTGCTCTGAAATAGGCCGAATTGGACCGAAGTGAACCGAATAGATCTGAGTGGACCGAATTTCATGCCCTAATTAGTTAACATAACTCAAAACATTAGTAACAATTATAATAATAAAGTGATGTAAAACAATCATCTATGATAAGTAATATATTCCAATGTGATGGAAGTGGTTATGTAACGACCCAAGGAAAAACGCTAGCCACATCTGCGTTATACCTCAAAAGGACTAGTCACTATTGAGATTCCTTGTAGTTGTTAATAAAGCCCAGATCTACCCAGTAAATACTCGATGTGGGACTCATCATATACCCACACACTTCACACAATCAATCAAATTGGGGCATCACAATCTCCCCTACTTAAATCCCTAACGTCCTCGTTAGGCCCCACTTTGTGGGGTAGTGTCTCTGAGCCCACACGGGATTACCAGGCCGACTCTGATACCATATGTAACGACCCAAGAAAAAGCGCTAGTCATATTTGCGCTATACCTCAAAAAGACTAGTCACTATTAAGATTCCTTGTAGTTGTTAATAAAGCCCAAATCTACCCAGTAAATACCCGATGTGGGACTCATCATACACACACACACTTCACACAATCTATTAAATTGAGGCATCACAGGTTAGTTATTGAAGTAAAATCAATCAAATTTTTTATCACAATATTTTTTTTAACTAAATTAGTATGCATGCATCTGTGATTCTATGTGCATGTTGAAGGTCTTATTCAATTTGAATTTGGTACTATGTAGAGAAAGTTGGTACAACACAAAAAAGCATATCAAGAAAACAACTTGCATGTAATATTTTATACAAAAAGAAAAAGAAATGGGGGAAAAATGCCTTTTTTAAGAGCTTTATTATCTCTATTCTTGAAGATGATGAAAATGATACGTGGTTCTCTAAATAAAAGTGGAAGTGGACCTTTCAACCTAGCATTGAATACTACATTGACATACAAATATGAAATAAATAAATTATATACATGTAGATTGAAGAATGAGTAAAGCTATTCATAAAAATAAATACATTTAGATTGCAAGTGAATATAAAGTAAAAATAAATAAATGATGTCTCCACTCAAGCTATTTGTATTACATATATTTTATATTATAGATTACATCAATATTGAAGAATATGTATATTTGTATTACATATATTTTATATTATAGATTACATCAATATTGAAGAATATGTAAAGTCACTGTAGTGAAAAATTATAGTAATATCATGATTGATAAGTTATTATTAGTTTTGAGAATGAGTAAAGACATAATGCATTGTTGCATAGATTAATACAATATACATATCAAGTCTAAATTTTATTCAACAGTACATTAAAATACAAGTTAATTCATTCTCAAAAAAAAAAAAAATACAAGTTAATTAATGAAGAAAATTTACATACTTTTTTTTTTAATGCAAAGAAAATTGACATACTCGATACAGAAAAAAAATATATATATATATGACTTCTATAAGAAAACCAAAAAAGGAAGCTTCAAGATTGTTTATTTGCTCCAATGTTATGTATCATAAACTTGGAAAATCATGATGACCACCTTCATAATAGTCATCATCCTTGTCCACCTGTGGAAAAGGAAGATAATTCAATATATTAGAACAATAAGCTTTGAATGACATTTTCCTCAAGTAAAAGGGATTCTAAAGATATTCACAATCAATAACATAATTTGTAACATAAAACATTCAATTATGCGTTACTAGTAAGAAAATCATGATGCAAGAATGTCCATTTGTGAAATTGACAATCCCATATCATTTGGTATTTTTGGATTTTTTTTTTTTTTTTTTAAGAATACTAAGTACTTTAACACACACATAGAGGGAGAGGGGAGAAGGTCTTAAAAAAACTGACAGTGGTTTATATCTAAAATGACCTAATTTTTAGATATATAGCACAGATTTTAAATCTTTTTTAAGTTGAGGCATTAAACCTCTACTTAAATTTTATTTAGAATTTTGAATAAATAAACTTAACAAATTTGTTAAATTTGACCTTGTAGCTTCCTAATATCTATGTCAATAATTCAGTACAATTGACAATAATCTTATGTCATCGAGAGAGACCTCTACAAATCTAGAGTAATAATATGTAAGCCAGTTTCTTGTGAACCACTACAATAAGATAAATAAATCACCAAATAGAAAATAGATTTTTGTATCATATTACGTGTTTAGGTATTATACAAGAGTAATTGGACTTATTCCCAATTTATGTATAGCATAATGAGCTTATCAAATTTCAAGTGGCACCATTTTTTCAGATTTGCTCAAAATTAAAAAATACTAGCATAAACCTTTAAACATTTGGAGTGGCCTTATCAGATTAGATCGCTTGGTGTGGAAAACTACCAAAGTGTCCCTTTCTAATCACTATATAAATGACCCATTCTTACCTTCAGACAAAGAAAATTTACCTGTGCCATGAAGCCTTTGTCTATGTACAACAGTTCAAAAAGTTTTTGTTGAATTGAGCATAGCTCAATTATAACCGCACCTATGTTCTTCCTTTCACTTGGAAGTTAGACAGAACAAGCAACACCAATTTCAAGTATCACAATCAAGCAATCTTGAATTATTGGACTTCCATTTTGACCCTCATTGCAAGTAATGTCGATCATTGTCGCCTCTCCCTCTTCACTTTTCCAAGAAAGAAGAAGAGGATCCATAATGTCAATTACTTGTCTTGGCAAAGCGGATTTAACAAAATCATGAAGGTTTAAACCATCTTGGAAGATGTTATCAATAGGCCTTTTTCCTGTGAACATCTCTAGCAACAATATACCATAACTATAGATATCACCATATGTTGACACCTCATTTCCCATACCGTACTCTGGAAATTAAACATAACACATACGTAATGTTAGCATAGTTTTGGACCAAAAAAGAAAAGAAAAGAAAAATGTGATAAGATATTTTTAACCTACAAGTCTCAGAAAAGTTTTTTCAGTGGCATGTAAATAGAAAACAATTAAGATAAATGGATCTGTTATATAACATTCAATCTTCTAACTACAAAACATCCTTATAAACATTGTTCTTTTGGGGTCTAAAATATAGTGGAAGATTAAGGGAAAAGGAAATACAATTGATATACTTTTTTAATTAAATGATAATGATATATACCTGGAGGAGTATAACCAATTGTTCCTCTTATTTCGATGGAGCTTGATTGATCAACAGAAAAATCTTGGGTAGCATCAAAAAGCAATCTTGCCAAGCCAAAGTCACCTACATGTCCCATCATTTCATCATCAAGAAGAATATTACTAGGCTTGAGGTCACAATGAATGATTGGTGTTTGGCAATGATGATGAAGATAATCCAATGCATTGGCAACATCAATGGCAATATTCAGTCTTTGAAGAAAACTTAAATTCTTTGTTTTGCCAAGAGCCTCATCCCTTGGATGCAGCCATTCATCTAGGTTTCCATTTTCCATGAACTCATATACCAAAGCTTTAAAATCATGACCTTGATAGTCAATACTAGAACATGATGTAAGTAACTTAACAAGATTTCGATGTCTAATATTTCGTTGAGCCTCACACTCAGCTATAAAACTTTTGGAAGCTCCATGACGCAAAAGGTTAAGCACCTTCACAGCAACCATATCTACTTTTCCACCTTGATCAAGACTTCCTTTATACACAGATCCAAAACTACCCACACCAATCAGATTCGCAGAAGAGAATCCATCAGTTGCATTTAGGAGACTTTGATAAGATAGACTCAAAAGCAAATTCTGTGAGCCCCTTATGTTGTTCACTTTTCTTTTCTTTCTTAAAGAATAAATAAGTAGAAGAGATAGAACCAAAATCACTCCAAAAAATGCAAAAGATATAGAGATTATTAACTTCAAGGTAAGGGACAACCTCCTCTTGTTGGATTCTTCGTATTTGCACTTAGGAAGCTGAAACTCCGGTATTCCCCCACAAAGCTGACCATTTCCCTCAAGGAAAGTTGCACTTGTATTCTTGAAAACTCCGTTTGTTGGCACCTCTCCCTCAAAATGGTTGTAAGACAAATTCAGATATTCCAAGTAGACAAAGATCTCCAAAAATTTTGGAATTTGGCCATTCAAATTATTGTTTGAAAGATCTAGACGTTGAAGACCTCTTAATGATTTGAAAGATAGAGGAATGATCCCTTGGAAAAAGTTGCTTCCCATGTATAGATATTCTAGTGTTATGCAGCTTCCAAGACTTGTTGGAATTTTTCCAAACAACATATTTTCAGAAATATCCAATTCTTCGAGATTTTTAAAATTTCCTACTTCCATGGGAAAGACACCAGTAAATTGGTTGGAAGACAAATTTAGAAAAATTGGTGAGAATGAGAGACCAATAACTTGTGGGGATATCGAACCACTGAGATTGTTATTAGCAAGATTCAAAGAAAACAAATTTCGACAATTGCTTAGACTTAGAGGGATGTTGCCTTGAAGATTATTCTGGTCTAAATGCAAAATTATCAAGTTTGTTAAATTTCCAAAAGAGGGTGGAATGTTCCCAAAGAAATTGTTTGTACTTAATAACATAGATTGTAAATTCTGAAGCATTCCAATTTCTAAGGGAATATTACCTGATAATTTGTTTTGCGACATATCAAGTGTCAACAAGTTGATCAAATTTCCTATTTCGATCAGAATTTTTCCAAATATTTTATTATTATTTAGAACCAACGTGGCAAGAGTAGTTGAGAGATTACCAATACACTTGGGCAACTCTCCTCCAAAGTTATTGAAATTTATATACAATTCAGTCAAATAGGTGGCATTTGACAATGAGCAAAGAAAACTCAAATCATTTTCCCCTCCATTTCCTAGATTGTTAAACTGAATAAAAATTAACAAAATTCTATTCAGTTTCTCCAAAGAAGGAACTTTTCCACTTAATTGATTATCACCCAAATCAAGTTTTACTAGATTTGAGGCATTGGATATTGAAACAGGAATAGATCCAATAAATTGGCTTGTGGCAATGCTTAATAGTTCAATATTTGGCAGCATGATACCTATGTCCGATGGAAGACGCCCGTGGATTTGGTTATATCCTACATCAAATTGTCTTAGTGAAGACAGATTGAAGATTGAGGGAGGAATTGTGCCAAACAACCTATTTTTAGCCACAAGAAATCTTGTAAGCTTGGTCAATTGGCCAAAAGAATGAGGGATGATCCCCTCCAAGTTATTCTCAGCTGCCGATAACCAAACTAGAAACGAAAAGTTTCCAAAAAAAGGTGGGATGTTTCCGGTTAGATTATTTAAGTGAAAAGCAATAATTTGGAGCTTTGTCATGGAGGCAAGTGTCATAGGAATTTCTCCTACCAGCTGGTTAGAACCGACACTAAGCACAACAAGGTTGGAGCAACCAGATATATTGCTAGGAATTTTGCCACTCATTGTGTTGTTAAACAATGATAAGCCCTGCAATCTAAACAAGCGGCCAATTTCTGGAGGGATTTCATTATAAAAGCTGTTGTTTTGGAGGCTTATATTTCTCAAAAAACTTAAATTTCCAATATGTGGTGATATGGAGCCTACCAATTTCAGAGATTGCAGGTCCAATGCTGTGACCCTCTGATGTCGACGACCACAGGTGACCCCTCGCCATTGACAGAAGTGGATGCTGTCATTCCAAGAACTAAAAACCCCAAAAGGGTCGTGAGTAATCTTGGCTTTGAACTCAAGCAATGCCAACCGGTCCGTCTCATTATTCCCGCAAACCACAGAGGTGACTAACAAGCCAGCAAACCACCAGAAATGAACAAAGGCACGTATACAAAAAGATGAGGTGCGTGAGGATGGTTGAACTGAACTCAACTGGGAAAGCCCCATGCAGAGTGTTTCTTGGTACGAGTGGGTGTTGGTTTGATTTCACTGCTTATGGTTCAGTATTGAAAGCACAATTCTTTTTGGTTCTTTGATCGAGGAAAGCACGGACATTTATACCAAGTAAAGAACAATGACGCCACCTTAGTTTAGTGATGTGGATCGGACTAAATCCAAAATTCAATAGGGACTTGCGGATTATAGATTCAGACTTTGTCAAAATATGTAATTGTCTATGACAGATGACTGACACCCATCCAATGTAAAGTGGAAGATCTTCATAATTGTTTTCTAATTTGTTAAGTAATAAAGTTATATTTGGAACTCAATCAAAAAATAATAATAATAATAACTTATAATTGGGCCAATATCTCTTTTATATAATTTACTAATAAGAACATATCATGTCAAGAATTGCCGAAAACAATTAGAAAAAATTACATAAGATAAGATACTAGGATTTATATGTTTCATATTAGTTCTTAAGTTTTTAATTTTATAAAATTAGGGTCTCAAACTTGTGAAACTATTTCAGCCATGAAGTGATCTTCATTTCCATTTTTGAGTAGTGACCGAGCTAAGAAAAGTGGGAAACTATTGAGAAAAATGTGTTTCACTTAGGTAGTCTACTTTGATTTTTTGACAAAAAATTCTTACTCTAAACGAAGCTTTTGCTTTTTAACAATTTTTTATAGCTATCAAATTGAATTATGAACAAGTCCTACATGAAAGTGTTGGGTTATAAATTGACTCTAATTAATTAATTCAATTATCCAAGTTGATTGATTATTTAAATTATATGCAATATTATGAAGACATACAAATTACCAAATAATCTAGAGCTCAACGGAAGGTAAACTTGACACGGTGATTTGTTAACTAATGGGGAAAACCTACATAAGACAAAAACTCCGCTTAGTGAATTTCAGATCACTACTCCCAAGAATCCACTAATCAAGAACTAGCTATTACAAGTATAAGGAATCTTACCACTATCCAGACTATCCTAAAATACTAACCTACAATTAAACATTTGTGCTAATCTCCAATTAGACTTGATCTTGTAGAGACTTCTTCAATTAAATAAATCTTCAATCCATGTCTAATAGCTTTGCACGAATCCCAGTACGTAATTAACTCCATTGCAACCTTTTTTATTGTTGTAGTGGATTTGCAATCGTTTCACATTAAAACACCAATAAGTTCTTCAATTGTTTGTGCCATAGATTTTACTTGGTACAAAACCCAAAGGCGCATAAGAGTCGCAACAAAATCTCTTTCTTATGTTTTTTGAACTCACAGGTTCAAAAGGTGGAAGCTTTGGTTTCAATAAGAAAACCTTATGAAACATTAGGGTTAGGATTTTCTTTTTCTACCACATTATTTAAATAGGAGATTAATAGACCTTTTAATAGGCTCTCCTATTCTTTTTAGGTTTACACAAACCCATAAACAAATAGCCAATTATAATAAAACATTGCAGGTTATATTCTGAAATCCCTTTAGCTCAATAGATCGAGATAGGTGGTATAGATCGAAGGTGTCAAGCTAGGTATCAAGATCCCAGTTTTCAGATTTTCACTTGTTTCATGAGCAATCTTCATGTCTTCAATACTACCACTTGTTATACTTCTTCAAATTATTTCATGATGATCTTGAAATCACTTAAATCTACCAAAATATAAGTAAAGTGCGTTTTGTCATAAGATATACTAACTACATAAAAATATGACTCTAACAAAAACACGTTTCTTACTTTTCTTTGTTCAATCACTATACAAAGTAACAAAAATGAAAAATGGAGGTGGACAGAAAATTCAAATTGAAATTATTTAATAAATTTGGTACTTTAAATAACAAAAATTAAAATTTGGATACCTAATCTAAAATATGATATAAATTTTGTGCCTTTTTATATAATTTTTCCAAAAAAAATCAGGATTTTTTTTTTCTCTAAATTTATCGTATGCCATTCACGCCACAAATCACATCACAGCCATCAATAATTCAGTTGAACTTTAGCTAATAACCTTAACCGAGGTTGTCCTTATATATTACTAGTTGTTTGTATATTGTGAATCTGTGATGTCCTTATTTTGTTAGCTTTAATTTCATGACAAATTTACTTGTAATTGCTACTTAATTTTCATATAATTTTGGAGAATATTTGTAATTGGGTAGAAATACTTGAGCCTGGTCAAAGCTGCTGTGAAGATGAAATCGCTACCTAGTCGAGCCCGCGAGATGGACACATGTTAGAAAAATGCGAAATGATGTATCTGTGGGTACTTTTTAAGTTTTAACATCAAGTCATCAAATATGACTTCGTCTTACACTTACCGATCGAACTACCGTCATTTTTTTTTTTTAACTATTAAAAATTATATACTTTGAGGTGTAAGTTTTATGATAATTTTTTTATATTCTGATCGTTATCTTCAGAGTGTTTTGACTCACGACAGAGTCCAAAAAGTTAGGTAGAAGTTCTCTTGTCAATTTGTCATGTATGATGCATCCCTGAGTACGTACCACATTGACTTCTTCATAGTTCATACATCAGCTGCAAGGATTGATTGGTTGTGCTGTTTAAACAATAGTTTTGTTATTTAAATAATACAATACGTATTTTTATAATATTTTTTCACTCACATGTATTTTCATAACACTTAAACAATATTACTAAAACAACATTATCAAATGGACCCTAAATTCTTGAGCATCTAATTCTGTAGCCTAGTGCTTTTTTGTGTACGAAACTTTCCCTACAAATTGTAAACCAATAGACGATAGTTCATTAAAGACTCAAAAGTTAATCAATGTACGTAGTAAATTTATGGGAGAAAGAAAAATGCATGACTGCTGAATTAAACAACATGCGATCAAGTTGGACTTTTTGCTCCAATACCTATATATTGTACTATATCATAAACTTTGGCAAACCATGATAGCAACCTTCATAAGTCAGTCTTGTTCACCTGCATGTGGTGAAGAAAGATAAACTTCAATGTATTAAAATAATAAGCTTTGGATATTCTATTATTATAAACAATCAAAAATTTAATTTTGGACAAGCTATTTAGACCAAAGAAAAAAACTTGGATAGGTATTACATTAAGAGTTATTGGGCTCATTCCTATTCATATTATGGTAGAATGAGCTTATTAAATTTTAAGTCCCTCCAATATTTTTTCAAGTTTGCTAGAATGAAAAATACTAGCACGAAGGCATGTGGTTAGGGATGGCCAAACCCCACTGGATAACGGGCAACCAGACCGACTCAACCCGAAAGTACCGAGTATTATCCAATGTCTTAAGGAAGAGAATCATGCTCCCCAAAACCCGAAGGATTAGACTCCTCAAAATACTGAAATCTCCAACATATGGTGATAGGGAACGTACCAGTTTGAGAGATCATAGGTCCAAGGTAGTAACCCTATGATGTAGTTGATTATAGATAAACTTGCCATTGGCGAAAATGAATACTGTCATTCCAAGAATAAAAAAACGAGGATGTTGGAGCTGGACTCAAGTGGGAAAGCCCTGTGGAAAGTCAGTAGATGTGGTTTTTGGTTTGCCAAAAGAAAGGGTTTGATTTTCAAGCATTGCACTCAAAAGGATATTAAGCACATTTTTATACCATGTAAAGGAGGACATTGTGGGATCTTCAAGTGATGCGGTGCCAGCCGAACTCAAAAGATTTTGAATAATGCTACTGATACAATTTTTTTCAAAATAAATTTTATAATTGCTGAAGAGGTTGACTATGAGTAGTAATGTGTCTATGAGTAAGAGAAGGTTGCTCTTTAAATAGCTGACACAGCCAGCTTTGTCAATATGTATATTTTGTTGTTTTCTGTATATCAGTGTGAAAAGTTTAGAAATTCTCTTGTCGTGGGGATCTGTCAGATCAAATTCTACTGCATTTAATGTCGTATGTATTTTTTATTTTAAGAGATTGTTTGGTAAGATGTTTTGGGCAACAATTTTCAGTATTTAAATAACTTTACACTTATTTTAACGCATTTTTTTACTCATACATATTTCTAGAAAATACAAACAACGTTATTAAAACAATATTATCAAAAGACTCCAAAGTTTTTGGAGAGCCTTTATATTTTCTTCGTTTGTTAATGAAACTCAAAGTCTCTTTACGAAGTTATGGTCATACAGCTGAGGTGATGCTTTCGTTTCTTCAGGGTTTTAGTCAATGCTGTTTCAGTTGCTCAACACAAAGTGGCATTTCAGTAGCTTACCAGTTAACTTTGTATGGGGAATCGGTTTGGATAATTGCGTTTGGATGGTGGAATTGTCTGTAAGTCTTTTTAGGCGGTACGTATTTTATTCATTTCGGCCTCATGGTGAAGAATAAGTGATATTAAATTTTCGTTACAAATGTATGCACCCAATAATAGATATGGCTAAATTATGTGACTAGATTTTTTTAAGAAAAAGGAATGCGATTCATAATAATAGACAAGTAAAAAGGTATGCATATAGAAGAAAGAGATTTGTGTTTAATTTAAAAAAAAAAACTAAACCCCAATCAAATTTCACACATTTTAATCTTATGTCATACCAACCAAATGAAATCTGCCTCTTTCACTCCATAATCGCGGCAAATCATCTTTGAAGAATCACCAATCTATCTGTGTACATAACTCTGCAAGGATCCGAAGCACCGTACCACCCAACACAATGAAGCAGAGGGTAAAGCGAAATTAACTTAGCAGTCAGCAAAAAAAATAAATCACACAAAACAGTAAAATCTGAAATTTCATACCGCTTACAATCTTAAATTGGCTCAAAAGGAATTCATTAAAAGAACTTTTGAATTTTCTCACAGATTATATTTGAAGAAAATAAACAGTCTATATTACAAAGCTTTCCCTTCTATAAATTAGACTCGCATTAAGCTGAACAAGGGGAGAAAAATACCAACACCACAAAATTGGAAAAATGAAAAAAAGCATTCCATCTTCTTGGTATGAGAATACAGATAAATACACCCCCTCTCGTGGCCACTCAATATATATCAAGCCATTGAGATCTCAGCATCATCATCATTTATAACACCTACGCCTTCAACATATTGAAACCTGTCTCTGGCACAACTAATGATACACCATTTAAGAAAGCCTTGATCATGGCACCATTTAACACAATTCTGTACTTTCTGAGCTACAACTGTCAGGCTCCAGCAGCATTGCTTAGCTGAAGGGTCATTTTTATATTCATAGCTGCCAACTCTGCAGCCAAATATCGGAAGACATAAGGCATAGCAACTGTCTCCATCCCTTTACTGGACTGGCAAGCATGGCAAATGACCTTTTTGGGTGGTCTAGCCGGAGGTAGCCCCCCAAACTTCTTCGGCTTTTGTATCTGTTTTTGTTGCTGGATAGATGTCGTTGCGAGGATGCTTCCGCATAGTGTACACACGTCAGCAATGTGATAATCAGAACACGTGTGGAGCCTATCGTGCAACAAATATGCCGCCCCATGTGCAAGCATGGAGTCTCGTTCCATTTCTCCAAAACGAATACCACCACCACGCTTTCGTCCTTTGATAGGCTGTCGGGTGACCTGATCAATAGTTCCAGTCGATCGGACCTGCACACCAGCATATGTCCAAAGAGAATACACTGATTAATCTAACAATTGCAATTCACTCATCATATATAGATATAAAATGATCTCATGAGCTCATGTCATACGCTCTTACCATTTGAAATGAGCTAAATACATCACTATTTGGACTCTTTGTTAAGCTTATATGATTTTTTTTAATAAGTAAACCATTCTTTTAATGAAAGCACAGAATTAACCACTGAAAAAGAAAGAGGAAGATATTGATATCTCTAGCCACGAGCATTGTCGCTCAATGGCACTACCCAATTGTCAACCCCACTGGTAGAACCTGTGTTCGAATCCTCTACCCTCACTATTATAAAATTAATCTAAATTTTTTTTTTTTTTTTTTAAGATGACAATATATTTAAATTTTGAGCTTTGAGTTCAATATTATTAAAAAATAATAATAACAATGAAAAAACTTCATACCTGATATTTGTCTGAAACCATGTGCCGGAGTCTCTGATAATAAACAGGCCCAATAAAGATCTCACATGTGAGCTCTGTTCCATATACACCACTATATAATACCTCCACACCATGGTAATTGAACCCCTTTTTTTTTAGCATTTCACCAAGCTCCTCAACAAGTGAATTAGGTTTTGATTCGGTCTTTCCGTCAGTTTCCTCAAGAGAACTAGTTTTTGGTTTAGAATCTCCATTATCTTTCTTGACTGGAATAGTAAATGGTGTCGCATCCACAAAATAACCATGTAAGCTACCTCCCTGTAGTGAAAATTTTTAAGAATCCTTTATAGGTTTTTGGATGCTATATATGTGTGTGTGTGTGAGTGGGGAAGCTCAAAAAAAAATTTATAGGTAAGAAGTAAATATTATTAAAAATGGAATAGATGGAAAGATACACAAAGTTCACAATAGTGAGCATAGAACAAATAGAAACAAAGAGGAACAAACAATTATTAAACTAATCTAAGAGAAAAAAGAAAATCTATAAGAGCAAAACAATCAGAGAGAATTATTTTAATTTAGTTTTATTTTATTTTGCAAGTCAATTTTTGTTGCCCAATTGTAATTTTATTGAAATCAGGGTTTCCTATGCTACTTAGAATTGGGGTTTAGTACTTCTATATAAGCAAAGTACCTATCAAAGAGATTATTTGGATAAATAAAATATCTATTGAAATTGTCTCCATGGTCTAGTGCCAACTCTAGCCAAACCTAGGTGTTGACTCTTAGAGGTTAAGGTTAGTTTGCTTAGTACTGACTCCAAGCAAACCTAGGTGCCGACCCTAGGTTCTCTAACTTTATTTTTTCTGTTCTTTAATTTCATGTCGCAAAGTTATTAGAAGTAAAGAATCAATTATTGAGGCCAAAGTACATTCATGTAATGACTTCAAAGAACTTCAAGTTCATTTAATGTTAAGGGTAACTACTTGTTCCCTTAACGAGGTGAGCATTCCGTTCTCCCTATATGCACCATATTAAGCATAACCAAAAAGACTTCCATGTTTCAATATTGGTTCTCTTGCCAATATGTCCTTCCAAGAAGGCAAGGAATCAATAAAAGAGTTAGGCATTCCCCAACAAACACCAAACTAATGACTGCAGCTCCCGAGTAATTTCACAAGGTAAAAATTGGTTTGCCACAACTTCCCATAATCCTTTCACCGATAACACCAATCAATAATAATTATCCCCCACCGTATATGTTGCCAAAATTTTCCCGAACACAGCACTCCCAAGAGAAAGGACCACTTTCAAGGATACTCTTTAACATTTTCATATGCTTTGCCGTGGAGGATATCTCCCCACCAAAAAATTAAAATAATGCCTTGTAGTAACTCATCACCCAGAAATCATGATTTCCAGCAGGAACCAAATCATTTTATCTTCATCCTCCCACTCATCACCCTGAAATCATGATTTCCAGCAGGAACTAAATCATGATGCCCTTTGGAGGCAAGTGATAGAGTTGAAGTATGGATCTGTGTGGGGGGGCTGGTATACCAGAGCTGTGACTGGCCCTTATGGTGTTGGTTTATGGAAAAATATCAGTCAGGGATGGCCTTCCTTCTCGCACCATACTCTGTATGATATTGGTGATGGGTCTAAAGTGAAGTTTTGGCAAGACCGGTGGTGTGGAGAGACTTCTCTTGCTGCGAGATATTCTAATCTGTTCAGATTTTGCAGGAATAAGGATGCCAGCATGGCTGAGCTTATGATGTCCACCAATGGTGTCCTCTTTTGGGATGTGAGATTCGTTAGGGGTGTGCATGCTCGGGATCTTGAGGCTATGTTTGACTTCATGGTAACTATTTATGGTTCGCCTATAAGGGGTTGAGGTGAGGATAAAATGTGTTGGATTCCAAGCAAAGTTAAGGGTTTCTTGGTTAGAGACTATTATAGAATTTTAGCTGGCGCTGCTTCCTTTGGGTTTCCTTGGAAAAGTATTTGGAAGTAAAAGATTCCCTCTAGAGTAGCTTTCTTTGTTTGGACTACTGCTTTAAGGAAATGCTTGACGACTGATAATTTACGTAAAAGGAAGGTGTGAATTCTAAATTGGTGCTACATGTGTAAGAGAAATGGTGAATCGGTTGACCATCTATTCATTCATTGTCCTTTTGCTTCAGATCTTTGGTCTATGGTTTTGGGCCTTTTTGGAGTTTCTTGGGTTATGCCGTGCACTGTTTTGGGGCTGTTTTGGTGTTGGCAAGGCAGCTTTGGTTGTCATCGAAATGGTTGTATTTGGTCCATCATTCCTCATTGCTTATTGTGGTGTCTTTGGAGGGAGAGAAATAGTAGATGTTTTGAAGATACTGAGAGATCTATTCCAGACCTCAAGCTTCTCTGTTTTAGAACTTTAAGGGATTAGTTGTTTACTTTGCAAGATAAATCTTTCCCTTCTTTTATTGATTTCTTAGACTCTTGTAATTTCTGTATTTGATTTCTTTTCCCTTGTACACTCCCTGTGCACTAGGGTGGCCCTTTTTTATCAATATATCTTATTACTTATCAAAAAAAAAAAAGATTATAGCTCCCAATCATGAATTTCTTTGAAGAATATAACATTCCCATGACGGCACCCATTTCGATATTATAGATAATCAACCAAACTGCCATCCCCAACAATTAGGAAAAGCACAGGATACTTTTACTTGAATATCATGCCACATTCGTATCACTACTCATATATTATGCCAAAAACGAGTTCTTGTCCCATTCCCCACATCAAAGCTGTTTTTACATAGACTCACTCCAAGAGATTCCATACTTCTTATCAATCACCTACTTCCGCAATGCATTTTCCTTCTATCACATAATGCCACAAAGCATGGGATGCACTCAATATTCCACAAAGAAAACACGTATCTTTTATACTCCACAGAAAATAAAACATTGTAAAATGATCACCCTACTTTCTACATAATGAATTGCATCCACTAGTTACTTAAATTCCCTACTCCAAAATAATCATAAGAAAATATGGTAGGCAAAAAAAAAACACATAAGAACAAGAAAAATCTACAAAAAATATCAAGTCTAAACAGAATCACACAACAAAATAAGAAGTTTGTGTTGGTATGCTACACAACCCAGTGGTTTTGAACCCTTGACCTCATTCTCCAATTCTTATGAGAGATGAAACTGTCATTTGAACTAGAATCCATTGGCAAGGTAGAACAAGGTTTGGGTGATCCATTGAAGAACATTCGGGATTATGAATCAACACCATATTATATAAAGAGACCAGATAATTTATAAGGTTCTAGGGAAACAAAATTTCATATATATATATACTTTTCAATTTGTTGGAAGTACCTTAGCAGCAACAGACTCCAAAAGCATTGCAATTGTCATCCTTGATGGAAACGCATGTGGGTTAATTATCAAATCTGGACGCATTCCTGTAACTCCAGAAAATGGCATATCAATATCTGGCCACAATTGGGAGCAAACACCTTTCTGACCATGTCTACTGCTAAATTTATCGCCAATGACGGGGTTTCTAGGATGTCGAAAACGTATATTCGCCTGCTCAAAAATGTTAACAGAAAACATTAATTCCAGAATATAGGTATAGTCAGCATTTTTTAGTAAGTTATGCACATAGCTGCTATTTAAGCCATGGCTTATTGATAGTATAGTCAATTTAATTAAATAGCTATGCACATAAAATGGTCCACATAGCAAAGAGGAATAGCCATAAAAATAAAATATTTTAAAAAAAAAATTCAATTTTTTTTTCTTTTTCCTTTTTGGTGAGTTAAAGATTTATATTAACAGCTATAGGCATAAAATAGATCTTACTATAACTGGTAATGATGTATGCTGCAGTGTTTGTAGTGCTTAACTAATTAATTTTAAATTGAGGATATTATAGCCAGACAAGGCATGTAAATTAAAGGCCCTTTTTTCTTTAAACTAAAAATTTTGACCTTCATTAGAAGTGGAATGAATGTGATGTCCATACGCTGTACACAAAAAGGCAATGCCCGCGGCTTTTAATCTGACAGGCAAAAGATGAAAACAACCACTACAACAAAAAAGCTTTGAAGGTGACTGTTAGCTACATCAGCGCTCAAATTTCTTCATCGTTATTGCGCACATTTAAATTTTGAGTCCCAAAATTTTTGAGATCAATCATGGATTCTCAACAGATTAGTCAAGGTTGGCTACATGTATTCTTTTCCTCAATTCTATTTTACCCAAAGTCATTGCCTCTGTTACTTTCTTGATTGACATGTAGTTTTCACCTACTTCTACTAATGGTATTTTGGTCTTTTCTACCTTTTTTGTTCCCTCAACTTGAATTTACTTACTATTTCTTACTAATGCAATAATCACTCTCCTTTGAACACAAACGAATCATCTCAAGTGACTATCCTCATCTAATCATCAATAAGGGCCACCCCCCATCTTTAAACAGATTTCTCATTTTAAATCCTATCTTTCTGCATATTTCCACTTGTCCATCTTAACATTCTCATTTTAACTACACTCATTCAACGAATATGTAGCAGCTCAACATTCAATACCAATTTTTTTTTTTTTTATAAGAGCAGATCAGCATTCAATAACAGTATGGTTGGTTTTATAGTAGTCATATAATATTTTACCTTTTAACTTAATATGTATTCTACAATCACATAACACTCATAACGTTTCTCCATTTCAACCATCCTACTCTTATCCTAGGATTCACATCCCCTTCAAGCTTCCCATCTTTGTGAACTATTGATCCAAAATATCAAAAACTCTTGCACTTTTGCATCTATTGACCATCGAGTCTTTTTTTTTTTAACAGATACAATATAATTTCAACATATGACGTTCACTCCATGATAATTGATCCTTAACATGAGGCCAATACACCAATCATTTCTTGGTGGAGGCAGGGTTTAAACCTCAAATTTCTAGCTCAACAACAAACAAGAGACTTTAATAGTTGAGTTGACTAGAACCCATGTCTCTTGCCATCAAGTTTTACCACCCTTTCATCTCTGTTTCTAATTTTTACTAAAATTACATTCCATTTACTTTGTATTAGTCCTACTTAATCAAAAACCTTTAAATTCTAGAGTGTCTCACCAAAATTCTAACTTAGCATTAACTTCACTTCTAGTATCATTCATTAAAACTATATCATCTGCAATAAGAATACACCAAGGGACTTCCTCTTGAATCATTTTAGTGAGCTCATCCATCACTAGTGCAATGAGATATGAACTTAATTTGATCCTTGATGCAAACCTATAATGATAGGAAACTCACTTTTGATGCCTCTACTTGTTCTCACACTAGTTACTACTCGGTCATAAATATCCTTAATCAACTTAATATACTTTAGAGGAAATTCTTTTCCAAAACCCACCACACAACCTCTATAGGGTCCCTATGATCTTTACAAGCCTCTTTACAAAACCAGTAAAAGCTTCTTAACCTTAGAATTTTTACCCACAAACAACAATATAGACTTGCATCTAGACAAATACAAGAAATACAATCCAACCAAAGGCATTTACCATTTCATTTGATACCTATAACTATCATATTCAACTCCTATCCTTTTTCCTTCATTGGATATCAATCAATATCATATCCAACGCATATACCTCCTTTTTTCCTTTTTTTTTTTTCTACTTAGAACTCTTCTTACTGAAATTCTTTTTATTTGAACTCTTCTAAACCATTCTTTTTTCAGTTATCATTTTATGACTTGAATCATTTTCTTTTCCTTCATCTTCATATCCCAAGTCTTCCTATTGCTCTTCATGATTCACTATATACACGTTGTAGATTTGATGCTCTATCACTTCCATTTATCTTATAAGTAACCTCATTGAAAAAACAAAAAGGAGTGCAACCTATGTACACAGGAAGTATACAACAATTACAACAAAATTAGAGACAAAGCAAAAAGATCAAGAAATTCAAATAAATCAGTGAAATAAAAACATGTTGAAAGCCACCAAATTCCAATCATATAAGGTCTTCAACAGCACAAGCTTCAAGTCCAAGACTGATTTCTCACAATCCTCAAAGTAACTAGCATTTCTTTCTCTCCAAATACATCACATGACGCATAAAGGGATTGCATTCTATATCTGTATATTACAACGACAACCAAACCATGCTTTTCCACCCTCAACCTCCAAACATTTAAGCCAACCTCAAAACCATTGGTTGATGTAACACACACACACAGTCTTTTCACAAATACTTGTCTGATTGCAGAACTTAAATTTTGAAAAATATCTAATCCTGGAATTGAATTCCTTTTTCACTTTTGAATGACTGAACCTTGTTGGGACTCCTACAGTCTTTGTAAGGGAGTGGAGCGAAGGGGTTTTCAGCAAGTGGAGGCAACGCTAAAGGTTTTCTAAGGTACCCGAGCATAACAGTTTGTTGAGCTAATCTAGAACCATTTGCTTAAACAGTATACATCAACACATACACTTAGATATTGAAATTCCATCTGAACAAACTTAAGAGTACATCACTTTCTATGCATTACTCTTTTCTTTCTTTTTTTCTTTTTTGATAAGTAAGAAAGATGTATATTCATGAAGCTACTTTATGCATGAAAAGCACAAAGCAAACCAAGAATAAAAGAAAAAGAAAACAAAACAGAAGATTAATTACAAAGGAGAAGAGAGTTTAGGAAAAAGGGGAGAGGAACCACTAGAAGTGAGTCCCCCAAGCCCAAGACCCGTCAAACAAAGATGGCCCCACTCTGCTCTTCAAGGCACTGTTAATGCATTAAAGTGCAATTAGTTAATCCTCTGCACACAGCATTTTTTAACTTGTCTTAAAACCATCCACAGCATCAGATACAGTGAAAGTAGCACAATGAAATGAATCCCCCCAACCCCTGCCTCATAGTTTAGATAGAAAAAGGAAATAGAGTAGAGAAAAGAAAGATTCCTCATGTTTTTATTCAGAGAAAAGGGAAAAATAACAATAAATAAATTTGATGCCTTCCTACCCTTACAACCAAAATTTCTCTCCAAATCCCTTTTATCTTGTGAATTATAACAACTGGTCTCATTATCTCCTTTCTGTTCTCTCTTATTTTCAAATCAAAGTGGTTGGAAAAGAGAAGAAACCTAAAACTCTTAGTGGTAGACTAAACTTAGCATACAGATAGGAATAAGGGAGAGGGGACCCAAAAGAAAAAATCCACAACCACGATATCATCATTATATAAATATTCAAATTTTTTGACTCATTGCCCGACAAGTATCAACCAGAAAACATCCTGTCCGCTTACCTTTCGAGGATGCTCCCTGTTTTTCCCATCAAGAGCAACATAATCAACAACAACAGGCTCAGAACCCTTCCGGTTGTAGGGTCTTGTGGTACTTGTTACCTCATCATAGGTGCAGTAATAGGGTTGATTTTGTTGTATTGTCTGAAAGTTTTCAGATTGTTGGTCAACCTTAATACCAAAAAGATAATATTTAAATAAGATGAGTAGAAGACAAGACCAACCTGACCAACATATGGCAGCCCATCTGAATCAATCGTAGAATGCATTGACTTATTAACATTACTTCTTCGAAATATTTTCTGGGAATGATCTGACCTGCTGCTCTGCTCAGTTAAGTCAATAGTTTCCGTCTGCCCAGAAATCGGGTAATTAGAATGAGCAAATAGAAAAACCATAAAGTTCTGCATCTATATCAATCAGAGCAAAACACCATAATCTGTACTAGAAAATAACACTAAAAATTTGTATATTAACCAGGTAACCCAGCCTTTAACAATAGTTCACATTTACTTTCTTGCAAGTATTTTTCTCATATATACAAACAGTGATGCATGCATATACTTGTAGATGAAAAATGAACACACAAAAGGATGATTAAATCACTAAGACACAAATTTCAAGCCTAACTCATTCTGAACAAACAAGATGATTATTAGGCAAAATAGCTATAGACCCAATGAACTTGTTTCAATAGAAAAACTCTAATGAGAAATTTTTCATTTTGTAAAAAACAAATCGCCTATTCTAAAACTTCATTACAGGAATCCATATATCTGGGAAAGACACAATGAGGGAACAAAAAGGTTGAACCAACAGAAAAGCAGGTGGATATAAGACAAACCAAAGGAGGGAAAAAAAAGACCAAAGTAGAAGAAATTATGAAGATATATTGCAATATATGGTGATTCGTTGCCATTGACAGAGATCCATTGCCAACCCCCAATTTGAATTGTTTTGAGACTTAGTTCAACTATATATTGTGATATACTATGTTAAGAGCTATTATTTATTGCAACGGAATATGTCTAGAAAATTTAACCTGTCAAAGTAGCACCTGGAGGAGAGAAAGAAGCAAACCTGGTATATTTGTCCACGACACATCCCACGCTCCACAGATGACTTATTTAAAATCATGGCATCCTCCATGTCGTATCTGAACTTCATAGAGATATTCTTTTTAAAAAAAGACGTTACCAAAAAAAAAAAAAGAGAGAGCAAAGAGAGGAGAGGGGGAGGGGGGGATTGCTTGAAGATCTTACCCTGTATATGCTAGCACTGCAACAATTGCATTTGTGCCTGATGGGTATTCGTCAATGCCATACTTTGTATATGAACTTGTGCGAACAATGGGACTTTGAGGAGTCTGTAAATACCTCAAAACATTTTCAATCTAAAAAATGAAATGAGAGAAAACGATAGCAATACACAGGATAAACAGAAAATAACTTATGAAGGCAATCCATAAGATCCATTCAGATGAGATGGATTTTCATTTCTAGTATATATTAGGCCACTAGGTTTTACCTTGCACAATAAATGTAGATAGAAGATTAAAATATTATTATTTTATCACAATAATATGTTTTTTCACATCAATAAGCGACATAAGCACCTAATGGATAAGGAGACAATTGATAACTTGCTTCTTCACTGTCCATTTGCTAGAGTTGTAGGATATGATTTTTGCCCTCATTAAGGTTCAGTGGGTGGGTAAGTGGTGCATGGAGGAAGTTGTCTTCTCTGATCATGAGAGCTATCTCCTTTGCGTTGGGTCTGTAATCTTCATTATTATTATAGAAGTTAGAGTTTCTCATCATGGGTGGCTCACTCTTCTGTTTTATTGAATCAAAATCATTTGAATTTTCTGTTGAAGAAGGGGGTTCTTTTTTCTTATTGCGCATCTTTGAGAGAGGCAGAAACTCTCTCCGATCAGTGTTCATGGGAAAAGATTGCGCTATGAGAATGCTGTCCATCATGGAGAACTTCATTCTCTCTGAGATTCCTGAACACTTCGCCCGTACTGTTAGAGAAGGAGAGACTGTGTTTATCATTCAATCAGGGTCTAATACGCATGGGTATTACCTGATGATTTCTGAACTTCTACATGGTCGACGGAAAGGTTTCTTGGTTATCCCGGAAGGAAGAATGGGCCATGGGTGGAGAGGTTTTGTTTGGCATTTGAAGAAGGTCTTAGATCAGGGGATTCATGCCTCAAATAGGTCTCCATTATTCCTACCTGGGTCTGAACTGAGAGCCAACACATCCTACGCAGCAGCGGTGGTGCAAGACCATCGGAGTGAGCCCAGGAATCTCAGGTTGGCAGCAGAGGGGTCCAAGGGCTCCGGCGATCAAGCCATCCTTCCATTTTTGAATTCTTGTAATCATAGCTCTGCAAAGCTGGTCTCTCAAACCCAGGATTCATGCAAGAGCTACCTTGGGAAGGAGGAAAACTTGATCGGTCTGCAGCTTCCTTTAGTAGCCTCTGATGGGACTGATGGGGAGTTAATAGTAGACCTCCAATTTAGACTGGTGCGTGGTCCTCTTGGCACGTGGGAGGTCAGCTGGTCCAAGGTCTCTGAGGTTCCATCCTCTAGCAACCAAACACTCAAGCCCAATCCTCCCTTAAGCCCAACAAACTCATTTAAGCCCATAAAGCCCTCAGCCAGCCAACTTTATACAGCCAAGCCCAGTTCTAACTCTCAGCCCAATTCTTATCAACCCATACAAAAAAATTCTAAGCCTAATCCTCCCTTAAGCCCATCAAACTTCTTTAAGCCCAAACAGCCCTCAGTCAGCCAACTTCATACAGCCAAGCCCAGTTCTAACCTTCAGCCCAATTCTTATCAACCCATACAAAACAATACTAAGCCTAAGCCTATTTCCAACTCTAAGCCTAAACCCACCTCTTTTACTAAGCCCAAACCCAGCCCAAACCCAAAGGATTTTCCCGGAACTAGAAAGACCAGAATTACATATCCTCCTTGTAGCGATCCTCCTAAGGCAAAGCCCTCAGTTGCGATCCCAAAGCCCAACAATAAGTACAAATGGAAACCCAAAACCTTACGATCTCATAATCTGATGCTTCACCCATCTACGCTTCCTTCTCCCTCTCTCCCTTCCTCTTCTTCTTCTTCTGTTCTGGGCAGCGAGAACTCCGTCACGGTGCTCTCTTCGACCCACTTGCTGCCGTTGTGCTCAGAGCAGGTCTCCTTTGTTCCTGACAACTCCGAAGCCTCCGTTAGTGAGTCTTTAGCCTCCGAGGCTTCTTCCGACACTTCCTCGGAAGACTCCTTGTGCTCCGATGACGATGGGGATGTGCAACGCAACATTCAACAGATCATACATCAGCACACCGACGAGGTAATCAAAAAATGGGGAAACTCTGAGCAATGGGTACTTGAATTACGAAATGGGAAGAGGGTAGCTGTCCCGATTCAAATTTCCCTGCCGTCGGGAGGGGACATCGGCGGAGTGAAAGACTCTAACCCATTAGCGATTGTTCCGGGGAGAGCTACGGAATCAAAGGAATTTAACGATGAGCTGGATAAAGGGATGGATGTTTTTGTGGAGGATTGGTCTTCAGACTTTAGCCCCGAGAAAGCCTCTCAAGACACTGATTCCTCAACTCCCCTCATGATTGATCCATTGGCTTTCTCCTTACCTTCGGATGCCACGGATATTTCCGACCAGCCAGCTCCCCTGGTTGATGACACTTTTCTGGGTAAGGGCAGCTACTCGGAATGGTTTAAGGACAAATTCAGTGGCTTTCATGATTTCCTTGGGACTTCCCTTAAAGGTTTAGAAGAGCCAGCAGCGGATTTTCTGTTGGCAGTGGAAAATGAGATTCAGCAGAGAACTTTTAAGGAGAAAATAAACAAATCTGAGAAGAGCTCAGGCAGGAAAGGAATTAGGGAATTAAGGGGCTTATTTAGTTCTGTTAATTATGGTTCCACGCCCTCAAGACGCACTAGTTATGGTAAGGATAGGGCTCTTCTTACTTTCCAATGAATTTGAAAATCTTATCTTGGAATGTCAGAGGATTGAATGACAAGAAAAAACGTCTCTTGATTCGCAATTTTTTACGTTCTTGGAGGGTTGATATTGTTTGTTTTCAAGAGACAAAGCTGGAATGGGTAACTAGAGGTATTGTTAGAAGCATTTGGAGCTGCCCCTTCTTAGACTGGCTATATTTGGGCTCTGAGGGTGCTTCCGGTGGTATTCTCCTCATGTGGGATAGAAGGGTGGTGGAAAAGTTAGAGGAAGCAGTGGGGAATTTTTCGATCTCTTGTAAATTCAAAAATGTCAGTGATCATTTTGAGTGGGCCTTCACTGGTATATATGGTCCTAATCTGATCAGAAAGCGTCAATTTATGTGGGAAGAGTTGGCTGGCTTGAGTAGTTGGTGGGATTTGCCTTGGTGTTTGGGAGGTGATTTTAATGTCACCCGCTTTCCTTCTGAGAGATTAGGGGAGGGAAGATTCTCTCGCTGCATGTTTGATTTTTCGGATTTTGTTGCTCTTCATGGTCTTATGGATTCCCCTTTAGAGGGAGGTCTCTTCACTTGGTCTAACTCCTCCTCTGCCTCTAGAATTGATCGGTTTCTCTTTTCTCCAGCTCTTGTAGATCACTTCACCCACTTCTCCCAAAAAAGGCTTCCTAGAGTCTTATCCGATCACTTCCCTATTCTTTTGGAGAGTGGGAGGCATCAAAGTGGTCGTTCCCCTTTTCGTTTTGAAAATATGTGGTTGAAGGTGGATGGTTTCTTAGACAAGGTGAAATCTTGGTGGGAGAATTACCTTTTCCAAGGGTCTCCTAGCTTTATTTTTGCCAAAAAGTTGGCTGCTCTAAAATCCGACCTCAAGAAGTGGAATGAGTCAGATTTTGGCAACATCTCAGTAAAGAAGCAGCAGCTTTGGAGCAAGCTGAATGTTTTAGATGTAAAAGAGGACTCTCAATCCTTATCCGATGAGGAAAAAAGGGAGCAAACCTCTCTGAGAGCCGATTTGGAGAAGGCAGCCTTGCTTGAGGAGATTAGTTGGAGACAAAAGTCCAAAATTTTGTTTCTAAAGGAGGGCGACTCGAATACGAGATTTTTCCACAGAATGGCTAATTCTAATAGGAGGAATAATTGTATTGATTCCCTCATGATTGATGGGGCTTTGTCCTCCAACCAGGATAGGATCGTTGATCATGTTGAACAATTCTTTACGAGCCTTTTCTCGGAGCAGTAAGTGCAGCATCCCTTTCCGGATTGTTTGGACTTCCCTTGTATTGCTGGGGACAAGGCGGATTGGTTAGAGAAGCCCTTTGAGGAATCTGAGGTTCTTAATGTCATCATGGAGTTTAATGGGGATAAATCTCCAGGTCCTGATGGGTTCTCGATGGCCTTCTTTCAAGCTTGTTGGGGGATCCTCAAATCTGACATCATGGCTGTGTTCCACCATTTCCATGACTCTTGTCAGTTTGAGAAAAGCTTAAATGCAACCTTTATTGCTCTCATTCCAAAAAAAGCGGCAGCGGTGGAAATAAAAGACTTTCGGCCCATTAGCCTTGTTGGGGGGGTTTATAAAATTCTTGCTAAAGTTTTGGCTTCTCGACTTCGCTTGGTTTTAGGTGAGATCATTTCTGCTCCTCAGAATGCCTTTATTCTTAATAGGCAAATCCTTGACTCTGTTCTCATTGCCAATGAATGCCTTGATAGTAGATTGAAGTCTGGTAATCCTGGGCTGTTATGTAAACTGGACATTGAGAAAGCTTTTGATCATGTGAACTGGGATTTTCTTTCTCTCTTGCTTGAGCGGTGTGGCTTCCCTGAGAAGTGGCGGCGTTGGATCTCTTTTTGTCTCTCCACTGTTCGCTTTTCTATCCTTATTAATGGTACTCCCCATGGGTTCTTTGGAAGTCATAGGGGATTGCGGCAAGGAGATCCGTTGTCTCCCTTCTTATTTATTCTGGTTATGGAGGCCTTTAGCAGAATGTTGGATAAGGCTGTCATTCAAGGTCGCCTCTCAGGCTTTAATGCTGGTGCTTCTAATGCTAGATCTTTGTTGGTTTCTCATCTTCTTTTCGCTGACGATACTCTAGTTTTTTGTGATGCTAATATTGATCAAATGCTGATTCTTCGTATGGTGCTTATTTGGTTTGAGGCTGTGTCAGGCTTGAAAATCAACTTGGGTAAGTCTGAGCTGGTGGCTGTGGGGGCTGTTCATAACATGGAGATTTTAGTGGCTGTCTTGGGCTGCAATCAAGGGTCTCTCCCAATGAAATATTTGGGGCTTCCTTTGGGGGCAAAATTCAAAGATAAGTCCATCTGGAATCCAATTCTTGAGAAGATGGAAAGAAAATTAGCAGGCTGGAAAAAATTATACTTATCCAAGGGAGGTAGAGTAACTTTGATTAAAAGCACTCTCTCTAACCTTCCTACCTATTTTCTCTCTTTATTCCCTATTCCTACCTCTGTGGCCAATCGTATTGCTAGACTTCAGCGGGACTTTCTTTGGGGTGGCCTTGGAGATGAGCCCAAATTTCATCTGGTTGATTGGTCTTCGGTGTGTTCCCCGCTTTCCTCAGGTGGTTTAGGGATCAGGAATCTGAGAACTTTCAATTTTGCTCTCTTAGGGAAATGGCTTTGGAGATTCGGCCAGGATAGGGATGCTCTTTGGCGTCAAGTGATAGAGGTCAAGTATGGTTGTGATTGGGGTGGTTGGTGTTCTAGCTCGTACTCTGGCCCATATGGTGTCAGCTTATGGAAAAATATTAGAAGGGGGTGGCACTCCTTATCTCGGTACATTATGTATGACATTGGAGATGGTTCAAAAGTGTTGTTTTGGCTTGATTGTTGGTGCGGATCCTCTTCTCTCGCTGACCGCTATCCTGAATTATATAGGATTAGCTGTAGCAAAGAGGCAAGTGTGGCGGATCTTATGAGGTTCTCAAATGGAGTCCTCCATTGGGAAATTCAGTTTTGTAGGGAGGTGCACAATCGCGAAATGGAAGTGTTCAGGAGCTTCATCCATTCCATCTATAGCACTCCTGTAAGGGGATCCGAGGAGGACAAGAGATATTGGCTACCTTGTAAGAGAAAGGGGTTCACGGTCAGTGCTTATTACCATCTCCTTATTGGGCATAAGGAGCAATCTTTCCCTTGGAAAAGCATTTGGAATCAAAAGATCCCCTCTAGAGTGGCTTTTTTTGTCTGGACTGCAGCCTTAGGGAAATGTTTGACTATTGACAATCTAAGGAAAAGAAAAGTTTGTATTTTGGATTGGTGTTTTATGTGCAAGTGTAGCAGTGAAAGTGTTAACCATCTTTTCCTTCATTGCCCGGTTGCTTCGGAGGTTTGGGATATGGTGTTTGGTTTATTTGGAGTTAGTTGGGTCATGCCTTCTTCGGTTGTTGGTCTCTTTGCTTGCTGGCAAGGTCACTTTGGTCGCCTTCGCAATGGAGTTATTTGGAAGATTGTTCCTCCTTGCTTGATGTGGTGTATTTGGAAGGAGAGGAATAATAGATGCTTTGAAGACTCTGAGCGTGCTATCCCCGACATCAAGCTTCTTTTTTTCCGAACCTTACTTGAATGGTTCTCTGTGTGGAGAAACCATTCTTTCTCTCTTATGGATTTACTTGACTTTTGTAATTTTCGTTTTTGATTTGTTTTCCCTTGTATACTCCCTGTGTGCTTGGGTGTCTCTTTTTTTATCAATGAAGTCTTATTACTTATCAAAAAAAAAAAGGTTCAGTGGGTGCTTCCTAGAGGGGTGTTTGATTTATTAGCTTGCTGGTAATATGTTTTGGCCAACAACAGAATAGTGAGATTTAAAAGGCCATCCCTCCTTGCTTGATGACATGTATTTAAAGGGAGAGGAATGCATGCAGATTTGAGGGGTATGAAAGACCCATCTTAGATCTGTAACTACATCCTTTTATAACTTTGTTTGAATAGATGACAGCAACAGGATTTTTTCTTGCTCAAACTTTGTTACATTTTGTTTTTTATTGCAGCTTTAGTGCTTTGATCTCTCCTTCCAAAGTGGTCATACAATCCATAAAAGTAAAGCCTTCCAAATCTAACTACCTCTGCCTCCAATTTTTATTTATTTATTTATTTTAACAAGATGTATTTTATTGCAAAGAGACTATTCCATGTGTAAAAAGCACATAGGAACACAGAACAATTCTATTTATTTTGGGAGGGAAATTGTATGAGTGGAACCCAATGCTCGAGACCAATTAAATAAAGAACCACTAAACAAAGCTAAAAATTGAGTCCCTGCAGTTTCCGCATCTTCAAACATGGGCGATTTAGTTCCCGCAAAATTGTTGACATCAACAAAACAGAACTAAAATTCCAAACATCCAACAAATGTTGCCAATTCCATTTCTCCAACCAAATAAGAGGTCAATGACCTTTTCCAGTAACACCTACCAACTCCAAAAAGATCTAAAGGTAAAACTCCACAAGTAAAACGCAACAAAACAATGCGACAACAACGGACTAACACTTTTCCTTTTTTAAACACTATCAGATTGGATGTCTATCATAAGAAGTCATTCTATTTTTTCGGTATATGATTTGATGGATGCTTGTAACTTGTGTATTTGATTGATTTGGCCCCCTACTGTATACTTCCTGTATACTTGGGTGACTCAATTTTATGACTTTAAATAAAATTTTCTTTACTTAAAAAAAAAAAAAAAAAAAAAAAAAAACCAAAACAAAACAAAACAATGCAACAACAGATTATCCACCATCACCCCACTACACCTACACATACAACATTACCCTTCTAATATGTAAACACACTTAATAAGATTATCACACGAGGATCTTCCCCCAACCTCCAGAATGAATACACATGAAATTCTCCACTGCTCAACCTCCAACACATCTTGTCACATCCTTTCCTATCCTAAGTGGGATATTGGAATCAAGCAGATTGAGAAATTCAGCTATTATGTCTAACCCTCAATCATTAAAATCTTGAAGAAGTCGCACATTCCAATTCCTCCTACCCCCCACAATTTGTCTCACCAGCATGGAGCCCATCGACTTGTCTTTAGCTAAAGAACAGTCATAGAAGGCTTGAATGAGTTAAAGGTTTTATGCCAACGTAGTTTTTGGAGTGGTCATGTTGTTGGAGTTTTACTGATTGTTTTTCTCTCTCTGAGTTTATGTCTTCCCTTAGCGTAGTCTCCTGATTTCTCATTTTGCTGTGCTGTTTGTTCTTTTTTTCTTGTTGTTCATCATCATGAACAACTTGTACTTTTCCTTTTTTTTTCTCATTAATAATAGTTTTTCTGCTTACCTATCAAAAAAAAAAAGTTGATCGCCACGCCAAAACCAAGCCAATTATCATTACCAACATCAAAATGAGAGTAATTTAGGAATCTACAATCCTAATGCTCTCCCATAAACCACATTTATGAGTTCATCAAACAAGTTTTGTACTCCATCCACCCCATTCTTCACCATACTTCACAGCTACTACATGTCTCCATAAGCACACATCCTCCATCCCAAAACACCAACAAATAATGTTTGAACACATCTCTCATGCCACTTCACAATAATGCCTCTGTAATCTCCCAATCCTATTAGCCACACTAATAGGATCGGTGAAAGGTAATAAGTAGTTCCATCTTTCTCCAAGCTAACCAGATTTGATTTGAAGGAAGCCCCCAATGGCATTCCCAGATAGGTCATCGATAAAGACCATACCATACAGCATAATATCAACAAGCACTGTCACATTATCAACTGCCCACCATCTCACTCCAGCTCAGTCTAACCTTCAACCCGTTGCTGCTTCAAAGCAAGTCAACACCATTCTTATTGTTCAATATCGGCAACAAAACAACAGTCATCAGCAAATAAATGATGGGAGACACACAACCCTACTTGTGTAGTTGTACCAAATCTGAAGCCACTAATTAAACCTCCTTTATCTATTCTCCCAACATCCTACTTAGTAACTCCTTATTCTAGAACCAATATGAACAGTAAATGAGATAAAGAATCACCTTGTCTCAATTCCCCCAACCTATCAAAGAAACTGTGCAGGACACCATCCACTCGAACTGAGAACCAAACTGATGAAATACACATACGAATCCAACTTCTCCATCTTCCCCTACACCCTTTCCTCTCCAAGAGGTAAAGTAGCAACTCCCAATTACATGGTCTCATGCTTTCTCAATGTCCAATTTGCAAATAAGACATGGAATATTGCTTATAACCTTGCTATCCAAGCATTAAGGAGTAATAAGAACCAAATCTAGGATTTGCCCACCTCCCACAAAGGCATTCAGTGATTATGATATCAGCTTTTGCAAGACCCGTTCAACCTTTGCCAGAATTTTGCAAACACTCCCATCCCTGAAATTTGAAGCATTATTCTTCTTAGGGATGAATGCAATAAGAGATTTTTCAAACTTGCGTTGCTCATGGAACTCCTCAAAGAATGCCAATACATCCGCCTTGATCACCTACCACCACAATTGGAAAAAAAGCCATGGTGAACCCATATGGTCCTGGTGCTTTTTCTCCTTGTAAATCCCTCACAACCTGTAGAATCCATTCCTTCCAAAGCTCTCGACTTTCACTCTCCCTTTTAGAAGTAGAGTCTAACTCATCCACCCTAGGTCTACAGCTCCCAATTTCTTGATGCAGAGACTCATAAAATTACAGCACTTGATCCTCACCTCCGAATCCTCTTCAGAAAGTGTACCACCCACCTCTATTCTCTTCTTTTTTTAATAAGTAATGGTATTTATTGAAAAAGAAGATTACTTGATGAACACAAAGTATCTTAAACATTACAAAGAATCATATAGAAAGTTGAACGAAGTTTTGAAACTCCAACAATGAATTAAATCAACAAGGACTTCAATCGATCAAGAGGTAGCTAAATGACCTCTCCACCTTCACACTCTTCATATACACTCCCTCCAAATATTCAAATTCTTTTTATTATGACCTTTCCAAATACGCAAAACATTAGTGAAGAAGATGATCCATTGTCTCCCTACCAAGATTGTCCACTACTAAATCTTTCCCAATGACGTTGTCCACATGAAAAAAGCCACTATTAACATAGCTTTAACCTTTGAAATACTTAAATAAGACACCCATTCCCAATTTTTTTTTTTTTTTTTTTTTTTTGTTTCAACTTATAGCATCCGCTCCTGATAATAGCTCTATCATTAAACCAAGACACTAATCAGTTTTTGGGATAGGTAAGGATTGAGCCTCAGATCTCTTATTTAACTATCAGACACTCATTCCCAAACTAAAACCACATAATCTAATAACCAAACACTAAAATAATTAAAAATTAAAAAAAAAAAAAAGTTTTATCTAGAATCTTGGATCACCCAGAGGAATCATGGACTCCTATGAAAATTAATATGTGATGACCCCTCCCAAGATCCCAGCTAGGCAGGACCAGCACTAGATAATAACCTTTATGAGACTTAAATTAGCAAAGCTGCACTGAGGACAGCTCTTCTCAAACAAATAAAAGAAGAAGAAAAGAAATGACATTTCACCTGAAGATGGTATAGCTTTTGATCTGCACGAAAGTTAATTGCTTGTGAAGAGAAAGCCATTGTCTGCTTTGCCATCTACAATTTATAAAGAAGAATGTGACAAACTGAATGAAAGAGATTTCAAAAACAAATGGAGCAACATGCACAAGTATACAAATTGAAAATAAATAATGGAAAAGAAAAATACCTGACACTGGTACATATTACGTGGGCTTTGATTATGATCTGACCAAGGTGTAAGATTAGCAACCACACTGAGCATTCCAGTTGGGTGGATTTCTTCATGAGTTGCAGGAAAAGCATTTCTTCTCCCACCATCTCCACCATCAGGACATCTTATTTCCATAAAAACCTAAAATGAGATAATAAAATGAATTAGCTTTTCATTCATGGAGCCTATCTGCTGTGAAAAAGTTCAGTAGATGACCCAAACCCAAACTCATCTAAAAATTTTGAAGGTAGGAAATGCATTTGAAAATCATGTATTGACCTGCTCAAATGGCCCAATAAGTTCAATATTCTGACTTTCCTCGGAAGGAATTGAAATATTTCTAACTGGCCGAACAAATCTGGCAGGAGATGTGAACAAGTACAGACCAGGGTATGCTCCACCTAGACTCAACGGAACATATCCTACCTCCAGATCATTTGCAATCTGCCACATATATAGTATGCACATGTTAGCGATAGATCCAAGGAACATATGGGAAGAAAAGGCAAGGAAAATTTAACATGAACCAACCATTGAATTAGCTGAAACTTTTAATCTCCGTAAGTGACCCACAACTTTCTCAACCATAGAGGAAGGTAAAGAACCAACAACACGACCATCTAAAAGGACAGAAAGAACTTCGGGAGGGCCAGCTTGAACTAGCTTTGGCAGTGAAGGTGTCATTCCAACCGCAATCAAAACACTGAGAATAGTCTTTCTTATTTTCTTAAAATCTCTAATATTTCCTTGAGAATCAAAGAAAGATGTAATTCCTGAAAAATATAAGATAGTATAAGACTCTTCTTAGATGGAACATTCATTCAGATAGGAATGCTGATAAACAAAACAGCATGGATCTTGAACCCAGGACCTTAGCTTCCATCCCATTATTGAGAGAGAACCAAGTGCTATTTGAACTATAGCTCATTTGCAAACATCATCTTGAATATTAGTTTTTTTAATAAATAAATAATTTTAATTTTAACTTTTTTTTTTTATAAGTAATTTTAATTTTAACTTAATTAGAAAACAAAGCATCCAAAAGTAACCCAATTCTATATATCAAGCTTCTAATTTAAAAAATCACCAGACACAAAAGGTAAATACATAGTTAATTCAACAATATGATATATAACATATTCATATCACTCCCAACATTATTTACAAGTAGTATCATATAATAGTCATAATTAGTCATATACGGGCAGGATGGCACCATATTAGTCATAAAGATAAAGGACGTAGAATCTAAGAAATATATAATTTCATTATAAAAAAAAAAATTATTAAAAAAAAAAAAAAAAAAAAGAGTAAGTATGTGAACTTACGACAGTTGCTAGTCATATGATTCAGCAAGCCACATGGCTCCCCATCAGGTGTGTGCACGGGGCAAAGAAAACCCCAAGATCTACAAACAAAAATAAATATAAAAATATATAAAACAAGATGAAATACATGTTAACTGACTGATTACGTTAGCCAATAAATACATACTCAGGTAGCAACTTCCGCACAGTTGTGGTGCGAAGTCCAGCAAATGAAGCCCCTCGATGAACAGCACGAAAATGCGAAATAAAACGTAAGAAATTAAGCCTTTCTGCCTGAACCGTAAAGCCTGCCCTCTAGCAAAGCAAAACAAAATACAAAAAGAATAATCCTACTTTAATATATTTATTAAAAAAAAAAAAAAATTAGCAAACTTTCAAAAGATTTACTGAGACAACGGTAACCAGATAAAAGTGAACAGTATGTTTTTATTTATTTTCAACATTCTGATATTTTACATATAAAAGATTATGTTTCCCAAGCAAACAGAAGGTTTTATGTAATAAAGTCGCAACGCATCTATATTAATAAAAGTTTAGTACTTAAAATATGAAATGGAATCATTATTTTGCTCAAAATGATTAGGAAGCAAGATGCTCATGCAATGAGTTGAATAAGGTCTAGAGAGAAAAACAGTGTACAACATGATTTAAGATCCAATGATGGAAACCATGGCAGCACCTATTTGACCATTAGAAGGTGCCCCAAAACTAATTCTCTTATTGCAAGGCTACTTGGGACCAATGTTGGTAAAAGCACAAGGAAAACTTAAGAACAAAGGCCTCTTGGAGTCTAGGCACAAAGCACAAAGCCCACACAAGCACCTGATAGAGGTGAAGTGAACATTTTTTTCTAATGGTAAAATTTGGCTTATTTTACAGAGTCAAGAAGTAGGTGAAATGAGGTATAACCTTGAAGGACAAGAAATATCCAAAGAAGAAGAGAAGGGGGATGGGGGCAATAAAGGAGAAATTGGCATATTGCAATGTCTGTCAGTTAGACCAATGGGGATCTGACCATCTACATTAATTTGTATGCCACAACACGAGATTAGAATTCATTAGAACTCCATTAATAGATTCAACTCTCAGTTAGAAATGGCCAAAATCTAGCAAAGCATAATAGAATTGACTAATACAAACAGTCGAATTAAATTTTAATATAAACATCTTCTTCTTCTTCTTTTTTGTATGGGTCATTAATTCATTAAAAAAAGAAGTGCAATTAAAATCATCATTATAAATTTTATAATTTTAAGGGTTGCAAACGAGGTGGTGTATATGGCGAGAACAGAATGCTATAAGCTTTGAGGGTTGCGAACGATCCAATCTTGAGTTTAAGTCTTTTGTCTTTTTTACTCTTCTCGAATGGTGTTTAGTTTTACCATTTTTTCTTGTTTTCCCCTTCCTGTTTTGCTTGATCATTGTAACTTGGTTTCTTGATGTTTTAGCCCCTTTAGTACATTTCCTATGTACTAGGCTGTGTTATTTTTTTAATAAAATCTTTATGTTACTTATCAAAAAATATTATAATTTTAAACAAGAATATCAGAACATATATTAGAATATCAGAATTTCTTTTTCTTTTTTTAAGTCTTTCATTTTCAAAATTAGTTCTTCAATATTTCAAACAAAATTTACGAACTCTACATTCTAATTCCACAGCTGCAATCAAACAATGAACACATTGCTTCACTTTTTAATTGTGTAAGTGCGTACTTAGGCTTAAATCACAAAAATACAGTCATCCATGTTTAGAATAACTTGCACATGCACAGACTCAACCAAAAAACCAAACACTGACTTGGGCTATAGCTTTTTTCTTGGCTGAGCCCATGTGTGTGCATGGGAATCAATCCAAAAAAACATCGACTTATACCATAACATGTATATTCTTTTTTTTTCAATGTTTTTGGTCAAGGCTAAGTCTCCATATCCTACATTGTGGGGACCAGAAGAGTCACACACCACAACTTGCTCACACCCTGCACTGTACCCTAGTCCATGTAACAATGTATGTAAGCATAATCTCCTAATGAGCTCAACGAGGAACAAGATGTGTACAACTGGTTTAGCAAGATGGAGCACTCCACCTTGTTAAGTAGCAACTGAAAGTTTAGGTTGATGCATCTTTCATGCGTGACAACTATAACAAACAGAGCTGAGCAAAAACAAAAACTATCACGAACAGAGAATGAAGAAGAAACAGTTCAATTTATGAATGTTAAGACAAAAATGATCACCAGTAAGTCAATACCTGCTGCAAATCTAGACCTGTTTGTGTAATCAGTCTTCCAGTTTTTAACAAGTTTTCAACAGAAGAACTGATTTGCTTCACAGGATTTTTATCCAAAATCTTCTTGACATCAGCTACTGCATTATCCATGAAAGAAGATGAAAATGTTAAGTCTTGAAAGAATAATAACGCAATGAATACTGTTTTTTTTTTTTTAATGAGTAAAATAATAAGTGAAAGAATACTGTCTAAATTAAAATATAAATAACCTTCTGTGCAATATTCTAAGCAAAATGCATGCTCTGTTATTTACTTCTTCTTCTTTTTTTATAATTTCAATTCTTAAAACAAGTGTAAGGGAGAGGGATTCAAACCTTGGTTCTCCTTATCAAGGAAACCAAGAAATACCAATGTTCTACAAGGGTCTTGGCATGCTATGTTATTTACTTAGTCATGTAAAACACCATATCAAAAGATAAATTCTGAATGTCTAAATTGATAAATTCACTTCAGGGTAAACCTAAAATTAATGTTCAAATGAGAAGATAGTGTTATAATATCAAAACAATCAATCATAAGCAAACCTTTTATTGTGGCATTGTTCTCCTGCACTGCATGAAAAAGGATGCCAGGAGATGGTTTTTATTAGTAAGTTAAAAAGGTACAAGTGGCCCATGACCTTGACCACCACCCCCCCCCCCCCCCAATCTTGTTCTTACAAGTGGAGGAGTTTCATTGTATATTTAACAATCAATTAATCATCAATATGAGGAAGTGTCCACCGCCAAATCAATGGCAACATTTCCACGACCAAGGAAAAAGTACAAACTTGTCAAGAGCCAAGACCATTTATTACTACATACTAGCTATAAAAAGAACAACTTAAATCAACCTTTTTCTTCTTCCTCATCTTTTTATTTACTCTCTCACCCCCATCTGCCAAGCGCAAAACAAGGATAAAGGAAAAAAGAACTCCTCAAACAAAGGAGGATAATGAAAGAAAATACAAGCACATGCACAAAGCAGAGAGGCGAGAATACTAGGGTTGTCCTGCCCCCACAACTCCTCCAAGAAAATAAGCAAAGACATTAACAAGTCATACCTAGTGCACAAACCTCCCACTTTTTGTGAGCTTTGAGAGAGGTCATGATAAGCAGCCTTATCCCCTTTTTTTTTTTTTTTTTTTTTTTTTTTGAGAGGCTGATTTCCAGACTCATACCTACGACCTGTCGCTCTTGGTGTAAGGCACACACCAAGGCTAGACCTCTAAAGACATTAACAGCTCTAAATCCTTAATTGCATCTACAGTGTTACCCTTTCCTACACACAGAAGAAGCAGAGGAGAACATGACAGGTATACAAAAAAAAAAAATTTGAGAGAAATAAGTATAAAAAACTGCCAATGAGCTCTAGCTCAAACGGCACTTCATCCTCCCATAAATAATGAGTGGAGAGAGTTCGTGATTCAAAATTGGGTGCGTGTATAAGTTAACAATAAAAAGAAGAAAAAAAAAATGAACAAAAAAGTCATACATCATATAAATCCTTAAATTATATGATGAGAAAACTTCCTTAGGCTGTATTTCAATATCAGTGATAAAAACAATTACGATACATGCTAAGAAGCAACTTTAAAAACGTAATTCAATTATAAACAATTTTCTCTGCATTTAAAGAATCAATAAACAGTAATTCAAATTCAATTCAAAAGGAAGGAAGGACGATTATCAACATGTGTTTAACTTCATTCTTCTTAAAAACCAAATTCAGGCATTAATTGAGAGAGAAAACACACACACACACACACAAAAAAATACTGACAACTATGGCCATAAAACTAAAAATGTCTGATGATTTAATATAATCGACGAGTATCAGAATAAAATTATTCATTAATTGCACTAAAAATAATGTAGACAAAAATACTAAGATTCCTTAAAATTACCCACAAATAAAAAGAGATAAAAGATTAGGCATTCAAAGAAAGAAAGCCTATTAAATCTACAATCAAACGCTATCATAATTTCCAAGTGTATAGCACCACTCAAACAGCACTGAAAACCTAATTTTCCAACACCACAACCAAAGTCCACACACCATTAAAAATGTAGTTATTCCTCCCCCTCCATGTAGCCCACATTAAACACAATGGAGCTATCATCCAAGCAAATGAGTTACCATGAAAACTAACATCAACTGTCCACCCAGTGAATATATCCACAACATGCTAAGGTAACACCCAAAGAACTCCAAGCATGGAAAAACAGAGAATCACAACCCTTTAGCAAAAACACAATGAATTAGTGAGCTGTCCACTTGTTTACCCCTATCTTTGGACATACAACACCTATTTACCAAAGGTGTACCCCCCTCATAAGATTATCACATGTATGTATTTTGCTCCACACTAGAATCCAAACAAAGAAAGCCAATCTTTTAGGAGCATTGCACATAATTCACTCCTCCAAGGAAAAGCCACTACATTAGAGCATCTTAAAGCCTCATGGGAACGAATATCAAACTTATCATCCCTTAAGTCTCCAACTCAATCTATCTTGGCCCATACCTCCTAGGATATTGGGATACAAGGTATCAAAGAACAATTCAAATGATTTCTAATTCCAATCATAAGATCAAGTCAAAATTAGTATCCACAAACTGTGAGCGTGTCTCCTCTTCAGCACCTCCAAACAGGAGTGAACAAAAACATCCTTCTCCACAGATAAAGAATACAATTTGGGATATAACACCTTCAACAGTTGTGTTCCACACCAAACATTATGCCAACATCTCACTCTGAAAACATCTCCAACAACATATTGAATAACCCACAAATCTATCCCTATCAGCCCTGACAATAATCCAAAGAATACATCCACAGCTAGCTACACTTATTGAGACACTTTTTTTAAGTAAATGAATCATTAATTAAATGCAAAAGGGATGCACCCAAGTACACCGGAAGCAAACAAGATATACCCCAACTGTTATGAATGGAAATTTACAAAGATCAAGCATCTCAAGAAGAATCAAAAAAGGGATGCTGCCCTGACATTTGAGACACATTTCATATGGAAATGAAATCAAGAGAGGGGAATAAAAAAGAAGAGGAGAACAGAGACGGCAATTCTTTAAGCACTCAAAAATATAACGTACAGCTGCAAAAATCAAAACTTTTGTTCTTGTTGTTGCTGCCCTTGTTGTTGATGTTGCTCTTTTTATTGATCTCATCTTGAAGAGACTTTTTTGCCTTGCGCAGCCAATCTTCTAGCTTTTCCTATAAATCAAAAAATATATAAAGTCAAAAAAACAGTATATACAACCAAAACTCATAAACCACTGCAAAAAAATTAAATTAGCAGGCATGAGAATCATTATAAAATGCAAGAAACAAAATATAGTGATAAATTAATATGAGTAAGCAGAATGGCACAAATTCAAGGCCCATACGATGGCAAAATGATAGAATGTTCCTTTATCCATAAATGAATATTTTATGAAAAGATATGCCAGGAAAGATGACAGCATAGTATAAAGAGAGAGATGATAACAGTTGCATAATAGGCACTGGGTTTCTATACCAAGACTTGTTCATATAATTCTAATATTCGGGGTTGTGATTTTCTTACTACTATATTTTAACCAAAATGTTAAAAACACATCATTGCAATAAGTGCTGCAAGGACACAGACACATTATTCAAAATCCCACATCAAACAGAGGAAGGGTAAAAGATAAACATTCTCATTTAAAAAGTATAACATTCCCCAAATAAAAAGACATTTAAGTTGTTACCAATAGACATTACAACAGGGAATCTGTTTGAGTTGAAGTGGAATTAGAGTAGTCAAAAGCTTGAGTCTTCAAACAGTAGAAGATAACAAAATGATATGGATGCAGTGCATTTAATTAAAAAAATGGTTGCAATCATACATTATACTAGAAAACTTCCTATGGAACATAGCAGTTCCATTTTTTACCTTGAGATAAATGGTAATCAGATGACCGGGGAGTAAGACTTCCTGATTCTGCAAGGAGTCTGAGTTGTCTGGAACAGATGTCTGATCTATAAGTGAGAAAAGTTTCTGCAGCATAAAGCTAAGGAAAAGAAGCCAAATACAAATTAATCTGTGAGACAAAAGGCAGCACCATTGTGTCGGGAAAGAGAAACATAAGAGGGGAAAGAGAGAATGGCTAACATGAGCAGATTGAACTTGTCATAATTGTTATCAAGGTGAACAAATATGTAGTCTTCAAGAACAGAATCAGCAACCTACCAAGAAAGGAAAGATGAAACCAATTAAAAGAGAAAACAATTATATAGTAGTTACTCTTCAGGTTCTGCATGCAAAGTAATTTTTACCCTAATTCTATTCCAGGATAAAATAAAGTGTAACAGGAAACAAATCATGACTTACATCAGAATAACTTTTGGTTTCTAGTCCCTCCATAACAGGTTGGAAATGCTCTCCTAATTTAGCATTAACCAAGGTTAACTTATATAATTATTATTTAAAATCAATACCGAAAATGAAATATCCCATAGCAAGTACCAATATGCTCTAGACATTGAAGACGAGTGAAAAGAGACAGATCACGAACTTCATCAAGAATAATTTTTGCCCTTTCACCCATAAGCTGAGTGCCAACAGCACCCTTTTCCATCTCATCTCGCTCGCTATAGCAGCACGTCAAACTCACATAAATTTCATGATCAGTCGTGTCAACAAGAGCCTGTTTATTAAAATATGCAAATCCATTAGACCAACATAACAGATATAAATAAATAAGTAAATGTGCATGATAATACAATAGGCCAACCACAAAATAGAACTAAAAATACACATTACATAAAAGTCTATCTCACGCTTAAAAATAAAAATATTTAAAAAAAAATCATAAGGTTATTGCAAATATTCACTCCATACTAACTCTTCAAATTTTTTTTTTCAAATTTGTTGAAGAATGTCAACAAGCTTCTCGAAAACTAATTCATTAAAAACTTTGGCATATTGGCACCCTAACTGCATAAATGTTGTGTAAAAACAATTGGGCCATTCAATAAATTTTATTTTATTGGCATAACACAAAGATTAAGAGCTGACGAGCATTTTATAATTAAGAACAAAATAGAGGACTCAAAAAGGGAAAAATACATATTAAACAATACAGGAGATAACAATTTATTTACCTCCATGAATGGAAGCATATGTCAATCTTAAATGATGGATAATTATTAGTTTATTAAACCAAGATGGACCTCACAGACATGCAAACTAACAAAAATAAAAAGAAAAGAAAATTGTAATCCGTGTTTTGGTAAATAAGAAATTGTAAAATAGAAATTAAATTTTAGGAAAAACGATAAACTAAAGGCAATTTTAAAGGCATCCCTTGAAATCTGTATCTTCTCATAAAGAGCTACTATCAAGGATTAGATCAATCCATAGGACTAAACAAAGAGAGAATGAACATAAAATCGATTCCTGGTGGTAGATGGCAAGAAATATGAAAGAAAAATGGGGAACAGAAATGTAGCTCAAATGAAAAATAATAATAATACTAATCCATTCATCAAAAAACCAAACAAAACAAAACAAAACACTCCAAACATCAGAAACTAAAACACAGAGAGAGAGAGAGAGAGAGAGAGAGAGTACTACAAAAGGTCTAAGCTACATTGCCCAAGGAAAGCACTTTCACATAGCTTTTAATATTTGAATGGATGGCTAAAATTTCTCAATATGCCCATCATATAAATGGGGAAGTTCATATTACATTTTAGCACCTTCCATAATTCCTTTTCACTCAAAAAGAACTCCCACTATAGTCTATATTTTATGTCTAGGATTGTTCCTAACACAAAGTAGACTAGAATTACAATAAAATATCACAAAGAAATGTTTTGTATACTGTTATTGTTGTCTTTTACCACAAAGAAACAATCTCTGTCATAAGCTTTACAGGACCACTGCCAGTGAGCTAAGGATCGCCCATGTGCTAGCCCAAGCTTGATGTTAACAACACTTGGAAATAGAAGTCCTTGCCCCATGGAAATTTTTTACCCTAAGAAATAGTTATGTACACATGTATAGATATCGCACCTATTTATACTTAAAATCATATCCACGAAAGGCATGGAGGCCAAAACCTACCCCTCGCCTTGAATGCAGGTTGGATTATAAAATAAAAATTTCCCTCCACCCCATCCATTATAGGAAAGGTTGTAATTGGTCACCACAAAACAAGCCAAACCCCTAATCCCATGGTTCAAATGTGGCACTTTGCTCACCTAATGCTCAATTAGTATCTCCTAAAATATGTCATTATATTTGAAACTGCAACTTATAATTTAAACACACACACACAAAAGAATCCAAAGTGTCATTTTTCCAAATTACAGGTCAAAAAAGTATCACTTTTCTCAAAAAACGTCATATGCAACTGCAAGTTACAGTGGATTTTAGGTATACTAACAGAGTAGACCTCATGTGGATAGTGTCAATTTATAAAAAGAATATGTTGGTAAACCGAACTTTGCTCCATACAAAAGGTAGGAAGTTCATATTTTACAAACAGGATTAGTGTACTAATATTAGCCTAATGAGCCTGGGCTTGAAATCTTAAGTGAAAAAATGAAAAGAACTTTTGCATCAACTATGATGAACTTAGTGACTGGTTGAATCACCATGAGAAGGGTAGTTGATATGAAGAATGTGCATCTGCTTCAGCAAAAATCACATTACTTAATAACTGGAAAGCGTTATTCATAAAATAGAATCATTCCACAAAATGCAAAAGGCCCAAGGATATCTGAAAGAAATTGCATGCATCAAACCCCACCTTTAGAACAACGCCTACAGGAAGCAAGTACTCCCTCCCTTGTATCCTGTAAAATAAAATATAAGGACAAATTAATTAGGCACATTCAAAATCACAAGCCAAAAAAGTTAGTTTCTTAGACCTAAGCATAGCTTTACCAAAATCCAAGTCTTGCACTTCCGTTACGAAGGTAATACAATTTGACTGATACTGAAGACTGATTTTTTCTTTCACACCTGAAATGACAATTAAAAAGCAATCACAACCACAAAGTGAAAACGGTTAATTAAGCAATAATTTGTGAAAGCTGACACAACAAAGGGATTTTTTGTTGGTTGACTATTAACAATAATGGGAATTCGATCCATGTCCACAAAGAAACATAACTAATATAACACTATTTCATAATCAACATAGAAAAAGGGATCTAATCATTAGCATGCATATCACGGAAACTGAAATGAAACTTTGTATTTATGATACCTCAGATGAGAAAACAGGCCAAAAAAATAGGTAACGGTTAGAGAAGAACCAGGTACCTAAAAGCAAGAATTTTTTGATAATATGTGTACTTGAAACACTTAATGTAACAAAGATGTCCATGCAAAAAAAAAAAAACCTTTGTCATTAGTGACAATTCAATCTCAAAAGACTTGTAAATGTCCTACTTAAAATTTGGGTCCTAACTGAACTATCTAAAAACAGAGGAATGAACAAAGAGCTAAAAGGGAAAAAAACCAAAAAACAAAAGGCATTCAATTGCTCAAACTCCAAAGTTTACTAACAAACGCTAAAAATAATAACAACCACTCTCTTGGGCAAAGCCTTCCTTTTCAAATAGCTAGGCAGGACAAAGAGAGGTTATTAAAAGTTCATTGCATTGCCCTATTGTTGTCTATTCGGGGAAAAAATTAAATGAAATGACTTTTTAGGGGGGTCAGGCTTATGCAGGAAAAGAAAAGATTACAAATTTTAGTAGTCTGACACATTTGACTTTCATTCTAGGGGTAAATCAATGATGTATTTTAGGCTGGGCAAAACTTAGGTACACTACATTAGGCTCTCTAATTAAATTCAAATGCATGGTTGCATTGACCAATGAAGCACAAACAGTGTAATATTTTCTAAGGACAATTAATTCAATATAGCTATGTGTTTGAATTTAATTGGGGAAACTAATGTACTGCACCCTAGGAATTGTACTTAAGTATTATCCTTTTAGGCCATGGTCAACTTCTTGTTTAAGACTTAATTGTTCTTAAATCTGTTTTCTATTTTACAATCTAATTGCCTACCTAACACCTGCCTCTTAGGGGGATTCAAAAGCCATTAAGTACAGCAAAGTTGATGCAAAAGAATTGTTTTCATTGTGTTATTTTTTGCACAAGAGCTCATGAACAGGATGACATCAAATGCATTAATTGGGGAGATCTTTCTGGTCTTCAGTTGGCTGCAGGAACGATGATATATGTTGGAGCTGCAACGCTATTAGTTTTAAATTTTGAAGTTGTTAGGCAAAGGTATACCATACATTGGTGGTATACCACATTGGACCTATATTGTGGTTCAATAGGGCTTTATCATTATGGCCCTTGTCCAATGTGACATTTATTTTTAATCTCACATTAGGTCCGAGTATACATGCTCATCCCCCAAGTTTATTGGGTCTCTTAGTCTTAGTTTTCTTGGCAAAATATGTACAAGGATCAGAATCCAATTACTATAACTTCAAGTGAATGTCTGAACCCTGAAGTGTCACCCCTAGGATGTGAAATGCAAAATCCTAACTACTAACTCCTAGGAACCCTAGTGTGAATACAGGCTTATAATATCTTCTTTCTCAAAAATTTTATTAGCTAAAAAGCTGGACATCAACCAGAAATTTTAGTTTCAAAGCTCTTTTTCACAGAATCAGGGTAGGATGAATGAACTTGGTGACAGACTTAGATATCATATTTCAACCTACATAAGTGAGACATATATATAAATAAGAATGTGAAATTATTGGACCACATATTTGTAAATAAATGTCACAGGTATATGCATCTACAGAATTCTATATTGTGGTATCTTTAAAATTCTATATACAAGAATAAGCTGTCAAATTAGATTATCACATTTTAAAATTACACAAAATAAATCCATATTTAAATCTTCAGTTATCCTTCTAAATCTGCATGAGATATCTGATAGGACCATAAAAATTAGATATGTAATATGACGAGAAGATACTCTACTGGCATAGTATGAAGAGAGGACCTTATGACAACTGCTTTATCAGTATATCCTTCTCTGCGATCACTAAATGAATTCCGCACCATACTCATTGGCTGGATCAAAAACAGCTTACTTCAGATATGCAACATTTATTAGTAAGGAGGAAAATTTTTAAATATAAAAATAAAAAAGAGAAAAAGATTACATCAAAAAAAGTACTGATTCACTTCAAAAACTATCCTTGATGCATCAAAAATTTCAATGTTAACCAAACATAAAATAACATAAATTAAGCAACTAACTAGTTGGGAAATTGTTTGGATGGTCTCGTATTTGGGGTTTTACACAATGTATTTCCCTTTTTGATTTCGTGTACCTTGTTTCTGTTTCTGTTAGATTTGTTTGTATTTGTTTCTAGTACAATATGTTCATCATCATCATGAACATGATGTACTTTTTTAATGAAAATATCTATTACCTATCAAAAACAAAAAAAAAAAACTAACTAGCTCAAGTTTTTTTTTTAGATCTTCCTGATATTACAATAAATCCAAGCTCACGCCATAATATAAGGTTGAACACCTTCACCCACTTGACTATCACAAAAGATATGCAAAAGACAAAAGGGCTCACTTACATAATTCCGCTTCGGCAATATTAAGAGTCGAACCACTCTTTCAAGACCATTCAAGATGAAGTATCTACAGAAACAACGAAAAATTAGGGGGGGCAGAAATTTAATGAACTAGGAATTATATTCCGATTAAACAAAAATTTATATATATATATAAATATAATTAAATTTTATTTAAAAAAAAAAAAAAACACTTTATTTTTATAGGTAATCATAAAACTATTATAAATGAGAGAAAAATGAAAAATACAAGAAGTTCATGATGATGAACAACAAGAAATAAAAGAAAGAAATAAAAGAAACAAACAACACAACAAACAGAGGGAAGTCAAGAAACTAAGCTAAGGGAGGACAAAAACTCAGAGAGAGAAGAACAATCAGTAAAACCCCAACAACGAGACCACTCCAAAAGACTACGATGGCATAAAACCTTTAACTCATCCAACGTCTTCTCTTTGTCCTCAAAGGACCGATAATTTCATTCCAACCACACAATCCACATTAAGCACCCTGGAACCAAGTTCCAAATGTCCGAATTATGCTTCCCAAGAGTTTGTTAAAGATATTTATCAATGTTTTTTTTAAGCTGGTGTTAAAAAAAAACATTGATAAATATCTTTAACAAACTCTCCTCCCTGAAGAACATAGTTGAGAAAAATGCGACAGTAAATAATACTTGAATTTTTTTTTTTTTTAAGTTTCAATCTATAGCGTCCGCTTCTGATAATTATGTTTTTTATCATCAAACCAAGACACTAATCAGCTTTTGGTATAGACGGAGATTGCTACTTGAATCTTAAAAGACCACAATAAGCAGATTTCAAGCTTTTATCACATTTATAATGGTACTGAAATCTCCAGCACAATTGTAGAAACACTTAACTTATTTGCATTCGCTATGTTAGTTAGCAAATTCTAGTCTTTTGATTGACAATATGATGCAACTACATACTAATATACATCTAAGTTTCATAAGCAAGATAATGCAACCATATTCTCATTAGTTTCATAAGCAAGATAATGCATTCACTATGTTTTTATTAGTTTGAAGGACATCACAATACTTACCCACCCATTTCTGATGGTTCTTCTTTGCAAGAGACTAGTTTCTGGGGATCAGCACCTCTCAAATGACAATACTTTGACTGCATATAATACATTCATGAAACACCAGAATGGAAAAAAGAAGAAGAGGATAATTTAGGTGATTCCACCATATAAAATACAGTTTGGCTTAATTTAAATAACAAGCAACCAATTTATGTGTTGCTATCTTTATTGAGCACCGAAAGCATAGGCATTCAAAATGTAATGTCATGTGTATGAATATCTATATTCAACAATGAGTATTGAACCCTGCATATACACTCATACCAACATCCGAATAGGATAACAAGATACAGGTTAGATCACAACAAACAAATAGTACTAAAGAGATCCAAAAATCAAAATAATTTCTCTTTTTGTTCGGTGAATTTTTTTTTTTTTTTAATTACTAACTTCATTGGTGGATGAATTAAATTCTAGAAAAATGCTGCTTCACAAATTTCCACATTAAAAAAATTGAATTATTGCATAAATGAAACAAAAAATCATTGCAACATATTATAAAGACCAAATTTACATAAAAGAACATTCAAAAATGAATAAACACCCCTCTAAGGAAAATAAATAACAGCAAGCAAGGGGTAGATAAATGAGTTTGAGTAAATGAAGTAGAGGAAAGATACGACAAAAGAACACTTGATTACCACTCAAACAAACCCAAAGCATGTATCCACACAAACAAAGTCTTGAGGAATAATAAATTCAGGTCATGAACCAATCTTTCATAACCCTCAAGTGTCCAAGCATTCCGTTCCCGCCAAATGCCCAGCATGAGGCAACAGGGAATCATACTCCAAATCCTACCATTACTACCCACTAAAGTTGCCTTTCCAACTAGTTAACAGATCCATAACACCTTTTGGCATAGCTTAATGAACCCCAAACAAAAAAAAAAATATCATGTTCCAAATCATCAAAAAAAAAAAAAATCAATGAAATATTTCTTATAAAAAAATTATTTATTGTACTCCTCCAGGGTAAGAAGAAATGTAGAGAACAACATTGTGTTGGAAGCCATTCAAATTTAGTGTGTAATTTGAAGTCAAGTCTTTTTATATGGTACTGAAATCCAATGAGGACCAAGAAATTCCAGGGTCTGGATAAAGCTTTGTAAGACTTCTTTTGTGACGGTTCGTCCTTCCCATGGAGTATTTGGAAGCCCAAGGCTCCACCTAGAGTGCCATTTTTGCTTGGAAGACAGCTTTGGGAAGAATCCTCACCATGGATAATCTTAGGAAGTGACATCATTGTGACGCCTAATGCCTAGCAGTGAGATTGATTTACTAGCTTGTTGGCAAGGCTGTTTTGGAAGGCATCATGGCAAAGGCATTTGGAATGCAATTCATCATTTCCATATGTGGTGTATTTGGAATGACAGAAACCCTCAATGTACATCGAGGGTTATGAAACATCAGTTTCAGAATTGACGTTCATATTCCTTAGATCCTTATATGAATGGGTATCACTTCATGACAACTTTCCTTTTCTAATTCATTTGAAATGATAAATCTGTGTAATTTTACACGATAGTTGTTGGTGCATCTCTTGTATACTTAAGCACAGACATTCCAAAAAATACGGCATATCCATGTCAATCACATGCTCACATGTTGGACACAAACATGCACGGGACACTCCTACATGTGTATCCTCAATATGTTGGCGTCTCTTGAGGAAATTTCCTGGAGACAAAAGTCTCGTGCTTTGTTTGTGAAGGAGGGAGATAATAATACTCGTTTCTTTCACAGATTAGCAAATTCTCGTAGAAATGCTAATCTTATTAAGAGGATAGAGGTGGATGGCGTTCTTTATGAGGATGAGGCTTATGTGCGCTCTCAGTTAGTTCTTTTCTACCAGGGATTGTATGAGGAAAATGAGGTTTGGCGTCCTTCTATGGATGGGTTAGATTTTGCTTGCATTGAAGAGGATGAGAGGTTGTCCTTAGAGAAGGAGTTCTCAAAGGAGGAAGTTTTTCAGGTATTAAGGGAGATGGAGGGTGATAAAGCCCCTGGTCCTGATGGTTTCACCATGGCTTTTTTTCACAAATGTTTGAGTGTTGTGGAAAAGGATGTTATGGATTTCTTTGATTACTTTCATCGGCACTCTGTGTTTGAAAGGTCTTTGAATGCTTCGTTTCTCACTTTAATTCCCAAGAAGTGTAATGCTGTTAACATTAAGGACTTTCGCCCCATTAGTTTGGTGGGTAGTGTTTACAAGCTTCTTTCCAAGGTGTTGGCTAATAGGTTGAGGGCGGTTCTGGACAATCTTATCTCTGAGACTCAAAATTCGTTTGTTGGCGGAAGGCAAATTCTAGATTCAGTGCTTATTGCAAACGAATGTCTGGATAGTAGGTTGAAGGGTAGATTACCGGGTGTGGTTTGCAAGCTTGACATTGAAAAAGCATATGACCATGTGAATTGGGAGGCTTTGTTTTATTTGTTTGGCCGGATGGGTTTTGGGTCGAAATGGAGGGGGTGGATTAGGGCTTGTGTTACTTCTGTCCGCTTTTCAGTCCTAGTCAATGGCTCCCCTGAAGGTTTTTTTGGAAGTTCTCGTGGATTGAGACAAGGGGATCCATTATCCCCGCTTCTATTTCTTCTGATAATGGAGGTTTTGAGTAGACTATTGAAGAAGACAGAGGAATGTAATCTCATTCTGGGTTTTCAAGTGGGCTCTATGAACTCTGTTGGTGTGCATATCTCCCATCTATTATTTGCTGATGACACTATCTTATTTTGTGATGCTTCTAGAGAACAGCTTCTGTCCATAAGGTTGGTGTTGTCTTGTTTTCAGGCTTTTACGGGTTTGAAGGTCAATGTTGGGAAAAGTGAGATTGTCCCTATTGGGGAGGTGAATAATCTAGATGCACTGGCTAATATTCTTCATTGTAGAGTAGGAAGTTTGCCTATGAAATTTTTGGGGATGCCGTTGGGGACTTCTTTTAAGACAGCTTCGATTTGGAATCCTATTTTGGAGAAAATGGAGAAGAAGCTATCTGGGTGGAAGCGTCTCTATTTATCTAAGGGGGGTAGGCTCATGCTTCTTAAGAGTACTCTCTCTAGCCTCCCAACATATTTTTTATCTCTTTTTACTATTCCTAAATCTGTGGCTGCTAGATTGGAAAGTATTCAGAGGAACTTTCTTCGGGGGTCTTCTGAGGGGAGATTCAAATACCCTTTGGTGGCTTGGGAAAAGGTGTGTTTACCCGTCGAGATGGGTGGTTTGGGGATAAGAAGTGTGGTGTCTTTTAATCAAGCTTTATTAGGGAATTGGTTGTGGAGATTTGGTCATGAAGTTTCCCATCTTTGGCGGCGAGTTATCTCCACAAAATATGGTGAGGGTCAAGGGGGGTGGTGTACTAAAGTGTGCAGGAAGACTCATGGGTGTGGCCTATGGAGAAGCATTAATGAAGGGTGGGAGAGCTTCTCTAAGCACCTGTCTTTTGTTGCGGGTGAAGGCACTCGTATCCGCTTTTGGCATGATAGGTGGATTGGGGATAATACTCTAAAAGATCTCTATCCTGAGCTCTATGTGTTTTCAGTGGTCAAGGATGCTTGTATCTCCGAGGTTCTGTGGATTCCTGAAGGGGGTACTGTTAGAGTATGGGATTTAAGGTTTTATAGAGCTTTTGAGGATTGGGAGCTAGCTGCATCCTATTCCCTACTCCAGCTTATCCAAACTCGTATTCCTCGGGGTGATAGGAGCGATACTCTTCGTTGGCAGTTAAAAGGAGATGGTAAGTTTGACATCCGGTCTTATTACCAGGCGATTTGGGGCGCTTCGAATTCTGTGTTTCCTTGGAAAGGTGTTTGGAAACCAAAGATTCCTAGACGAGTGGCGTTCTTTTTGTGGACTGCTGCTCATGATCGGATCCTCACTTTGGACAATCTAATGCTTAGGGGTCGCCCGTTGGCTTCTTGGTGTTGTATGTGTTGTTATGATGGGGAGTCGGTAGATCATCTTCTTCTTCATTGTCCTATTACTCATTCCCTATGGAGTTTTATGCTTCAGGCCTTTGGTATTCATTGGGTTATGCCAGGTTCAATGGTGGGGTTGTTATCTTGTTGGCATCAGTGGCTTGGGAATCATAATTCGAACATTTGGAATTTGGTTCCAGGGTGCTTAATGTGGATTGTGTGGTTGGAACGTAATCATCGTTCCTTTGAGGATAAGGAGAAGATGTTGGATGAGTTAAAGGTTTTATGCCAACGTAGTCTTTTCGACTGGTCTCGTTGTTGGGGTTTTACTGATTGTTCTTCTCTCTCTGAGTTCATGCTATCCCTTACCTTAGTTTCCTGATTTCTCTTCTTGTTGTGCTGTTTGTTCTCTCTCTTTTTTTTTTTTTTTTTTTTGTTCATCATCATGAACATTGTGTACTTTTCCTTATTTTCTCATTAATAATAGTTTTCTAATTACCTATCAAAAAAAAAGAGAAGGATAAAAATTAAATAAATAATTTCTTCAATTTTAGATACATTTTTAAAGATTTTGATACTTTTAATTTATTTCAAAACCTTAAAATAAACATAAGATATGCTTAATAAATAAATATACCTAAATTAAGTGATATATTAATTGTCATATGCCCCCTATGAGTTGGGTTCTTAAGTTACACCGTGTTGTGCAGTTATACCGTTATATATATATATATATATTCACTCATGAGTTCTTTGAATCACAAACTTAGTTCTAATTCTCCAAATATTACTTCCACTCAACCCATACCCCTTCCCTACCAGAAATAGGTACCCATCTGATGGGCCAACCTAAAGTTGCTCAACAGCCACTAACATATAGACAAAAGTGCACTAGCAAACCCACAATGAATGAGCACCAAAGCCTAGGGCACACTTGTTATGTGCAAGCATAATTTTATTTATTAGTTACTTTAAATTTGTAGAAACGTGTGTTTAGTGCACTTGTTTTGGTTGTTTGTTCCACCATTTGCTGCTACTTCTTAGGACTTGATTGTTGTAGTATTATAGACTAGTGGTACCCAATTTCTAGCCTTGAATAAATAAAGTTATATGCACTTTAATTATGTGAAAACTCTTGTGTCCATTTTATCAAATTTGAAGGCATTGGTTCCCTTGAAGCTAGTTTTTGTAACTTTCCGTTATATTTAACTATAATCACTATGTAAATTCATGCAATCACATTTTGTGATAAATGAGAATAGACATATAGTTCTTAACTAAACCAGAATAAACAAACAAGCACTCAAAATTAACTAATCAAAACAAAACCACAAATTGTGATGAATTCTATAAAACCGGAACGAAACACAGAGCACAAACCTTAAGCATGTATAATAAGCAAGTACTGGTCAAAACATGTCCGATATGAAGCTGGTCAGCTTTCATCCATCTTTAGGAGTCTCACATCCCTCCTGCTGATGGTGGGGATTGAACAAGGTGGAAGTTGAGGAAGAGTAGGGACTTTTGAGATTCATTCTTTTATGGGGTGTTGAAGGGGTCTTCCTCTGCCTCTAGGTACTTGGGGGGTCAAGACCTGTCAAAGAGTTTCCTTTTTTGATTTGAAAGTGGCACAGGGAAAGATGCTCATTTCATACAATTTAAGGAGAAGAGGTTTTTCTATAGTAGATTGGTGTTGTATGTGCCCGTGTAATGGGGAATCAGTGAACTATTGTTTAATCCATTGTGGGAGGGCCCACCAGTCATGGAGCTTTGCTTTAAGATCATTTCGAGTTGCATGGGTGATGCCTAAGAGAGTTATTGATCATTTATCTTTTGATAGAATGGAGAAACTGACTGGGGAAACATCAGTCCACTATGTGGAACTTGACACCTTTATGTTTTACGTGGTGTATATGGAGGGAGGAACAAGCGTACATTTGGGGAGGTGGAGAGCTCAGGAGGACGGCTCCTTGCTTCATTCATAGGAACTTTATTTGATCGGCATCAGGCTTGGGGACTCACATCCATGGTCATTGCTTCATGGTCTTTTTGCATAAAGTAGTCAAACAAAAAAAAAGGAACACGTGTATTGCGGTGATTCAAACTCTCTCAAACTAGTCCATTTTATCAAATTTGGAGTCTTGGTGATAAATAAGCATAGAGACATAGTTTTTAACTAATCCATTAAAAAAAAAAAAAACAAACAAACAAACAAAAGCACATGAACAAATCAAATTTAGAGTCCTTTGTGATAAATAAACATGCACATATATTGTTCATAGCTAATCCATATAAAAAAAAACCAAACAAGCAACAAAACTTATGTCATGAATTTTACAAAACCCGAAACGAAACGAAACAAATGTATGGTCCGCTGCTTCATGGAACTGGTTGGGAAAACATTTTTCCACTATATGGAACTTGACACCTTTATGTTCAATGTGGTGTATACAGAGGAGTGGAACACACGTACGTAACTTTATTTGATTGGTATCAGACTTAAAACTCAAATCTATGGTCCGTTGCTTCATGGTCTTTTTTGCATGAAGTAGTCATTTTTTCAACCAAATTTTTTTCTAATCTATCCAAAAAAAAAAAAACTTGGGCATTGTGGCTATCCAAACTCTGTCAAACTAGTCCAAAATGTACAGTCTTTTGTGATCAACAAGCATATAGACACATAGTTCTTTAACTAATCCATAAAAATACAAACAAAGGCACTCAGAGCATGAACCTAGTAATGATGAACATACACACACATAGCAACAAAATTCATGTCATGAATTTTACAAAACCCGAAACGAAACGAAACGAAGCAGAGCACGAACCTTAAGCATGATCGGCAACTGTCCGAAATTGAAGCGCTCTCTAATGACAGGTCCATCGTCGTACTGAAAGCAAACCTCCGCCATCAACGCCCCGGTATACGAGCTCTTGAACTGCCTGCATTCGTAAGGGTACAGGAACTCGCGAAACGTGGACTTGGAAGAGGACAGAGCCGAGGACGAGGACGACCGGTCCTTCATTGGAGGGAACAGCTTGGGGTTCTCGAAGGAGATCTTGAGGGTGCGGTTGGAGAAGGAGTCGTGAATCTGGACGGGCTTGATGCTGTCGAAGAGGATCGAGAGACCCGCGTCCGCCATGTAATCGAACGACTCGATTTGGTGGCGGAACAGCTCCCGCAGCGGCTCGAGGTCCTCCGGAGCCGGCATCGGCCTCGGCTTCACGTTCCGTTTCGGCTGCTGTGTTCCGAAATACTGGGGAACAAAGGGCGGCTCCTTGTCTTCTTGCTTTTGTTGTGACATCTTTGCTTTTGCTTTTTTGCCTTTTGAGCTCTCTGTCTGTATTGAATGAAAACGCAGGTGTGGTCTGAATGTGATGGTTTTGGAGAGAGGAGGAGGAGGAGGAGGAGGAGGAGAAGGGAGCTGTTAGTTGGGGTTTTGAAGAGGTTTTTGAGTGACAAAACGAGAAAGAAAAGGGTTTTGTGAGAGAGAGAGGGGTTTTAGGGTTCGGGTATGGTTTGGGCTTTTTATGTGACTTTTGGGCTTTAATGTCATGGTTTCCACCCACCTGGTCCAAATTGTTTTTTTTTTTTTTTTAAATACAAATTTACCTTCTTCTTTTTTTCTAGGTTCAATTAGGCAACTTTAAAATGAGATAGAAGCATTTTTGGTGTGATAATTACTCCATAAATATAAGTGATTGTGGAGTGTGGAGGGAAAGAACTGGGGTTCAAGTTTTCAAGAGGGGGTTTCACACATATATACACTTCGATTAGATTATAGTAAAATTTCTATTTTGTATAAAAATAAAAATAAAAAAATAAAGAGATAGAGTTATAAAATGAGACTTTTTATTTTTTTTAGATTTAGTGTCATAATGTTTAAAAGTGAAATAGAAATAGTATCCTAATTTTTAGGATCTTTTAAAAGTTAGAAATATTGAATTTAAAATGAAAAGTTATAATTTAGATTGAAGAAGAGAAAGGAAAAAGTTTAAAATTTATGAACTTTTTAAAAAATAGTAAATTACTCTTTTAACTAGTTTGTGTTTTAAATTTAAAATTATTTAACTAAAATATAGGAGTATTTTAGAGAATTTAAAATATAGCTACAAATTGGGTTGCAGCCTAAGGATACAACATTACTCAATAAAATAAACATTACTGCATATTTTGAAAATCCAATCGTTGAATTGCATGTTCTTTACGCTCTTAATACACATATCAAATTTTGTGTCAATCAAATATTATTTACTATATGATCTATAAGCTTATATATTATGCATAATTTTAAACTACAAATTTTTTTAACTTTGATGACATAGCTATTGAATTTTAATTTTTTAGAAATTTTGCAAGTATGAAGAATATAAGAAGAAAATATAATCCAATGGTAGATTTATCAAAATGCACCTTAAATAAAAAGATATTGAGTAAGGTTATAGCCTTAGGCTACAACCAATTTTATAGCTAAACTTTGTCAATGTGAAAATAGCTTTTTTGTACTTTTCTGTATTTTGTAATATATAAAAAATTGTCAAAGTAAAATTATTCCTTAACTTTCCAGATTTAACTTGGCATGAGATATAGTTGTTTTCGCCAACATTTTTCTGGAAAATAACTCTATCCACGCGAGGCTATCTAATGCAAAGTTAAATAAGGAAAATTAAAAGATAATTTTCCAACTCATTTTAAGGTTCCTACCAAACATAGGAAAATAAGACATTTTTCTATAAAAATGGTTTGTAGAAAATGATAATCTCTAAACAAACAAAGCATTTGTAGAAAACAACTTTGTGTCTCTGTCCCAAGTCAAGCTAAATAGGGAACTTCATAAGATAGTTTTCTTTTGACTTTTTTTTTTTTTTTTTTTTTTTTTTGTTATACTACCAAATACAAGATAACGAAAAAGATTATATTCGCACAAGATTTACGATCAAAACAAACGAAGCATTATAATTCAATTCATTATAATAACTTCACTTTCATTTGGTTCATTTTTCTAATTTCAATTCAAATCTTCGGGTTATTAAGGGCACAATTCTAATGAAGAATAAATGAAATTTCAAAAGCTTACGTAACAACAGTAAATAAGCAAAGAAAAATCCAAAGACATTCATTTTATATATGTTACAATTCTCCAAGTCTTGCAATATACAAGAAATGATAATAAAAAAAAATTATAAGTGATATCTGTTTAATTGAAAGGCCAAATTTTAGATCAAATAAATTCCTAGTTTATTATAATTTGTTTAGAAAAAATATCAAACCTAATTTAATGAATTTGTGTAGTGTTTTAATGCTTTATAGAAAAGAAGGTGAGGTTTTCTTAATTTAATTTAATTTTTGTGGAAGATGTTTGGTTAATTTATATTAACATATTCTAAAATTATAAGTAATACTAAAAAGAAAATTAAAAAATATATACAATTATAACGATGATTTGGACAAATGTAAGATTTCAAAATTTATGCCACAACATTAAATTGATGTCGCGGTGTTCGCAGAAGCAGGACAATGTGGCCTTGGGGTCGTGATTCGTAATGATCGTGGGCAACTTATGGGAGCGCTCTCGAAAATGCTTCCGTATCCGCTAGGAGCAATGGAAGCAGAGGCCAAGGCAGTGGAATGCGGGATCATCTTCGCTTGGGAGCTAGGACTCAGACAAGTCATCGTGGAAGGGGACTCACAAGTGGTAGTCCATGCACTCAACCGCAGGACCAATACCCCCCTGCCAATCCAGCAAATCATCTCAGGTGCTCAGACCTGGCTGCCAAACTTTAGATCATGGAAAGCAATTTTCGCTCAACGAGATTGTAACAAGGCAGCCCATTTAATGGCTAGGCACGCTAAAGACATTGTTGACTGTTTAATATGGGTGGAAGATACTCCCCCTCCCATTGTATCTCAAATTCAATCTGATGTAATTTCCTTGGGTCTTACCCACGTTGAATGAAAATTTACAACTCTTTCCCTATCAAAAAAAAAAAAAAAAAAAAAAAATTTATGCCACAACATTAAAAGAAGTCAACAATGTCAAAAAAAAAAATTTATATATGTATGTGTGTGTGTATATATGTATGTATCTATATATTGGTATGACATTTTCAAATGGTTCTATAAAAATAAATAAATAATTGTTTTGTTTATGTCACTTTGATATATTTCAAGTGAATTCAACCTTATACCTCTTTGTTAGGAACACTAGGGAGTCTAAAATTTATAAAATTTAAAAATCTTTGTTGGATTTGAAATTTCTCAATTCTAAATTTATAAATTTATTATCTAGATGTGTTTTACACCTATGACTATTTGAAATTATAAAATTTGAAATCTATTGAGGTATGGCTAAAAATATCTAAACTATGAAGTTAGACATTATTTTATATCAAAATACTTCAAAGTTTAAGATCTTTGGTGGATTTGGCTAAATCCAAATCTTTGATTTTTTTTAAAACTACCTAAAAAAAGGTATTTGAATTTAATCATCCTAATTCAAATTCACTTGCCAAAATCTTGCTACCTAAACACACCATCATTGGAACGTTTTTTGTTTTTGACAACCCTATCCAAATCAATTAATCTATTTTAAGTTACATCCACCATATTATTCATCATTTTTCGGGGTATCTCATAGGCAATGAATGAAAGTTAGTAAAAAATTTGGGACACCCCTCCTTTATATATAAGATAACAAAACTACTAAAACTTTATGAGAGGAAAAAGAAGACTCGTACATACACCACACACACACAAAATAAAACACTCATTTACATATTCATTTACTTTTTTTTTTCTTGGTAAATTGAATGCATTGTGATATCAACTCCATAATAACTACTTGTATTTAGCTCAGTACACTAATTAATTTTTTTTTTTTTTTAAAGAATACATTAATTTTTTATGTAAATCGAGTACAACCTTCAAATGTTATATTCGTCAACAATAAACTTTACGAGTCAAACTATTTCAAACTCACATCTTATTTTACTAAAATTTAAATAAACTAGTCATAATAACTAATTATTTTAATTAAATTCTTAGTAAATGAAATCTAGTATTTTTTTGTCACAAACTCTATTGTTTAAATTTTTGTATTTCATAATGATGTGTATCAACCATAGGCGTGATAAATATTATCATTAACATCTACAAACACAGAAAATTATTTTTATTTATTTATTTTTTAAATCACCTAAGTCCGACCATATACCAACAACACTTGTAGACCCCAGAGATACAATAAGACAATCGTACGGTCAAAAACTAACTGACACACTTCCACCGCCACACCCAAAAAAAAAAAAAAAAAACCAAACACAGAAACCAACGGCCAAGATCCCATCAAACCTCGTATCTTTTATAAAATATCTTAAAGCCCGCGCCAGCGTAACCACCCACTGAATGCGCAACACGTGTCCTCTCTTCCCACAAAAACCAGTTACAACAACAACAAGAGAGAGAGAGAGAGAGAGAGAGAGAGAGAGAAAAGTTTTATAGTTAAAGTACTACGTTTCTTACTGACGTTGCGTGGGCCCCAATCTTTTCACCAATTCACACTTTCCTTATATAACCAATTCCACTACCTATTACATAAAAAAACACTATAAAAAAAAAACTAAAAAAAAAAAAAAAAAAACTTCTTATTAGCTCAACTTACTCTTTTCTCTTCTCGCTCTCATTCTCTCTCTTCCTCAAAGAGAACAGGTTTTCTCTCTCTCTCTCTCTCTCAAATTATTATTATTATTTTTATGATTCTTTGTGTGTATATTTATATATTGTGTATATATACGTGTGTATGTGTGTATATGTGTGTGTGAGATCAATAAAGTTTTAATTTTTGTGAAAAATTATGGTGGTGTGTGAAGGTGGGAATTTGTAGAGAAAGATCTGATGTACTTGCCGGGGGATCTCAACTATACACAAGATCATGATGGCCCTTGAAACAAAAGGTACCAAATTTTTTGTTTGTTGAATTCATTTTTGTTTTTTGATCTGACGGTTACTGCTCTGAATTCTCCTTGTGTCAGTGTAATTCTGACTCTTTGATTAGTTTGATTATGTTATCTTATGGTGGTGTGTAGAATGAAACTTTTAAGGAATGAAAGATGAAATTTTTATATTGAGAATTAGTGTTTGTTTGAGGAAAAGGAGGAATTGGTGTCAGTGGCAGTGTTGGGATAATGATAATTGGTAGTAGTGAGTGATTGGTGGGGATGTGAGAAATTAATTGTGATGTGGGTTTTGAATTTTGAGGTGTTTTGAGTAAATTCAAGTCGTTTTCGGGTTTGAATTTCCAACTTACAAGGTAGTGGTTGAGTGTGTGAATTTACATGTGGGAGCTATATGATAGAAAGTTTCATTCTTGGTTATCTTTTTGTTTCTAGAATGTGAAATTAGAGCCAAGAATCAAACCCAATTGACCAGTTGAGCCAGGGTGTATGCCATGGCTGGGGAAATTCTGAAGCCAAGCATTCTATCAAACAGTTTGGTTTCGTGAGACCTATCAACAACTTTTAGCTTAGATGTTCTTAAGAAGCCTTTTGTTTCATGTCTTCCCCTTGGCATTTGTATAATGGATATTTGTAATTGTAGTGGAGCGATGGTGTCTTTAAAATCGTAGTGTGATTGAATATCTTTAGTTGAACAATGAACTTGAAGTGTAAATGAATTAAGGTGTTAATGAAGTTTACTGTATTTGTGTTAGACTTGCTTCAATGAAGTTCTTAGTAGATCCTAATCCAAGTTAGAATTTCCTTGGGCAGTCTGAATGTTTGCTTGAGACAAAAACATAGTTTTGTAGTGCAATTCATATCTACATATACAGCCATGATAGGTAGCTACTCTACTGCATGTGGTAGCAGATGATATAAGTTTGATTTTGAAGATATTAACTTAGTGTGTTATTTTCCTACAATTACTCATATTGACTCAAGCAAACAAAAGGGTCTCTTTAGGTAGTCTTGGTACTCTACCAATTTCGGTTGAGGTTCCTCTTAGCGTATGGTCTGATGGTGCCTTGTTTCTTCTGTTTGTGCTCTTCTTACCATAATGTTTTGAGGGTCTTTATTTCTCTTTTTCTGCGTGTATAAGGTTGCATGACTTTTCATTTTAATCCTTCCCATATATATACTCTTCTTTAGTTGATTGAAAGCACATATTTAGCAAAAAATAAAATTAAAAATAGCAAGAGAAAAAAGTGGACCCTGCTCTGTCATTTTTGTCCTTAGCAGATGATTTTGCTTTGATGAGTTTAAGTTATAAAAAATAAAATAAAATAAAATAAATAAACAAAGGAAGAAGAAGATGACGACAGTGATCTGTTGAGTTTAATTTAGTTGATTCACCAATCCAGTCTGTGTCAAAATTTGAGCGAGAAATTCCTTTTGGAGCTTTCTTGAGAATTTCCATAAAAAACATTTGCTTTATAGATTACTTTTACCTTTTTTTTTCAAAAAAAAAAAAAAAAAGGTTTTCTTGCATTTTTTTTTTCTTTTGTTTGATTATAAATTTATTGATGAAGGTGAGGGGTGGGTTTGTGTATCTATGGTTTACTCTCCAAAGTGGGTCCAAAAGGCCCTACCTTGGTGAGGTTCCATGTCATAAAAAAGAAAATATTGATGGAGATGAGGGTGTGGAACTCAAGTATTCCATTGAGCTCATGGATTCATAATCCACTAGGTCCTTGTGTAAATTTCCAATAAAAAAGGGCATGAAACTCAAGTGCACAAGAAGAACATGAGAGAAAAAAAAAAATCAACTAAAGAGAATGTTAAAAATGCAAAAAATCAATAAAATCGAGCAAAAAATGGAAAAAATAAATGTCCATAGATTGCATAAAAAGTTCTGTTTTTTGTCTTGTAATTTATAACCAAAAGCGTCCTTTTTAACTTATTTATCACTTTCCAAAAACTACATCCTTTTAAAGCATTATTAATGAGATGTTAACATCTAATAAATCCATGAATTCCTCTTTTGTGCTTTGTCCAATTCTTCTTATAGGAAAAACTTGAGTTGGTATTCTTTTTTAATAACCTGTAAAATAAAAGGGGGCTTATCTATGGTTGATGCTAATGAAATTCAATGTCCTAATAAATTGTTTTCTGCTTCTTAATTCTTACCGCAGAAACTATGCAAAGGAACTGTGAGGCATCCGTAAAATGCCTCCAAAGCCAGGGAATTCCTTTCAACCCGCGTTGTAATGGGAATTCTATAGACAGCTTTACACAACTCAAAGATGAAATAAGTACTCACCAAGGTGTGGATGTTGATCCAGACCGCCCATTGGGTGGTGGGTTTCTTGAGCCACCTAATGATTATTACAGCAAACCTACCTATCAACATGATTTTGGCACCTGGTCGACCTTCCAATTTGACTCTCACAAGGTGCCACAGTGCCAAATCAATGCATTTGAGAGCCAGTTTTACCCCTTTACTGTAGAGAATCAGTTCCCATATGTTCCAATTAATATGATTGCTCAAGGTCACCCCCATGATTTCCAATTTCAAGATTTTCAGTATTTTGTGGTCATAGACTTTGAGGCTACATGCGACAAGGATAGAAATCCCCATCCACAAGAGATAATAGAGTTTCCGTCTGTCATTGTGAGCAGTGTGACTGGCCAGCTGGAATCAAATTTTCAGACATATGTGCGGCCAACTTGCAATCAGCATCTTAGTGATTTTTGCAAGGATCTTACTGGTATTCAGCAATTTCAGGTTTGTTCTGAACTCTGCCTACCTGTAATTATTGATAGGAAATGAAGTACACATTTTGCATAAATGGTCTGTTGCAGTGTATGGTTGATGTTATAATGGCACTTAAGAAGTGAACTCCAACTTCTTTTCTTAGACTTGTGATGAATTAACTGGATAGACAAGCATATGCTTTTCTCTGGAGAACCATTTTTATTATAGTTTAGTGCCTCATAAAATTTCTAGTTTCTAATTAGGGCATTGAGAAATATTTTGTGACATTAGCAATAATTGATATTGTTAATGGTAGTTTGGTTCTTACTTTATGTAGAAAGTTTAACTTCAGACTGGTGTAGCTATGTGTTTGTCTTTGATTTGTGGATTTTAGTATCTGGAGATTTGAAAGATGGTTAAACGTTGCTAAGAGTTCTAAGGAAAATATTTCCTCAATGAAGTGCTAATTTATGTTTTAGATCCCCCCATCCACCATCATGCCAGCCTATTTACTATTTTTGGAATTTTGGGGGAAATGTCAGTAGGACCGTATGCAGCCTATATTGGTAACAGCATTAGGTTTTGGTCTTTTTTCCAATCATAATCTAGGTCATTATATATATATATATATATATATATATAATTATCCATTTTTAAATAATGGATGAAGAAGAGGAGAACAACCAAATATTTCAGTTGATACTTGCTATTCCATAAGAATATTGAAGAGTTGCGTTGTGTTTGTGTGTGTTTCTGTATGTATATCTTTCTAATTTATAAGGAAATTGAAGTTATATCTTAGGTACCTTTAGAGACATACAAGGAGCAATAAATCTAGCTAAAGAACAGGCTCTAGCTGAAAAGAATGACCATATGGTGTCCATTATGTTTGGCGAATCAGATGATGGATCTCTAGTAGTCAAATTTGACATTGGATGATTTAGTAAAAAATGGTGGAAAGCAATTTCTCATTTTTGCAATATTGCAATCGAATCAATAATGGAGGCTAATGAATCTCAATGTAAATGATTTTCTTGAAACAAATTTCATCATTCACTCCAAACTGTTGACATTAATTCTTGTCCTTGTATATATATATATATTAAAATCTATATTGATTTTTTTTTTTTTAATTTTTTTTTTTTTTTTTTTTTTTTTTTAATTTTTCTAAAAGGGAGAAGAATCCTTATGCATGAATTCTGAAGTTGACCATGCTAATATGTGCTTTATTGGATAGGGTCTTAGATTTGTGTGCAACTTTACATTGATATAAGTGGAATATCAGCTGTTCATCGTGAAAAATATTCTCCAACTTTAATGTATGTGAACTTCTTGTATTTTTCTTGCTTTTCATTTTTTTAATAATATTCTCTTCTTACTTATCAAAAAAAAAGGTAATCACTATCATGGATTTTATTTATTACTACTCCTTCCATCTCAAAAAAGATGATGTGGTTTTAGATGACTTGATGATTAATAGGTAAAAGTATCTGGATGCTGCTGCCTGAAACTGATGGAATATGTGACTAAATGATGGAAGAAATAGAAACTTGTACAAGAACAATACTGGATTTCTATAACTTATCAAAAAATAAAATAAAATAAAATACTGGATTTCTATAATATATATACTGAACTGTGCCCTGACCAGACTTCTCATATTTTCTGTCTTCTAAATCTTTTTCATTCTTTGAATATTTTCTGTCGTCTTACCTGTTTGCCTTTTTACATTTTAACTTTGTTCTTACTTTATTGTCTGGTGCCAGGTGGACAGAGGTGTGACTCTAAGTGAGGCTCTCCTTAGGCATGATAAATGGCTTGAGGAGAAGGGGATAAAGAACACCAATTTTGCTGTGGTGACATGGTCAAATTGGGATTGTCGGGTGATGCTGGAATCTGAGTGTCGATTCAAGAAGATTAGGAAGCCTCCTTATTTTAACCGGTAAATATTTATGCAGATAAATAAATATCGTTTATTTGAACTCTTTGCATGTTGATATCATGTGATTCAGTTTCTCTGTTGGTGCTGTTTTCTTAGATGGATCAACTTGAAGGTTCCTTTCCATGAGGTTTTTGGTGGTGTGAGGTGCAATCTTAAGGAGGCAGTTGAGATGGCAGGATTGGTATGGCAGGGCCGTGCTCACTGTGGCCTGGATGATGCCAGAAACACTGCTCGCCTACTTGTGCTTCTAATGCGCAAGGGATTCAAATTCTCCATTACAAACTCTCTAATGTGGCAGACAACTGATCATTCATTGATGTGGAAGCAGTCCCCAGACCAAGTGTCCTTTTCCCCTAATCAACCCCAAAAACCGAAAGACATGCAGATTCCTATTTTCCAGCATCACCCTTATTGTTACTGTGGGGTGAAGAGCAGCAGAGCGACAATCAAGAAGCCAGGGCCAAAGCAAGGGTGCATTTTCTTTGGATGCGGGAACTGGACTGTCACTAGAGGAGCCCTCTGCCATTACTTTGAATGGGTTTCTCCCTGACCGGGAGTACAAGAAGATATCTCTCTCAATCTCTCATGGTCGTATCCTAAGTTTTCTTAACATATTAAAAAAAAAAAAAAAAAAAAAAAAAATGAAGAAGAAGAAGAAGGGACAAAGTAGTGGGTTGTCTCCTAGTAGAAGCTTATGCCTTGCTGCTTGGTGAGGTTTTTTGCTTCATACAGAATACCATATAAATAGTTGGCTCATTTGCTTAATAGGGTGTCTCCGCTAAACACCAAAGTAGTCCTTTAAGAAATGGGAGCTCCAACCTGTAAAGCTGACTTATCGTTGACTGGACAACAATTGGGAATGGTGAGAAATGGGTAGTTAGGATGGTACTTTTACATGCTCAGGCATGCTAAGTTATCTTAAATAATTTGAGAGGTAGGGACACTTATCTTAATGCATTTTCTAATGGGAATCAGTAGATCATCTGCTTGGCCTGGTTTGCTGCATGTCACTTGATTGCTTTTAGATTGCTACTGTTGTCTTGTCTTAAGTTGTCTCGTCTGTTCATTGTTCTATATTGATTTTTTACCCTTTAGTGCTTTCTTTCAACAATGGTAACCTTTTGGATTTTGCATGAAAGTTAACGAAGTGTTGGTTCTGAATTATTGTTATGTTGGAAAAAAATAAAACAAGGAATTCGATTTTTATTGTTGGGCAAAGTACCAACTTAAAAATTTACAAATATAAATTATTTTAAAATTTCCGCTACTACAGTTTTCTTTCATATTTTATAGATAGTGAATAATAATACTCTCTTTCTAAGGACTCGATAAGTTAAAAATACCATTTCTTAAAAAAAACTTGTAGAAGCCTTAAAAAAAAAAAAGAAGATGAAGAAATAGGTGATCTACTTCGTTACATCTGCCTCAAACTTTTTGCTGGTTTTAGTATCTCGTTATAATTTATAAAGTGATGTATCTTTGTTAACTCAAACTTTTTGCTGGAAAAGGTTTCACTCCAAAGCCCTTCAAACTTATTCTATATCTCTTTTATTAAATGTAAAATTTGAAAATATAATTGTTGTATTGCATTTTTATATACTTTTAACACATGTTATATTTCATTCAAATTGAATGTTATTTACTATTCTATGAACAAACTTATTATTTTTATTATTTTTGCATAATTTTTTATCACAAACTTGAACAATGAAATGTTACGTGGGTTAAACTTTGTGAGTAGTGGCAGGCCCCAACAACTCATAGAAAGCCTGAAACAACCGCAATTTAAAGCAATTTTTTTTTTTCTTATCACAAGATATTTGTTCTATCAATCTACATTGTGAATGAAAATTTTGTCTTTTCACTCAGTAATTAGTTTATGCATGTTGAATTGGTATCCTCAACAAAGAATAAATGATCTACTCTCAACTTGACTTTTTTGCCTCAGCAGTGCCTGTTATCTCTTTAACTAAACAATGGATGGGTTCTTGCCTTGGATTAACAGGTAACCAACCCATGACTGAGGAAGCACTATCATTTCAATCTTTTACGACTTATTTGGATTTGGGGGGGGGGGGGGGAGTATAGTAGAATTGGCCAGAAATTAACCTAATTTCCAACCAACTCACTCCCCTCTACTTCCTCTCAATCCAAACAAAGCGCTTAGAGGGTGTGTCAGTGAGTGCGCTATAGACTTAGATTCTAGAATTAGTGCCCTTCCATTCCCCTTTTTGTGTTATGAATGATTTAACAGGAGAGAAACAATGGAGTCCTTCATGAAGTTGAACACCATTTAATATCCTCTTGGTTTTCTTCTTTATATTTTGGACTTGGATGAATTTAAGATTGAAGGTCCTTAGGACTGGGAGTACTTGGATACGCACACCTTGTAAGCTAGCTCATCATTTGAATATTCAAACCTTTTTGTTTATAACCCTTTTTTTGGGGGTGGGGGGGTGGTGGGAAGGGCATGAGAGCAGTGTTCCGTTCTACGAGATGCCTACAGGCCAAGGCAACTGTGCATATTAGTGTGCCATTTGGCTTTTCTCTGAGAGTAAAGGGGCAGCTAAAATAATGTGAATAATGTGAAAGCTTTAGTTGCTGGTACGTGCATACATAGGTTACACCTCCAAGACAATCAGGGAAGAGAAGTAAGAGAGAAGTAAGCCGAAACATGATTTTAGGGTCTGGCTGTTTTCAATGACTGGACAAATTATGTCACCAAATCCCATATGGAAATAGGCAATAACAGGAGAAAGGTCAACAATATACTTACAACCACAATAAGCAGAAAACAAATTTTTATTAAATTAGTCAATTAGAGCCACTACATTTTTCAAGCTCCATACCTAACTTACATAAGCACATGGGGGTGGTGGCAGCCATTCTACAATAACTCGCCGCTCACACAACACCCCATCATAAGCTAAACAAGTATAGATTAAATAAGTGAAGAAATGAGACAAGAACAAGAATTTACAAAAAGGGACGGTCTGCCCATTGAATCAGCAGTCAGGTTGCTCAGATTTCAGTGGTGCACCTGATGAGGAGGCACAACTCCCATTTTGAAGGTAGAGGCTGTTGGCAACCATAGAATCACTAACCAAGCCAACGTCAACATCGTCGAAGTTTAGGGTGCCTCTAAGCTTCCGGGTACTGAAGAAAGAAGTAATTCAGATGAAGACATGGTCAATATAGTACAATAACGGGGAAAAAGCCTCAAACCTTAGAAGTTGAAGCATATAGAAAAGCATACCCATTCAAGCGGTTATTGATGGCAGTCAGGTCTTTTGAAGGGCTCTGATATGCATGAGTACTCTCTCCAACGCAAGCATAATAGCTTTTCGAGCTATGTGATATCAGAGCATCCATCTGCAGACATAATTCAATTTTTATTAAATTTTTTTTTGTCAGCATAAGGAATCAATAACTAGTCCAAGGATGCTTAGCTCCTAATTTAAGAACAGGGTATTTGCAGATTCAAGTTATTTTGATTCAAGTCTGCTTTGAGATCAGTCACCGCATTATTATCACCAACATTTTATATTTTATATTTTTGGGTTTGGTCAAAGTATCAGCATCACAATCAACAGAGGAAGCTATAAATTAATATTGATCCAAAGGAAAAAAGTTATCACTGTTAGCATTCAATGTTGAATGAGAACAAGAAATGCATCACAGCATTTAGGTGGTCAAATAACAATCAAATATGTCATCAAGCACCCATAACAATTCCTTATTATGGATGCTTCATCAGCAACATAACCTTTCTTTTTTATTTTAATAAATACATTTTTTTTTGGAAGAAAAAAATATAGGTGAAGGTCAAATGCTACACTAAAAAATAAAAAAGACATGAAAATCATCATCTGAGATTGTAGAGAGAGAGAGAGAGAGAGAGAGAAAGAGAGGACACTGATCAAATTCTATTGAAGGACCCTCAACATCCACTGGAAACTCTGGTTTGAAGATCTCAAAAACACCAACTTTAGTCCAAGAAGTGGAACCTCAACACCCTCCACAAAAATACCATTTTGAACATACTCCTTCCTATAAAGAATTCATTGTGTAGACCTTAAATTTTTTGTTCCAAGGAAATTGTAAGAAACACAAGTTCTACAGACTTATTTCCATGCCTAGCCTACAAATTTATTTGCCCATCAATGAGATAATAGATGAAGGGAAATTTCTACATAAAAAAACAGTTGATTTGCTTTCTAATCATACCACCGAATTCATACAAATCTACACACCCCCTTAACAGTTAACTATGAAATATATATATATATTTCATATGTCCATTCTCAATTGGTAATTCTCACACCAAAATTAAGTGAAACAAAATCAGCTTTTGGGGGGGGGGGGGGGGGGGTGTCAAGGTTCCAACAAACTGAAAATGTAATGGAATTGCATGGTCAACCCTATGATGAAAATGCACATGAACTCAAATGTCAAATATCTAAAATGACTTCACATAACACACGAAGAATAATACTCATCTCCAAATGCTTGTTGTCTTTTGCTAGAGGGGACTCATCAATATGTGAGGTCGACAAATTTGATCAAGAAGGAAAAGGAGCAATATCCTACTAATAACACCTAAAGAAACATACAAGTACCTTGGATGATCGCAACGGAGAGACGTACACGTTGTGTGTAGCTGATACTTTCTTCGGAGACATATCAGGGAGACTTGGAAAAGGAGATATTTTAGGTGATCCAGGACATTGAGCTAATCAGCCAAGAAAGAAAAAAGAGGCATATCAGGCAATGACAAGCAGGATGGCATTTGCAATAAAATGAGCTTAACAATTACATATAAATTTGTAACAAAAGTATACCATCATTATTATTGTGGACTTCAGGAACTCGGTTAGTTTTTGTAGTTGCTCCAGCAGGGCCAAGCTCAACCAGCAGAGGCTTTACAGCGGGGATAAAAATTTCATTGTAAAATGTAATGATATCAACGTGATCTGGTCCAGTTTTCTGTTTCCAAACAGTTCAGGGGGTTAAACTTATCTAGAAAACTGACAACTAAAGAGTAGAGATTAGACCACATACCCCATTGCGCCGTGCAGATGACCAATCAACAAACACACTGCGAAAAACTTGAGGTTTACATTGTGGTTGCTTCCTATAGTTGTAAATAATTTCCCTAAAGGTCAGATTGAGTTGAGATATCTGCAGGCAAAAACAGGTCAAGGGTAAGATAAAAGGAGAATGATTGAACAGAAATCCAAAAACTCTCATGAGTTCATCATAGCAAACCTTTGCAACTCCATAGAAACAACAAAGGATGATTTGGTCAATGTGATGGTTAAAAAATAGAGATGTCCGCTGACTTAATATTTGTTGAAAAAGACAATACACATTCTCCCTAATCTGCTGAGACTGTTGTAGCCTTTCGACCATACCATTGATTCTGACAGCAGCCAACTTAGTAATCTAGAAGAACAAGTACACAACATTTAACTGTTAATGCATAACCAAAAAGAAAGTAAAGCAGCAGAGGAATTGAATGCTAACTAAGTCCAGAAAGTGAGGCCAGGTAGCAAACTCACCACAAGTACAATTAATGACTGGAACAGATGTTTACCATAATATTTCATTTGTAAATTTATAAAAATAGTGCAAAATTAAATGCAGACACAGAGAAATTAGCATAGGGACAAAAGTATTACAGAACACATTCACTTTTAGATTGTCTCCAAAATCCTCCACCACAGACCAGACAGATGGCTGACAGTTTGATCTACATGTCATCTACAGGAAGACTTATGATCTTTCCACAGAAAAGCTTCAAATGGGATGGGTAAAAAAAATTTTGGCCAGATAAAATATGCCACCAAATGGATAGCTAGCCTCATAAGGTAATAAATATCATTTGTCAAATTCCCCCACCCCCCCCCCCCCCCCCCCCCCCCCCCCCCACAACACACACACACACACACAGAGACAGAGTCCCCAACACAACATGGAGGAAAGGCGGAGAGACAAATTGTCTCCAAAACCTTAGCCACATTCATGATACATCCATCTGGCAGTTCTCTTAGACTCTTGAGTTAGTGTACAAAGCGATAATTTTCATCAGAATTGTACTTAATACCTTGCTAAAGAATATATTGATTTCAGTTTCTGCACACGTCTCCCCTCCACCACCTGGATTTGGCCGTGTTGGACTGCACACATAAATATCCAAATGTAGAATGCTAGTTAGAGAATAGCCACAAATAAAATCATGCAAATAAATTAGATTCACCACTTCCTGCCTCCCGAGAATACATCTCTGTTAATTAGTACCTAGCAAACGCAGACTGCAAAGGAGGTGGTGGTGGCTTTGATTTACTGAAGGCCAGGAGGCGTTCCTTGACTGGTGATGTAAAGGAATTCCGCTCCACTAATACACTTCGATAGTCCGGGCATGATCTCTTTGGGGATCTGATATCCCCATTCTGACCTGAATAATAATTAGCTAATAGCGTAAGACGTTAATAAAATTGATATCACAATTTATTTCAACAAAATAAAGCTATTCCAACTACTTCTGCACATCCCCATGTGTCTCAGCTTGGTAGTAAGGCATAACCATTGTGGTAGATGCCATGAGTTTAACTCTTACTTTTGCAACAACTACTTTTCATACACCACGATGAGTTATCATCCCTTCACAGTACAAGTTTTTTTTATGTTAAGAACTTGTGCATTGCATATTATGTTACTTTGAGAAAAATATTGCAAAACTTGAAAAGGAGCAAAGAAACCATTACCTGGTGAAGTCTCATGCTTCTGCAAAGAAGAGAAGGGAGGAACCCCTCCAGAAATAAATTTAGAATTCATGTTAATGTGCATGCAAATTGCATCCAAAGGTGGCATTGGTTCTGCCAATAGTCCAAGACGGTTTATTTCTGCGGAGAGGTTAGGCCTTGCAACTGTCAAAGAATTATACATGGAGGACCCCTTTTCCCATACCATACTCTCCAAAAGTCGTTCTTCTAATGAATTCAGATGCCGCCTCAATTCTCTCGGGAGGGATTCCTCATGTCTAATGAAACTTTCAATGACCTTGCTAAGATCAAAAGCTGTAATGCCAGTCCTCTCCAACACCGCAGGAAACAACATTGTAACAGTCTTGTGTGTTGCCAGAACTAGTTCAGCAGAACAGGCGAGCATACATCTATGGAACCTCTCGTTAGTCAATAGAGCTGTCAAATTACTTGCATGCAATATTTGGGCCTCTGCTCTACAAATTGCTTCCAATACCCTATAATATAACTTGAGTGCTTCAAATTTTCGTTGTTCTGCCCAGATGCTGTCCATGAGATTTGCAGATTGCAGGTTTGTAGACATACAATGCTCTCCCTGAGCAGTACTTGGAAATGTAGCAAACAAAATTATTTTTGCCCTTGTATCTACTTCCTCAGTTAAATCCCTATCACAAGATGCCAGGAAACGCTTCAGCTCTGCTGAGGGCTTTGGTGGAAGTGGTGAAATGACAGTACGAAGCCACTTTGCAGTTGTCATTGCTGTGCTTACAGGCGTAGCTACCATCCTTGAATTAGAAACCCCCATATTTCCATTTGCATGAGATGCAGGAGAGCGCTGAGGAGAGAGTGGACTTGTAATCGTCTTAGCAGGTGAGGCCATCGAATCAAATTTCCTCTGAACAAAATAATAAATATCAATATTGAACATATTTTCTTCCACACAAATACTCAAATTGATATCATTTGCACACGCATTCTTCATTGAAAACATACCTTCACACCACTTATATTCACAGAACCTCCTGACAAGCTCCCTGAACCAAGTAAGCTGTCCTCATCATTAATGAAAACCCTCTCATCCAGTTCGGCCTTACTACGAATTGCACCATCATAATCCTTTTCTAAAATACCTAAACTGGATGACAAAGATGAGTCCTCCAGGAGATCTTCAAAATATGTCAAACCATCTGCATGGGTATCAAAATTTCAGAAAGCGTCTCCTAAATTATAAAATCAATAGTTATAATCTATATGTGTGTGTGTGTGTGTGTGTGTGTGTGTGTGTGTGTACCTGTGTCGATATTCTCCAAGTTTCCAATTCTACAGTCAGATGCTGGTTGAGGCTTTTTACTCAAGATATCTGCTATTAAATTATTGGCCTTTTCCATTATTTTCCTCAACTCATCTTCTGATGTTTGATATTTGTTGCAAAGTGATGCGAGGATGTCTACACCTTTGCCATCTTTCTTAACTGAACCACACATTAACACAATCAGCAAAGATGAAGAAGGAAAATAAGGGATCAGATAGCCACGAATCATGTCAAAAATAGACATCTCTTCTGAAAAAGAAGAAGAAATCATCTAACAAAATCTGCTAAAAGGGATAAATGAGGAATTACCAAATAGTTGAGAGTCGTCAAATTTGAAATTTCTGAAGCGAACAGGAACATGAATAATTAAGATAGCCTGTTAAAGATTTCAATAAGTAAGAAAACACTCTTATTGGAAATGTTGTTTCTACATTGCCACACAATCTTCTAAAAAGGTAAAAAGTATAGCCAAAAATTATTATCAACATGGTCAAATTGTCAACCATAATGTACAATATACAAAATCTTTAGCTTTAATTGTTTTCTAATCCTCCATCTATGACGTTGGCTTATGTTGCCACACAATCTAACGACAGTGAAACTGTCTCCTCTCCCAAGCTTCAGAATAACAACATTTAAAATAAGACACATAACATTTCATGCCCCTAACCAGAACAACATCCCAAAACTTTACTAAGCAATGGAATTGAGTAAAGCAGAAAAATGACTTACCAATATGGAAACCAAACCATTCATGCAAGTCACCAAGTCCTTAAAACGGCTGAACGCATGTACGCGGAGTGCCAGAAAAAGCAACCATCCAAAACGGTGGTAGTCTGAGACATAGCCAGATGCACTAGCAACAGCGGACTGCTTATCAACATTTGCTTCAGTTGTCAAGAAAAATTCTCGGATTGCACGTTTGTAGGACCTTGAATTATTAATGTGTAAGATAATTATGCCATTTATGCACAAACTTGAAAAATTATTAAGAGAGAAAGTACTGAAAAACACAGTTGCGTATTGCAATATAAGAAAGTTTCATCATATGCACAGTGAAATTCAGTTGCAGAAATAGAATAATACTTTTAACATATAAGATTAAAAAAATATCACTAGACCTGTTGAGTTCCTCCAAAGTAATTAGTGGAGCTCAAAGAAAAGTCAAAAGCTTTACAAAATCCAATCTTTGACACAAAATTGTCTCCATATACCAAGCAAGTACCACCATGTGGCCACCACTGCCCTACACAACCTATTGCCACCATAACCCACCATGGCAAACAATGGCAATCATCAATGCGCACTACCACTTCCACCAAAAGCATTAATTTCAATACGGACACTCAATACTTCAGCACACACATCATGACTTCTAAAATACACAAATAAAACTAAAGAGATTTGCATGATCTCCACTAACATAAGAGCTTCTGGAAGTAGCTGTATTAAATTGCATCCTGGTCTCATCCTTCTTGCATACAATATAAAACAGTAAAACCAACTCAAGCAAAAAGAAAGGGATTAAAACAGAAACACGCGGTGTACTCAATGGAGAAGGCAAAATCTTAAACAAAAAGTCAATTGATGATGCAGCAGATACTAAAGTCATTACTTAAAATAAAAGATGCAAAAGAAAAGATACGCACTGGCTTAGTAGACTCAAGTGCACAAAATTGGCCTGCATCTCTTTTGCCTGATCAGAGAAAAATGAAAACAAAACCATGAATAAAAGCCCAAATAGACAGACACATACTTAAACAATATTTTTTTTAATTATAGGCATAAATTGCTGTCACACCAATACCTCTAGTCTGTTCTCCCAATCTGCACCGTATATATTACTCAAAGTTGGACCAGCCTTAACAACAAACTGAGGTAGCTCCTTGAAGAAGTCCACAATGCTATGAAAAATAAAAATATGAGGATGACCCCGAAACACAAAAAAGCAATCGATCACAAAATAAAGGAAATTTGAATGATCAGAAACATACTTCAGCTTCGCAGCTCTCAATATCTGGCATAACGTATATCCATTATCATCAGACCCTTGCTGCTCACTATCCCCATTCTTCTCAATTAGCCTTTTAATAGAAAACAGAACAAAAGCAAACCAAAACCTTTCTGCTTCATCAAGCTGGTACAGACAAAACACAAATCTGTTAGTAAACATAAAGACCTTTCCTCACCTTATCTTCACAATTACGGGACAATACAAACCAATAATACATACCGTTCCATTGCCAAAAGCTGAAACATTAGTCTGTAAAAGGTGTTTGGTTTCTTTGAACAGCTTCATAGCTTGCGTGCAAGTGTTCTCATCCAACGACATTCCATTCTGTCATCAAAACCCATATTAAATTCACAGAAAGCCCACATTTTTTTTTTAATAACATAAAAATATAGAACCAATCCGCCAAACCCAAATTTAAATATAACATTAATAACAAGGAATGAAGAGTAAAATAAACCTTGCAAGCCTAAATTCACAGAAAACTCACTTTTCGCTTATAAAAACTGAGTAATGCTAGGGAAAGCAAGCAGTAAAAGCTAAAAACAAATAAAGAATTGAACCGCACGAACCTCAATTTAAACGCATACAATGAAACATAACATTGATAACAATGAACTTGAGGAAAAAAAAAAACCTTGCAGAACTCAGAGAATCGAGCTTCAGATGGGTCGACAGTAGCCGCCACGCTATCTGTTTGTGAATTGTTGGCCGATGCTGCTTCCGATTCCATCTTCTCCAATGCAGCTGGACTCATCCAAACCCTAGCAGATTCAATCCATCACAATAATGCACCAATTTCAAATCTTTCACAAATAATTATAAAAGGAAATAGAAAAAGCTAATATCACTTAAAAACTTAAATTTCCAAAGTCAATATTCTGAGTCCACAAAACCCTTAAAAACCAAACCTCATCATCCAAATTCAAATTTTTTTTTTTTTTTACGGAATTTCTAAAATTAAAAGTTAAAGTATGTAAAAAAAAAAAATAAATAATAAAGCAAATTTTAAAAAACAAAGAAAATACTTTCTAATTATTAAAAAAAAAATCGCATTGAAGAAAAATAGTATTAACAAGACTGAGATTTTAACGAACAAAAAATTGAAAAAAAAAAAACTTACGAATTTGGTATAGATCTGGTGGATCTCTCTGACCTAAACTGTAGGTATGAAGAGTGAAGATACGACGGCGTTTTTGTTCAGATCGAAACCAGAAATAGGTTTTTGGGTTTTTGTTTCTCTCTCTCACACACTCTCTTTCTTCAGTTCTCTCTGAACCCTATCTATCTTTTTTTATTTTTTATTTTTTTCCCTCTAAATTTTCTCTCTCTTCTTTTCTTTCTCTCTCATCTATTTTAGGGGCTTTCTCTCTCTTTGTGTTGTTTTTTTTTTGGGGAAACCCTCTCGTGTGGGTTGGTCTCGCGCGGGAAAAAATCCACACATGGATGATGCTTATCAGTTATGATCATCATCATGGCCGACACTCATACATGCATGAGTTGCCCAATGGGGATCTGACACGTCATGGTGGTTTGAAGGTTAGTTTTTTTTTTTTTTTTCTTTGTTTTGGTTTCTTTGTCTCTCTTATTTACCGCCAAAATTTTCTCCGTTATGGAGAGAGAGAGTGTATGATTGAAGTCTACGTTACGGCGAGGATGACGGTGACTAACGGAAGTGTTTTTTGGGCTTGAACTTAGTCTTGGTATGTGAAAAAGGGGGGCCTAGCCCAAACGTGTGTGAGCAATGGGGTTGGTGTTTTTTTTTTTTTTTTTTTTTTGGGGGGGGGGGGGGGGGTGTGGTGCGTGGGGGAGAGAATCTCTTAAGGCTCCAACTACTGTTTTGATAAACGACTAAACTCAAATTTATACTCTCTCCATCCTTATTTTGTATGCAACTTGAAAATGGTATTTTTTTTAAACCAAAAAAAAAAAAACTTTAAAATGATATGATTATTGTCGGGATGTTTTTGCGACAAAGGCCACAATTCTAGAACCGGCTCAAAATTTCCCTTGAGTTTCTTATTTGTAGATAGTCAAGCTTAGAATTCCAAATGTACAATGAACAAAGGCTAATGATGATTTAATAAGAGATAAATTAGAATTACAATAACAAAAATGCTAAAATACACTTAGAACTTTAGATCTGAAACTTCAACCCACAAACAACTAGAAGAAGAAATTGAGTGAGTTTGTGAGGGGAAAGGGAAAGTTCCTCTATACTAGTATTTCCACCCCCCAAGCATTAGAATAGTGAGAATCTTTGCTAGTTTAATGAGCTCTTGCTCTAAAGTTTTAGCTCTAAAGATAAAACGTGGCTAATTCATTTTGACCTGATGAAGGGGGGTTTATACTAAGTATTGGGTGTGTTTAATGACTGGTTTTTAGCTAATTGCTGAGGCTTTGCACCACCAAGATGTTAAATAAGGGTGCCAGCCAAGCTTTAGGGGCTAAAATAGGTTGGTTAGAATGTTCAGCCACACAGTGCAAGAGCTAGAAACCTATAATTGGGTGAAAATTTCAGGTATCAGACCCTTTCCATGAGCCTTTGGGGATGCAAATGTCCCCAGCCCACTTTACAACACGCATGACCTGGCCTCATGCAAAAGGCCTAAAGAAAAGTCTACCCATGCCCTCTAGACCACACTCTCTCAACTTCCCCTTATGTCACATGGATCTAGGCCATGCTTAAAAGAATGAAATAAATTATAATACATGAATTAGGCCCCCCACAAAGTCGGACTCGGCCAAATTGGACTTATAGAAAATGTGTCGTGAAAACGACCATCAACAATCACTATTTATAACATCAAAAATTTGATAGCATTGGATTTATTCTGTTATATATGTATTTAAGCATTACAATTATGTAGTATGAAGCTATAGAAATAAGAGATGAATTAAAGTAACAAGAGTCTCATGGCTCAATGAGATAGCACGTCTTACAAATGGTAAAGCTCATGCCCACACAATTTACTTTCTTAAAGCTGCTAGGAGCATAGTATGCACTATGCAGTGATTGCACAAAAGTAGTCCTCAATAGAAAAAGCTTTTTTATTTTTTTGCTAAGTCAACTTGAAAGGCATCAATGGCAAAGCTTTTTTTATTTTTATTTTTTTATTTTTTACAAGATAGAAATTTTATTCTAAAATAATCTAATCTAAGTGTATATGTGTGTGAAGCTCCCTCCTACAGACTTGAGTCTCGACCCATATCCCTCACACCCCATAAGCACTTATACTTGTGGAGTGACCATCATATTAAGGGAGTGCTGTGGTGGCATCAATAGCAAAGCTACTATTTGATAATCAATGCATGTTATTTCATCAGTCTGAATAACCAACCTTTGTTCATTAATTGGATAACTGGGGCAACATATCCTTGGCTAAATATGTTATCAAGAACTACTAAAAAACCTTTGATGATCTATGTGCAATTGAAGTGAACCTCATTCAACAATATTAGTATATGATCGTCTATAATGGTGTTGGCACCTTAAATGTGCATTACGATTGGTATTTTTGAAAACTTTACAAAGATTGATTGTATAGTGAACATGAACACCACCCCAAGATTCATTATTTGCCTTTAATGGTCCTTCCAATAGTTAACTTGAAGGATGTTTTGGATTGATTTCACTTATCGTCCAGGCTCCAATTTTTTCCATCTAAGAGTGAAATTTACTACATGAAGAAGTAGTATGGTAGCATTTTGTGATATAAGCAATGCTATGCTCCCATTAGAAATTCAGGAGCGTCTACTATCATCAAAAGATGCCTTGTAGCATGCAAACCTCTGGTTGAGAAATATAATTTATTGAACTGTCTTGAATATTAGTATCTTTTGACTGTCCATATTGTATTGTGGCGCAAAAAAAGGGGCTAATAATGGAGTGAGATATCTCAAGACAAAAAAGTTGATCAAACCAAGTTGAAAATTGGAATTTTGAACTTCTTTATACCACACTATTTTAAAGGTATCAGATTTGCCTCCCAAAGACAAACACATGCAATGTGCGTAATTCAGTTTATACATATAAGCGACATTGCTTATTTTAATTATATTAATTCGTAAGCAATAAAACCTGTTGGCAAGATGCTTCACTAGATGGAACAAGTTTTGGGCAAAAGCTCATCGAATTTGAAAAACAAACACCTAAAAGAATAAATAATAGATTGATTTGCTAAAATCTCTTGAGTAGGGCTATCCATGGGTCGAGCGGATTAGGTTTGAGATGAACCTACCACTAAACCCGCTCAAGTAGGGTGGAAGAAGTGAAGACTCGTGACTGATCGGAAACCACTACAGGTTGAGTCGGATTGGGGTCTAGTGGAAGATCAGTTAGTTCAGTCGAAACCAATGAAGAAGTAGTGGTGGGTGGAGAGTGGTAGATCTTCGCCGAATCTTAGCGGAGGAGAGAAAGATTCAACGGGATTTAAGCGGATCTGAGCCAAACCTTGTCGGATCTATAGGCCAAACGTCACCGAATCTAAGACCAGCATAGTCGAATTTGAGCAAATCTATGAAAAACATCGTCGAATCCGAGCGAATCTAAGTCAAACAAATAATGGTTAAATTTCCCTTTGTCTGCTTCAATGGGAATTGTGTGACCATATAATGGTTGATATCCCTAACAATATTAAAAAAGGAGATAGAGAAACATGTTATTGTCTTTGGATACCAACATTTATGGTTATGCATGAAAGCAACTTCATCTTACAATATAAGGAGACATAGTAACTAATTAAAAAAAAAAAGTGTAAATTGCAAATCTTAGGGGCCGTTTGGTTCATCAATTCTCATCACTTAATTCTCAGTTTCCATAACTCAATTCTAAAAAATGGTGGGACCCATCTCAATTCTAAAAAAAAAGTTTGTTTGGCAAACCATAACTCAGTTTTTAATTTTTTGTTTCCATCACTCAATTCTCTGATTTTTGAGTTATGAGTTATGGAAACTGAAAACACCTTTTGGCTGTTTTCAGTTTTCATAACTCATAACTCAATGACATTTTTGTAATTAAACACATATGAGAGACCCACTCAACCGCAACTTTTGACCAACTGACTTTTTTTTTTCTTCTTCTTTCTCATTGGTTCGGTCTTCTTCATTGGGTTTTTTTTTTTTTCCTTTCTTCTTCACTGGGTTTTTTTTTTTTTTTTTTTTTTTTTTTTTTCACTGGGTTCGGGTTGCTGGGTACTTGGAAAAAAAAAAAAAAAAGCTGCACCGTGACAGGTGTGGGGCCTCCAAATAGTGTGAAAAATAGTAAGTGATAGAAACTGAGTGATGGTACCAAACAACCTTGGTATTTAGAGTGATGAGTGGTGAGTGATGAGTAATGAGTGATAGAAATTGAGTGATCAAAAAAAGTGAACCAAACAGGCCCTTAGATACTAAAAATATAAAGGACTTAATTTTTTAACTACAAAAAAACATGCAAGCTCACCTCTCATTGAAAAGGAGTTATGAGACAGGTTGCATGATTAATGGAACCATCATCTATAGAGGAAACAATAACTCAATATCATATTCGAAATTTTTACTAATTAATGCAAGAATTCAGGTGAAAAAAAAAAATACAAGATACCTCAGTAGAGTGGAAGTTCACCAAGTACATAATTTCTAACTCTTCAAGCCTAGTCCCTTGCTGGAAATTGCTTCATTTTTTAATTTTAGTTTACAAAGCTAAGAATAATAGTATTCTATCCCTAATTTTTCTTTTCTATATTTTATTTCACTTCTAACCTGAAAACTTCCTAGACCAGAAAATGGATCCAATGCATGCGTATAAAAGTTTCCAGTTCAGGTTAGTGTTTGCTGATTACAGTACTTACTAAAGTTTTGTTGTGGCAAAAACCATCTCAATGGAGCAATCACTAATTTTCTTGGGACTTCAAATTGTCAACCTAAAACAAGTAATAAAATTTGTAAGCGTTTTCACAAATTATGCCAAATATTCATGTTTTTAAATAAGATGAACAGGGTTTAGACACATACTTATGCACAGCCTTTACCCTTCATATAGAACACGTTTCAAGCAAACCAAACAGTTTGTTACAAAATTATCATAAAAAAAAATGAACTAAAGAAAGTGAGAGATGTATGTCTCAATCTATTGCATGATGATGCTTAATTTTTATAGCACCTCTAAAAATATTATTCTAAAATTTTGTCTGAAACTTCGACAATTATGATTCTAATACACACATTGTTGAAAGCTTATGTATAACAAGGGGCACACCTGCATTATATGCTAGTTCTTGTAGTATAGTTGGAGGCTCGATTATTATTCATACACCCTAATCGAAGTGTTACGAAGCATCTGCCAAAGTAAAAAAATATTAGCACAACAGCAACCAAAGTATTTATTATGTGTATACCAGAGAAACAACTTTTCTTTTGGCAGGACAACAATAAGAGGAAAAGCAGAATAAAATGACAAGAATATCTTACCTTTGAAATATATGGAGATGAGGCAGATGCTACAACAGTAGAAGGTGCATCAAGATCCAAAAGATTCAAGATTCAACTACTGGGAAAACAAAAATTCCAAAAGTCCTGTGGTTTGAGCATTGCGCCATTACCAACCTGACTTTCAAAAAGAGGGGGAAAAGGGTAAGAAAATTGATAGATTTGAAAGCTGTTGTCTGAAAATTATAACACATTCCAAATGTGATTAGATTTTTTTTTAATCAAGAGACCAGAAATGTATTTAGGATGGAAATTTCATTTTAAATCTACCTAAGGATTTGTGCATGTCTAGACACACTAGACTCGATATCATTTATGCCTTTGAATTAAACAAATTCTCCAAGCTACATTTGAGAAATTGAAGATATTATTCAGCCTAATTATCTCATTGCAATAACTACATAAGACATTAGTTATTTACTAGTTACTCAAATAACATTGTGCAATAAGAACATGTTAAAAGCTTATATATAAAGAAAATTTTTGATAAGTTCCTTCAAACAGCAATACAACACTAAAAAATGTGGAACAACTGCAAATTTTTGTAAGAAAAAACTGCGTTATTTAGTATAGTAAAGGTATACACAAGAGAAAGTGCTAAAGGGTAGCACCTAGTCAAGGCGCCCCCTCCTAGGACCGTATCTAGTTGAGACCATTGTTAGGTAATGGTCCTTAGATATGCTCAAAAACTCAAAATATTCAAAATTAGGCAATTAAATCATTAATTTATTAAATTTGTGGCCTTACCACCGATAGAAAAGGACACATAAGTGTGGGGGATATTGTATTTATTTTACTATCTAAATGAATCCTTGGAAGATATATACAGTATTTAGTATATTGTCTACATGATTCACTGACTTCTGGTACAGAAATAATCAGAATGTAAGAGTAATTAAAAGACTACACTTTTTTTACCATTGCTTTGCTTTGCGACGAATTATTCCAGTTTGGGATGTTTATTTGAACTGCTTCTTTTGCTGTCATGCTCTACCATCTTTACACTTTTTACTCTCTTTGGCCTGAAAGGTTCCATGACTTCCATCTGTTCCATTCATCTATGGCCAAAAGAACATGCAGAATGTTGCCCCATGTTTGAACAGAGACTGCAGTCACGACAAGAAGAAAATCCTATGGCTTATCAACCTTTTGGAAAATGAAAAGCTCCTACATTTGGAAGCTTCTTTGAGCAGTAACAGCCTACCATATAATAATGGGTAAAAGAACATTAAAAAAAAAAAAAAAGATGGTTATTTTAAATTTTGGAAAAATTCAAATTTAGTTTGTAATCTTTAAACTAGTATTAGATAAGAGCCATTGCACCTAAAAGTAATATCTCACACAGTCCAGCACAAAAGTATGAATTTTCTATAGATTAACAGTTCAAATGAGAATATTAAAATTAATATTAGTAGATATATAGAACCCCCCCCCCCCCCCCAAGAGAGAGAGAGAGAACCAACAAAATGCCTACAAAATAAGCTAATTCCTGCCATGGTAGTTGCTAGATTAAGTCCTCTTGACATGTTTTAAAAACCACTCTATTTCTGCAATTATTAAGAAGCAACCATATAGACATCATATTATCAATATGGTCTTATTTACAAAGATATAAATCATTAGGATTTAAAAAAAAAAAAAAATCAAGGGAAGGATTATCTTATCCTAATTTTTCTTGTTCAAATAACTTTTTGGAGAAATCAGGTGTCTTATTAATATTTTATAGACAGGAAAAAGGAAAATAGATGAAAAGAAAGAGAGTTTTAAATTGGTTCAATTTAGCATAAGAAAGAAGTTGAATGGTTTTTAGAAGTTGTCTAGAATATCAAAACCCTCAAAACCAGTAGCTAAATTTTAATTTGGGATTAAAAGATAGATAGATAGATATAGAGATGCTTACCTGGAGAATTTGTTTCTTCTTGCTGGTTCTCATATTCCACGATCATGCATGGGACATGAGAAATGATGGGCCAATCTTCACCTGTAGGCCTCAAGCATCTTCGCCATAAGATTGGACAATTCTCAATTGTTAACTGTTTTAAAGAGGTGATATTGCAGATCCCTTGAGGAAGTGACGTAACATTGAGACAACCCTGAATTGAAAACTGTTGTAGTGATGTGAGGTTGGCTATCCAAGGGAGAGAACCCAGTTCTTCACAATTGTATATTTTGAGCTTCTGGAGAGAAACAAGGTTCCGCAGCCACTCCTCTGGATAAGATTCTAAATCTCTGACTAAACATAACTCCATAGACTGTAATTAGGAGAGAGGAAAGTAGCATGAGGAGGGTGATGTGGTTGCTTCCATTTTCATTTTCATTGTCTGTTGCAATACCTTCAAGCTAACTCCATCCATTTTTAGATCTTCTTTGAGATATGGAAACGAGGGCATGCAGGTAAGGTTAGAGCATCCTACAATCTTTGACTAAGAAAGACAAGGAGGAAATGATGGAAGTAAGAGATGGTCTAGTTCATTATCATCATCATCATCTGAATTCCTCCACCACCCCTTCAAATTTGGGCAATTCCATAATTCAAGATAAGAGAAGGATGGGAAGAATGGTGTTTTGGAATAAGAGGAACCACTCAACACGTTACTAATACTGTCTTCATCTGATGTGTATTCAAGTGCTGCCATCAATTGAAGACATATAGACTTGAGAAAAGGGAGTTGATTTAATGGTGGGAGGTGCAGCAATCTTTTATTATTAAATACTACCAATTTGACAAGATTAGGGAGCGAAGAGACCCAACTTGGAATTCTCACACCCATATATAAAGACAACCACAAGACTTTAAGATTTGGATGTGGCTAGAGCACTTCCAGTGACATTTCATTATAAAATTTGGTTTCTCCATCATCCAACACTTGATCCCACCATAAATGCAACTCTTGAAGATGTTGTTTCTCCTTCATGTTTGTGGCTTTACATTCCACCATGTCATTCTTTTCATGTCCCAAATTTCTGATCATAAGGCTTCCTCCTAGATTGCTTAGCTCCTTCAATTCACTTAGTCCACCACCAGTCCTACCTTGTTTTTTCTTATACCAACTACAAGAGCTACCCTTCAAATGTTCTTCCCTCACCACAAACATCGTTAGTATCTCAAGAGAATTAAGACGTCCAAGTCCAAGGGGCATATGAGTCAAATTCGAGCAAGAAGCAATGATAAGTTGCCTAAGATTGACCAACTTTATAATATCTCGGGGTAATTCTATAAGTGAGTAACAACTATTGAGTTTTAGTGTCTGCAAATTCAGTAGCTTGGTAATGGTATTAGGGAGAAAATTTATTTTATTTTTAGAAAGATCAAGATATCGTAAATGTTTCAATTCTCCAATTGAATATGGCACTACACGTAGACTTAAATTGCTCAAATCAAATGCACACAAATACCTAAATTTTGAAACAAGTGCATTACAAGTAAAGAAACCCAAATTTTCCCCTACGCTAGATGTAAGAATTGTTCATATCTTCCTTTTACTAGGCTTGGGAGTTGATACATGGCAAACTTTTTCAATAAAATTTTTCCCACTTGAATTTAATATGGCACATTCCATTTGAAACATAAGACTTGCAAGATCATGCATGAGATCATGCATTTTACATGATTTTATGTTGCCCAAATCATCATTCTCAACATCTTGAAAAAATGACCTCCAAAGTAATTCCATAAAGTATTTTCTACCAATATTCACAAAATGCTGCCTTGGACCTTCTAGCACAATAAAACCTTGTGCTATCCAAAGATCAATAAGTGTATTTACATAAATTCTATGATCTTTTGGAAACAATCTACAATAATCAAAACATTGCTTCAAGTGTGATGGAAGGTGATCATGATTCAACTTAAGAGTTAATGAAATGTTATTTTCTTGTTGAGCTATTTTTGAGAGTTCATTATCTAAAAAAGATTGCCACTCAATTTCAGTGCTTATGCCATACAATGAGCTTCCTATTGTTCTTATAGCGAGAGGCACTCCAATGCACTTTCCCACAATCTGTTTTTCTTAGGGCTACTAAGGTTTGGTTTTTGGCTCTTTACCTTCTTTATATGCCATTTTTACAAACAATGACCAAGCCTTTTCAGGAGCTAAGCCTTTAAGTTCATGAGGTGAAGTCGTGCCCATTATCTCAGCTACCTTTATCGAGCGAGTAGTTACCACTATCCTACTCCCCCTTGCACCACCCATTAATAAATCTTTTAAAAGAATCCATTCATTTTTGTCCTCATTCCACACATCATCTAAGACAATGAAATATTTTTTTCCATTAAGTTTTCCTTGAAGGTGTTTTTGTAAAATATCAAGGTTTTCAATTTCTTCACACCTCTTGCCTCCAAAACACTCTAAGATTTGTTGCACAATCTGTTTTACAACAAAGTTATCAGAACACAAGTCCACACAACTTTAGCTCAAAATTATTTTTGACATTTTCATCATTATATATGAGTTGAGCTAGTGTAGTTTTCCCTAAACCTCAGCTCCCAACTATTGGAATAACTGACACATTCTCTACAGTGTTGGTATCCAAAAGAAGTTTTATAATTTCTTTCTTATCATCCTCTCTCTCAACCACATTTTCTTCCAATACAAAAGAATAAGTTTCCCTCCCCCTATTCATCTGCATCAAGTAAGACATCTCTAAGCTTGTTGAGCCAGTCTTTGACCTCGTTGTTATGAGAAACCTGCTTTTCTGCATCTAGAAGCACGGCTTGGATTGTGGAAACTGTGTTCTTTATATTTTCAAGCTCGGTTTCGACATCACCATACACCAAGTTGATCTGTTGGAGAGTTAAGGGACCCAGCATTTCAAGGACTTTCCCAGCAAGGTTGAAAAGAACTCCTTCCGCCATTTTTTTCTTTCTTTCAGGAATACTATGTGGTTTTGTGGGATGATGAAAGTGATAAGAGGCAGGTTGCTGTTGTTGTGTACACCTGGAACAGCCACATCAAATTTTATAGTAAGCCTTGAGAAAAATCTTGCTCACCACTTTCCTGGAAATTGTTAATTGTGGTAATAAAAAATGAGTGTCAACTCTTTTGATACTAAAAACCCGGATTGCACTCTGTAGACATAAAATTTTGTTAGAGAGTCAACTCTTTTGATACTAACATGCATTCAAAAATAAAAAATATTCACATGCCTATACAGGGAAGGTGGAAACGGGACTAGTTGCCATGCCCACAAGTCAGATAACAATGGCTGCCCCTGTCTACTAAGCAATATATGAATTTTTAAAATTACGCATGGCATATAAGAAACAATAAAAAAAAAAGAGTAATTAGTTCTCCTCCCTTGAAGTATGGGAGAATGATATTCCACCCCAAATGTTCCCTTTCCGTTAATATTAATAATGAAATATTCCAATTTTTAAAAGATTCTCAATACTAAAGTTCAACCATAATTAGTAAAAATAGCTTATTATAAACTCAATTCTATTTGACGTATAAAAAGGTCAACTCTTTATATTTTTATTTATAAAAGCATGTCAACTTAAATTGAAGACTGAGCTACATATTCAACTAATATTATTCTAGTTTGAATTGCCAAGTGCTTTTTATCTCAATATGCTAAGATTTAGTTGCTTATTAACCTTACCTTACTTAGTAAAACGTTGCTCATTTATCATTTCATTATATATATATATATATATATATATATATTTTCTTTGCAAATATATCTTAAATCCCCCTCCTTTCCCGAAACACATTTGTGAATTACAATTTTAAAAGAAAAAGAAAAGGGTGATGTGTCTTATTTTTTAGTCGCACATTACCAAAGGGCATATTAGTTTTAGAAATTGTAACTCTAAGAGGAAGGGTAATTTTAAAAATCTACTTTTTATCAAAAGGCATGTTAGTACACAATATTTTTAACGTTAATATAACATAGTTTAGTCAAGGGAGGAAAATGTTTTTTTTCGTAAAAGTTTGGTGGGATGTCACTTCATCAAATCTCAAGGGATGAGAATGTAGTTACCCAAAATAAAAGGAAAAAGATGCTCGTCCATTGTCTCCTCTTTTTGAGAGATTATTATAATTGCCCATAATTTTGTAACTCTAATCCTTTTCTCCTTAGACTCTCAAGTTCTTTGTGCATGAAGGGATACCAATTAAATTACAAGGCTCTTAACAGACACTATAGTTCTTGGTTTATTGTAATTGGACATTGCATGAACATAAGTTGTTTCCAATTTCCACTTTGTTGACATAATATTTTTTTAAGAGAGTCAACTCTGTTGATAGTTGATACTCACATGCTTTCAAAAATGAAATAAAACAAAATAAAAGATATTCACATGCATATGCAGGGATTGTGGAAATCGGGATTAGTTGCTCCATGAATCAACATTACATTTTCTTTAGTTTATACAAGATAATCGGGTCTAGTTGCTAACAATGCGCTGCCCTGTTCTCTAAAAAATGTTTGTTTAAAATCACGCATGCCATTTTCTTCTTCTTCTTCTTGGTTTTTTTTTTTTTTGGGGATAACCATGCCATTTTCTTCTTAATAAGTAATTAAAGAGCTGAAAGAAACATTAAAAAAAATAAAAGGAAAAAGAAACATCAAGCTTGTCCATTCTCTCCATTTTTTTATGGCCTGCTCAGCAAGTTATCATCCTGCACTGAGTCAGAAACAAAAAGCCCGTAGAAAAATATAAGTTTTTAGAGTAAAATATTTTATTACTAAATTATTAAAGTTATGTTACTAGTCTTTAATAATTCCGGGGTTATAAATTGTTGGAAAATATGGCTAACTAAACAAGTTTTGTTTCAACAATACAAACCCTAAAAAATTGGCAATGACAAAAATAAATAGATAGAGTTAAAAAGATCTCACAAATCATAGAATCACGCAAAATGCGTTGTCTTTAAATGTTGATTCGTGCCACCTGGAGTAGAACTTGGTGTGAATGGCTCTCTTGGCCGAACAACCCCCCAAGATTAGACTATAGTAATTTCTTCAAGTTGATCACACACTCAAGCAAGAAGAACTAGGAAAAAAACTATTAAAGTTTTGTCTCTGGTTTTTAATAATTCAGAGGTTTTAAATAATTTAATGAAAAAACATCATGTTATAATTTTCAAGAAGGTGATTTGCACCTATATTCTGAGAATGACTACTAATTATATATTTGACATGTTGGTGAATTGGAAATGGGTTTGCCGGTTGTATTTTATGGATCTATTAAGTTAGTGATACATAAAATTTTAAACTAAATTACAAATTATATCCTCTAAGATTGATTTGTGTTTATAAGTTTCATCCTTTCCCCAAATTGTTCGTCACCATCATCATTTTCTCATTAGAAAATTGTAAATATATCTATAAAATAAGCTAAAACAAAAAACATTTACTACCCTTTTCAACTTACATATACACACACACAAAGAACACATTTGTTTGATGGAATTAGTAGGAATGTGTATGGCTTCAGGGTTGGGCATTTTTCAACACAAACCAACCTCATTGGCTTGATTTTTTTTACCTGACCCAACCCATAATAGCTCTAAAACCAACCTAACCCATAAGGGTCATCTTAGGTTGGGTTAAGTCATTAGTTTGGGATAATTTTGTCATGCCCAATAAATAATTAGGTTTCATTTAACTATATAAGCTCATTAATAAATAAATTATTACAATTTACACAATTGAACCTAATATTTCGATTTTGTCAAAATTATATATTAAAATACTATCAAGAGTTTTATAGTTTAGTCACATTATCTGGTTTCCTTTATAAGCATAGCCCCTTTCCCAATTTTTGAAACAAGTAAATTATGATAATTTGGTAAATACTTAACAAAATGATCAAATTGTAATATTTTTAAAACTATATTATATGCATATATGATATATGCACCTAAATTTTAGAGTTTAATTTGAAAATAATATTATTGTTTGAAATGTATTATGCTATTATGTAATTATCCTTATATTTTATTATTTATATACAAATATTCATGAAGATTAATAAAATCTTTTTATCTCTTTTGAAAGGTAATAATAATATATTTTTTTTCCATTTTCCAATTAAAACTGTTGCTTTTTAAATCTTTTTTCAACATTTTCCCCTTTAATTTTATAGGTTTTGAACCTTTAAACATATTGATAGAATTTATTTCTAGAGAATTCCCTTACCACTTAAAAAATAACACAAAATATTGACTCATATAGAAAACACCCAATGTGATGCCCCAATTTGATAGGTTGTGTGATGAGTTTTACATCGGGCATATATTGGGTTGAATTAGACTTTATTAACAACTACATGGAACCTCAATTATGACTAATCCTTTTGAGATATAACGCAGATGTGGCTAGCGCTTTTCCTTGGATTGTTATAGATCGTATCAAAACCAAGCCCTAGTCGGAAGTGTGGGCCCCACACACGAGAACACGTGTGTCCGGAAGGGGATGACCAATCCACATCATTATGTGATATTCTTTGTACTAGTTCAAAACTAGACCAAATAGAAAATTTGCTATATATATATACACACACACACTTAATGTTTAATACAAAATTGCTCTATGTATACTTAATGTTGTATAATTTCCTTTTGATGGCCATCCAATGGTGAACTTCACAGCCATATTATGGCTTTTATCCCTGACAAAGAATAAGAAATGGGTTAGAGAAACATGTTATCTTCAAATATCTACGTATATGGTCATGAATGGAAACAATGGATTTTGTCATAATAATTATAATGAAATAAAAAGAGAGTCCAAAGAGAACTGTTCATTTTAACACAGAGAGACATGTTGTGTGCTTAATGGAACCGTCATCAGCTATAGAGGAAAAAATAGTTTAAATATCATATTATGTACTAATCAATATCCACTAAATGGTTTCGTTTTACTCAAATAATGGTTGTCCAAAATTAAAGCAATTGGTCTGCAAAAGAACAGAGGCTCTAAGTATCTTCCCTACAATGCAATAGTCTAACAACAAGGAAAACAATTGAAGAACAAGAATCTATTTCGTCTTATGTCCATCAGAAATAGATTCATGAGAGGCATATTGTATTTAATTCGCTGTCTAAATGATCTATAGGAAGATTGTTGATATTGGTTCCTACATAATCTTTTGGCAATTAGCACAAAAATGATAAGGTAAGGATAATTAAATGGCCAGAATTTTCTTTTACCTCTGCATCACTTTGCAGCAAATTACTCAACTTTTGGGACATTTAATCAAACTGCTTCTCTTTGGCCTAAAAACTTTATACACTTCATCCATCCATCAGACAATCCTCCATACTGTGTCTGTGCTGGCCCCCTTTGCATTGTTGCCCAATTTTAGTAGAGACAGCACATCCAAATGTTAAGAACCAGCCACATAAAAAATGAAGCATCAGAGACTGCATACAATGGAAGTTATGAAGCATCCACCATAAAATGGAACATTTCAGCACAAGAACAAATTTTTTGTTATTGTGTTTGCCAAAGAAAGAAAAAGGAACTTTTCTTTTTGGCCAGAAAACAATATATATGAAGCTAAGCACAATAAAATCATGAGAATATTTTACCTTTGATGTATTTGGAGATGAGGTAGAGGCTGCAGAAGTAGAAGGTGCAAGTAGGTCCAAAAGATTCAACCATTGGAAAATAAAAAGTTCCTACAGTCATGTTTAAGCATTAGCAACCTGACTCATAAAAATTCAGTCCAATCTATGCATGTATGAACAAATTGAACTCATTCAATCATTCTCTCTTTCTTATTTGACTATAAAAGCAAGTCTTCACACCATGTAGATTCATAAAATAATAAAAAATGTATTTAACAGAAATACGTTTGAAACTTTTATAAATGAATTAATTTAAATATCCTTTTTCTTCTAGTATTTTGAAGAAATCATGTATCTAATTAAAGTTTTGATGGATAAAAAAGCAAAGAAATTTCAAAATTATATATATATATAAATATATATATATTTTCAATGATTTACCACTGAGTTCTTGACCCATGATTGTAGTTTTGAATAGGGTTCAAATTTTGGGGTTAAAAGATAGATCCATACCTTAAGAAGTTTTGTGTTGCTTTATTATCCACATACACATATGGGACATGAGCAATGTTGGGCCAATCTTCTCCTGTTTGCCTCTGGCATCTTTGTTGTAAGAGGGGACACTCAGTAATTATTATTTCTTGTAAGAGAGTGAGATTGTGAATCCCTTGAGGCAGTGATGTTAATTCCGGACATTTGTCAATTTCAAGTTTTGTTAGCGATGTGAGGTTGCCTATCCACACTGGTAAAGCCATCAAATTAGGACAATTAATAATTTTGAGATATTTAAGAGTGGTAACATATTGAAGCCCATCTGGCAGAGACACCAATTTTGGAATTCTCTCTAAATGAAGAAAACGGAGGCTCCTAAGGCCTTGCCATTGCATGCCATCATCTTCATCATTTAGTAGCGCAAGCTCATTGCAGTACATGATTTCCATCTCTTGAAGTGAGGTGAGATGTTGAATACCTTTACAAGGGAGAGACCCGAGTCCATTACAGTTGTAAATGAAGAGTTTTCGAAGAGAAACGAGGGTTTGTAAACACTTCTCTAGAAGAGATTCTAAATCGTTAACCTCTTCTAATGTTGCGGAGGTTGATGTCGTTGCTGTTGTTGATGGACTCTGTGTTGCTCCCATATTCATTGTCTGCTGAAATGCCTTCAAGCTAGTTGTATCTAATACTAGCCCTTCTTTGAGATATGGAAACAGGGGCATGGAACACATGTGAGGGCATTCTGTAATCTTTAAAAAAGAAAGACGAGGAAATGATGGTAGTAAAAGATGGTCTGGCTCACTACCATCAACTTTCCTCCACCAACCCTTCAAATTTGGGCATTCATACATTATGAGAGAAGATAAGGATGGGAAGAATGTTGTTTTTGAGGAACCAAGTGCTTTACTAATAGTATCTTTTGATATGTATTCAAGTGCTTCCATATACTTAAGGATGACAGACTTTAGAAAAGGTAGTTGATTTAATGGTGGGAGGTGTTGCAAGTTTCTGTTTCTATAGAATTCCAAATTGACAATATTAGTGAGCGAAGAAACCCAACTTGGAATTATCACACCCATATAAAACCACAACTTCAAAGCTTTAAGATTTGGATGTGGTTGGAGCTTTTCTAGTAACATTTCATCATAACTTACATTATTTTCAGCCCACCTCGAGTCCCACCATAATTTCAATTGTTGAAGTTGTTGTTTCTCCTTCAGTTTTGCAGCTTTACATTCCAGCTCCAGCATGTCATCTTTTCCATGTCCCAAATTGTTAATACTTAGGCTTCCTCCCAAATTGCTTAACTCCTTCAATTCACTCAATCCACCACTACACTTAGCCTTGCTTACAACAAAAAGTGGTAGTATCTCAAGAGAAGTACAATGTTCAAGTCCAAGGGGCATATGAGTCAATCTTTGACATTCAAAAATATCTAGATGTCTGAGATTGACAAAATTTTTAATTTCCCTCGGTAATTCTCTAAGCGACTTACAATACTTGAGTTTTAGTGTTTGCAAATTCAACAGTTTGGTAATGGAATTAGGGAGAAATTCAATATCTTCATTTTCAGAAAGATCAAGATATCGTAAATGCTTTAATTCTCCAATTGAATTTGGCACCACACATAGCTTTAATTTACTCAAATCTAATGTGCGTAAAAAATTGAGATTTGAAATGAGTGCATCACAAGTTAATTTACCCAGCTCTTGCCCTACACCAGCTCCAAGAATTGTTCGTATTTTCATTCCTTTAACCACGGGGATTGGGAATTGCCTCAATGAATACCTAAGATCAAATGATACATGGCGAAGTTTTTCATCAATATTTTCCTCACTTAAAGTTAACATGGTACTTTCTGCCCCAGCCACAAGATTTGCTAGATCATGCATGAGATCGTGCATTTTGCAAAATACTATATTGCCCAATTCATCTTTTATTACATCCTGAAAAAAAGACCTCCAAAGTAATACCATAAAATACTCTTTGCCAACATCCTCAATACGTTGCTTTGAATTTGATAACTTAATTAAACCTTGCGCTGCCCAAAGATGAATAAGTGTTTTTACATCAATTTTGGAATCTTTTGGAAACAATTTACAATAAGCAAAGCATTCCTTTAAGTGTGATGGTAGATGATCATAACTCAACTTAAGTGTTAATGAAATATTATATTCTTCTTGTTGTGTTATTTTTGAGAGTTCATAGTTTTTGAAGGATCTCCATTCATTTTCTAAAGGTTTGGAACGTAGAAAGCTTGCTATCGTCCTTACGATGAGAGGTATCCCACCACACTTTTCCACAATCTCTTTTCCTATGCTTATAAAGGCTTGGTGTTCTAGCAATTGGCCTTGTTCAAATGCCATTTTTACAAACAAGCTCCAACTCTTTTCTATAGGTAGGCCTTTTAGAGCATACCATGAAATTGACCCTATTATCCATGCTACCCTTTTTGAGCGTGTGGTCACAATTATCCTACTTCCCCTTGCACCAACCATTAGCAAATTTCTCAAGAGAAGCCATTTCTTTTTATCCTCAATCCATAAATTGTCCAAGACAAGCAAGTATTTTTTTCCATTAAATCCTTCTCGAAACTGTTTTTCCAAGATCTCAAGGCTTCCTTCATGCTTCCTCTTTGTCAACTGTTCTAAACTTTCTTTAACAATTCGTTTTACATCAAAGATATCAGAGATACTGATCCAAAGCTTTAGCTCAAAATTTTTGTCCACATTTTCATCATTATATACTAGCTGAGCTAAAGTTGTCTTCCCCAATCCTCCAATGCCAACTATTGGAATGATAGAAATATTCTCTACAACATTATCATTAAAAAGACGTTCTATAATCACTTCCTTATCATTCTCTCTACCAACAACTTCTTCAAATACAAAAGAATAAGTTCCCCTTTCCCTATTCATGACTTGTGGCTCAACGAAACTTTGACTAAAATGAAAATCCTCCTTATCTTTTGCAATGGCATTTAGTCTCTCCCTAATTGCTTTTATTTCATGACCCATCTTAGGACTAAAAGTAAGCCGGTTAGAACTTGAACAGAAAATGCTTACCTTCTTTGTCATCACTTTCTGTCGCAAAACATCAGTGGAGAAATCATCCAGCAAGTCATCTGCATCATGGAGAACATCCTTAAGCTTTTTGAGCCAATCTTTGATCTGATGGTCTTGAGAACTCTGCTTTTCTGCATCTAGAATCACTGCTTGGATTGTGGAAACTGTGTTTGTTAGTTTTTCAATCTCTGTTTTGACACTAGAGGCCAGTTTGACCTCTTGGAGAGTTAAGGAACGCAGCAGTTCAAGGACTTTTTCTGCAAGGTGGAACAAAGCTCCTTCAGCCATTGTTTTTCTTTCAGGAGAATTAGATGAGCTTAGAGTAGCCACACACACATTTATCTTCTAATCCAAAATCTTGTAGTTTGTCTTTGAATGGTTGGTGGTGGCACACACACCATCACACACGGTTTTGTTGATGCTGACACTAGGAGAAAGTTGTGTAAAAGTACAACTATATATCTAGAAAATAAAAATAAAAATTTAAAAACTATATTTCTCTAAAATAGACTAAATAAATAAATAAAAATAAGTTGAAACAAGCATTACTGGAATAGAGTCTCATTTAGAGCAAAGATGTTCATAATGTATTTGTGTTACATAATGTATAAATCCCAATTATTATTATTATTATTATTATTTTAAAGATGGTAAATGATTCACGCACTTTTTAAAAAAGTAAGCACTTCTTATAAAATTCTTAAAAGAAATTTAGTATTAGGATTTTAATTGCACTTGTGTAGACTTCTTTGAAAATCAAATACAAAGGGTTTCGCCAAGGGCATAATGTTTTATTAGTATACTTAAAAGTGTGCTATATAAAAAACATGTCCTACAAAATGTAACACTTATGTGGAAGCATATATTCATAGTACGTATTGCTCTATCTATCCTATACTATTGGCCTTATTTGAAAAATCCAACTTTTTAGAAGATTGTTATTTAATATATTATCTTTCAAATGGAAATGAACAAATTTCAAGTCATCATTTTCTTAAGTTTGATATCATTAAATAATATAGGTTAAAAAAGAAAATAGTACACAACAAAAGTTTCAGGCTAAAATACAAATAACATTTTTTTTTTTAAAATTGTTCAATTGATATTTTCATCTTTCATTTTTATAATTCAGTCCTCAAAATTTACATATTTTGTCACCATTAATCCTACTGTCCAAAAAGTGCCTATTTCCATTAAAAAAAAAAACCTTTTCTTAATGCAAATAAACTATTAAATTCTCTTTAAAAAAATTTCATAAAAATCCTTTAGAAAAAATAAAAAATATAAATAAGTTGAAACAAGGATTGCTACAATAAAGTATCACTTTCAGACGTATAATAGTCTCATTTATAGCGAAGGTGTTCATACATATGTAAAACTTGAGTCATACATGATACAACACATTGTATAAATCTGAATTTTTATTATGAAAAAAAAAAGATTTTCTTTCTGGAATATTCCTTCGCCATATAAAAATAATAATACAAAACATAAATTGACATACAAGTATGGACAATGGAGAGCACCCTAGCTATAATCAAATCCAGGTAGCAAAGGAGAACCCAATAAACTGGTTATACAAAAAAATGCCACACAAAGCTAGCCACCCAAATCATAAAATTTGAAGAAGAAATGAAATATTTGATAGTCAAACTAACAGCAACATTAAACAAGTTGAGAATTGCAGACTTAGCATTCCTAATGAAATGAATGGATCTGTTCAATTGTTCTCATTCTCTGGCGCAACTGTTGAAGATGACTAATACTTTTCCAAAGGAGAACAATGACCAATCAACATTATTATGTGATCTTAACCATCTTCCTTGTAATAAGTCAAATTCTAGACTTGACACAGAATTTACTCTCTGTATTAATGGTGAATAATCCCCTTTTGATGACCCTCCAATAGTTAACTTTACAATCATAGTGGTTGATATCCCTGAAAAAGAATAAGGGAGTTAGAGAAACTTTTGTTATCTTCAAATACCTAGAGATATGATCATGCATGCAAATAACTTTCACCCCATAATGAAAGGTAACGAGGGAATTTTCCATAATAAATTAAAGAATAGATTCTACAATTTAAATATTAGATATTTAAAAATATAAAGGAACTGTCAATTTTACAAAAAAGAAACATGTAGGCTCACCTCTCATGGAAAAGGATCTATGAGAAGTTGTGTGCTCAATGGCCATCTACAGAGGAAACAATGGTTAAAATATCATATTAGATACTAATCAATAACAGCATACTTGTATCATTTACTCAAAAAATTATAGCTACCTCTATTTTGCACTCTAATAATTCAAACTAATAGCTGTCCAACATTGAAGCAATTAGTCTGCAAAATGAGAACAGAGGCTCCAAGTATCTTACCTACAAAATATAATGCAACAGTCTTCAACAAGAAAAAAAAAAAAGAAGAAGAATAAACCAACAAGAACATCTTGAAGTAAAAAATGACTGCTTACCAAAAAAAATCTAAGACAACTCCAGCAAACATATGGGCAAAGAATGAGTGTAACATTGGGAGCTGAAACTGAAACTGGCAAGAGGTAAAAGGAGTGAACTATCAACAAGATTTGGAAGGCATACACTCACACTTAAAGTGGAAGGAATTAGTTGGATTTAACCTTTTTTTTTTTTTTTTGGGGACAAAATGTAACCTAGTTGGATTTAACTTCAATTGATGTGAGAAATATGTAAAAAATTGCTAAAGGCTTCTCAAAACTTGCTTCTAGAGAGAATACAGAAGGTCAAAACTTCAATCACCAATTCTTCCTTGATTAATAACTTCACCAAGCAGCAATATTCGCACAAGGTAAATTCCAAGATTATAACTTACAACCACAAAATGTAACAGGAGAATTCAGGTGAAAAGGCAAGGTACTCCTCCAAGTGGAATTCAACCAAAATTCTCACTTTTCTTTCCTCTCCATCCTCTCCATATTACCCAAAGATAGGATCATCTTCACACTTTGCACTTCAAAGAAATTGTTGCAGTGACCTTCATCCCAACCACAAAAGAGAAAGAATATTATTAGGAAACTGATACTATAACATGAAACAGACATTCCTATCATTAGCACAACTCCAATTAATTGTGATCTTAGTGGAAAATCGATTTTTTCTAATAAGCTTGATGATACTTTTCTGCCCTTTTTTGTTCTTTCTTTGTGCTATTTCACTTTCAGCTTGAAATCTTCCTCAACTAGAGGATTCCAGTGCTTGTGAATACAAGTTTTCGAGTTCAAGTTTTCAGCATTAATAAACCATCATCAAATAATAGGTAAAGGAAGAAAAAAATGGATATTCTACAATTCTGTTTGAAATTTTGGAGAAAATTTTTAACATTAAGTACAGAAAGCTTATGTATAACAGGGAACATGCCCCCCCAAAAAAAAAAAAATCTGAAAGCATACCTGGAATAATAAGCTAATTCCTACATGGTAGTTGGATGCTCAGTTTTCATTCATATAATAATGGAAGTTATGAAGTATCTGCAAAAATAAAACATATTCAGCGAACAACAGAAAAAATTATTGAGTTTACCAAAGAAAGAACTTCTCATTTTGGGAGGACAACAATAAGAAGCTAAGGCACAATAATGAAAGAACTTCTCATTTTACCTTGATATATTTGGAGATGAGGTAGAGGCTGTAGCAGTAGCAGGTGCCACAAGATCCAAAAGATTTAATCACTAGGGAAAAAAGTTTTTAAAGTGACTTGGCTTATAAAAGTAGGAAAATAAAAATAAAAAAAGTAACAAAGTTTATACTGCTAGTAATTTTCCTTTTTGATACAAAAGCTTATAATATAAAGGAAAACAATTGACCAAACAGAATACTAATTCCTGCAGTCTTAGTTGGCAGGGTAGATACTCCCTCAAAGTGTTAAAAGATTTTCTCCATTTCTACAATTGTCAGAAATGCAACCAAGAACATCACCTCATGACATCAAAGAAGTTTTACATACAAAGATATAGATGTTATCCTTTCTTCTCCATTTATGCGATGAGATCATACATGTAGAACAGTCCTTTGAACATACAAAAAGGGAACAAAACAGATAAGAGATTTCCCAAATAAAAATAAAAAAGAAATAGATGATAACCTTGAGTTCAAGACTTGTTGCACAATTTCAGGGCCAGAAAGTTTTGAATAGGGTCCAAAGTTTGCACCAGGTTAGTTGTTTCCTTAATTTGTTCTGCATGAGAAGTCATTTGATTGAGAAGTTCTTCAAAATATCAAAACTGAAAAGGCAAAGATGAAGAAGAAGAACAAGAATAAGAACAAGAACAAGAAAATTGGTGTTCGGATTTGCATAAAAAACCAAATACCTGAAGTAGTTAAAGATGCCAACAGATTCAACTCTTTCCCTCCTATATTCATGTTTGCTGCATCATGTTCACATAGGGACCCCGCGGCCAAAATTCAAAACCAAGGGCCACAGCTTTAGCAGAGAGAGAAACAGCCAAATTACCAACCATTGGAAAAACCAAAAGTTCTAAAACCTGGGTGCTGTTTTGAGTGTAACAACCTATTATATAAAAATGTGTAAAGTAATAGTATCCTCTAATCTTAATTGGGATTCAAGCATAAAGGAAAACCTTCATTGGTAAATTTTAATTGAGTAAAAGATCAAATTCAATCCAATCTACATTTCAATTTGTGCATGAATGAACAAATTAGACTCATTCAGTCATTCTCTCATTCTTCTTTGACTTCAAAGTCAGTCTTACATCAACAATTCGACATGTGAGGAAGCAAACAAAAAATTTCTGTTTAATCATCTCATTAAAATAAAATATGTTACTTCCTCAACAAAAGAAAGAATTTAAGAAACAAAAGAATAAAAGAACAAATAACAGACTTTTAAATGAACAAAAGAGAATCAACCAACAAAATACCCGAAAATAAGCTAATTCCTACAATGGTAGTTGCTAGATTAAGTCCTCCTCTCGGAGTGTTAACAAACTGACTCTGACTCTGATTCTGCAATTATTTAGAAGCAACCATACACACACCATATTATATTCTTATGTACAAAGATATAAATAATTAGAATTTTAAATATATATATGTATGTATATATATGTATGAAGGGAAGGATTGCATTATCTTAATCTTTCTTGTTCAAATAACTTTGTGAAGAAAGCAACTGTCTAATTAACATTTTATAGACAGGAAAAATTAAAAAGACAGAAAATAAAGAGAATTTTAAATTGGTTCAATTGAGCATAAGAACAAAGTTGAATAGTTTTAGAAGTAGTTCAAAATATCAAAATCCTCAAAAACCAGTGGTTGGTTTTTAATTTGGGATGAAAAGAAAGATAGATAGATAGATAGATAAATAGACAGATGCATACCTGAAATATTGTTTCTTCTTGGTGGATCAAACCATCCACATACACGTATGGGACATGAGCAATGATGGGCCAATCTTCACCTATTTGCCTCTTGCATCTTTGCTGTTAGAGGGGGCGATCAAGAATTTCCAACTTTTTTAAAGGGGTGAGATTGTGACTCCCTTGAGGAAGTGACATCATATTGGGACAATTATCAATTCCTAGTTCATATAAAGATGTGAGATTGCGAATCCCTTTTGGAGTGACATTAGTTTGGGACATTCCCAAATGTTAAGGCTTTGTGGTGATGTGAGGATGCCTATCCAATAGAGAGAACCCAAACCATCGAACCTTTTTATATAGAGTTCCCGGAGAGAAATGAGGTTCTGCAGCCTCTTATTTGGAAGAGATTTTAAATCGTTAATCTGATATAAGCCTAAAACCTCTAATTGAGAGAGAGGAAAGTAGGTTGATGTTGTTGCTCCCATTTTCATTGTCAGCTCTAATACCTTCCAGTTTGGAACATTTAATCAAACAGCCTCTCTTACCCATCACAGCTCAGCCAATCTTACTCCTACCTCTCTTTGGCCTAAAAACTCCATACACTCTATCCATCCATTACACTGTGCTCGCCCCCTCTGCTTTCCCGTGATTATAAAAAGGAACATGCTTCATGTTGCCCATTATTCAAACAGAGACTGCACAACTAAAAACTAAGAAGCAAAGGCTATGCTTTAGGAGGTGGTGAAATAGACAAAATACCAACGACAAAGAAAATGAAAAGTAAAATGGTGTTATCCTCAAGTCTTAATTGGAATGCAAGTGAGATGAAAAACCTTAATTAGTAATATTTAATTGAGTAACAAATAAAAACTCAATCCAATCTACCTTCAAATTTGTGCATGTACAAAAAATTATACTCGTTCAATCATTCTTGTGTTCTTCTGAGTTCTGACTTTAAAAAGTCAATCTTCACACCAACATGTAAGGAAGCTAACAAATATCCCCCCCCCCCCCCCCCCACCAAAACCAAAAAAAAAGAAAAGTTAACCACCTAAATACTTTTGTAGTAAGCTGATTCCCTGTAATGTCATAGTTGCCTGGTGATGTTCCTCTCTTCAAAATGCTACCAAATTTGCTTCAATTCTGCAATTATTAAGAAGCAACCATATAGGTCATTTCATCAACACAAGCTTAGATGCAATGATATAAATCATTAGAATAAAAGAACAAATGGAGAATATACAATTATCCGTTTTTATTCTCCTAATAATTTAAAGAAATCATGAATCTAATTAAAGTTTCAATGAAAAAAAAAAGTAAAGGGAGTTCTTTTAATACAAAAAGATGATTACCATTGAGTCCAAGACTGTACTTGCCTTAATTTTTGGGCCATAAAGTTTTGAACAGGGTAAACAAAGTTTGTCCTTAATTTGTTCTATGTGAGAAGTCAAATGATTGAGAAGTTCTTCAAAATATCAAAACCTCAAAAAGCAGAATGAAGAACAAAAAAATTGATTTTCAGTTGTGCATAAAAAGCAAGATACTTGAAGTAGTTAAAACATAATTTGTAATTATATTCTATTAACATATAAAAATTCAATTCAAACTATCTTTGAATTAGTGCATGTATGAACAGATTAGGCTCATTCATTCATTCTCTTGTTCTTTTTTAACTTTTTAAAGCTAGTATACACACAAATATGTGAGGAGTATTTTGGTTTAATCATCTCATGAAAAGCATTTAGTAGATACATGTTAGAAACTTTTATGAACCAAAACAAAAAAAAAAATTAACTACCCAAATATCGGTTTAGTAAGTTAATTCCTGCAATGTTAGTTGCCTGGTCAAGTCCTCCCTTCAAAGTTCTAAGAAATTTGCTATGATTCTGCAATTATGAACACAAGCGACCATATATGTCATTTCATTAACAAAAGTTTAGATGAAATGATATAAATCATTAGAATAAAAGAATAGATGATAAAACAATTATCCTTTTTTATTCTCCTAATAATTTGAAGAAATCGTGTGACATATAAAAGTTTTGATTGGAAAAAAGGGAAACAAATGAATACCACCGAGTTCTTGACCTGTTGCACAATTGCAGTTTTTGAATAGGGTCTGAATTTTGCACCCAAGCTTATTCTTTGCCTCGGTTCTGCATAAGAAGTCAATGACTAAGAAATTGTTTTCAGCAGATTCTGATAATTCACTTGCAATTCTGGGACATGCTGCACAATTGCAAGGCCTGGAAGTTTTGAATAGGGTCTGAATTTTAAGTTCTGCGTGAAACCTGAAAAGTCCAATGCCTGATAAATTCTCCAAGATATATCAAAACAAGATTATTGGTGTTGTTTCCTTCATTAAAAGTCAAATACCTGAAATTGTTAAAGATGTCATCAGATTCCAACTTCTATCCAATGTTCTCTCCTACTCATGTTTGTGGGACTGTATTTGGAACCCACTGATTAAAAAAGAACAGATGTGCTGCTGCCTCAAGATTACAGGGACTTCACAACCAAATGCGGCAAGGACTACGGCTGTAGGAGGCAGAGAAAGTGACAAAATAAAAAGCACTTGAAAAACCAAAAGTTCTTAAACTTGAGTGTAGCTCTGAAATTAACAACCTATAATTCAAAAAATGGGGGGGAAAGCAAGCAAAATGAGGGATCTTCAGGTCTTAGTTATTCAAGTAATATATAAACTAATTATCCCATCAAAAGCAATAACTAAATCATTAGTTATTTCTATATATCAATAGTACAAATGAGAATTTAAAAATTAATCTTAATAGATATATAGACCTGCAAAATACCTGCAAAATAAGCTAATTCCTGTAATGGCTGTTGCAAGATTAATTCCCCCCCTGGAAGCTAATAAACCGTCTCCGATTCTTACACAAATTCTACAATTATTAAGAAGCAACCATACACACATCGTATTATCAACATGCTCTTAGGTACATAGATATAAATCATTATAATTAAAAGAAAGAAAGAAAAAAAAGTGGGGGGGGGGGGATTGATTACATTATCCTAATTTTTCTTGTTCAAATAACTTTGTGAAGAAATCATGTGTGTAATTAACATTTTATAGACAGGAAAAAGTAAAAAAAAAAAAAAAGACTAGAAAGAAAGAAAGAAAGAAAGAGAGTTTTAAATTGGTTCAGTTCAGCATAAGAAAGAGGCTGAATAGTTTTAAAAGTTGTCCAAGATATCAAAGACCCTAAAAAAACCAGTAGTTGATTTTTAATTTGGGATTATATGATAGACAAGGTAAGAATAGTTCAAAGGCCAGAATTTGCTTACCTCTGCATCACTTTGCAGTGAATTACTCCGTCTTTGGGATATTTAATCAAACTGCCTCTCTTACCTGTCACGTCTCAACCATCCTTACTCGTTCTACCTCTCTATGGCTTAAAAATTCCATGAACTCTATCCCCTATACTCGTGTGGGGGGCCTGTAGGCTGGCCTCCTCTTCTTTGCAGTGATTAGAGAAAAGGACATGTGTAATGTTGCCCAATATCAAACAACGTCTGCACGACAAAAAGTTAATAACCAAATGGGCTTTAGGAGGTAGACAAATAGACAAAACACCAACCACATAGAAAATGAAAAGTTCCCAAGCTTGGATGCTGCTTTGAGCATTAATATCCCACCATAAAATAATACATAATGAAGTAAGAAAAGGAGGGTACTCTAAACAATTCATTAGTTATTTACCAATTACCCAATGACATTGTGGAAATCAATTTCTAGTATATATAAGAACATGTTTTAAGCTTATATATAGAGAAAATAACTGACCAAACAAAATCCATTTAATAAGATAATTCCCACACTGTTAGTTGGCATGGTAGATACTCCCCTCAAGTGGTAAAAGTTTTTCTCTATTGCTGCAATTGTCAGCAAAGCAACCAAGTACATCAGCTCATAACTTAAAGTCAAAGATATAAACGCTATCATTTCTTCTCCATATATGTGAAGATGTCATATATGCAACAGCAGGCCTTTGAACATACAGAAAGGAAACAAAACATAAAGAGATTTCCCAATTGTTTTTTTAAGAGAGAGAAGATGATTACTATTGACTCCACTACTTGTCACACAATTTCAGGGCCAAAACTTTCTGAACAGGATCAAAATTTTGAGCCAGGTTTGTTGTTGCCTTGATTTGTTCTGTGTGATAAGTCAAATGATTAGGAAGTTAAATACGCAATTGAGGATTCCACTCTTATGGTCTTTCCCTCCCACCCATGTTTTTGCTGCCTCATGTTCACACAGGGACTCCACAGCCAAAATTCAAGAAGCAAGGGCCACCGCTTTAGCAGAGAGAGATAGTTCTTAAACTTAGGTGTTGTTGTTTTGAGCATAACAACCTATTACATAAAAATGGGTAAAGTAAGAGAAATAACAGTATCCTCTAATCTCAATTGGTATTCAAGCAAAAAGAAAAACCTTAATTGTGAAATTTTTAATTGAGTAACAGATAAAAATTCAATCCAATCTACCTTTGAATTTGTGCATGAATGAACAAATTAGACACATTCAGTCATTCTCTCGTTCTTCTTTGACTTCAAAGTTTGTCTTCACATCAATGATTCAACATGTGAGGAAGCAAACAAATATTTTTTGTTTAGTCATCTCATTAAAATTTTTAACGTTAGGAAACGATAGAATAAAAGAAAAAATGAAAGACTTCAAAAAAAAAATTTCCTAATAATTTGAAGTAATCATCCGCATAGTTTTTGAATAAAAGAACAAGAAGATTACCACTAAATTCTAGTTCTTGAGCCGTTGCACAATTGCAATTTTTGAAAAGGTTCCGAATTTTGAGGCCAAGCTTGTTCTTTGTCTCAGTTGTTTCTGCATAAGAAGTCACATAACTAACAAGTTCTCCAAAATATTGCAAATCTCAAAAGGCACCAACAAGAAGAAGATAGATGCATACCCGAAGAAGAAGAGGCTGACTCTAACTCTGACTTTGACTCTGACTCAGATTCTGCAATTATTAAGAAGCAACCATACACACATCATATTATCATCATGCTCTTAGGTACAAAGATATAAATCATTAGAATTAAAAGAAAGAAGAAAAAAAAAGGGATGGAATAAGTTATCCTAATTTTTCTTGTTCAAATTACTTTGTGAAGAAATTAAGTATCTAATTAACATTTTATAGATAGGAAATAGAAAAAAGACCGAAAAGAAAGAAAGAGAGTTCAGTTCAGCATAAAAAAGAAATTGAATAGATTCAAAAGTTGTCGAAAATATAAAAAACCCAGAAAAACCAGTAGTTGATTTTTAATTTGGGATTAAAAGATAGATAGATAAGATGCATACCTTAAGAAATTGTTCTAACCATCCACAAATACAAATGGGACATGGGCAATGAAGGGCCAATCTTCACCTATTTGCCTCTTGCATCTTTGCCCTAAGAGGGGACAACCAGAAATTGTCAACTCTATTAAGGGGAGATTGCGAATCTCTTGAGGAAGTGTAGTCAAATTGGGACAACCAGAAATGTACAACTCTTTTAAAAAGGTGAGATTGCGAATCTCTTGAGGAATTGACGTCAAATTGGGACTACCAGAAATGTACAACTCTTTTAAAGAGGTGAGATTGCGAATCTCTTGAGGAAGTGATGTCAAATTGGGACATCTCATAATTTTAAGGGTTTGCAGTGATGTGAGGATGCCTATCCAAGGAAGAGAAACCAGTCCATCGCAGCTTTGTATATAGAGTTCTTTGAGAGAAATGAGGTTCCGCAGCCCCTCCTCTGGAAGAGAATCGAAATTACTAATCTGATCTAATTGTAATTTCTGTAATTGAGAGAGAGTAAAGTAGGTTGATGTCGTTGCTGCTCCAATTTTCATTTTCATTGTCTGCTCCAATACCTTCCAGCTACAGCCACTCAATTCCAGCCTTTCTTTCAAATATGGAAACGCGGGCATATAAGTCAGGTTAGGGCATTTGTCAATCACTAATTCCGAAAGAGATGGAAGTAAGAGATGGTGTGGCTCATTATCATCATCATCTAAATTCCTCCTCCATCCCTTCAGTTTTAGGCAATATCTTATTTCAAGAGAATATAAGGATGGGAAGAATGATGTTTTTGAAGAAGAAGAAGAAGAAGAGGAAGCTCCCAACACGTTTTACTAACACTCTCTTCATCTATCCATATGTATTCAAGTGCTTCCATTTCAACAAGAGTGACGAGAAAAGGGAGTTGATTTAACAATGGGAGGTGCTGTAATCTCCTATTTTTATTTAATCCAAAACGAACAAGATTAGTGAGAGAAGAGACCCAACTTGGAATTCTCACACCCATATAATTCTGCAATTCCAACACTTTGAGATTTTGATGTGGCTGAAGCCCTTCCAGCATTTCATCGGTTTCTGCATCCCATTCGGAGGCATCCCACTCTAATAATAGTTGTTGAAGGTGATGTTTCTCCTTTAAATTTGCATCTTTACATTCCCGCGCCTTATCTTTTCCATGTCCCAGATTTTCAATTCTTAAATATCCTCCCAAGTTGTGTAGTTCCTTTAATTGACTTGGCCCATTGGATTTGGCCTTTTTTTTCTTATACGAACCACAATAGCCTTTTTTCACTTGGCCTCCGGAATCTTCCATTCTCACAAAAACCCCTGGTAGTATTGTCACAAGATAAGTATGGTGTCTGATTTCAAGGGGCATACTGGTTAATTGGTCGTCATTTGAAAGACCCAAGAAACTGAACATATCAATTAATCGGCTGCAATATGTAATATCTAGAAACCGGAGATTGACCAACTTTTTATTGCCCTTGGGTAATTCTCTAAGCGAACGATATCACAGATTAAAGAAAAAGAAGAAAACTGTATATTCTCATTAATTTGCAAAACAGAATACAAAAGGGATATATATACACGAAGAAGAAGCAAAAACAAAAACTAACCAACTCTGTCACGTGTCACATATCCTACGACTAACCTATACACGTGTGAACTAACAAGCCCTTTACATATTAATTCAAGCTACATGTTGTTTTAACTTGTTTTATGTCTTCATTTGTGTCGTTTAGTTTCACACCTGTTCTGCAGATACCCTTGTAGCTTTGACCCTCTTCTATCAAGCTTACCTGATCTTGCTCAGATCTGTTTCTTCCATTCTGATACTCCCCCTCAAGGGTAGCTGCTGAATGAATATTAATCATTCCCATTTTGCAAACCAGAGTTGAGAATTGACTAAAACTCAATGCCTTAGTCAATAAATCTGCAAGTTGACAATGAGTTCTAACATGATTCAATTTAATAACTTTCTCTAGCACTTTATCTCTAACCACATGGCAATCTATCTCAATGTGCTTAGTCCTTTCATGAAACACTGGGTTTGATCCAATGTGTAGGGCTGCTTCACTATCACAAAACAACAAAGCCTCCCTTTTGTGTTCAACTCCAATGTCCTTAAGAAAGTACAATATCCACACTATTTCACAAGTGGCCACTGCCATTGCTCTATACTCTGCTTCTGCAGATGATCTAGAGACTGTTGATTGTTTCTTGGACTTCCATGAGACTAAGGAATCACCAATGAAAACACTATAGCCTGTGACAGACCTCCTAGTGTCAGGACAAGCAGCCCAATCAGAGTCTGTGAAGCCTTTTACATGCAAATCTGTGCTAGCTGAAAACAGAAGACCCTTACCCAGTTCATTCTTCAAATATTGGAGCACCCTATGCACTGCATCCAAATGTGGTTTCCTTGGCTTGGACATGTACTGGCTCAACCTGTGGACAGCAAATGTAATGTCTGGCCTAGAGATTGTTAAGTACAATAACTTTCCAACAAGTCTTCTATAAGCACTAGGATCCTTAAGCTCTTCCCCTTCATACTTGCTTAACCTTACATTTTGTTCCATTGGTGTTTTGGCTGGTTTACAGCCTAACAAGCCAGCATCACTTAGCACTTCTAAAGTGTATTTTCTTTGACACATTGATATACCCTTATCTGACCTTGCAATCTCTAAACCAAGAAAATACTTCAAGTCACCTAAATCCTTCAACTTAAATTTCTGATCCAGCAACACCTTAAACTGATCAACTTCTTCCTTGTCATTACAAGCTATCAACACATCATCTACATAGATCAACAAAACCATAAAGCAATGACCCTTTTGTCTAGTAAACAAAGAGTAATCTGCCTTAGACTGTTTAAAGCCCAACTGAACCAAGGTAGAAGAGAATTTGGCAAACCATTGCCTGGAAGCCTGTTTCAGCCCATAAAGTGACTTATTCAACTTACAAACCATCTCCCCCTGGCTCTGAAACCCTGGTGGAAGAGACATATAAACCTCCTCAGATAAATCCCCATGTAAGAAAGCATTGTTCACATCAAGCTGCCTAAGATACCAACCCTTTACAGCAGCCACAGCCAAGAGACACTTCACAGAAACCATTTTTGCAACAGGTGAGAAAGTTTCATTGTAATCAACCCCTTCCTTCTGTGTGAAACCCTTGGCAACCAACCTAGCCTTATACCTCTCAATAGAACCATTTGACTTGTACTTGACTTTATAAACCCACTTACAACCAATGGGTTTCTTATTTGGAGGTAAAGGTGTCAAGGTCCAAGTATTATTGGCTTCTAGAGCTGCAATTTCAGCAGCCATGGCTTCTTGCTAGTTAGGATTAGACACAGCTTGATAATAGTACAAAGGCTCAACAATTGAGGAGATAGAACAGCAAAAATGTTTATAGGAAGGAGAAAGGGAATGATAAGACAAGTGAGTAGATAAAGGGTGAGAGGTACCTGTGTGAAGAATAGTGGTAGTGGGAATTGAGGATACCTGATTGCAGTGATATGCTTGAAGATAAGAAGGCTGTTTATGGACCCTAGCAGACTTTCTAGTAGGCACAGGATCAGCTAAAGGCTCAGGTGGTTCAATAGGAACATCATTTAAAAACTCATCATCAAGATCAGTGTGCACAGCAATAATAGAATCATCAACACGAGTAGAAGATAAGGGAGCAGCAGGTAAAGAAGAAGAAGGAAGAATGTGATCAAAAGGAGCAAAAGAAACAGAAGGAAAACAAGGCAAAGGAATGGACTGAAAAGAATCAGAACAAGGGGCAAAAGCAGAATTAAAAGGAAAAACAGTTTCATGGAATACAACATCCCTAGAAATGAAAATGGAATGGGATTGAAGGTCATACGACTTGTAACCCTTCACATTGAAGGGATAACCAAGGAAAACACACCTCCTTGCTCTTGGAGAAAATTTTGGTCTAGAAGAGGCAATAGTGGAGGCAAAACGTTCACAGCCAAAAACTCTCAAATGTTCATAAGACGGGGGATGTTTAAAAAGAAGTTCATAAGGAGTTTTATTATGAAGTGGAGCTGATGGCAATCTATTAATCAAATATGCAGCTGTTAGAATGCAATCACCCCAGAATTTAAGAGGAACATTAGACTGAAAATGGAGAGCCTTAGCTATAGACAACAAGTGTTGATGTTTTCTCTCCACAACAGAATTTTGTTGTGGAGTATAAACACAACTATGTTGATGGACAATGCCATTAGAGTTGAAAAAATCAGGCATATTGAATTCCATAGCATTATCAGTTCTAATAGACTTAATTTTGCAACCAAGTTGAGTAAGTACCATAGAATAAAATGAAGTGATGAGGGACCTAACTTCTGATTTAGATTTCATTAAGTAAACCCAAGTGGCACGGGTTGCATCATCAACCACAGTGAGAAAGTACTTAAAACCATCCAAAGTAGAAGTAGCATAAGGACCCCAAACATCCAAATGAATCAAATCAAAGGCACAAGAACTGATCTTATTATTGAATGGAAAAGGCAAACGTTTCTGTTTGGCCAAAGGACAGATATTACAAAGATCATTACAAGCCTTTTGTAAACAAGGAAGAAAATGTGCTAAAGCATGAAGTTTAACATCTGATGGGTGTCCTAGCCTTTCATGCCAAAGAGAAGCGAGATTGGTTGAAGACAAGGCAGCAGTAAAAGGATGGAAAAATGTACTTAATTTGTGGTGAACAAGAAAATCTGAGAGAGCAGTAGCAGAATGCTGATGTGAAGAATCACACTGCAATAGGTACAGTCCATCAACTGCATGTCCCACTCCAATCGTTCTCCAAGTGATAAGGTCCTGTATAAAACAGTAAGAGGACAAAAGAACAAGGCAATTTGGTTGAACTTTAGTGAAAGAACTGACAGAGAAAAGATTAAATGTAAAAGAGGGAACACATAGGACATTGTGAAGAGTAAGAGAAGGTGACAAAATCACAGTGCCAATATGTGTGACAGAGGTTGTTTCTCCATTAGGCAATTGAACCATGGACTGATTGATAGCAGTAATAGAAGTTAAAAGATTAGCAGAACATACTATATGGTCAGTGGCACCAGTGTCAATGACCCAAGTACTAGAATTATATGCTCTTCTATTGACAACTTGGGCAGAAAATACTGAATGTGTAAGAGCCATACCTGCCATGGAAGAAGCATTAGATGTCACCACATTAGCCATGACATTGGACCCTTGAACAGAAGTGTCTAATGGAGAACAAGGAGTCCTAATCAGAGCAAGAAGCTGTTGATATTGCTCTGGAGTGAAGACGGGTGTCATGGAGCCTGAAGCAGGCAGAAATGATAAATCTTGGGACTGTGGCTGAGACTGTGGAAAAGTCACTTGATGTGCCATTGCAGTCTTGCCCTTGAACTTGTAACCAGGGGGAAATCCATGCAATTTATAGCACTTATCAATAGTATGACCAGTCTTACCACAGTGAGTACAGATAGGCCTCTCTTTTCCCTTAATCCCATTATTGCCAACATAGTTAACCGCAGAATTAACATGAAAATTCTGTGATTTAGTAGCTAAGGCAGTTGACTCTACTCTTGGATTGGAACTGTGAATAGCAGACCTCTGTGTTTCTTCTTGAATCATTAAGGAATAAACTTTGTTGAGGGAAGGAAAGGGATCCATAAGCAAGATTTGTGTTCTTACTTGTGAAAAAGAATCATTAATCCCCATCAAAAATTTCATAACAGACTGTCTAGATTGTAAATCACTAAGCCTAGTGTTCACATTACATGTGCATTTGCCACAAGTGCAAGAAGGAAAAGGGCTATTATTTTGTAATTGATCCCAAAGAACCTTTAACTGAGTGAAGAAGTCAGTAATTGTAGTCTCACCTTGATGAAGGTCTGCAATTTCTTTTTGAAGATTGTAAATCTTGGGACCATTCTGTTGAGCCAAACGATTTCTCAAATCATTCCAAATTCCCAACGCAGTGTCCTCATAGATGATACTAGCTTGTAGTTTGGGAGAAACTGAATTTGTCAACCAAGTTCCTACCATATTGTCACATCTAATCCAAGCTTGAACAGCTGAAGGAGTAGAAACTAATGGAGATGACAAGGTGAGAGTGCCATCGATGAATCCTAGCTTATTTTTGGTGAGCAGAGCTTTCCTCACTGCTCGTGCCCAAGCTGAGTAATTCTCACTCCCTGTCAATGGCTGCGTCACAAGCACAGTGCCTGGACTTTCTCCATGGTGCAAAAACAGGGGATCATCCATTGGAGAATCTTGAGAAGATGGAGGAGCACTTTCTGTTGCAGGAGTTGAAGAAGTAGTAGTGGAAGCCATTGATAGCAAGGACAAGCTTTGGCAAAGACGAAAGAAAAAGAATTGAAGAAGAAAATATCGAAGAAAATCTTCAAAGAAAAAAAAAATACCAAACCCTAGAACAGAGATTGAAAAAAAATCTAGAACAAGCACCAAACCCTAGAACAGAGATTGGGAAATATCTAAGAACGAAGAAATACTGTGAGAATTACAGTAAAGTTGCTCTGATACCATATCACAGATTAAAGAAAAAGAAGAAAACTGTATATTCTCATTAATTTGCAAAACAGAATACAAAAGGGATATATATACACGAAGAAGAAGCAAAAACAAAAACTAACCAACTCTGTCACGTGTCACATATCCTACGACTAACCTATACACGTGTGAACTAACAAGCCCTTTACATATTAATTCAAGCTACATGTTGTTTTAACTTGTTTTATGTCTTCATTTGTGTCGTTTAGTTTCACACCTGTTCTGCAGATACCCTTGTAGCTTTGACCCTCTTCTATCAAGCTTACCTGATCTTGCTCAGATCTGTTTCTTCCATTCTGATAAACGACAACCTCGTAGTATTAGTGTCTGTAAATTCAGCATCTTAGTAATGGAATTAGGGAGAACTTTAATATTATAATTTTCAGAAAGATCAAGGTATCTTAAATGCTTCAATTTCCCAATTGAATGTGGCACTACATGTAGTCCTAGATAACTCAAATCCAATGTGCGTAAATACTTAAAATTTGAAATGAATGCATCACAATTTAAGTTGACCAAATTCCCCCATACACTAGATGCTAGAACTGTGTGTATCTTCCTTCCATTAGGCATGGGGATTGTAAATTGCCTTGATGAATCCAAAAGATTAAATGATACATGACAGACATGTTCAATAACATTTTCCCCACTTGAATTTAATATGATACTTTCCGTCCAGACACAAGACATGCAAGATCATGCAAGATCATGCATGAGATCATGCATTTTACATGATTTTATATTGCCCAGATAATCATTTTCTACCTCTTGGAAAAATGACCTCCAAAGTAATTCCATAAAATATTTTTTGCCAATATCCACAAAACACTACCTTGGACCTTCTAAGTCTAACACAATAAAGCCTTGCGCTTCCCAAAGATTAATAAGTGAAACTACATCAATCCTATAACCTTTTGGAAACAATCTACAATATGCAAAACATAGCTTCAAATGTGATGGAAGGTGATCATAACTCAACTTAAGAGTTAATGAAATTTTATTTTCTTGTTGGGTTAATTTTGAGAGTTCATCATCTAAAAAAGATTGCCACTCAATTTCAGAGGTTTTACCATACAATAAGCTTCCTATTGTTCTTATAGCAAGAGGCACTCCAATACATTTTCCCACAATCTCTTTTCCTCGGTCTATTAGGTCTTGGTTCTCTAGCTCGTTGCCTCCTTTAAATGCCATTTTTGTAAACAATGACCAAGCCTTTTCTGGATCTAGGCCTTTAAGCTCATGAGGCGGAGTTGTGCCCATTATGTCTGCTACCTTTATCGAGCGAGTAGTTACTACTATCCTACTTCCCCTTGCACCACCCATTAGTAAATTTTTTAAGAGAAGCCACTTATCAATGTCCTCATTCCACACATCATCTAGTACAAGAAAGTATCTTTTTCCATTAAGTTTTTCTCGAAGGTGATTTTGTAAAATCTCAAGGCTTTTTTCATACGTCCCACTTCCCAAATATTCTAAGATTTGTTTCACTATATGTTTTAAATCAAAGTTATCAGAGATACAAATCCACAACTTCAGCTCAAAATTATATTTGACATTTTCTTCATTGTATATGAGTTGAGCTAGTGTAGTTTTCCCTAAACCTCCAATCCCAAGTATTGGAACAATTGACACATTTTCTACAAAGTTGGTATCTAAAAGAAGTTTTATAATTTCTTTCTTATCATCCTCTCTTCCAACCACATCTTCTTCCAATACAAAAGAATAAGTTTCTCTATCCTTATTCATGACTTGTGACTCTATTGGGCTTTCTTTAAAGTGGAATTTCGTCCTATCATCTGCAATGGCATTTAGTCTCTCCATAATTGCCTTTATTCTATGACCCATCTTAAGACTAAAAGCAAGCTGGTTTGAACTTGAAAAGAAAATGCGTACCTCCTTCGTCATCTTACTTCCAGTCATCACTTTCTGCTGCAAAGCTTCAGTGGAGAAATCATCCAGCACATCATCTGCATCAAGGAAGACATCTCTGAGCTTGTTGAGCCAGTCTTTGACCTCGTTGTTATGAGAACCCTGGTTTTCTGCATCTAGAAGCACAGCTTGGATTGTGGAAACCGTGCTCTTTAGCTTGTCAAGCTCATCTTTGACACCACGAGCCAACTTGATCTCTTGGAGTGCTAAAGAACCTAGCACTTTTAACACATTCCCAACGAGGTTGAAAAGAACTCCTTCCGCCATTTTTTTGTTTTTTTTGTTTCTTTCAGGAATACTATGTGGATTTGTGGGACGATGAAATTGATGAGAGCCGTGGGTTATTGTTGTGCCCAGCTTAGAACAGCCACATTAATATATATATATATATATATATATATATATATATCTAAAAGGTCAAGCATAGCATTTATTGTTGTTACGTTCCAATTGAGCCACATCATCGCCATGTTACAATTTTTTTTTCTTCTTTTTTTGGGTTTCCACTTCACACATTCTCTTTAATCAATCCAATTTTCTCTCTCTCAACTCATCATCTTCCCATCAAACAAACGGCTAATGTTTATACTCTTAATGACTTTCCCATTGTATCCAAATTGCTTTCAATTCAACAATCAATCATTCTCTTTCTCTCTCTAACTTATCATCTCCTAATCAAGAAAACGGCTTATCTCCCCATCAAAACATTCAATTGCCGCCCTTTGGATTTAAAACCCACCGATTTAATTTTTTATATATAGATTTTGAAAGTCTATTTGAGGTCACCAAATTACAACTAGAATTGGAAAGTCTATTTAAGGTCTGTTTTTCTTTTTCTTCTCTTGAACTTCTTTGCTTTTCTGCTACAATTTTTGTGGTTTGTAGTTTGTATTGCTTTCTTTCCACCCCATAAGTCACCAATTTACAACTAGAATTGGAAAGTCTATTTGAGGTCAGTTTTTCTTTTTCTTCCCTTCAACTTCTTTGTTTTTCTGTTGCAATTTTTATGGTTTGTAGTTTGTATTGGATTTTCTATTCCAGGGTTGTACATACCGTGTTTTTTTTTTTTTTTTTTTCTTTCTCTTTTTCAATTTTCAATTAATAGTCTATTTCTTTGTATTTATGTTCACAATTTTTCTTTACATAATTGCGTTTTACCCATTAAATTTTTTGTATCTAAAGAATTGGAATGCATTTTTTTGTTTTAGTACATGACCATTTTCCTCCCATTTGTTTATTTTATTTTTTGAATGGCTTTGTAATTTTTTTAAATTAAATACTACATAAATTCTTGCTAATTTTCTTTTAATCTCATCTAAATTTATGCTAATTTTTAACTACTTAGGATAGCTTGGAAGAGGAAACAAAATATTATGATTGATAGGTATGGACCATATGATCCTCTTTTTCTTTGTATTTGGGATTATAACTTAGCTTTATATGGTTATTTTCATTATTTTTTTGAAAAATTATGATGCAAAGGTTTGTACTGGATTTTCTTTTCCAGGGTTGTAAATACCACATTTCTTTTTTTTTTCTTTTTCTTTTTTGAATTTTCAATTGATAGCCTATATCTTTGTATTCATGTTTACAATTTTTCTTTACATAATTGTGTTTTACCTATTAAAATTGTTTGTGTCTAAATAATTGGAATGCATTTTATTGATTTAGTACATGATCATTTGCCTCCCATTTGTTTATTTTATTTTCTAAATGGCTTTGTAATTTTTAAATTAAATACTATATAAATTCTTGCTAATGTTCTTTTAATCTCATCTACATCTATGCTAATTTCTAACTTCTTAGTTCTTAGGATAACTTGGAAGAGGAAACAAAATATTATGATTGATAGATAAATATAAATATGTTGCGCTTCAATCCATCATACTCCTTAATTATACATAAATATGATAGAAATAATATATAGATAAATACAACATGAAATCAACTAGGAATTTCTTTTGTACTTAAAAAAAAGTTCTTAAATGCATACTAAAATTCCACTATTATAATAATTCTTAAATAATATGTACTTAAATATTCACTATTAGCTCTTTTAAGTACGTAATCAAATTATTTTCCCCTAAAATCGGTATAATTTTCCTCTTAAATTATTCCTAAGAGGCATATATATATATAGTAAATAAAAGTGTGTTTTTTATAGGGGAGGGGCCGGGGGTGGAAGTAACCTAAAAGGCAAGAGCTAAAACAATTAATTTCTACGTACTATTTTCCTTTTGGTATAATTGGGGAAAAAAGTCATTCCCTATCTATATATTTCTTCTATCTAATTGAAAAAAAAAAAAAAAAAAACCATAAATTCTCATTTATGAAGGAAAGTCTCAAATTTTTCATAAACTTATATGGTAGCCCAAAAGTCCTATATTTAGACTTATTATTATTTTACCACATTGGATTTGATGAGGTTTTTTTTTTTTCTTTTTTAATAGAACATATATATATACTCCCTCCGTCCCACTTTTTTTGTCCTGTTTGAAAAGTCAAACTTTTTAAGGAAACATCATTTATTGTCTTGTCCACCTTTTAAAAATGTATAAATTTCCAAAACTACCCTTAAAAAAATTTATCAAAAAATTGAATTAGTAAATTAATAGGGGTATAATAGGAACATTAGTAAATTAATGATTTTTATTTTTAGAAACAGAACAATATTTTGAGACATCTCAAAATGGAATAGAGGACAAAAAAAGTGGGACGGAGGGAGTATATATATATATATATATATATATATATATATATATCATCACATTAACTACGCAATTTACTAGTTATAAATACATTTTTCAATTACCAAAACATACAAAGTCTCTTCCTCTTCCCTAACCTTCCCCTCCCTCAACACTTATGTATTGTATATACCCCCTTCCCCTACATAAGTTTTATATTTATATATGTTCTCTTTTAATCTCTCTTAAAACCAATAAGCATAGTATTTGTGATGGAAATTTTTTTAATTATCACTACATGTTTGTTTTGATATCTACTATCAAAGGTACCTCTCTCTCTCTCTCTCTCTCATTTTGATATCTCTATAATCTTGATCTTCTATTTGTTAAAATTTAGAAAATTTAGAAATTGTGTTTGACTTCAAACAAGATACAATTGCTACATGAAAATTATAGAAATCAAGAGTATTAATATATATAAAAACAAATATGGACATATATAAACAATTATACCATGAATACGTTTGCTTTCCCCTAGCCCTTTTATGCTATTTATTGATTGACTAAGTCAACTACACATTTACCTTCCTTAGTTTTACACATTTTTTAAATTGTATGGAAAGGAAAAATAGAAATCAATATATATTTTGGGGAGAAAATTTTTTGTAATAGTTGATTATGATATATGAGTTTAGTGATTATGAAAATTTAAATTGTTATAACTTTGTTTAATAGTTCTTATGTGATAAAATGGAAACAACGTTTGAATAAATTGCTCATTAACTTCTCAAAAAAATGGAAAATAATGTTAGCTTCATGTGAAACCTTCAAGACTCATTTTTATATTCTAATAAAAATTATACATTTTCCATTTTTTTAATTGTGTTGTGTTTTGATGCATATATTGTCATATATAATAATTGAAAGTAAAATGCAACATGTTTCCTTGCCCAAAAAAACATATTTATACAAACAATCAAGATATGGACTTCTTGCATAAAATATAATATATATATATATATATATATATATATATATATATATATTACAATGTAATCACATTATTGTGTGATGAGTTTGAGACTATTACTTATAATTTTCAACTAATATTCTCATTCTTTACTTGGCAAAAAAGAATATGACGTCAAATGTTCCCGCACGTTGTGTGGGTCTGCGACTAGTATTTATAGTAAGCATTGAGAAAAATCTTGTTGACCACTTTCCTTGTAATTGTTAATGGTGGTAGCTAGCACAAAGGATGGAATATAAATTTGGCATTTCAATACGTATATACATCTGGGTGTGCATTTTTCTTTTTCCGTGGTTATATAATTACTAATATATGCCATTATTTAAGACTTTTTGACTCTTCAAATTTGAAAAAAGTTTCACTACAAACTAATTTGTCACTAATTAATGGCTACAATTATTACTCAATATTTTTTTATTGGATGTGAAATTTGAAAATTCCACCATAGAATTATATTTTCTTCTTTTATTCTTCATATTTGCAAAATATCCGGGAAATCAAAGATCAACAACTAAGTCATTAATTAAATATTTAAATTTCATGTTTTTGTAGTCTAAATTATGCCCAAAAAAAAATTATAAATCAAATAGTAAATTATATCTGATTGACACGAAATTTGACATCATATTGAGAGCATAAAGAATGTGCAATCGAACAATTTGATTTTCAAAATTTAAGCAATGTTAATTTTTTTAGTGAGAGTCATAGTCACTTTGACTTTTTATAATATTATAGTCAATTTGTTAGTATTATTGTTTGTTTGTAATATTGTTAATTAAAAGTATTAAACAATGACTTTATTTGTTGATTAGGTGTGCATTATATATGGGTACATCAAAACAACTTTAAATATAATTTTAAACATACTGAATATCAGTCAAAACTCTTTCCAATTAGTGTCTTGAAAAACTACTGGATATCATAATAAAAGAGTTCAAATTAAGTGGATATGGTTTTATTTCTAGTTCAATTTAAATAAGAACTGAATCTACCCAATGCTTTATGGTTTATTTTTTGTGACTAAGTAATGAATGGAAAGAAATAATGTTGAAATTTTAGGTTTGATAATGAGAAAGAACGGATAACTTGTGGTAGAAGGAAATTCAAATGGGGAAAAGTCATATACAATGTCTGGCCCTATTTGGCAAATAGCACAGTTTTAGCAAAATTGTAGGAAAAAAGCACTTTGACGAAGTTATTTAGTTAAGTAGCACATTTTTTGAAAGTTCCAAGCTGTATGGACTCCATTGCTTGGCACGCCACACAAGTTGCTTAGAACTCAAGTTTCAAAATGTGCTACATATATAACTAAATAACTTTGTCAATATGCGTTCTTATTAAAAAATTAATTTCTAAAATTGTGCTATTTAGCAAATTGCACCTACACTGTGGCCTACTTGCTCACAATACAATACATTCATAAAAATAAAAAATAAAGATATTCAAATGCATATGGAGGAAAGGTGAATAGTTGGCTAGTTGCTCGATCAACATTACATTTTCTTTAGACAAGATAATCGGGACTAGTTGACATGCCCACAAATCAAGCTAACAATGCGCTGTCGTGTCAACTAGCTGCCTTGGTCAACAAAATAATGTTCTTTTAAAATTACACTTATGAGAAAGACGTAGAAAAAGAAGAGTCTTTCATGTAAGATACTGTTAAAAATAAAAATAAACTTCTAGCCTCATCGCATGCGTTTTGTGCGTGCATGAGGCTCTTTTTTTTAAGGTTTAGTATCATAATTTTTCAATAATCCTAATTTAAGATTTACATGTATGTTTAATAATGTTATGCATTTGCGAAACACTGATACAGCAAGGAATGTCATAAGGCTTCAAAAAAGAACACATCTTTACACATGAACATATGATTACAAGTGTTTGAGAGGTAAATCTATATGTTTTTCTTATATCATATTTGGTTCTCTACACGAACTGAGCTCCTAGAATTTGGCTTGTTGCGATGACACTTAAAACTTCATATTTTTAGTTGTAATATGTTTTCTTGGCACTGCTATTTTTTGTCCGCGAACTTCTTCAATAAATTGTATTTTCTTGGAATTGCTATTTTACAAAGTTAAGAGGGAGAACAATATAAAGATAATATGTAGAGCTCCGCATCAATTTGGGATTAAACTTTAGAATTCCTGTGCCTAGAGAATGATTTGGGCATGGAGTCGGTGATGTGGAAGTTTACTTGTCTCCAAGCATGAGAGGTGCAGCATAACCCAGATAATGAAATAGATTTACACAAACTCTCTCTCATCTTCCACTTCACAAGTACCAATTCTATTAATTTCACTTGCTCTTGGATAAATTCTTTCACTTCTTATACGTGTGGCAGTGTCCTGAAGCTTAAATACTAAATGAAAAAAAAAATCCAAAAGATTTATTGAATATTCCCAAAATTTACACACGCACAAAAAAAAAAAAAAAAAAAAATCATACAAAGAGGAACAATTTTATATCTACAAAACTATTCCATTAAGTTAAATTCTACCGAAAAAAGAAAATTGTATAAAAAAGAAATATATTTTTGTTTCACCTCATGATTTGCTCCGTTTGGGGCACAAAGAGTAGGAAGAATTGATCTTATACTCTATTGTTGTTGGTCAAGAATTTCTTCGCTGTCGAGACATGATTGTAGCATACATAGATGTTAGAAATCAACACTAACTCTCTTGTCTCTAGAAATTTCTAGAGTACTCTAGAAACTTCTAGAACTTCTCACACAATCTCTCTCCCTAGAAACTTCTAGAGTTCCACTCAATTTGCTTCTCTCCATAATTCTCTAGAAAATTCTCTTGCATTCCGGAAATTTCTCCATGATGCTCTTTCTGGATTTCTCTATGAGATATCTCTAGAGACTTCTATGCAGAAGTAAAACTCAGCCACATGTTTATAGAATAGTCTAGAAGCTTGGTAAATAAAGTATTTAAAAAGAAGAAGCTAGAAGTTTCAAGTTGGTTTCCTAACCAACATACATTTAGTATAAATAGATGTAGTGTGTGTGTAGTGTAGAGTAGAGAGAGTGTCATAAAGCATCAAGTGAGAGATGTGTGAAGTTGTATGAAGTGGTGAAGTATGTGCCATAGGTACGTAGCAAGTGCGTAGAGTGAAATAGAGTCAAGAGCTAGTGTGTGTAGGTGTCTAGAATTGAGGTGTGTACAAGTGTATTTGGTGAGTAAGTGTCCTGTTTGCAGTGCACTATTGTCAGTGTATGGGAGTTCACCATTAGTGCTTGTAAAGTGTTGTAATTCAAAGAGTTAAGTTTTAAATAAAAGTTCATTGTTTAGTCTTTTGTTCAACAATTTAGTATTAGAGTTTCTGCTAACTCAACAATAAAGTTTTACACAAACTACCAAAAAAATAGAGGACTAAAAACCAAACATATCAAATCGTACGTATTAAAGAAAATAGCAAGAATTTGCTACGCCAAAGGGTGATGAGTCTTGATTTTTAAAAAAAAAAATTGATCAAACACATTCACAAATTACAATTTTAAAAGAAAAAGAAAAGGGTGATGAGTCTTGATTTTTTAGTCACACCTTACCAAAGGGCAGGTTAGTTTTAGAAATTTTAACTCTAATAAGGAGGGTAATTTTGGAAATTTACTCCTAACCATAGGGCATGTTAGTACATAACATTTTTAATATTAATTCAACAAAGTTAGTCAAACGAATGTGAAGTGAGGAAAATGTTTTTGCCTAAAAGTTTGGGTAGTGTTATTTCATCAAACCTTAAGGGATGATAATATAGTTACCCAATATAAAAAATAAAAGGAAAAAGAAGCTAGTCTATTGTCTCCTCTCTCTAAGAAATTATTATAATTGCTCAGCAATTTTAGAAATAGTCCAAATTTGGTAAGAATGGGATGTAAAACTCATGTTTTACACCATCCAATAATAGATTGCCATATTAACATTTTACTTAAAATTCAATTCATTCTACTACAACTAATAACATCTCAATAAACTCTCAATTTGGTTGGATTTATATATGGGTATTAGAATTGATTAGATGTGATTGTACTTATTTTTAAATATGTGATAAGATGATGTGACATGTTGAGATTGGAGGGGTAAAAACATGAGTTTTACACTATATCCTTACAGAATTTAATCTCTTTTAGAAATACTCTCACACAAAACTCGGAGTAAGTTGTCATCAGAAAGACGTAGAGAAATAGAAGTCTTTCAAGTAAAATATTGTTAAAAATAAACTATCAAAGTTTTGTTACTAGTTTTTATTAATTTAGGGGTTTTAAATAATTTAATGATGAAATATCAAGTTACGATTTTATATAAGCTTTTTTTTTTTTTTTTTTTTTTTTTATAATGTGAAATACCTCGATGTGCATATCTTGAAAATGGGGTAGGCTAATATAATCCTTGGTTGATGAAAACTAAAGTCATTTAAAATGTAGCAAAAATTGAGTTGCAGACACCAATTTTTTTTTTTTTTTTTGGTGAAATAGACAAATAGTTACAACATGTTTACAAAACCTCATAGTTTGAACTCTTTCTCTCCTAAATCCTGAAGTACTATTATTAATTAAAAAAAAAAAAAACCTCCAAGTACTTTGTACATGGGAAAGTATCAATTAAACTATAAGATACTTATTAGACACAGTAATTCCTAATTTATTGTAATCGGGCATTGCATGAACATACACTTTTTCCGATTTCAACTCTATTGAAATAATATTTTGTTTGATAGTCAACTATGTTGATACTTACACCACATGCATTCAAAACTGAAATAAAATAAAAGATATTCACAAGTGGAAATCGGGATTAGTTGCTCAATCAACACTAAATTTTCTTTAGAAAAGACAATCTATTGGGACTAGTTGCTTACAATGTGCTGCCTTGTCCTCCAAACAATGTTTGTTTTAAAATTAGGCACGACATTTTCTTCTTAATAGGTAATTAAAAAGCTGAAATAAACATTAAAATTAAATAGGCCGACTTGATATGGGTCTCTATCTTTTGAATTGTAAGAGGTGTGCGTGTAAGGCATGTTCTCGTGGCATGTCCTTGTGATCAAAGCCATTAATGGGGCTGGCTCTTTTCTTTCTTGTATAGGTCATCTTGTTAAAGAAGCTGTGTCTATTATGAGTTCTTTACGAACTTATGCTTTCTCTCATGCTAGGAGGTAAGGTAATGTTGTTGTTCATGCTTTAGCCTAGAAAGCGAGGTTTTCTTCAACTTTATTAGTCTGGATATTCCACCAGACATTTCTAGTTTTGTACTTGCTGATTTTCCAATTATTCGAATAATACTGCTCGGTCTTTTCTCTAAAGAAGTTTCAATTATTCAAGTCAATTATTCTCTTGGATTCAATTATTCAAGTTTCAAAGTGCTTACTTTAAGGGATTCCTTACACGAAGCTCGGAGTAAGTTGTCAAGAGAAAGTTGTAGAAACATGTCTATCGGGTAAAATATTGTTAAAAATAAACTATCAATGTTTTGTTACTAGTTTTTATTAATTTAGGGGTTTTAAATAATTTAATGATGAAATACCTTGATGTGCATGTCTTGAAAATGGGGTAGGCTAATATAATCCTTGGTTGAAGAAAACTAAAGTCATATAAATTGTAGCAAACAACTTTCCCCCTAATCCATAAATCCACAAGTACTTTGTTAATTGGAATGTACTAATTTAGCTACAAGCTCTTGGTAAATACCATGATTCCTGGTTTATTCATTTTATTGTAATCAGACATTGCGTGAACATGCATGGTTTCCGGTTTCTACTCTATTGACATAATATTTTGTTGGAGCAAGAGTCAACTCTGTTGATGCATACATTCTTTCAAAAATGAAATAAAATAAAAGTTATTCATATGCATATGCAGGGATTGTGGAAATGGCGACTAGTTGCCCAATCAACTTTACATTTTCTGTTTTCTCCACACACACACACACACACACACACACACACACACACAAACTTTATATTTTCTTTAGACAAGATAATCGGGACTAGTTGCTAACAATGTGCTGCCCTGTCTTCTAAACAATGTTTGTTTTAAAATTACGCATGACATTTTCTTCTTAATAGGTAATTAAAAAGCTGAAATAAACATTAAAAAAAAAGGAAAAAAAAAAAGCATCAAGTTTGTCCATTCTCTCCATTTTTTATAGCCGCCCAATAATTTTAGAAATATTCTCCCACGATACTCAGAGAAAAGTTGTCCTCCTTCACTGACTCACAAACAAACAAACAAACAAAAAAACCTTAGAAAAATAAAAGTCTTTAAAGTAAAATATTTTATAACTAAATTATTAAATTTATGCTACTAGTCTTTAATAATTTAGTTATAAAATATTTTACTTTAAAGACTTTTATTTTTCTAAGGTTTTTTTGTTTGTTTGTTTGTGAGTAATTTAGGGGTTATAAACAATTTAATTAAAAAAAAATTATGTTATAATTTTCTATAAGGTGATTAGTTTATATTGGAACTGCAGAATACCTCCATCGTCATTCATCACCTACGTTTGATATGACATGAGTGAATTGGAAATGGATTTGCTGGTTTTATTAATTGTTCAAAGTATTAAACAAGTTTCAATGTTGCTTTAAACATACGATATTAATCAAAACTGTTTCCAATTAGAGAGTCTAGAAAAACTGGATATCAAACAAAAAGAGTTCAAAATTGATATGATTTTATTTCAAGTTCAATTTAAATGTGAAATGAATCTATTCTGTGTTTTATGGTTATTTTTTGGGGCAAGGTAATGAATGGAAAGAAATAATGCTGAAATTTTAGGTTTGATATAATGAGAAATTAAGAAGGATAACTTGTGGTAGGAGGGAATTCAAAAAAGCTTATAAATCAAACATTAAATTATATTTGATTGACATGAAATTTGACATCATGTTGAAAGCAAAAAAAATGTGCAATCCAATGATTTGATTTTCAAAATTTATAGCAATATTAATTTTTTTAGTGAGAGTTGTAGTCAAACTTTGTCTTTTTATATTGTTAATTTGTTAGTATTATTTTGTTAATTAAAGTATTAAACAATCACTTTATTTGTAAGTATGTGTGCATTATATATGTGTACATCAAAACAACTTTCAATATAATTTTAAACATACTGAATATCAATCAAAACCGTTTCCAGTTAGAGTCTAGAAAAACTACTGGATATCAAAATAAAAGAGTTCAAATTAAATGGATATGGTTTTATTTCAAGTTCAATTGAAATGAGAACTGAATCTTCTCAATGTTCTATGGTTTATATTTTGTGACTAAGTAATGAATGGAAAGAAATAATGCTGAGCCCATGTCCACTTTGCTGATACTCACAATTAATCCATTCATAAGATAGATAGATAAATAAAGATATTCAAATACATATGGAGGAAAGGTGGGTAGCTGCTCAATCAACGTAATATTTTCTTTTAGACAAGTCTGTCAAGATAATCGGGGCTAGTTGACATGCCCGCAAATCAAGCTAACTATGCGCTGCCTTTGTCAACAACCTTTTTAAAATCACACATGTCATATCATGTTCTTTCTTAAATTCATTAAAAAAAAAATCATGTTCTTTCCACTTTGTTTTTTTTTTTTTTTTTTAATTAATATATAGAGTTGGATGAATCAATTTTAGTGTTTGAGGTAAAATTCTTACTCATTATGAATCTTGTCTTTTGCTTGAGAATATGTAGAAGCTTAATTTGATGTTATAAATACCACACCCAATTCTAGTCAAGCCTTGGCTTGCAAGTAAAGAATAATACTTGTACTTTAAGTCTGTTAACATTGATTTAATATATGGTTTAGCTTACTATATATACCCACGTTGGGTTAATTGTAATATATAACTCATAGTAAAGATGTAATTGTGAAGAGGTTTCATTCGTGGGCGAAGATCATTAGGCTAAACTACTTAAATTTGAAAAAAATAATTTTCTAATAAGTTTTGGATACTTGCGTGTTTGACTTTTGCTTATTTTCGATGACTTATTTACATTGTATTTATTAAAAGATATGATTTTTAGTAATTTTTATAATAAATGTGTTTAAAAAAAGAAGCAAAAAACTAGTTTTTTTTTTGATAAAATTTTTATTATTAGGATTCGTCAAAGAAGACAAAAATTAAAATGTACCAAAGGCATGGGAAGGCCAGAGAATTAAGTAAGTGGCAAGTAGCAACTAATCTGGATAAAGGTGAACCCCTAGGACCTTGGGCTTAAATAAATAAATGATATATGCCCCCCCAGAACAAAGCCATCAAGAAATTTATCCTTCGATCTTTTTTTTTTTTTCCTGGTTAAGCTAAAAATTAGAATATTTGTATATAAAAAAAAAAGGCTAAGACAAAAGGAAAAAACCAAAAAAAAATTTTAAAGCAAATCTCAAACACAATCTTAACAGCAATCCACATGGCAAAAGTGGACGGAAGGATTAAGTCAAAAAGAAAAAGAAAAAGAAAAGCTAATGACTAAAATAAAGAAAAATAAATAAAACAAAGGTGTTAGATAATTATATATATGATAGATAATTTTAAAAATACGTTGGAAAAAAAGCACATATATAATCGAGTCTCACTTTCAAACTTGTAATAGACTCACATTTAGAACAAAGGTGTTAGTAATTTTAATGTTTTTTTTTTTTTGGATACATAATTTTAATGTATTTTATGTTGCATTATGAAAGCATGTTGTGTATATGGAACATTTGTGTAACACATCACAAACATAGCATATAAAACACAACTTTATTATTAAACAAAAAAAAATTACATGATTAAAATAGTTTTAAATAAATAAGAAAACTGTTTGAAATTAGAGATCTGGAGCTCTATCTCCGTCTATATCAAAACGCTATGAAATAAATAAGCAAATTACTTTTATTTTTATTTTAAAAAAACTAGTAATAGGATTTTAATCAAAACTGCAACTTTAAAGTTATTAAGCTTTGATAATTGATATAGTGAGTTTCACCTAAAACATTATTATGTTAGTAATTTTCTCATATTTAAAAAATGTGCTATATAGAAAAGCACGTTATAGAGTGTAACACTTTTTTGAATCATATGACAATAACTTAATTATATATAAGCAGGGGCGGCTTGATGCATTTGGGGGCCTAAGGCGAAAATTGATCACCTTGTTTGAGATGCAAAATTACTACTAATTAACATAAACTACGTAGAATTTTTTCTTTTTTTAAAAATTTTATAGGCAGAAAAAATTTGACAAAATTTTTCATACTTGTTGATGTGTAAATTGATAGTAATAAGTAAAACAATGGTATTAGTGGTAGACTTAGATAAAAACTAGTAAAAATTTGCTACCTAAACTCTTATTATTATTCTTATTTTTTTAGAAGTGCAACATTCACAATATTTTCTACAACAAATCCTAAATTTTAAGCTATTTTTTGTTTTCTATTTGAAAATATCACTATAATTATTTTTTTTGCCATCAACAATAGGTTGTAACAACTTGGTACTTAGCATTAGTTGTAAAAGTATTGTGAAAAATATTGTGAATGTTGCATTTTTCTTTATTTTTTATTTTTTTTTCATCTAGTAAAACAAAATTATTTTATTTATTGATTATAAATAACCCTATTGGTTAAAATTTGGGGGCCTTTTTTTACTTTGGGCCTTAGGCGATTACATTTTTTCTCCACCATTCAGCCGGCCCTGTATATAAGACTTTTCCTGCAAGTTCGAACAAAGCTTCTTCAACCTTTTTTTTTCTTTTTCTTTCACAAATGTGGGTTAGTGGAGGAGTGAAAATGATAAAAGGTAGTTGTTGTTGTGTCCAGCTTGGAACCGCCACATCAATATTTATATTGTAGACCACTTTCCTTGTAACTGTTAATGGTGACTGCTAGCACCAAGGATGGAATATAAATTTGGAATTTCCGTTTACACATGTGGGTGTGCATTTTTCTTTTTTCTTGCTTCCCCAATTACTAATTTATGCCATTATTTAAGATGTTATGGTTCTTCAAATTATTAGTTTGTTATTATATAATTTTATTGTATTGTTCAAAGTATTTTTTTTCGATGACTCAACCCAAATAGGAGTATAGGATAACCCCCATACAAATACAGCACCACAAGGTCAGCTAAATACAACATTGACTTCTTTTTTTGCTGAATACAACATTGACTTTATATATTGATTAGGTATGCATTAATGTGTATATATAATTATATAGTATTAAACAAGTTTCATATAAATTTAAAAATACTTAATCAAAACTGCTTCCAATTAGAGTTTAGAAAAGCTAGCTAGATATGATTTTATTTCCAGTTCTATGGTTTATTTCTTGTGGCTAATAAGTAATGAATGGAAAGAAATAATGCTGAAATTTTAAGTTTGATAATGAGAAAGAAGGATAACTTGTGGTAGGAGGGTATTCAAAAGGGGAAAAGCTAACCTGTTGTGTAGGTTAATATAAAATCCTCTGCACAATGTATTTCTTGGTTGATGAAACCTGAAGTCATATACAATATACAAACATTGTGTGAACATACACTGTTTCCACTCTGTTGACATAATATGTTGTTACAAAGTCAACTCTGTCGATACTCACATGCATTCAAAAATAAAACAAATGATATTCACATTCATATGCAATACAGGGAAGGTGGGAATCTGGACTAATTGCTCAATCAACATCACATTTTGTTTAGAAAAGATAATTGGGACTAGTTGCCATGCCCACAGCCCACAGAGCCAGCTAACAATGCGCTGCTTTGCCCACTAAACAATGTTTGTTTAAAATTACAAATACTATATTCTTCTGAAGTACATTAAAGAAATGAAATGAAAGAGCATTAAAAATTTAAAAATTAAAAATAAAAGGAAAAAGAAGCTTGCCAATTCTCTCCATTTTTATTTTTTGTCGCTGCCCGGCAATTTTATGGAGCAAGTTGTCCTGTGCATACGAGCACACTCCTCCACTAGAAAGATGTGGAATAAGGAAGGTCTTTCAAGATTCAAGTTAAATATTGTTACTGGTTTTTTTATATATATTAATTTAGGTGTTTTAAATAATTTAATGGAGAAATATCAAGTTACAATTTTGTATTAGGTTTTTTTTTTATTTTTATAATTAATGCGAAATACCTTGATGGACATGTGCCTGTCCTGAAAATGGGTTAGCCAGCTATATTTTACGGGTTTAGTAAATTAGGAAATAGAAATACAAAAATATTTAAGCTAAATTATAAAGTACATTGATCTGTTTTCAATTTTATTCTGAAAGTTTGGTCCATCTCAAATTACTAGGAAAAGTGCAATTCAGTTGAAAAGATTGTCACGTATAATATAGGTCCAATGCAACCAAACTGTATTTTCAATTTTACCGCCAAAATTATTTCCGTTACGGAGAGAGACGGCAACTAACGGAAGACCTTTTGTATTTTTGGGGGTTTGGGCTTGAAGTTGAAGAAGGCCTGGTGAATGTGCTGAAATAAAGCCGGCCCACTCCACTATTGTGTATAAAGTAGTGGGGCCCAATGGGTTTGGTAACTTTGGTGTCGTTTTGTTCTTGCTGTGATCCCAACTACTACTTGAGGGTTTTTCTTTTTTTTTTTAAGTAACTTCAAATTGATAAGATTATTAATTATAAAATAGATAATTTAAATATTAATGATATTTTCAAATTATTATATATCTTGACTAGAGTATTGTTATTGAGTTATGCATTCTAAGAGATATCCAGGTTCGAATTTTCCCTCACCTCTTGTTATGATTATAAAATTATAATAATAATAAAAAGAGAAATTATATATTTTAAAATTTAAATCATACATGAAGAATTTGAGTTAAATTATATTTTATTTTTACATAAGATAATAATGGACATAGCTATTAAAACTTCTTCCTATGATGCCAAATGCATATACACCCATTAACATTATATTCTCTATTTTAAATTTTATCTTTTCAACAAAATATTTTGAATATTAGTGCCTAATATAATATGTATCTATGTAATAAGTTTAGTTACACAACTTTTTCCACAATTCGTTGAAGTGGTAAATTGTAAATGATGAAAAAAAATAATTGATATTCGCAACCTACTACTTCAATAAATTGTAGAAAAAGTTGTATCCATAGCAAAGTTGGAAAATACACATTTATATGATTTAGATTTGATTTCAAGTACTTTTTTTAAAGATAAATAACGTTCTTCATGCTGGTGACTTATAAATTAAATGCTTTTTTTTTAATGTTTTATACATAGAATAAAGTCTGATTGTTAATTACATTAAAAAAATTCATGAGTTTACTTCATTATTTATTACTTATTATGTTTTCTCAATAACAAACTGTTTATATTTTTCAGCAATTTCAAGGAGCAAGTTGTCACACACACGCAGTATCTGCTGGATATGGATAAAAATCTATGGTCTCCACTGGTTATGCTTAAGGAACTGTAACTTAGTCAGCTGGTTCTTTGTTCTTCAACTGGATAAAGGACTTGCTCTGGTCACACACGCACACCATAAAGATATAGAATAAGAGAGATCTTTTAAGATTGAAGTTAAATATTGTTACTGGTTTTTATTAATTTAGGTGTTTTAAATAATAATGTCCCCCCCCCCCCCCCCCCTTCTTTCAATTAAAATTTGTGCTTATTTATTCTTTTTTCAACCTTTGTTTTCAATTTTAGGTTTTGGATCTCTCTAAAAATAGTGATAAAGTAGAAAATATTTTCTTTCCCTTTTTAAATGTGACATAAATATAATAGTCTATTAGTTATGATATAAATTTAAAAAATACCTATAGAAAATTCATTAAAAAAAACAAAATAAATAGAAAACACTTCAAATTAGAAGAGGGGTATTCCTGTTGCCTGATGCCTTTAATGCCTTTTATAGGTAATTATAGTCCTATACTTTGTGTGGTTCTTTTGCTTGTTGCCTTTAATGTTACAATGGAGCAATTGGAAACATAAATGAGAAGGCAGATGCATATTTGTATGGCTTGATGAGGGGAGATATTGTTGAATTCGGGGCAAGGATGCTTCTCAAACGTTGTATAATACAGGAAGCTTAGTCTTCCTGACTACTAATACTTCTATTTATATGATCAAGATTATTTGTTATTAATTCTCAAAAATAAAAAATTATTTGGAGGAGAAATGAAATGCTTAATAGTCTAATCGACAGCAACTAAACCATGTTGAGAATTATGAACTTGACATTCCAAATCAATATATATATATAAAAGCAGAGACCTCATGCGGGAGCGCATGAGGTCCTGCCAAGTGGAGTTTTGATAGAGTGATTTTGCAAAATTGTATGGGTTGACATTAAAAAAAAAAAAAACAAAAGGTTTTGTCCAAGAATAAAGTTGATAGCAAGCCCAAGCCCATTTTAATAACTTACATTAACCCTAGCCAAACTCTAATAAATAATAGTAGTAATTTAGTAAATAATAACTCCTACAATAAAACCAAGTACCATACAGATAACAACACTACTGTCTTTGAAGTTCTCTCTCACAATGCACGTTGTCTTTAAATCTACACATAAATTGTTTTCTCTCTCTTAATACATTCTGTTTTTTAATCTATACATAAAACTGTTCACCTCCTTCCAAAACAACAGTTTGCAGTCTCAATTTAGTGATTTGTTGAAGCGATTAAGGCAGAAGATTAAGAGATTTTGGTGCTCATTGGTTTCTAAAATGAGAGAGTTTCTTTCAATAAGTGATAGTTTTGCATGTTGATGTTGTTCAATTTGTTTTCTTTATATATATATATATATATATATATATATATATATATATCCATTTTCTTTGGCCTATGAAACTCCTCCATAGTTTCTTCTGTAGTCTCTTGGTTTCCTTTTCTAAAAGGAGAGTTCATTTCTATCATAAATTCTATTATAACAAAAAAATTCTCTATTTGGTTTCTCTAACAGTAAGCAAATAATTTTTGTGTTTCTTTCCTTACTTTCCTTGGCTAATTGAAACAATTTAGAATTACTCACAAATTTGAGCTGGGCATTAGAGAACACCAGGCCTCAATTTTGTTTGTAGAAAAAAAAAAAAAGAAGAGCAAACAATGAGCACTAATATGTTGGTCTCAAATTTGTTCAATATTTCTGTGTTATATTTGAATGTTTTTTCTCTTTTTTTTTTCTTTCCATTTATTGTGCGAAGTTTAGTTTTCCATAAGAATTATGATAGTATGAACAAATGACTAAATCTACTAGGTGTTCGACAAAAGGCTTCCAATAAGTTTTTTCATTTTTTATTCTCATTTGATTTTTTTCCTTCTGTTTCTGTACAGTCCAGATAAATCGCCTATGGTGGAGCTTAATGATCTTAAACACCAAAAATAGATCACAAGCCACATATGTAGTTAGTACTTTCCTAATTCCAACTCATTATTTTTTCTGTTTTTGCTTAACGGCAATTAGTGCTGACCCTATTCAACTTCTAAGAAAAGGTTTTGCTTCCATTTTAAGGAGCCAATGATAAAATGTTATTTCAATGGAAAATTGTAGTAATGCTGCATGTACTTGTTTAGTGAATCTCACTAAAATATAAGCAATTCTAATTGAAGATTTAGTTGCAATTCATTTCTTGAATTAAGAAAAAGGTGAATGGACTCTAGTTATAATCATAATGGTCAATCCCTAACATAGTACCCTGACCACAACCATTTGCAGTCTCATATAATACAATCTTTTGGCATCATACAATGACTTGAGGCAACTCTTGAATTCCATTTATATTGTATCACATAGTTTTGATAAATTCAAAGCATTAAGACATGATAAAACTATACACAGTTAACATTATTTTTGGGGCTGAAGTTTCAATAGAGCTAACTCCTTTGTGGGTTTTTTGGGCTGCTTATAATAGTTGACTAAAGAAGACACACAAGCTTGTCAGACAGCCTGTAGTGAACATAAAGAACCTAGACTGCAAAGAGCTATCAAGGAAAGGGAAACTTGAAAGAATTGCAAGAGTAGATGGTGGACAATTGGGTTCCTAGAAATTGTTAATTTCATTTTTTGATATTGAAATGGTTATTGAGGAATATTTAGAGTGAGGAAACTGACTAAAATTAGAGTTGCTTTTAAATATGTTTTAATGGAGGTTTGAGATATTTGAAGCTGCTCAACCTCACATTAAATTGAATTTCTTCTGAGTGTCTCTTAGTGGTCCTGTATCCAAGCAGAGTTTGATTCCTGCAACTTTTTAGGCTGGTACTTTATTCTTGAATGAGTTCCCAATTAAGTTGTTTCCTTTTTCGTATTCACTTGCTAACTATGTACTTTGAGGTTCCATAATGAGATGGAAGTGCTTTCAAACTCTTATCACTAATTCATTAATGGGATCTATGTGTTTTCTTTTTTTATACCTATCCTATTTTGCTGTGATGTGTCAGGGATATGGTGCCAATTGCATTTTGGTTTCTACATTGTCTCTATGAAATTATATAGCATGGTCTTCAAGTTCCTCTTGAAGCACCATTTGCAGAATTAGATCGAATCCAGCCTGAAGAATGGTAGCTCTTTATAAAACTCATTTGACATTTGAAAGAACATAAATTCATTATAAAACTCTTATGGCATTTGGAAGAAAGGTAGCTTCTTAAATTATTCACATCTCTATCATATAAACATTTGAACATTCCTCTTGGATATGACATTTTATGTTTCATGTTTATTTTTAAATAAATTTAAGGTTTAATGTTATTCATGGTTAATAGATCTACGATAAGTAATGATTTACCTTAGCTGTTTATACTAGCAAATTTTCAAGAACATAAACCAATTAGTATGCCCCAAGGGTTTTTTAAAAACACTATTGATATTTCCCCCCATCCCTCTTCCAACTTTTGTAATCTCCTATAAAATATATGGTGATATATGCTCTACATAGCATGCACTTATTTTAATGTATACATAGATTATACATTTATACAGTTTTCCATGCATAGAGAAATATCACATTCTTGCTTAAATTTATTTGTTTTCACAACAATTGAAAGGAAGTCTAATAACATACAATATAATTGAAATTGATTCCCTAATTATTATTACACGTCATAAATATTGTATGTAGGCTAGTAAGATAATGTTTTAAATATATATTTTAAGATGCACCGCGCATCGCGCGGGACATCGGCTAGTTAAACGAATAGATCTATTCAGTTGTTCTCATTCTTTGGTGCAACTATTGAAGATGACTAAAATTTCTCCAAAAGTAGAACAATGGTCAATCCACATGATTATATGATATTCTTTGTAATAGCTCAAATCTAGAATTAATAGAAAATTTGCTCTATGTATATTTAATGTTTAATACAAATTTGCTTTATGTATACTTAATGTTGGTATGCTTTCCTTTTAATGGCCATCCAATAGTGAACTTCGCAACCATATTATGGCTTATTTCCCTGACAAAGAGTAAGAAAGGTGTTAGAGAAACATGCATTATCTTCAAATATCTATACATCTAAATGGTTTAAATATCATAATAAGCACTAATCAATAACCGCTAAATTGTTTCGTTGTACTCAAATATTATAGCTACCTCTCTTTTCCACTATACTAACCCAAAATAATGGTTGTCCAACACTGAAGCCATTGGTCTGCAAAACAAGAACAGTGGCTCTAAGTATCTTCCCTACAATGCAATAATCTTACCTTGGAGAACAAAGAAGCCAACAAGAATCTTTGATATTGGTTCCTATATAATCTTTTGGCACTTGGCATCTCTAACAAATTTGTTAATTTTGTATCCTTCAAATGTCTATGTCAGTAATCAAGTATAATTAGAAATTATTATAGAAGAGTAATTGGGATCATTCGCATACTAAGTATACGTAATGAGCTTATCAAATTTCAAGTGGCACCAATCTTTTTCAGCTCTTCTAGAATAAAAAATACTAACATAAAGGCATGTGACTTCTAATTGCTATATGAATGTCCCCTTCTTCCTATGAAACATTTGGAGTGGCCCATCAAATTAGATCACATGGTATGGGAGGATATGATACCAAATTATAACACCAGCCTAGACAAAAAAAATTTACCTATGACTTGAAGCCTTTGTTTGTGTACATTAGTTCAAAGAAGTTTTTGTTGAATTGAGTGTAGTTCAATTATAACATCACTCATGGTCATCCTTTCTCTTGGAAATTCAATAAAACAAGAAACTCCCATTCCAAGAATCAAAGTCAAGCATTCTAGAATTTTTGAACTTTCATTTTGAACTTCATTGTGAGCAATGTCATTCATCTTTGTCAATTATTCTCTCTAGCAAAACAACATTAACAAAGTTAATTATTCTCCTTTGTGAAGAATGATAGGATCTATAATGTCAATTATTCTCTCTAGCAGGCTACAATAACAAAGTCATGAAGGTTAAGGTTATCTTGGAAAATGTTGTCAATTGATTTCTTTCCTGTGAACATCTTTAACAATTATATTTCATAACAATAGACATTACCATATGTTGATACTTCATTTCCTACACCATACTCTGCAATTACACAACGAATATATAAATGTGACCATGGTTTTGTATCAAACAAAGATGGGAAAAATATATATAACCTAACAGATATTAAAGGACCTTTAAGTTGCATGTAATCAGCCAAGAAGATAAGTAAATTTTTTTGATATGTAACTTTCTAAGTTCTAACTAGAGTACAATATCCTTGTTAAACTTGTCCTCTATAGCTTAAAAATATGGTAAAAGATTATGGGACAAGTAAAAAAAATTAAATTTAAGAAAGCATAGTGATATTCACTTGGAGGAGTATAACCAATACTTCCTCTTACTCCAATGGAGCTTGAATGGTCAATAGAAGAATCTTGGGTATTATCAAAAAGCAATCTAGCCAAGCCAAAGTCACCTACATGTCCCACCATTTCATCATCAAGAAGAACATTACTAGGCTTATGGTCACAATGAATGATTGGTGTTTGACAAAATCAATGGCAATATTCAATCACTAAAGAAGATTCAAATTCCTTGGTTCCTCAAGAGTCTCATTTGTTCTTGAAGTTGGATGCAGCCATTCATCTAGGTTGCCATTTCCCATGAACTCACATACTAGAAATTTAAAATCATGACCACGATAGTCAATACTAGAATATGATGTAAACACCTTTACAAGATTTTGATGTCTAGTGTTTCATCATAGAGCCTCACACTCAGCTATGAAACTTTTGGAAGCTCCATGATGATAAAGGTCTAGCACCTTGATAGCAACCATATTCATTTGTCTACCTTGATCAAGAATTCCCTTATACACAGACCCAAAACTACTCACACCAATTAAATTAGTAGGAGAAAACCCATTGGTTGTGTTTAAGAGACTTTGGTAAGATAGATTCAAAAGCAAATTTCTTGAGTCCCTTGAGGTACTTTCTTTTCTTTTATTTCTTGAAGAAGAAAGAAATAGAAGGTGATAGAACCAAAATTACTCCATGAATCCCACAAATGTAGAGATTATCAAATTCCAGGTAAATAACTTCCTCTTCTTAAATTTTTCATTTTTGCATTTAGGAAGTTGAAACTTAAGTATGCCTGCACAGAACTTACCATTACCCTTAACAAAAGTTGCACTCCTATTCATAAACACTCCATCTGTTGGTACTTCACTCTAATTTTTTATATTGTTTTTACATAGGCCATAAGTCATCTTCCTTGGGTAGAATAAGAAAGAAAATAGCGGACTAGAACCAACTAATCAATTGCCACATTATTGAGACTTAAGAAAATAGTATTTTAACCACCATTCTTCTTCTTCTTCTTTTTTTTTTTTTTGAGTGTGTATTGTCATTAAAAGGGATTTTGTTAAAAACTATGCCAAAATACTAAGTAGGCATAAAATGTAATAATTTAAGCAAGTATCAATAAATAAATAAATAAATAAAAACTTCATTGTAGATGGTTGTAGATATTTAATGAAGAGTTTCATTTGAAGTGATCGACATCATTCATTATGGAAATTTAACATTTGCGTTAATGTCTTGGCAAAACTTGGCTACTTCGACTGGAAAATTATGATTTTTGTATTCACTCTTGGGAGTTTTTGAACAATAGATTGTATCTTTAAGTCATATATAGGTTCAAAGAATCAATCTTAGTTACATAGATAAACAATGATCGGAGGAGTTTTTATTATTCATTTGTTGATTTTGTAGATTGTTTAAGTTTTCAATTATAATCAAAATTTTATATGAATGGGATTAGCTATCTTTGCCATTTATTTTTATTCATAAGTGCTGTAATAAGTCATGATGATTCAAATGGAAGATCCTTCTTCTTTTCTTTTTTTTCTTTTCTTAATTTTGCAATCAAAGAAAGTAGCACATGACTTGCACATGCCACCACTACCAGTGAGTATAAAAGAGTCTTATGACTATACTCAAATATATATCCTTTCCATCCCTTTTTTGTATGCAACTTTAAAATGGTTTTTTTTATTTTACCCAAAATAAAAACTTAAAAATGATATGATTATTAATTATAAAATTAAATATTGAAAAGAAAAAGATCTTTTCAAAATATCATATATCTTGACAAGACAACTAACAATTGTCAGTGATACTATGCCCGTCTTTGTAAGAGGAATCAAAATTAGAATTACCTCTCCCTTTATTGTTGTAGCTATCAATTTATATATTTAAAAAAAAAGTATATACTTTAATTTTTAATTATTAAGTGACGAAGTTGACTGAATAAGATAATATTGGACATAGATATTAGGGACTTCTTCCTATAATGCCATATGCATACCCATTAACATCATATTCTCTGTTTTAAATTTTATCATTTTTTTTTTTGTACTTGATATCATTTTGTTTTCGACTATTTAAAAACAATTTCTTTCATAAATCCAAAGGTTTGAGAATTGAGGACACTAAAACCTACTTTCTTTGCAATAGTATAGATCTAGTATCATTTTGACATTTTCAACAAATTATTTTGGATTTTAGTGTCTAATGTAATATGAATCTATTTTTTTATAATTTAATATGAATCTAAATAAATCTAACTAATAAGTCTAGTAGCACAACTTTTTCCACAACTCAATGAAGTGACACAGTGTGAGCGGTGGAAATAAAAGTAATACTAGTAACAAGTCCATATAAAAATGATTGTCCACCAATCACAACCTTTTACTTCAACAAGTTGTAGAAAAAATAGTGTCGATGGCAAAATTGCAATCTACACATCTATATGGATTTAGATTTGGTTTCAAATGCTTTTTTTTTTTTTTTTTAATAGATATAATAACATGTCCATGAATAAAATTAACATCATGTCTAATTTTTTCTCTTTTATCTGAGTATGGTCGATGCTCGATTTAAGTAGCCCATTCAAATTACTCACCTGCTTCAATCTTCAATGTGAGTTTTTTTCTCACTATTACATGATTTTCTGCTTTTCAAATTATCAAAACTACTCATTAGTGCTTTTCTACTTCAATGTGATGTTTAAATGAGCTTTTCCTTTCAATCAATGTAATCTCAGCTTTACATGGGGGATGCGTATCATCATCATGGCCAACACACATACATGCATGAATTACCCAATCGAGATTTAACACATCATGAAGCTTTGAAGCTTAGGTTTTCTTTTTCTTTTTGGCTCTCATTTACCGCCAAAATTTCCACAGATGAAGAGAAAGTGTGCATGATTGAAGCCAGCCGTTATGGCAAGATCACGGTGACTAACGGAAAGAGCCTTTGTTGATGAACCTAAGATTGAGACTAGCCTGGTACCTGGGTGACTGAAAAAACAGGCCCAGCCCACTTTGAGTGGGCTTGGAAAGAGTGGTGATTTGATGAGATCAACTATAATGATTTGCCGTGAACTTCTCAGTTGCTTAAGTAAACAAGTGTTATTCTCGCTTTCTATCCCATTTTATTTGCAACTTCAGCATGGTAGGAATTTTTCTAAGGAAATATAAGGATCTTTTTCAAATATTATATAAAATTTAAGTTATGAGTGATCCTCAAAAAATAAATAAATAAAAGAAGAAAAAGGTTATGATTTAAGAGTAATCCATGGGTTTTAATTAGCTCAATGGTTTAAATCTATTATCATTGTTATCATTGAGAGAACATCATAGATTCGAATAAGTTTCTAGATATGTAGAATTTCTTTCCAAAGTTTTCATCCCCATAAGAAAAATAAATAAATAATACCTCCAAACATTAATTGGTATACATACAAGTACAAAGAGCTCCCCAGTTATAATTGCAAGAGGAACCCAATAAGTTGATCCACCAAAACCTCACACAAAATTGGCCACCCAAATTAAAAATTTTGAAGTGAAATACACATACTTGATCATCTAGTTGGCAATAGTAACCAACAAGTTGAGAATTGCAATTTCAGCATTCTGGTTGGACTAACTAGATCTACTCAATTGTCCTCATTTCTCTACCAAAACAGTTGAAGGTGACTAATACTTCCCCAAAGGGACTGATATGACCAGTCCACATCATTATGTGATCTTAAATATATTCATTGTGATAGCTAGATTCAAGACTTTGTTTCCTTAGTGCTATATAGTCACCATTTGACAACCCTTCCATGGGGAACTACATGGCGGTATAATGGCTGACATCCTAAGGAACAATAAGAAAGGAGAGAGAGAAATATGTTAGTCTTCACATATCTACACATATGGTTACGTGTGAAAGCAACTTTTCACCCCAAAAATGTGAAACAAAATACTTATCTCAGATACTTAAAAATAAAAAAGGAATGTCGAAATTTACCACAAACAAACATGTACGCTCAAGTCTCACAGATTAGGGGTTATGAGACAGGTTGCATTCTTAGTGGAACTGTCATCTGTAGAGGAAACAATAGCTAAAATATCATGTTAAGTACTGACCAATTTCCATATACTCTTATCATTTTTCTCAAAAATCTTACAGCTTACCTCTATTTGCCTCTCTATTAAACCCAAAACAATGGCTCACCTTAAGACATTTAAGGCAAATATGCTGCAAAATGAGGATAGAGGCTCTTACCATCTTAACGACAAAACATAATGCAGCAGTCATTAACAAGGAAGAAAAGAAATAAATCAATAAGAAAAGCATGAGATAATCTATGGCTATGCTGACTAGAATAATAGCAGTTAAACAGAACCATTCTCATAAGTGAACAACTCCAGTAAACATATATGCAGAGGATAAAACTCTTGCTTAAGACAAAATAATGGAAAGTTCATGAGAGTAAGTTCAGGGGTGAGAAGGGAAAAGGAGTGAACTATTAAACACAATTATATAACAAAGAGAGTAGTAGAGTAGATAGAGAGGAAAGTAAAAGGACAAAATTGTATGATGGTGTTTTCCCTCTTCTCATTAGATATTGTTGTTAAGCAGAAATAAACATATCAGCATTGCACTTATGAATTTTTTTTCCTGCCTTCTTCAAGGAAGTATGAAACAGAACTACTTGAATCTGAAAATAAATATTAAAAAAAGAATAAATTTTGCTCCAAAGACAAAGTACCTCTGATTTAAAAATACTACAAGCCTAGCTAGCAGTAGCAAGGAGAACTTTACCAGAATAATTATCATGGATTATATCAAGATTTATAATGTGTAAAATTTGTGAATATCAAGGTCTAGGGCCCAAAAAAAAAATTGTGAAAACTATACACAAAGTTGACCTTCAGTCAAGCAGTTAAAACCATATATGAGACAATGGACAACCTACCCTTCAGAAATTTTGAAGGCATTCACTCATACTTCAAGTGGTAAGAATCTAAAATCTAGGAAGGTCATAACATCCTGACTAAATACAGGGAAAAATTCATATGACCCTAGAACATAAGAATTCTCAACAATAAAACCCCCACCAACAGGGGGCAGGGGAGGGAAGTTGAGCTCTTCCAGAGTTCTGTTTCTTACAGTTGAATTTAATTTCAATTGTTGTAAGGAATATGAAAGTACCATAACAGCTTTTATTTTAATCCAAATGCATGTTCGCATACCTTCTGAAAACTTGCTTGTAAAGAGCATATGGTTCGACAAAGCTTTGGTCGCCATATCTTCCACGATGAACAACTTCACCAAGCAGGTTTATCACCTATGAGGGAGATCCCAAGATTGTCCAATAAGAACAAAAATTAATAGGAAAATTCAGGTAAGAAAACAAGGAATTTCATCTAAATGGAAGTCATCAAGAGACATAATCTTTCTCACCCTAATTCTAGTCCCTTATGGAAAATGCTCCCTTCCCTTTTCTCTAAAATACACAGATATGGATCATCTTCACACTTCACACTTACTTCAAATACGACACAGTGACCTCCATCCACACTGCAAACCAGAATGAATATTATTGGGGAACTAATACTAGAACATGAAACATACACCTAACATCTGCACAAAAGGGAATCCATTGCATGTGTATAATAGTTTCAGGTTAATGTTAGTGTTTGTGACTCTCATATATGCAATTGCCCATGGCTTGGAATATTGTACCATCCTTATCAACCTTAAGAAGAATTGAAAGACTACTTCAAGGACGAGCAAAATGATGCTAATGTAGAGATAGCAGCACGTACCAAAGAGGTTCTTCGTTGTGGAAGTCTCAAAAGCCATCAATGGAGCAAGCATAAATTTGCACTGCACTTGAATTGACAACTGAAAAACAAATATATGACTTTTAAGACTTTTGCAGATTGTGTTCCACACTCATTCTTTTAAATGTAAGATTAAATGGGATTAGTCACCTACTTGTACACAACAATGAGCTCCAAACAGCACAAAAAGAGAAAACAACAAAATTAAGAATTCACCTGTTAAAAAATATTATTGTTACAAAAATAATTTTGCAAGAAAAGTTTTGAGAAGACAAAACTGTTTATTACAAAAATTATCATAAATATGAAACTAAATTAAGAAAGTGAGAGGTGTATTACTCAATCTATTGAAAGTTGATGCTTAATTTTTGTAGAACCATCTTTGAAAATCCTTTTGGTTTCAATGCCACAGCCCTCTATTTATATACAAAAACAAATAATTTAGAAATTCAATAAAATGGTGCTCTTGAAAGAGAACAACTTAAAGAGAGCAGAACTGATCAAGATGTGGTTCAATAAATATATGAGGTAGAGGTCGAAGGATTTAAGAACCTGTGCAGCTAATGGGATGAGATCCTTCTAGATCTGGTTAGAATATTTGGGGCACCAGCAATCTTTTGATCCATTATTTGAGAAAGAAAAATTGGCAAAGTATTCATCACACATTTTAGAAATACAAAATTTCCACATGATTTGTGCTAAATAATTGTATTACCACATGATTTTTGCTGTTCTTGATCTTTCTTGCCAATTGAATGAAGCATAAAGTTAAGTTATCCCTAGAATTTTGTGACTTTAAACTCTAAAGCATACTGGTGCTTTTGATGCACACTAAGCTATAGAAAATAAAATTGAAAAAAAGAAAAAAGAAAAAAAAAAGGAGTTATTCTACAAATGAAATGATGTAGTTAGAATTTTATTACAAATATTTTTTTAAAAGGCCCTTAAAGAGATAAATAAAGAGAGGGGAAAAAAAGGAACAAAATTACATTTGATAATTTGTGAAGGGTGCAGCTTAATTAGTATACTACAGAATCATATGTATATTTCTTCAGCAAAAAGATGTTAATCTCATGGCACTAGTGTCCTTCCTTTGAATTGATTAATTATTTAGTGGTCCTTAATTTTAGCATTCAGATCACAAAAAAGGTTGACATACAAAACTAGTCTAAAATGTGTAATTGCACACACAATATGGATCTCTAAATATTCAAACAGCAACATCTTAAAAAATATATATATAAAAAATTAGAAACAACTTCCGCTCATTTTTGTAAGAAAATGCATGTCTTTAGTATTATAAAAGAGTATACTTCAAGGCCAGTTCTAAAGAGTAGGATTGTACCAAGCTACCCATCCCTTGGTGAGATTAGTACTAGATAATAACCCTTAAATATTTAAAAACCCCAAAAACATATAGAACCGGCCAATTAAACCATTAATTTATTAAATGTGTGGCAATGTATTTAATTCACCATTCTAAATGATCTACAAGAAAAGTTTTCATATTGGTTCCTATATAATGTTTTGGCTATTGGCACAAAAATGATAAGTTAAGAATAGTTCAAAGGCTAGAATTACTCCTCACCTCTGCATTGCTTTGCAGTGAATTATTCCATCTTTGGGATATTAATCAAACTGCTTCTCTTACCAGTCATGTCTCAACCATCCTTACTCGTTCTACCTCTCAATGGCTTAAAAGTTCCATGTACACTATCCCCCATACTCGCATGGGGACCCTACATGTTGGTCTCCTCTTCTTTGCATTGATTAATGAAAAGAACATGCACAATGTTGCCCAATATTCAAACAGAGTCTGCACAACAAAAATTAAAAGAACCAAAGGGGCTTTAGGAGGTAGACAAAACAGGAACCTCAAAGAAAATGAAAAGTTCCTAAGTTTGGATGCTACTTTGAGCATTAATAACCCACTATAGAGCAATACATAAGGAAGTAAAAAAGACAAGGGTATTCTGAAATCTGTTAGATAAATTACCATTAGATTTGTGCATGTCCAAACACACTAGACTAAATAAACCAACTAGACTCTATCTCATTTTATACTTTTGACTTAAATGAATCCTCCAGAAACATTTGGATAATGAACAAATTATTCAGCCTAACTGTCTCAACCCATAAACTACATAATTCATTACTTGTTTACCAATTACCCAATGACATTGTGCAAATCAATTTCTAGTATACGTAAGACCATGTTTTAAGCATATATACAAAGAAAATAATTGACCAAACAGAATCCATTTAATAAGATAACTCCTGCATTGTTAGCAGGCATGGTAGACACTCCCCTCAAGTAGGAAAAGTTTCTCTATTCCTGCAATTGTCAGTGAAGCAACCAAGTACATCACCATTGAGTCAATTGTAGGTACAAAGATATAAACTCTATCTGTTCTGCACAACAGCAGGCCCTTGAACATACAGAATGGAAACAAAACAGAAAGAGATTTTCCCTAAATTTTAAAAAGAAAGAGAGAAGGTGATTACCATTGAGTCCACTACTTGTTACACAATTTCCGGACCAGAAAGTTTTGAACAGGGCAGGTTCTTGAATTTTATCTCAACAGTCAAAATTCAAGAAGAAAGGGCCACGGCTTCAGCAGAGAGAGAAAGTGCCAAATTACCAACCAATGGAAAGACCAAACGTTCTTAAATTTGGGTTTTGTTTTGAGCAGAACAACCTATTAAATAAAAATGGACACAGTAAGAAAAATAAGAGCATCCTCTGATCTTAATTGGTATTCAAGCAAAAAGAAAAACCTTAATTGGTAATTTTCAATTGAGTAACAAATAAAAATTCAATCACCTTTGAATTTGTGCATGAATGAACAAATTAGATTCATACAGTCATTCTCTCATTCTTCTCTGACTTCAAAGTAAGTCTTCACATCAGCGATTCAACATGTGATGAAGCAAATAATATTAATAAGGAAATATATGCTGGAAACTTTTATACCCAAAAAAAAATTAACCACCAAAATACCCGTTTAGTAAGCTAATTCCAGCCGTGTTAGCTGCCTGGTCAAGTGCTCCCAAGTTCTAAGAAATTTGCTATGATTCTGCAATTATGAACAAGCAACTACATATGTCATTTTTTTAACACAAGTTTAGATGAAAAGATATAAATCATTATGATAAAAGAATAAATGATAGAACAGTTATACTTTTTTATCCTCCTAATAAATTGAAGAAATCATGCGTCTTATTGAAGATTTGATGGGAAAAAAGGGAAACAAATGATTACTACTGAGTTCTTGACCTGTCGCACAATTGCAGTTTTTGAATAGGGTCCGAATTTTGCACCCAAGCTTGTTCTTTGCCTCAGTTGGTTCTGCATCAGAAATCAAATGACTAAGAAGTTCTCCAAAATATGATAAACCTTAAATTGCATCAAGAAGAAGGGCATCTGTTTATGATTGTCCTTGAAAAATTGGAATTAAAAGATAGACACATACCTGAATAAATTGTTTTCAGCAGATTCTGATAATCCATTTGCAATTTTGGGACATGCTGCACAATTGCAAGGCCTGAAAGTTTTGAAAAAGGTCTGAATTTTAAGTTCTACATGAAAACTGAAAAGTCCAGTGCCTGATAAGTTCTCCAAGATATATCAAAACAAGATTATTGTTGTTGGTTTCTGCATTAAAAGTCAAATACCTGAAGTAGTTAAAGATGCCATCAGATTCCAACTTCTATCCAATGTTCTCTCCTACTCATGTTTGTTTGGACCCCACTGATTAAAAAACAACAGATGTTCCGCAGCCTCAAGTTTACAGGGACTTCACAACCAAATGCAGCAAGGACTATGGCTTTAGGAGGCAGAGAAAGTGACAAAATAACAAGCACTTGAAAAACCAAAAGTTCTTAAACTTGAATGCAGCTCTGTAATTAACAACCTATTATTCAAAAAAGGGGGGGAGAGTAAGCAAAATGAGGGATCTTCAAGTCTTAGTTAGTATTCAAGTAATAAAAAAATTAATTAGTAATTTTTATTGGCAGTAATATATATATATATATATATATATATATATATAAAATAAAAAATCAATCCAATCTAATAATGAATTGTACACGACTAAACCGATTAGACCCTTCTCTAGTACTTGGATACACAGTATTATATACACACATGATGGAAGCGTTATGAATCGTTTGTTTTAGCACAAGAACTAAAACATAAAGTACATGAAGTGTGCAACTATGCATTGAAAAATTAGAACTTTTCCATTTCTGGCAGGTTGCAGGACAACAATGAGAAGGAAGAAATTTTTTTTTTTTTTTTTTTTTTTAAAGTGTAGGATTTTTCGTTTTGAAATACTTGGAGACGAAAGAAAGGCTGTAAGGGGCTGTTGGAGGTAGAGGAAGAGCCAAAAATTACTAGGAAACCAAAAAAGTTATGATTGTGTGATGCTCTGGCCATTAGAAATCTAACATATAAAAACAGATTAAGAAGAAAGAAAATTGAAAGCACCAAAGGTTTTGTTCAAATGCACAACTTAGATAAATATTATCTCTAGATTTGTGAATGTCTACATTGGTAGACCTCAATCTTTGTTCTGTTTTTGACTAAAACAATGTCTCCAAAATAAAAAATTCTGAGAAAAGAAAGAATTCATTCAGCAATTATCCCATCAAAAACAGTAATTAAACCATTAGTTACCAATAGTACAAATGACCAAAAACAAACCGACTCCGATTCTAAATCAGATTCTGCAACAATTAAGAAGCAACCATGCACTTAGGTACAAAGATATAAATCATTAGAATTAAAGAAAGAAAGAAAAAAGGGATGGATTACATTATCCTAATTTTTCTTGTTAAAATAACGTTGTGAACAAACCCACTCTGATTCTAAGTCAGACTTTGCAATAATTAAGAAGCAACCATACACACATCATATTATCAACATGCTCTTAGGTACAAAGATATAAATTATTAGAACTAAAAGAAATATTTTTTTTTAAAAGGGATGGATTACATTATCCTAATTTTTTTTCTTGTTCAATTAACAGTTTATAGACAAGAAAAAAGAAAAAAGATTGAAAAGAATGAAGTTGAATAGTTTTAGAAGTTGTTCAAAATATAAAAACCCTAAAAAAACTGGTAGTTGATTTTGAATTTGGGATTATAAAAGATAGATGGATAGATGCATACCTGAATAACTTGTTTTTTCTTGTTGGATTATTTGGGACAATCTTCACTGTTTCCTTCGTGTAGCCGTTAAGAGGGGACAATCTTCAATATGTGACACAGTGAGATCGGGAATCAGGGGCATGGAAATCAGGTTAGGGCAATTGACAATGTCTAATTTCGAAAGAGAAGGAGGAAATGATGGAAGTAAGAGATGGTGTGGCTCATTATCATCATCATCATCATCTGAATTCCTCCACCATCCCTTCAGTTTTGGGCATCCCGCTGTAAATAGAGAAGATAAGGATGGGAAGAATGGTGTTTTTGAAGAAGAAGAAGAAGAAGAAGAAGAGGAAGCACCCAACACGTTACTAACACTGTCTTCATCTGAAATGTATTCAAGTGCTTCCATTCCCCTAAGAGAGACATTCTTGAGGAAAGGGAGTTGATTTAACGGTGGGAGGTGCTGCAATCTCCTATTTCCAGTTAATCCAAAACCAACAAGATTAGTAAGAGAAGAGACCCAACTTGGAATTCTCACACCCATATAACACAACAATTCCAACGATTTAAGATTTGGATGTGGCTGGAGGTCTTCCAGTGACATTTCATCGTAACATTTGGTTTCTCCATCATCCCAGACCCACCATAATCTCAGCTCTTGAAGATGATGTTTGTCCTTCATATTTGTGGCTTTACATTCCCCCGTGTCATCTTCTCCATGTCCCAAACCGCGAATAAGTAGACTTCCTCCCAAATTGCTCAGCTCCTTCAATTCACTTAGCCCACCACCAGACCTACCCTGTTTTTTCTTATGCCAATTACGTGAGCTAGCCTTCAAATCCTCTTGCCTCACGACAAACTCTGTTAGTATCTCAAGAGAAGTAAGATGCCCAAGTCCAAGGGGCATATGCGTCAGGTCGCTGCAACTACTAATGTCTAAATGCCTGAGATTGACCAAATTCTTAAGGCGCTGGGGTAATTCTTTAAGTCGGTAACAACCACTGAGTTTTAGTATCAACAAATTTAGCAGCTTTGTAATGGAATTAGGGAGAAATTTAATATTTAAATTATTAGAAAGATCAAGATATCTTAAATGTTTCAATTCCCCAATTGAATGTGGCACTACACGTAGATTTAATTCACTTAAACTTAAATCTAATGTCCGTAAATAATTGAGATTTGAAACAAGTGCATTGCAAGTTAAGTTCCCCAATTTCCCCCCTACACTACCTCTAAGAATTGTTCGTATCTTCAATCCTTTAACCTTGAAAATTGAAAGTTCCCTTGATGAATCTTCAAGATCAAATGATACATGACGAACTTTTTTACCATTATACTCCCCACTCGAAGTTAGCATGGTACTCTCCATCCCAGCAACAAGAGCTGCAAGATCATGCATGAGATCATGCATTTTGCAATATGATATAATGTCGCATTCATCTTTTTGTACATCTTGAAAAAAACATCTCCGAAGTAATACCATAAAGTACTCCCGCCCGACATCCTCAACACGTTGCTTTGAATCTGATAACTTAATAAAACCTTGTGCTGCCCAAAGATTAATCAATGTTGTTACATCAATCTTGTAATCTTTTGGAAACAATCTACAATAAGCAAAGCATTGCTTTAAGTACGATGGTAGATGATTATAACTCAACTTAAGCGTTGATGAAATAACATTTTCTTCTTCTTGAGTTATTTTTGATAGTTCATAATCTTTGAAGGATCGCCACTCATTTTCTGTAGCTTTGGTGCATAGCAAGCTTGCTATCGTCCTTATGGCGAGAGGTACCCCACCACACTTCCTCATAATCTCCCTACCCAAACTTACAAAGGCTTCATTCTCTGGCAGTTGACCATTTTCAAATGCTACTTTCACAAACAAACTCCAAGCCTTTTCTTCAGGTAGGCCTCTTAGAGCATGCCATGAAGTTGCCCCTATTATCCTCGCTACACTTTCTGAGCGTGTGGTCACTATCATCCTACTTCCCCTTGCACCACCCATTAACAAATTTCTCAAGAGAAGCCATTTATTACTCTCCTCATTCCACAAATCATCCAAGACAATCAAGTATTTTTTTCCATTAAGCTTTTCTCGAAGCTGAGTTTGCAACATCTCAATGCTTCCTTCATGCTTCATTTTTGTCAAATGTTCTAAAATTTCTTTAACAATCCGTTGTACATCAAAGACATCAGAGATACAAACCCAAAGCTTTATCTCAAATTTTGTTTGGACATTTTTATCATTATATACCAGTTGAGCTAGTGTTGTCTTGCCCAATCCTCCGAAACCAACAATTGGAATGATAGAAATATTCTCTCCAACATTGTCATCGAAGAGACGCTCCATAATCTCTTTCTTATCATCCTCTCTCCCAATAATTTCATCTTCGAGTACAAAAGAATAAGTTTCTCTGTCCCCCCTATTCATGACTTGTGGCTCAACCAAGCTTTGACTAAAGTGAAAAGCCTCCTTATCTCTTGCAATGGCATTTAGTTTCTCCCTAATTGCCTTTATTTTATGACCCATCTTAGGACTAAAAGCAAGCGGGTTTGAAATTGAAGAGAAAAGGCGTACCTTCTTTGTCATCACTTTGCGGCGCATAACTTCGGTGTAGAAATCATCCAGCAAATCATCAGCATCATGGAGGACATCTTTGAGCCTACTGAGCCAGACTTTGATCTGATGGTTATGAGAACTCTGCATTTCTGCATCCAGAAGCACAGCGCGGATTGTGGAGACTGTGTCGGTTAGATTTTCAATCTCAGTTTCAACACTAGAGGCCAGTTTGACCTCTTCAACAATGATAGAGCCCAGCAGTTGAAGGACGTTCCCTGCAAGATCGAACAAAGCTCCTTCCGCCATAGTTTCTCTTTCTTTTTAGGAATATTAGATATTCAGATGGGTTTGTGGAGTAGTGAAAGTGATGAGAGAGAGCTGTGGTTGTGTATTCCACAACAGCTAGCCTCAATATTTATGCCCAGATAAAAAAGTTATTTTTTATTTTATAAGTTTAGACTATTTTTTCTTCCTTTTCTTTTGCTGGGGTTGTGTCAGTATTAAATATTAATCATTTACAAAGTGGGAGTGGGAAACCGAGTGTATGTGAGTGTGAATGCAGTTAACCGTAGCAAGCAGTAGTGTTAAAACAACATTTCTAAATTCTAAAAGGATTTAGGATTTAAATGAATTAACCAACCTTTTCTTTTTATTAGAAATGAATCAAGCTGTTCAGCCCAGCTCAAACTTGAGTTTATCAGCAACCGTTTAAGATGGTTCAAATATAATAACGTGTTCGTAAATAAAATTAATATAATGCTAGACTGCTAGTATGATACACGATTTAAGTGTGTGTGTATATATATATATATACACTTAAATATATTTAAGATTTAATTGTGTACGTATATAAACAAGTTCATAAGGTCAAACAAAATTCTTTTAGCCATTTTTATAAACTATTAATTTGGAGAGTGATTATTTGTAAAAATAATTATAATAAATGGTGGGTTCAGACCATAACTAGTAAGAAATTGAATGCACCAAAGATAGAATATTTGGTTATAGCAAGTCAGCAATATGAAGGTTTTGAAAGATAATGAGAAACTTTTTACCCAATTGCTACACAATTGCTTCTTCCACATTCAACCTTTCCCCATTAATTAATCCCTACACTACACATAATTGTTCTAATCTACTTCTACTTCTACTAAACTATATATAAAAAGCGCGAATGCGCAAACAGTAAATCACTACATTGCATTTGGTTTGTTCAACCCGCACTGTTCATTAGCATTTTTTTTTCGCAGTACGCTGGTTTTGTTTGTGCTCTTTTTGTCTTTTCTTTAAATATTTATATGTGTTACATTGACTTAATAAATTCTTACAATATTTTCACAATTATTGACAATCTATACTGTTCATCAGCCTCTTTTTTTTCTTTTTCTTTTTTCACAGTACGCCAGTTTTGCTTGTGCTCTTTTTGTCTTTTCTTTTAAATATTATACGTGCATACACAGTTACACTGACACAACAAATTCTTACAATATTTTTTGCAATTATTGAGATGTAAATTTTTTAAAGGTCAAAATAAAATAAGAGACTGAGACCAATCACAACTTAAAAAAATGTATTATGAAAATGTTATAACATCTTCTTCTTGTCACAATATTTACAAAATTGCCGAGATTTCAATTCCTTATAGATCAAAATGAAATTTAAAAAAAAAAAAAAAAATGCTATGTCCACGACATTTTCACAATAAATTTTATGTGACAATGTCTTTTTGATGGATAAAAACGTGATTAGTAGTGAGTTTAGTTTAACATTAATAACAACTTGTCATTTAAAATTTGTTCTAAAAATGTTATGGATGTAACATTTCTCTCAAATAATAAAAAATATATCTATTTGGATCATAAAAATGAAAGTATTGTGAAAATGTTGTAATATTTTGTTATATTTTTAGACTTTTTTTTAGTATATATAGTCAAATTGGATGAGCCAAAATTCACAGTTTCACTCACAATTTTCTTGTGTTGTCTTTTTGTTTGTTTGTTTGTTTTTTTTTTTTTTTTTAATGCATAATTTCAAAACCAGTAATAAATTTTCACCTAAGATTTATTGTGAAAATACTGTGGATGTAAATGATAAAAAAATTAGATATCAAACTGGGACCTACCACAACTGGAAATAAAAAATATTGTGAAAATGTTGTGACATTTTGTTGTGTTCCTAAGCTTCTTTTTTGTGTGACATTCTGTTGTGTTCATAGGCTTCTTTTTTTGTTTAGTCAAATTTGATAAGCACAAATTCATTGTTTTAGCCACAATTTTCTTCAATTTGCTTTTTATTTGTTTTTTTTTTAAAGTGCACGGTTAAAAGTGGTTAGCTCAATTTAAAACCAGTAACAATTTACCACCTAGGATTTATTGTGAAAATATTGTGGACATAGCATTACTCTAAAATAAAATAATAAAATATTAGACCAGGACCCACCATAGCTAGAAATAAAGGTATTGTAAAAATATCGTCGACATTTTGTTGTGTTCCTAGACTTCTTTTTTGGTTTAGTCAATTTGTTGAACCAAAAATCATTGTTTTAAGTATAGTTTTTTTTGGGTTAATTTTTTTTTAACACATTTTCAAGTTAAAAAAAAAAAAAAAAACACATTGTTTTACACACACACACACATTGACGAAGTAGCACTTTCCTCCTTTATTTTTGGGGTAGTTTCATTCCCCCCTAAACTAAAGTTAAATAATTTCCTCCTTTATATTTTGTAAATGAGCATATACCCCTATTGTTACTCTCTTATTTAAACCCTAACGAAATTTTATAATTCCTAAAATATTCCGTTGTGTAATGTCTAAAATACTCATACTAAATTTTAATGTCCCAAAAAATTTCTTCATGTATTTTGAATTTTATGTGGTAGACTGATAGTCATACTTGGGAAGTTAGAATGATGAATATATATGGTATTCTATTTGTTACCCAGAGAACACTAATTTATTAGGTTTAAATCTTCTAGACTTATAATTTTATCTAATAGAAACTTTGATGACAAATGTCTTTTGTTCTTTTTTTAATTTCTTTTCTTGCTTAAAAGGGTGTTCATTAAAAATAAGTAAGCTAAACATCGTAGTTAGACTCATAAAATAAGACGATGAAGAATGAAGTATGAATAACAAAATCTTCATTGTAAATGATTGCAAGTATTTAATTTGATGAAGATCTTCAAAACAATTGTAGCATATATCATCATTTATTACGAAAATTTAAATATTGTGGAAAGATGATGACATTCATTATCATTTTTTGTAGCATTTTTTGGTGAGTAGATATTACATTTAGTAAATAGGTTCTAAGAAATTGTCATAGTAAATAGATGTTCAAATAACTATTTTAAATTTAAGTATATGACTTCGTATTCTTCAACTTCAAATAGTTAGCCCTTTTTAACATATTTTAAACATCTATATGTAGTTGTGCTAGAAATCACCATTCACACCAGTTTCCTTTACGGTCCGTTTGATTGGAAGGGTGGAAAAGTGAGAGGATAGAAAATAGTGGGAGGATGGAAAAGTAGGAGGATAGAAAAGATTTTAATTTGCCTCATCTTTATTTGGTTGGGAGTGGAAAATATGAGGAATGGAAAATGTGAGTTTGTACAAATTTACGCATATACCCTTGTTAAAAAAATGATGCCCAATTAAAACTAGAAAAGTGATAAACAACCAAAAAAAAAAAATCAATCACCTAAATTTATTATAAAAAAAAAAACATGTCTAAAAAAAAAATCACATCTAAAAAAAAAAGAACAAAAAAAAGCAAAAGAAAAAGAAAAGAAAAGAATATGAGCACAGGACAAGCCTGTCCAGTTAAAAAGAAAAAGAAAAAAAGGAAAGAAAGAAGTAGACGATGCAACGTCCAGCAAGAGGAAGAAAAAAAAAAAAAAAGGAGTAGAAGAAGCAACGTCCGGAGGAAGAAAAAAAAAAGTGTGAAAAAGGGGGCATTTTTGTCCAAAAATGATGTGCAATTTCGCCTTTTAGTTTTCTCTTTATTTTGGAGAGAACTTTTTGGTGGACACGAACCCAATCTGTTTATTAAACGGGTTAGCCACGTCAACCCGAATATGAATCGAAACTGCTTAACCTCAACCCATAACCTGTTTATAAATGGATTAGTTATGTCGGATTCGCGGGTCATGTCAGATTTTGCCACCTCTAGTTGATATAATATTTTGTACCTTGATCCTCACAGTAACATGCATTAATTCATCGTTAAAAAAAGAAAAAGAAAAGATACCCACATGCATGCATATGCAGGGGGAAGGTGGAAATCGAGATCTAGTCATCTTTTTTTTTTTTTTTGAGAAACCACCCCAGGAAGACAGGGGGGAAGAGAAATATATTAAACCAATTCAGAAGAATATACAGAAAGGATGTCAGGAGGGACATCTTCCATCCAAACATTAAAAGGAGAAAATTTACAAGCTCGCCTAGCAAGCGAGTGAGCTACTTTGTTGCCTTGCCTGCGCGTATGACAGAAACTAATGTCGCTGAACACAGCAGATACCACTTTGATGTCTCTAACAATATGTCCATAGCTGGAGGAGGGAGCTGTAGAGCTGTTTAGAGACTTTATTACAACTTCCGAGTCACCATCAACAATCACCTTGTTAAACTGAAGCTCCCTGGCTAAACAAATGGCGTGACGAGCTGCCAGCACTTCCACCATCTCTACCGAGGTAGGCAGCGGAATGATATGTGTCGAGGCAGCCATTACAAGACCAAGGTCATTTCTAATGATGACTCCCAAGCCAGCAGAGTCACACTCTTTAAAAAGAGCACCATCAAAGTTGACTTTCACCCAACTCATGGGGGGTGGCAACCATTTGACAAGGGAGGGAGGAGGAGCAAAGCCACAGGAGGGGGGATTGGCAACAAGGAATTCCTGAAGGGTGTCACGGGCCACAGCATTTATCCTTTTCAGTTGCTAACAACGCGCTGCCTTGTCCACTAAGCAATGTTTGTTTGAAAATATGCTTGTCATTTTCTTCTTGAGTGCATTGAAGGACTGAAAGAAACATTGAAAATAAAAATATAAAAGGAAAGAGAAGCTTGGCCAATATTCTTTCTTTTTTTCTCCGTTTTTTGTAGCTGGCCAGTGATTTTAAAAAACCCCTCACACGATACTCGGAGCAAGTTTGTCCTACATGCACACCCATTCACTAGAAACAGAAAGACAGTGGAAAAACAGAGGTTTTTCATGTGAAATACTGTTAAAAATAAATAAACTATTAAGGTTTTGTTACTGCATGCTTCTTATTAATTTAATGAATAAATATCAAGTTGCTATTTTGTATGACCTAATCTGTTATTATATTAATGTGGAATGGCTTGATAGACATGTGCATGTCTTGAAAATGGGTTTTCCGGTTGTATTTTATGGACCTAGTAGTAAGTTAGCAATTAAGCTAAATTACAAGTTACATCTTCTAAAATCTTGTTCTAAAAATTCATCTATCCCATATTTTTCATCATCATATCTTTTCTTGTTAGAAAATTAAGAATATATCTATTTAAAAAAAAGCCATTTTTTCAATAAAACAAATTTACTACCATTTTCATCATTAATATATCTTTACATACCAGTTTCTAATATATATGAAAACATTTATACAAAAAACACATCCTTCGTGCGAATTAGTAAGGGTGTGTAAGGATTGGGTTTGGGTATTATTATTATTATTATTATTATTTTTATTTTTATTTTTATTTTTATATAGAAAAAATAGGTTGTGTAAAAGTATGACTATATCTTTAAAAAATGTGAACGTTTCAAAGTTTTATTTATCCAAAAAAAAAAAAAATTAACTAGTCAATAATCTATACAATACATGATAAATTTTAGCAAATATGATTTTTTTTCCTCTCTCTTTTATTTTTGTTTGAATTTGAAATTTAGTGATTATGATAATTATAGTAATAAGCTTTTACTACGATTGATTTCGAATATAGAACTATCTATTCTTTTACTATGATTGACTTTAAATATGGAACTATCTATTTTGGATTGTGGAAACTGCTCTTTAGCTTATCAAGCTCTTCTTTGACACCACTGGCCAACTTGATCTCTTGGAGTGCGAAGGAACCTAGCACTTCAAACACTTTCCCAACAAGCTCGAAAACAACTCTTTCCGCCATTATTTTGTTTCTTTCGGGAATACTATATGATGATACCGAAATGCTCACCAGTGAGATGCACGACCCTTACACTCGAACAACCGGTGCCTGAAAGTACGAAAACACAAAAACACCTTCAAAAGGGGGGGGCTCCGGTGTGGAGCCGGCCAAATACCCTCCGAAGGTTAAGTCAGAAAACGTTTTTTACAACTCTAGAATGCTAGAGAGGAATTAGTTACACATACCTTTTTTTGAGGGTGTTGGGGCCTTTTTATAGTAGTGAGGTCCTGCCTCCTTTCCTTGCAGAGCAAGCCTCACAGACTTGCTGAGCAAGCCTCTCAGACCTGCTGAGCAAGTCCCTCAGGCTTGCTGGACAAGCCTCCCATGCTTGTAGAACAAGTTTCTTGAAACGTGATGGGCAAGTCTGGGCCTTCGTCCTAACCGGGGGCCCATGTGAAAGGATGGGCCCTACCTTCTTTGGGCGTGTGGATGTGGGCATATTGGGCTTGCCAATGGGCCCATTGGACCTACCAGGCCTTATCTCACAATTTACCCTCTTCACTATATGTGGGTTTGTGGATGATGAAAGTGATGGGAAGCAGGTTGTTGTGTCCAGCTCGGAACAGCCACATTAATATTTATAGTAAGCCTTAAGAAAAATCTTGTTGAACGCATTCCTTGTAATTGCTAATGATTGTGGCTAGCACAAAGGATGGAATATAATTTTGGCATTTCCGTATACACATGCGGGTGCATGTGCATTTTTCTCTTTTCTCGGTTCTGTAATTACTAATTTATTTAAGCCCAATTGTTAATAATTTTTTTCTTACATTGTTCAAAGTATATTTTTTATTATAGTATCGTTCCAAGTATTAAACAATGACTTCTTTAATTGATTTGGTGTGCATTATATTTGTGTATATTAAAGGATGCCCACATGCATGCGTAAACAGGTGGAAAGTGGAAACTATCTCGATCTAGTTGCTCAAAAAAACAATACATATTATCAGGGCGGCTCAATGGTATAAGCCATTGATGCGGCCGCCTAAGGCCCCAAGCGAAAAAAGGGTCCCCTAAATTTTAACCAATAGTATTAATTAAGTCAAAATATTAACCAATAAATAAAATAATATTTTCTTATCAAATGAAAAACAAATAAAAAAGAGAAAGAAATGTTATGTCTACAACATTTTTCACAACATTTTTACAAAAAATCTTAATAGCAAATTGTTAAAGGTTGTTATTGATAGTAAAAAATTAATTTTAGTGATTGGTTCAACTAGAAAACAATAAGCAACTTAACACCTAAGATTTGTCATTAAAAATATCCTGAATGTAGTACTTCTAAAAGAAAAAAAACAATTCACAAAAAAATTCACAACATTTTTCACAATAGTCAAGTTAGCAAACTTTTACTAGTTTTTAACTAGACTCACCACTGACATCACTCTTTTACTCACTACTATCAATCTGCCACATCAAAAAATGTAAAAAGTTTTGTCAAATTTTTTTGTGTTTATAAACTTTTTTAAACAAAAAAAAAAAAAAAAAATGTAGGTGGTTCATGTTGACTAATAGTAATTTTATATATGAAATAAGATAACCAATTTTCGCTTTAGGCCCCCAAATACATCAAGCGGCCCCTGCATATTATTATGTTTAGACAAAGATAATCGGGACTAGTTTCCATGCCCACAAAGCCTGGCCACTAAACAATGTTTGTTTAAAAATAAGCATGCCATTTTCTTCTTGACTACATTGAAGAACTGAAAGAAACATTGAAAATAAAAAATAAAAAAGGAAAGAGAGAGAAGCTTGGCCATTCTTTCTTTTCTCTCCCTTTTTTGTGGTCAGCCAGCGATTTAAAAAAAAAACAGAGGTCTTTCATGTGAAATACTGTTAAAAATAATAAACTATTAAGGTTTTGTTACTGCTTTTTATTAATTTAATGACGAAATATCAAAGTTACGATTTTGTATAAGATTATTTATGTGAAATACCTTGATGGACATGTGCATGTCTTGAAACTGGGTTTGCCAGTAGTATTATATGGATCTAGTAAGTTAGCATTAGCAATTAAAAAAACATTTAAGCTAAATTACAAATTACATTTATACAAAGAACTCATCTTTTTGTTGGAATTAGTAGTGATGTTTAAGGATTGGGTTTGGGTATTGTTCAACCCAATCCCCAACCTCCTCAGCTTAAGAAATCTATGACCTAATTCAACTCATAATATATAGCTCAAAAAAATGACCTAACACAACCCATAAGAGCCATGTTAGGTTGGATTGAGTCATTGAATTCGAATTATTTTGTCATGCCTAATAAAACAAATCACTTTTTAAGCTCATAAATTAATAAATGATTACAATTTATTATACAATTGAACCCAATATTTGAATTTTATTAAAATTAAATCTTAAAATATTATCAAGAGACTTGTAGCTTAGTTGCATTATTTGATTTTCTTTATAAGGAGAGTCACAGTTCAAATCCTTATTCTCCATTTTTTTGTAACAAGTTATAAGTTATGACTTATGATAATATGGCAAATACTTACAAAATGATCAAATTGTGATATTTACACCTAAACTTTTGAGTTTAATTTGAAAATAATATTAAAGTTTGGAGTTTATGCTTATATTTTATTATTTATATACAAATATCATGAAGAAGAATAAATTATTAAATTAAGAATTATTTTATCATTTAATTTTATCACTTTTGAAAAGTAATATAATAATTTTCTCCCCACTTATTTCAATCAAATAATCTCGTGCTTATATATTTTTTTTCAACCTTTGTTTTAATTTTATAGGCTTTGAAGTTTAAAACTCTCAAAAGATAGTGAAAAAATAGAAAATATTTTGTTTTCCTTTTTTAAACGTCACATTAAAATATAAGCATAAAGTTTAGCTACTAAATTGGTTGTAGCCTAAGATTACAACCTTACTTAATATCATTAACATTACTATATATTTTGAAAATCTAACCGTTGGATTGTATGTTCCTTACGTTCTTAATACATATGTCAAATTTTGTGACAATCAGATATTATTTATTATATGATCTATGAGATTATATTTTATATCTAATTTTAAACTACAAAAACTTGCAATTTAAACAATTTATTGATAACATAGCTATTAATTTTTAATTTTCTAGAAATTTTGCAAGCATGAAGGATATAAGAAGAAAATGTAATCCAATGGTAGATTTGTCAAAATTCACATCTTATAAAAAGATATTGAATAAGGATGTAGCCAATTTTGTAACTAAACTTTGTCAATAATACTTTATTATTTATGATATAAAATTTAAAAAATATCTAAAGAAATTTCGTTAAAAAAAGAAATTAATAGAAATTAAACACTTCAAATTATAAGAGGAGGGGAGGGGGGGGGGGGGTGTTATTTTCCTATGATGGTGGTGGGGCCTAGAACACTCACTTCTATCTGTATTCCAAAAGTCTTGTCAAAGATTGATTGCAAAATGAACAACGTGATACACCATCCTAATGGTTCTTTGAAAAGAAAATTTAATGGGGTGAATAGCCTAAGTCTAAAAGGCTAAGGCAAAGGGATTGATTCTCTCTGCCTACATTTGTTTGTGCCAGTAATATAAGTATTTCTAGGTGTTGAAAGTTCAAATTACCCAATTTTTTTATGCTTTATTAATAACTTAATATTGTTCTTGCCTCTAACCATTGGAAAATTATATGCAAGATGTTAAACCCTAATCGAGAAATTTATATGGGCTTATTAGCGGGTGATGTTAAGGATTTATGTAAGGGCTTAAACTGACTGATTCGTCCCATTAGGCAGATATGTGTAAACCCTTTTTGCTCACTAACAATATAGATTAAATTCAATACGGATCTAATCTAATCGAATTGAACTTTATTGTTTTCGTTCACTAACATTAAACAAATGATTTACTTAAAATCTTTTTTTTTTTTTTTTTTTGTGATTATTTTCTCAAGCAACCAAACGATTTCTTAAACAAAATCAAATATTGAGACCTAAAACTTCATTTCTTTAAACTAGAAAAAATCCAAGTCCACTCTACTTTATTTTTTCATCTCTTTCAATAGATCAAACTTTCATAAACCAAAGTTTATGTAAGAAATACTACAATCAAATCAAAAGAATTAGAAACACATTCAAATTCCAAGCTCAAATTCACATAGAAGATCATTAGAAAACGCTGAAGAGGTGAGATTTCAAAGAGAAATGAAGAAATATATTACCACGGATCTCCTTGATAAGGATAAGCTTTGTTTGTGAAGAGAATAATGTAATCGCCATCCTTGTACCCACGATCTTGCATTTCCACCATGAGAGAGAGAGAGATTTTGAAGAGCTTGAATATTTAGGAGGGAAAAGCTGTTAGTATTGCTTGCTTATATACTGTTCTTCTAATTTTTTTTTTTTTTAATCCTGGTCGTTAATCTTTTTGATGGAGTTGATCAGAAATTTTGGATGGTAAGAGATTGACTTGGATATCGTTGGATTGGCGGGTAGTTATTTATTTTGCATAACAGAATTAGTTAGGGGCAATGATGGAGTCACAACTTGGTGAAATGAGTCTCACAACTCTTCAAAAGTCGAAACTACTAGTAGCTGATCTAAATCTGTGAAGTCCAAAAACAGTCTCAAAACATAACAAAATGCATTGAAGGTAATGTAGCTGATCTAAATCCGCATCACAAAAGACCAGTGTTTCATTTGCAAACAGCAAATGTGAAATAGCCATAGCATCCAAACCAGTTGATGAAACCAAAAAACTATCTGTATGATCAACCTCCTTTGCTCTTAACATTAATCTACTAAATGCCTCCATTACCAAAACAAACAGCAAAGGCGAAAGAGGATCACCTTGCTGCAGACAACGAGTACTAGGAAAGAATCCTTTAGGAATACCATTAATAATGATAAGAGAATCATACCTTAGGAATACAAAATCGAATCCAGCCCCTAATTTTCAATGGACACATTGTCACTTCATTGGCAATAATTTACCAAGCCAAATTTATTATGTACTGTTTTCCAAGACAAAAAACTTGTGGCACGTCTGCTTGTATTAATTCTTTCTTTGTAGTTATTCCTTTGTATACACTCCATGTGCTAGGATAGTACTTGTCCAATAAAATTCATTGCTTATTAGCAATAAATCTGCTTGTATTGATTCTATTATTTACTTTTTTGAGTACCTCTTTAGGTTCCTTTTAAATGTTCTCCTGTATATTTTTTTTTCTTTTTTCAAATTTGATTATTGAAAAGATTCAGATGCTGAAAAAAGAAGAAATAAACCAATGTTTGCTTGTATATTTGATTCGGGAAACATTTGCAATTAGGTGATCTGATTGCTTGCTACTTGCACATTTTGAGGCCAGTTTTATATATGGATTAATTTTGAAACTGACATAAAAACTGAGAGACTTCAATTTTCTCGAAATTAAATTAGGTTAATATGCTCTGTTCATTGTGTTTAAAGTATGTTGCTGGGGATATATTTCTTAAACTTTGATTAATAGAGCAAAAAGCCCACAAAAAAGTAGCAATTTTCTCCGAAGCTGGGGCATGTATTATTGTATTTGTCCTATCATAGTTCACTTCTATTATTAACTAAATTTTGTGTGCAATTGAATTAATTTTTCTTGTATATTGCGTAGTCATCTGCAGTACAATTGGGAGCAAATAATGCAGTATGGGTAATTGATTGATGACGGTGAAACTACTAGTTTCATATTCCTCGTCTTCTTGGTCTGTACAAGTTTCTTCTGACCAAAAGTTAATCACATGAAAGCATATGACAGTCTATAATGAGGCTTCATATTCTCACTGCAATTGCATTTCCAAAGGCATTTCAAAGATTGTAGGATAAATAACTTCCCCAAGATAATGGTTCTTTGAACAATCTATAATAGAAGTATTTACACCGTTTCAGGTGTCGAAAGTTGAAATTAGCCTATTTATGCATTCTTAATGAAATTAGCCCAAGTGATATAGAACGTAACGGTTAAGTTTCACCAATGGTCTAGGCTTTAAGTTAATCCAGCCAAGTGCAAGATTTTTTACCTGCAGAACAATATGTTAGCATTTTGTGATACAATCATGCTCCCGATAAGACATTTAGGAGTACCTTGAACAATTGAACGAGTACTTGCTGAATGTAGAACTCTAAATGAGAAAATTTCAAAAAGAATTATTCCTTTGGACTGTCTTGAATATCCGCAGCTTTTGAAGCATCTCTTTTCTTTTATTTCTTTTTATATTCTTCATCACATATCACTTCCTCATTAGTAGGGCCGACTCAACAACTTTGGGGGTCTAAGGCAGAAATTTTAAGTCGAATGTTTTTTAATGCTTAAATATTAATTAAATAACATATTTTTGAGATTCATTTTTGAGATTCAATTTGTTTTTCAATTTTTCTCTTTTTATGAAGTTTTTCTTATCTCAATAGATATTTTCTAGTAGACACTTGTAATGAGTAAATATTTATAAATAAGTAAAACAAGATTTATAATTTAAAATTATAATTTAACTACAAATAAAACTTAAAGTATAGAATACTCTTCAATCATTTTAGCATATTTCAAGATATTTACGTTGAACTTATTATGAATATGTCTGTTATTAATTTTGATTTTAGCAAATTTTAAGTATAAGTTAACGAACTTGTCTCCTATTAATTTACATTTAATTTTGTTAGCCACATGACTATTTTTGTTTTTTTACTTCTTAATCTTCTGTATTTTGGGATATAGTGGCACATTTTTAATGCATTCTATTAACCAGTAAAATGACTTGATTTTGTTTCTTAATTAAAAAATATATAAATATATTATATTATATTAGTTAAAAGTAGAACCTTCTTTTATTTAGGGGCCTTAGGCCATTGTCTTACTTACTTGTATGCTTGAACCAGCTTTGCCCATCACACAATGAGAATTTTACCCTCTTGGTATCAACACCAATAATCTCAACTCAATCCTTGACCGCATTGAACTTCTTAGGCTTTCACATGAGTCCCATGCATACCACAACAAGCATGTGGTTTTGCAACAATTAATGTACCTTTAGTAAGTTTTCATCTTTTATTGCCAAGGAGGTTACAATAACCCTCTCGATCCATAGCCAATGTAGACAATACATTTATCCTTAAATTTAGAACATGTCGCACATCCTTCAACCTTATTGTGCTACCATCATTGGTTTTGATGCACACACAACACTAATTCCCACAATTTTTGAATAATTGGAAGTAATCTTCATGGTACCAAATTCCCCTGCTTTGTACATGGTGCACAACCCTTTCATAGGGATAATATGGCGGGATGCAACCAAATCAACAACTCACTCAACATCATTATTAGCAACATGCTTACATTTTTGCTCTTCAATAGAGAGCACCATAACTTCTTCAGCAATCACAGCAGCTAAAATATTTTTCTCACTATCATTCTTTTCATCTTTACCTTTAATTTGTTATTTATTTCAATGCCAACAATTTCTTCTTATGTGACCATTTTTCCCACAATAAAAGCATTCTATAGTATTCTTCAACCAAGATTTAAATCTTGATTGTGACCTATCATTGAATTTAATCCAATCATTAGACCCTGCTTCCACCTCTGCTCCTATTCTCTGTGAAAAAAGCTTGATCTTGTGTGTTATCTATATGCAAACCTCCTCGCTTGAAATCAATCTTGAATATCATTATATTTGAATTTGGTTTTCCATGCATAATTGCTTACTATTATTCTTGTGGCCTTAAAATTGTTTGGCAAAGAAGCCAAAACAATCTATACATGAATCTCATCATCAAAATCAATTTCCACAAAGGATAATTGATTTGAGCATATTAAATTACAAATTACACTCATACAAAGAACTCATCTTTTTGTTGGAATTAGTAGGGGTGTGTAAGGATTGGGTTTGGGAATTATTCAACCCAACCCAATCTCCTTGAGAAATCTCTGACCTAATCCAACCTATAATTTATAGCTCAAAAACTGACCCCCAGCCCATAAGGGCTGTGTTATGTTGGATTGAGTCATTGAATTGAGATTATTTTGTCATGCCTAATAAAACAAATCAAGTTTTATTTATCCTTTTAAGCTCATAAATTAACATTCATCTTCTAAAATAATTTTTTTTCAATCTTGTTTTGAAAGCATTTATCCCATATATTTTTCATCATCATATCTTTTCTTGTAGGAAATGGGTGAATAAATCTATTTAAAATACACCACACAAAAAAGGCCTTTTTTTTTTCAATAAAACAAAATTACTACCATTTTCAACCCATACATACCTCCTCGCTTGAAATCAATCTTGAATATCATTATATTTGAATTTGGTTTTCCATGCATAATTGCTTACTATTATTCTTGTGGCCTTAAAATTGTTTGGCAAAGAAGCCAAAACAATCTATACATGAATCTCATCATCAAAATCAATTTCCACAAAGGATAATTGATTTGAGCATATTAAATTACAAATTACACTCATACAAAGAACTCATCTTTTTGTTGGAATTAGTAGGGGTGTGTAAGGATTGGGTTTGGGAATTATTCAACCCAACCCAATCTCCTTGAGAAATCTCTGACCTAATCCAACCTATAATTTATAGCTCAAAAACTGACCCCCAGCCCATAAGGGCTGTGTTATGTTGGATTGAGTCATTGAATTGAGATTATTTTGTCATGCCTAATAAAACAAATCAAGTTTTATTTATCCTTTTAAGCTCATAAATTAACATTCATCTTCTAAAATAATTTTTTTTCAATCTTGTTTTGAAAGCATTTATCCCATATATTTTTCATCATCATATCTTTTCTTGTAGGAAATGGGTGAATAAATCTATTTAAAATACACCACACAAAAAAGGCCTTTTTTTTTTCAATAAAACAAAATTACTACCATTTTCAACCCATACATACCGGTGTCTAATACAATATATGAAAACATTTATACAAAGGACATCTTTCTATTGGCTTTTGTTGGAATTAGTAGGGGTGTACATGCATGGGTTGGGTTTCAGTCCAGGACGATGCTCTCCCCAAGCAGTACTTGGAAGTATGGCAAACAATATTATTAGTGCCCTTGTATCCACTTCCTCAGTTGATCCCTATCACAAGATGCCAGGAAACACTTCAGCTCTGGTTAGGGCTTTGATAGAAGTGGTGAAATGACAGTACGGAGCCACTTTGCAGTTGTCATCGCTGTGCTTACAGGCATAGCTACCATCTTTGAGATGCAGGAGAGTGCTGAGAAGAGAGTGGACTTGTAATTGTCTTAGCCAGTGAGGCTATCAAATCAAATTTCCTCTAAATATAATAATAAATATCAATATTGAACACATTTTCTTCCACACAAAATACACAAATTGACATCATTTGCACATGCACTCTTCATTGAAAACGTACCATCACACCACTTATATTCACAGAACCTCCTGACAAGCTCCCTGAACCAAGTATATTGTCCTCATCATTAATGAAAACCCTCTCATCCAGTTCACCCTTACTACGAATTGCACCATCATAATCCTTTTCCAAAATACCTAAACTGGATGACAAAGATGAGTCCTCCAGTAGATTTTCAAAATATGTCAAACCATCTACATGGGTATCAAAATTTCAGAAGCATCTCCTAAATTATAAAATCAATATATATATATATATATATATATATATATATGTACCTGAATCGATATTCTCCAAGTTTCCAATTCTACAGTCTACACTCAGATGCTGGTTGTGGCTTTTTATTCAATATATATATATATATATATAAATTATTGGTCTTTTCCATTGTTTTCCTCAACTCATCTTCTGATGTTTCACATTTGTTGCAAAGTGATGCGAGGATGTCTACACCTTTGCTGTCTTTCTTAACTGAACCGCACATTAACACAATCAGCACAGATGAAGAAGGAAAATAAGGGATCAGATAGCCATGAATCACGTAAAAAATAGACATCTCTTCTGAAAAAGAAGAAGAAATCATCTAACAAAATCTGCTAAAAGAGCTAAATGAGGAATTACAAAATAGTTGAGAATCATCAAATTTGAAATTTTTGAAGCAAACAGGAACATGAATAATTAAGATAGCCTGTTACAGATTTCAATAAGCAGTAAGAAAACACTCTTATTGGAAATGTTGTTTCTACATTACCACACAATCTTCTAAAAAGGTAAAAAGTATAGCCAAAAATTATTATCAACATGGTCAAATTGTCAACCATAATGTACAATATACAAAATCTTTAGCTTTAATTGTTTTCTAATCCTCCATCTATGACGTTGGCTCATGTTGCCACACAATCTAAGGACAGCGAAACTGTCTCCTCTCCTAAGCTTCAGAATAGCAACATTTAAAATAAGACACATAACATTTCATGCCCCTAACCAGAACAACATCCCAAAACTTTACTAAGCAATGGAATTGAGTAAAACAGAAAAATGACTTACCAATATGGAAACCAAACCATTCATGCAAGTCACCAAGTCCTTAACACGGCTGAACGCATGTACGCGTAGTGCCAGAAAAAGCAACCATTCAAAACGGTGGTAGTCTGAGACATAGCCAGATGCACTAGCAACAGCGGACTGCTTATCAACATTTGCTTCAGTTGTCAAGAAAAATTCTCGGATTGCACGTTTGTAGGACCTTAAATTATTAATGTGTAAGATAATTATGCCATTTATGCACAAAATCGAAAAATTATTAAGAGAGAAAGTACTTAAAAACACAGTTGTGTATTGCAATATAAGAAAGTTTCATCATATGCACAGTGAAATTCAGATGCAGAAGTAGAATAATACTTTTAACATATAAGAATAAAAAAATATCACTAGAGCTGTTGAGTTCCTCCAAAGTAATTAGTGGAGCTCAAAGAAAAGTCAAAAGCTTTACAAAATCCAATCTTTGACACAAAATTGTCTCCATATACCAAGCAAGTACCACCATGTGGCCACCACTGCCCTACACAACCTATTGCCACCTTAACACAGTTTGCCAACCCAATCTACCATGGCAACCAATGGCGATCATCAATGCGCACTACCACTTCCACCAAAAGCATTAATTTCAATATGGACACTCAATACTTCAGCACACACATCATGACTACTAAAATACACAAATAAAACTAAAGAGATTTGCATGATCTCCACTAACATAAGAGCTTCTGGAAGTAGCTGTATTAAATTGCATCCTGGTCTCATCCTTCTTGCATACAATATAAAACAGTAAAACCAACTCAAGCAAAAAGAAAGGGATACTAAAGTCATTACTTAAAATAAAAGATGCAAAAGAAAAGATACGCACTGGCTTAGTAGACTCAAGTGCACAAAATTGGCCTGCATCTCTTTTGCCTGATTGGAGAAAAATGAAAACAAAACCATGAATCAAAGCCCAAATAAACAGACACATATTTAAACAATATTTTTTTAATTATAGGCATAAATTGCTGTCACACCAATACCTCAAGTCTATTCTCCCAATCTGCACCATATACATTACTCAAAGTTGGACCAGCCTTGACAACAAACTGAGGAAGCTCCTTGAAGAAGTCCACAATGCTATGAAAAATAAAATATGAGGATGACCCCGAAACACAAAAAAGCAATCGATCACAAAAAAAAGGAAATTTGAATGATCAGAAACATACTTCAGCTTCGCAGCTCTCAATATCTGGCATAACGTATATCCATTATCATCAGACCCTTGCTGCTCACTATCCCCATTCTTCTCAATTAGCCTTTTAATAGAAAACAGAACAAAAGCAAACCAAAACCTTTCTGCTTCATCAAGCTGGTACAGACAAAACACAAATCTGTTAGTTAACATAAAGACCTTTCCTCACCTTATCTTCACAATTACGGGACAATACAAACCAATAATACATACCGTTCCATTGCCAAAAGCTGAAACATTAGTCTGTAAAAGGTGTTTGGTTTCTTTGAACAGCTTCATAGCTTGCGTGCAAGTGTTCTCATCCAACGACATTCCATTCTGTCATCAAAACCCATATTAAATTCACAGAAAGCCCACATTTTTTTTTTTAATAACATAAAAATATAGAACCAACCCACCAAACCCAATTTAAATATAACATTCATAACAAGGAATGAAAAGTAAAATAAACCTTGCAAGCCTAAATTCACAGAAAACTCACTTTTCACTTATAAAAACTGAGTAATGCTAGGTAAAGCAAGCAGTAAAAGCTAAAAAGAAATAAAGAATTGAACCGCACGAACCTCAATTTAAACGCATACAATGAAATATAACATTGATAACAATGAACTTGAGGAAAAAAAAAAAAAAAAAACAGTATTTTCTTTGTTTTTTAAAATTTGCTTTATTATTATTATTATTATTTACATACTTTAACTTTTAATTTTAGAAATTCCGTAAAAAAAAAAAAAAAAAAAAAAAATTGAATTTGGATGATGAGGTTTGGTTTTTAAGGGTTTTGTGGATTCAGAATATTGACTTTGGAAATTTAAGTTTTTAAGTGATATTAGCTTTTTCTATTTCTTTTTTATAATTATTTGTGAAAGATTTGAAATTGGTGCATTATTGTGATGGACTGAATCTGCTAGGGTTTGGATGAGTCCAGCTGCATTGGAGAAGATGGAAGATGCTAAGCCTTCGGAAGCAGCATCGGCCAACAATTCACAAACAGATAGCGCCGCGGCTACTGTCGACCCATCTGAAGCTCGATTCTCTGAGTTCTGCAAGTTTTTTTTTTTTTTCCTCAAGTTCATTGTTATCAATGTTATATTTCATTGTATGCGTTTAAATTGGGGTTCGTGCGGTTCAATTCTTTATTTGTTTTTAGCTTTTACTGCTTGCTTTCCCTAGCATTACTCAGTTTTTATAAGCGAAAAGTGAATTTAGGCTTGCAAGGTTTATTTTACTCTTCATTCCTTGTTATTAATGTTATATATAAATTTGGGTTTGGCAGGTTGGTTCTATATTTTTATGTTATTAAAAAAAATGTGGGCTTTCTGTGAATTTAATATGGGTTTTGATGACAGAATGGAATGTCGTTGGATGAGAACACTTGCACGCAAGCTATGAAGCTGTTCAAAGAAACCAAACACCTTTTACAGACTAATGTTTCAGCTTTTGGCAATGGAACGGTATGTATTATTGGTTTGTATTGTCCCGTAATTGTGAAGATAAGGTGAGGAAAGGTCTTTATGTTAACTAACAGATTTGTGTTTTGTCTGTACCAGCTTGATGAAGCAGAAAGGTTTTGGTTTGCTTTTGTTCTGTTTTCTATTAAAAGGCTAATTGAGAAGAATGGGGATAGTGAGCAGCAAGGGTCTGATGATAATGGATATACGTTATGCCAGATATTGAGAGCTGCGAAGCTGAAGTATGTTTCTGATCATTCAAATTTCCTTTTTTTTGTGATCGATTGCTTTTTTGTGTTTCGGGGTCATCCTCATATTTTATTTTTCATAGCTTTGTGGACTTCTTCAAGGAGCTTCCTCAGTTTGATAAATGTAGGGGGGAGAGAATCTCTTAAGGCTCCAACTACTGTTTTGATAAATGACTATACTCAAATCTATACTCCCTCCATCCTTATTTTGTATGCAACTTTAAAATGGTATTTTTTTAAACCAAAAAAAAAAAAAACTTTAAAATGATATGATTATTGTCGGGATGTTTTTGCGACAAAGGCCACAATTCTAGAACCGGCTCAAAATTTCCCTTGAGTTTCTTATTTGTAGATAGTTAAGCTTAGAATTCCAAATGTACGATGAACAAAGGCTAATGATGATTTAATAAGAGATAAATTAGAATTACAATAACAAAAATGCTAAAATACACTTAGAACTTTAGATTTGAACCTTCAACCCACAAACAACTAGAAGAAGAAATTGAGTGAGTTTGTGAGGGGAAAGGGAAAGTTCCTCTATACTAGTATTTCCACCCTCCAAGCATTAGAATAGTGAGAATCTTTGCTAGTTTAATGAGCTCTTGCTCTAAAGTTTTAGCTCTAAAGATAAAACGTGGCTAATTCATTTTGACCTGATGAAGTTGGGTTTATACTAAGTATTGGGTGTGTTTAATGACTGGTTTTTAGCTAATTACTGAGGCTTTGCACCACCAAGATGTTAAATAAGGGTGCAAGCCAAGCTTTAGGGGCTAAAATAGGTTGGTTAGAATGTTCAGCCACACACAGCAAGAGCTAGAAACCTCTAATTGGGTGAAAAATTCGGGTATCAGACCCTTTCCATGAGCCTTTGGGTATGCAAATGTCCCCAGCCCACTTTACAACACGCATGACCTGGGCTCATGCAAAAGGCCTAAAGAAAAGCCTACCCATGCACTCTAGACCACACACTCTCAACTTCCCCTTATGTCACATGGATCTAGGCCATGCTTAAAAGAATGAAATAAATTATAATACATGAATTAGGCCCCCCACAAAGTCGCACTCAGCCAAATTGGACTTATAGAAAATGTGTCGTGAAAACGACCATCAACAATAACTATTTATAACATCAAAAATTTGATAGCATTGGATTTATTCTGTTATATATGTATTTAAGCATTACAATTATGTAGTATGAAGCTTTAGAAATAAGAGATGAATTAAAGTAACAAGAGTCTCATGGCTCAATTGGATAGCACGTCTTACAAATGGTAAAGCTCATGCCCACACAATTTACTTTCTCAGAGTTGCTAGGAGCATAGTATGCACTATGCAGTGATTGCACAAAAGTAGTCCTCAATAGAAAAAGCTTTTTTATTTTTTATTTTTATTTTTTTGCTAAGTCAACTTGAAAGGCATCAATGGCAAAGCTTATTTTATTATTATTTTTTTTTTTTTTACAAGATAGAAATTTTATTCTAAAATAATCTAATCTAAGTGTATATGTGTGTGAACCTCCCTCCTAGAGACTTGAGTCTCGGCCCATACCCCTCACACCCCATAAGCACTTATACTTGTGGAGTAACCATCATATTAAGAGAGTGCTGTGGTGGCATCAATAGCAAAGCTACTATTTGATAATCAATGCATGTTATTTCATCAGTCTGAATAACCAACCTTTGTTCATTGATTGGATAACTGGGGCAACATATCCTTGGCTAAATATGTTATCAAGACCTACGATAAAACCTTTGATGATCTATGTGCAATTGAAGTGAACCTCATTCAACAATATTAGTATATGATCGTCTATAATGGTGTTGGCACCTTAAATGTGCATTATGATTGGTATTTTTGAAAACTTTACAAAGATTGATTGTATAGTGAACATGAACACCACCCCAAGATTCACTATTTGCCTTTAATGGTCCTTCCAATAGTTAATTTGAAGGATGTTTTGGATTGATATCACTTATCGTCCAGACTCCAATTTTTTCCATCTAAGAGTGAAATTTACTGCATGAAGAAGTAGTATGGTAGCATTTTGTGATATAAGCAATGCTATGCTCCCATTAGAAATTCAGGAGTGTCTACTATCATCAAAAGATGCCTTGTAGCATGCAAACCTCTGGTTGAGAAATATAATTTATTGAAATGTCTTGAATATCAGTATCTTTTGACTGTCCATATTGTATTGTGGCGCAAAAAAAGGGGCTAATAATGGAGTGAGATATCTCAAGACAAAAAAGTTGATCAAACCAAGTTGAAAATTGGAATTTTGAACTTCTTTATACCACACAATTTTAAAGGTATCAAATTTGCCTCGCAAAGACAAACACATGCAATGTGCCTAATTCAGTTTATACATATAAGCAACATTGCTTATTTTAATTATATTAATTCGTAAGCAATAAAACCCGTTGGCAAGATGCTTCACTAGATGGAACAAGTTTTGGGCAAAAGCTCATTGAATTTGAAAAACGAAATCCTAAAAGAATAAATAATAGATTGATTTGCTAAAATCTCTTGAGTAGGGCTATCCATGGGTCGAGCAGATTAGTTTGAGATGAACCTACCACTCAACCCGCTCAGGTAGGGTGGAAGAAGTGAAGACTCGTGACTGATCGGAAACCACTACAGGTCGAGTTGGATTGGGGTCTAGCGGACAATCAGTTAGTTCGGTCAAAACCAATGAAGAAGAAGTGGTGGCTGGAGAGTGGTAGATCTTCGCCGAATCTTAGCGGAGGAGAGAAAGATTCAACCGGATTTAAGCGGATCTGAGCCAAACCTTGTTGGATCTATAGGCCAAACGTCACCGAATCTAAGACCAGCATAGTCAAATTTGAGCAAATCTATGAAAAACATCGTCGAATCCGAGCGAATCTAAGTCAAACAAATAATGGTTAAATTTCCCTTTGTCTGCTTCAGTGGGAATTGTGTGACTATATAATGGTTGATATCCCTAACAATATTAGAAAGGAGATAGAGAAACATGTTATTGTCTTTGGATACCAACATTTATGGTTATGCATGAAAGCAACTTCATCTTACAATATAAGGAGACATAGTAACTAATTAAAAAAAAAGTGTAAATTGCAAATCTTAGATACTAAAAATATAAAGGACTTAAAAAATTAACTACAAAAAAACATGCAAGCTCACCTCTCATTGAAAAGGAGTTATGAGACAGGTTGCATGATTAATGGAACCATCATCTATAGAGGAAACAATAGCTCAATATCATATTCGAAATTTTTACTAATTAATGCAAGAATTCAGGTGAAAAAAAAAATACAAGATACCTCAGTAGAGTGGAAGTTCACCAAGTACATAATTTCTAACTCTTCAAGCCTAGTCCCTTGCTGGAAATTGCTTCGTTTTTTAATTTTAGTTCACAAAGCTAAGAATAATAGTATTCTATCCCTAATTTTTCTTTTCTATATTTTATTTCACTTCTAACCTGAAAACTTCCTAGACCAGAAAATGGATCCAATGCATGCGTATAAAAGTTTCCAGTTCAGGTTAGTGTTTGCTGATTACAGTACTTACTAAAGTTTTGTTGTGGCAAAAACCATCTCAATGGAGCAATCACTAATTTTCTTGGGACTTCAAATTGTCAACCTAAAACAAGTAATAAAATTTGTAAGCGTTTTCACAAATTATGCCAAATATTCATGTTTTTAAATAAGATGAACAGGGTTTAGACACATACTTATGCACAGCCTTTACCCTTCATATAGAACACGTTTCAAGCAAACCAAACAGTTTGTTACAAAAATTATCATAAAAAAAAATGAACTAAAGAAAGTGAGAGATGTATGTCTCAATCTATTGCATGATGATGCTTAATTTTTATAGCAACTCTAAAAATATTATTCTAAAATTTTGTCCGAAACTTCGACAATTATGATTCTAATACACAAATTGTTGAAAGCTTATGTATAACAAGGGGCACACCTGCATTATATGCTAGTTCTTGTAGTATAGTTGGAGGCTCGATTATTATTCATACACCCTAATCGAAGTGTTACGAAGCATCTGCCAAAGTAAAAAAATATTAGCACAGCAGCAACCAAAGTATTTATTATGTGTATACCAGCGAAACAACTTTTCTTTTGGCAGGACAACAATAGGAGGAAAAAGCAGAATAAAATGACAAGAATATCTTACCTTTGAAATATATGGAGATGAGGCAGATGCTACAACAGTAGAAGGTGCGTCAAGATCCAAAAGATTCAAGATTCAACTACTGGGAAAATAAAAATTCCAAAAGTCCTGTGGTTTGAGCATTGCGCCATTACCAACCTGACTTTTAAAAAAGGGGGAAAAGGGTAAGAAAATTGATAGATTTGAAAGCTGTTGTCTGAAAATTATAACACATTCCAAATGAGATCAGATTTTTTTTTTAATCTAGAGACCAGAAATGTATTTAGGATGGAAATTTCATTTTAAATCTACCTAAGGATTTGTGCATGTCTAGACACACTAGACTCGATATCATTTATGCTTTTGAATTAAACAAATTCTCCAAGCTACATTTGAGAAATTGAAGATATTATTCAGCCTAATTATCTCATTGCAATAACTACATAAGACATTAGTTATTTACTAGTTACTCAAATAACATTGTGCAATAAGAACATGTTAAAAGCTTATATATAAAGAAATTTTTTGATAAATTCCTGCAAACAGCAATACAACACTAAAAAATGTGGAACAACTGCAAATTTTTGTAAGAAAAAACTTCATTATTTAGTATAGTAAAGGTATACACGAGAAAGTGCTAAAGGGTAGCACCTAGTCAAGGCACCCTCTCCTAGGACCGTATCTAGTTGAGACCATTGTTAGGTAATGGTCCTTAGATATGCTCAAAAACTCAAAATATTCAAAATTAGGCAATTAAACCATTAATTTATTAAATTTGTGGCCTTACCACCGATAGAAAAGGACACATAAGTGTGGGGGATATTGTATTTATTTTACTATCTAAATGAATCCTTGGAAGATATATACAGTATTTAGTAAATTGTCTACATGATTCACTGACTTCTGGTACAGAAATAATCAGAATGTAAGAGTAATTAAAAGACTAAACTTTTTTTACCATTGCTTTGCTTTGCGACGAATAATTCCAGTTTGGGACGTTTATTTGAACTGCTTCTTTTGCTGTCATGCTCTACCATCTTTACACTTTTTACTCTCTTTGGCCTGAAAGGTTCCATGACTTCCATCTGTTCCATTCATCTATGGCCAAAAGAACATGCAGAATGTTGCCCCATGTTTGAACAGAGACTGCAGTCACGACAAGAAGAAAATCCTATGGCTTATCAACCTTTTGGAAAATGAAAAGCTCCTACATTTGGAAGCTTCTTTGAGCAGTAACAGCCTACCATATAATAATGGGTAAAAGAACATAAAAAAAAAAAAAAAAAAAGATGGTTATTTTAAATTTTGGAAAAATTCAAATTTAGTTTGTAATCTTTAAACTAGTATTAGATAAGAGCCATTGCACCTAAAAGTAATATCTCACACAGTCCAGCACAAAAGTATGAATTTTCTATAGATTAACAGTTCAAATGAGAATATTAAAATTAATATTAGTAGATATATAGACCCCCCCCCAACACAAGAGAGACAGAGAGAACCAACAAAATGCCTACAAAATAAGCTAATTCCTGCCATGGTAGTTGCTAGATTAAGTCCTCTTGACGTGTTTTAAAAACCACACTATTTCTGCAATTATTAAGAAGCAACCATACAGACATCATATTATCAATATGGTCTTATTTACAAAGATATAAATCATTAGGATTTAAAAAAAAAAAAAAAAAAATCAAGGGAAGGATTATCTTATCCTAATTTTTCTTGTTCAAATAACTTTTTGGAGAAATCATGTGTCTTATTAATATTTTATAGACAGGAAAAAGGGAAACAGATGAAAAGAAAGAGAGTTTTAAATTGGTTCAATTTAGCATAAGAAAGAAGTTGAATGGTTTTTAGAAGTTGTCTAGAATATCAAAACCCTCAAAACCAGTAGCTAAATTTTAATTTGGGATTAAAAGATAGATAGATAGATATAGAGATGCTTACCTGGAGAATTTGTTTCTTCTTGCTAGTTCTCATATTCCACGATCACGCATGGGACATGAGAAATGATGGGCCAATCTTCACCTGTAGGCCTCAAGCATCTTCGCCATAAGATTGGACAATTCTCAATTGTTAACTGTTTTAAAGAGGTGATATTGCAGATACCTTGAGGAAGTGACGTAACATTGAGACAACCCTGAATTGAAAACTGTTGTAGTGATGTGAGGTTGGCTATCCAAGGGAGAGAACCCAGTTCTTCATAGTTGTATATTTTGAGCTTCTGGAGAGAAACAAGGTTTCGCAGCCACTCCTCTGGATAAGATTCTAAATCTCTGACTAAACATAACTCCATAGACTGTAATTAGGAGAGAGGAAAGTAGCATGAGAAGGGTGATGTGGTTGCTCCCATTTTCATTTTCATTGTCTGTTGCAATACCTTCAAGCTAACTCCATCCATTTTTAAATCTTCTTTGAGATATGGAAACTAGGGCATGCAAGTAAGGTTAGAGCATCCTACAATCTTTGACTAAGAAAGACAAGGAGGAAATGATGGAAGTAAGAGATGGTCTAGTTCATTATCATCATCATCATCTGAATTCCTCCACCACCCCTTCAAATTTGGGCAATTCCATAATTCAAGATAAGAGAAGGATCGGAAGAATGGTGTTTTGGAATAAGAGGAACCACTCAACACGTTACTAATACTGTCTTCATCTGATATGTATTCAAGTGCTGCCATCAATTGAAGACATATAGACTTGAGAAAAGGGAGTTGATTTAATGGTGGGAGGTGCAACAATATTTTATTATTAAATACTACCAATTTGACAAGATTAGGGAGCGAAGAGACCCAACTTGGAATTCTCACACCCATATATAAAGACAACCACAAGACTTTAAGATTTGGATGTGGCTAGAGCACTTCCAGTGACATTTCATTATAAAATTTGGTTTCTCCATCATCCAACACTTGATCCCACCATAAATGCAACTCTTGAAGATGTTGTTTCTCCTTCATGTTTGTGGCTTTACATTCCACCATGTCATCCTTTTCATGTCCCAAATTTCTGATCATAAGGCTTCCTCCTAGATTGCTTAGCTCCTTCAATTCACTTAGTCCACCACCAGTCCTACCCTATTTTTTCTTATACCAACTACAAGAGCTACCCTTCAAATGTTCTTCCTTCACCACAAACATCGTTAGTATCTCAAGAGACTTAAGACGTCCAAGTCCAAGGGGCATATGAGTCAAATTCGAGCAAGAAGCAATGTCTAGTTGCCTAAGATTGACCAACTTTATAATATCTCGGGGTAATTCTATAAGTGAGTAACAACTATTGAGTTTTAGTGTCTGCAAATTCAGTAGCTTGGTAATGGTATTAGGGAGAAAATTTATTTTATTTTCAGAAAGATCAAGATATCGTAAATGTTTCAATTCTCCAATTGAATATGGCACTACACGTAGACTTAAATTGCTCAAATCTAATGCACACAAATACCTAAATTTTGAAACGAGTGCATTACAAGTAAAGTAACCCAAATTTTCCCCTACGCTAGATGTAAGAATTGTTCATATCTTCCTTTTACTAGGCTTGGGAGTTGATACATGGCAAACTTTTTCAATAAAATTTTTCCCACTTGAATTTAATATGGCACATTCCATTTGAAACATAAGACTTGCAAGATCATGCATGAGATCATGCATTTTACATGATTTTATGTTGCCCAAATCATCATTCAACATCTTGAAAAAATGACCTCCAAAGTAATTCCATAAAGTATTTTCTACCAATATCCACAAAATGCTGCCTTGGACCTTCTAGCACAATAAAACCTTGTGCTATCCAAAGATCAATAAGTGTATTTACATAAATTCTATGATCTTTTGGAAACAATCTACAATAATCAAAACATTGCTTCAAGTGTGATGGAAGGTGATCATGATTCAACTTAAGAGTTAATGAAATGTTATTTTCTTGTTGAGCTATTTTTGAGAGTTCATTATCTAAAAAAGATTGCCACTCAATTTCAGTGCTTATGCCATACAATGAGCTTCCTATTGTTCTTATAGCGAGAGGCACTCCAATGCACTTTCCCACAATCTGTTTTTCTTAGGGCTACTAAGGTTTGGTTTTTGGCTCTTTACCTTCTTTATATGCCATTTTTACAAACAATGACCAAGCCTTTTCAGGAGCTAAGCCTTTAAGTTCATGAGGTGAGGTCGTGCCCATTATCTTAGCTACCTTTATCGAGCGAGTAGTTACCACTATCCTACTCCCCCTTGCACCACCCATTAATAAATCTTTTAAAAGAATCCATTCATTTTTGTCCTCATTCCACACATCATCTAAGACAATGAAATATTTTTTTCCATTAAGTTTTCCTTGAAGGTGTTTTTGTAAAATATCAAGGTTTTCAATTTCTTCACACCTCTTGCCTCCAAAACACTCTAAGATTTGTTTCACAATCTGTTTTACAACAAAGTTATCAGAAACACAAGTCCACAACTTTAGCTCAAAATTATTTTTGACGTTTTCATCATTATATATGAGTTGAGCTAGTGTAGTTTTCCCTAAACCTCAGCTCCCAACTATTGGAATAACTGACACATTCTCTACAGTGTTGGTATCCAAAAGAAGTTTTATAATTTCTTTCTTATCATCCTCTCTCTCAACCACATTTTCTTCCAATACAAAAGAATAAGTTTCCCTCCCCCTATTCATGACTTGTGGCTCAATGGAGCTTTGAATAAAGTGGAAGTCCTTCTTATCTATTGTAATGGCATCTAGTCTCTCCCTAATTGCCTATATTCTATGACCAATCTTAAGACTATAAGCAAGCTGGTTTGAACTGAAAAAGAAAATGCGTACCTCCTTTGTCATCTTATTTCCAGTCATCATTCTGTATCTCGAATCTTCAGTGGATAAATCGTCTAGCACGTCATCTGCATCAAGTAAGACATCTCTAAGCTTGTTGAGCCAGTCTTTGACCTCGTTGTTATGAGAACCCTGCTTTTCTGCATCTAGAAGCACGGCTTGGATTGTGGAAACTGTGTACACCTGGAACAGCCACATCAAATTTTATAGTAAGCCTTGAGAAAAATCTTGCTCACCACTTTCCTGGAAATTGTTAATTGTGGTAATAAAAAATGAGTGTCAACTCTTTTGATACTAAAAACCCGGATTGCACTCTGTAGACATAAAATTTTGTTAGAGAGTCAATTCTTTTGATACTAACATGCATTCAAAAATAAAAAATATTCACATGCATATACAGGGAAGGTGGAAACGGGACTAGTTGCCATGCCCACAAGTCAGATAACAATGGCTGCCCCTGTCTACTAAGCAATATATGAATTTTTATAATTACGCATGGCATATAAGAAACAATAAAAAAAAAAGAGTAATTAGTTCTCCTCCCTTGAAGTATGGGAGAATGATATTCCACCCCAAATGTTCCCTTTCCGTTAATATTAATAATGAAATATTCCAATTTTTAAAAGATTCTCAATACTAAAGTTCAACCATAATTAGTAAAAATAGCTTATTATAAACTCAATTCTATTTGACGTATAAAAAGGTCAACTCTTTTTATTTTTATTTATAAAAGCAAGTCAACTTAAATTGAAGACTGAGCTACATATTCAACTAATATTATTCTAGTTTGAATTGCCAAGTGCTTTTTATCTCAATATGCTAAGATTTAGTTGCTTATTAACCTTACCTTACTTAGTAAAACGTTGCTCATTTATCATTTCATTATATATATATATATATATATATATATATATATATATTTTCTTTGCAAATATATCTTAAATCCCCCTCCTTCCCCGAAACACATTTGTGAATTACAATTTTAAAAGAAAAAGAAAAGGGTGATGTGTCTTATTTTTTAGTCGCATATTACCAAAGGGCATATTAGTTTTAGAAATTGTAACTCTAAGAGGGAGGGTAATTTTGAAAATCTACTTTTTATGAAAAGGCATGTTAGTACACAATATTTTTAACGTTAATATAACATAGTTTAGTCAAGGGAGGAAAATGTTTTTTTCGTAGAAGTTTGGGTGGGATGTCACTTCATCAAATCTCAAGGGATGAGAATGTAGTTACCCAAAATAAAAGGAAAAAGATGCTCGTCCATTGTCTCCTCTTTTTGAGAGATTATTATAATTGCCCATAATTTTGTAACTTTAATCCTTTTCTCTTTAGACTCTCAAGTTCTTTGTGCATGAAGGGATACCAATTAAACTACAAGGCTCTTAACAGACACTATAGTTCTTGGTTTATTGTAATTGGACATTGCGTGAACATAAATTGTTTCCAATTTCCACTTTGTTGACATAATATTTTTTTAAGAGAGTCAACTCTGTTGATAGTTGATACTCACATGCTTTCAAAAATGAAATAAAACAAAATAAAAGATATTCACATGCATATGCAGGGATTGTGGAAATCGGGATTAGTTGCTCAATGAATCAACATTATATTTTCTTTAGTTTATACAAGATAATCGGGTCTAGTTGCTAACAATGCGCTGCCCTGTTCTCTAAAAAATGTTTGTTTAAAATCACGCATGCCATTTTCTTCTTCTTCTTCTTGGTTTTTTTTTTTTTTTTTTTTTGGATAACCATGCCATTTTCTTCTTAATAAGTAATTAAAGAGCTGAAAGAAACATTAAAAAAAATAAAAGGAAAAAGTAACATCAAGCTTGTCCATTCTCTTCATTTTTTTATGGCCTGCTCAGCAAGTTGTCATCCTGCACTGAGTCAGAAACAAAAAAACCGTAGAAAAATATAAGTTTTTAGAGTAAAATATTTTATTACTAAATTATAAAGTTATGTTACTAGTCTTTAATAATTCCGGGGTTATAAACTGTTGGAAAATATGGCTAACTAAACAAGTTTTGTTTCAACAATACAAACCCTAAAAAATTGGCAATGACAAAAATAAATAGATAGAGTTAAAAAGATCTCACAAACCATAGAATCACGCAAAATACGTTGTCTTTAAATGTTGATTCGTGCCACCTGGAGTAGAACTTGGTGTGAATGGCTCTCTTGGCCAAACAACCCCCCAAGATTAGACTATAGTAATTTCTTCAAGTTGATCACACACTCAAGCAAGAAGAACTAGGAAAAAAACTATTAAAGTTTTGTCTCTGGTTTTTAATAATTCAGAGGTTTTAAATAATTTAATGAAAAAACATCATGTTATAATTTTCAAGAAGGTGATTTGCACCTATATTCTAAGAATGACTACTGATTATATATTTGACATGTTGGTGAATTGGAAATGGGTTTGCCGGTTGTATTTTATGGATCTATTAAGTTAGTGATACATGAAATTTTAAACTAAATTACAAATTATATCCTCTAAGATTGATTTGTGTTTATAAGTTTCATCCTTTCCCCAAATTGTTCGTCACCATCATCATTTTCTCATTAGAAAATTGTAAATATATCTATAAAATAAGCTAAAACAAAAAACATTTACTACCCTTTTCAACTTACATATACACACACACACACAAAGAACACATTTGTTTGATGGAATTAGTAGGAATGTGTATGGCTTCAGGGTTGGGCATTTTTCAACACAAACCAACCTCATTGGCTTAATTTTTTTTACCTGACCCAACCCATAATAGCTCTAAAACCAACCTAACCCATAAGGGTCATCTTACGTTGGGTTAAGTCATTAGTTTGGGATAATTTTGTCATGCCCAATAAATAATTAGGTTTCATTTAACTATATAAGCTCATTAATAAATAAATTATTACAATTTACACAATTGAACCTAATATTTCGATTTTGTCAAAATTATATATTAAAATACTATCAAGAGTTTTATAGTTTAGTCACATTATCTGGTTTCCTTTATAAGCATAGCCCCTTTCCCAATTTTTGAAACAAGTAAATTATGATAATTTGGTAAATACTTAACAAAATGATCAAATTGTAATATTTTTAAAACTATATTATATGCATATATGATATATGCACCTAAATTTTAGAGTTTAATTTGAAAATAATATTATTGTTTGAAATGTATTATGCTATTATGTAATTATCCTTATATTTTATTATTTATATACAAATATTCATGAAGATTAATAAAATCTTTTTATCTCTTTTGAAAGGTAATAATAATATATATTTTTTCCATTTTCCAATTAAAACTATTGCTTTTTTAATCTTTTTTCAACATTTTCCCCTTTAATTTTATAGGTTTTGAACCTTTAAACATATTGATAGAATTTATTTCTAGAGAATTCCCTTACCACTTAAAAAATAACACAAAATATTGATTCATATAGAAAACACCCAATGTGATGCCCCAATTTGATAGGTTGTGTGATGAGTTTTACATCGGGCATATATTGGGTTGAACTAGGCTTTATTAACAACTACATGGAACCTTAATTATGACTAATCCTTTTGAGATATAACGCAGATGTGGCTAGCGCTTTTCCTTGGATTGTTATAGATCGTATCAAAACCAAGCCCTAGTCGAAAGTGTGGGCCCCACACACGAGAACACGTGTGCCCAGAAGGGGATGACCAATCCACATCATTATGTGATATTCTTTGTACTAGTTCAAAACTAGACCAAATAGAAAATTTGCTATATATATATACACACGCACTTAATGTTTAATACAAAATTGCTCTATGTATACTTAATGTTGTATAATTTCCTTTTGATGGCCATCCAATGGTGAACTTCACAGCCATATTATGGCTTTTATCCCTGACAAAGAATAAGAAATGAGTTAGAGAAACATGTTATCTTCAAATATCTACGTATATGGTCATGAATGGAAACAATGGATTTTGTCATAATAATTATAATGAAATAAAAAGGGAGTCCAATATACAAATACTAGATATTTAAAAATATAGAGAACTGTTCATTTTAACACAGAGAGACATGTTGTGTGCTTAATGGAACCGTCATCAGCTATAGAGGAAAAAATAGTTTAAATATCATATTATGTACTAATCAATATCCACTAAATGGTTTCGTTTTACTCAAATAATGGTTGTCCAAAATTAAAGCAATTGGTCTGCAAAAGAACAGAGGCTCTAAGTATCTTCCCTACAATGCAATAGTCTAACAACAAGGAAAACAATTGAAGAACAAGAATCTATTTAGTCTTATGTCCATCAGAAATAGATTCATGAGAGGCATATTGTATTAAATTCGCTGTCTAAATGATCTATAGGAAGATTGTTGATATTGGTTCCTACATAATCTTTTGGCAATTAGCACAAAAATGATAAGGTAAGAATAATTAAATGGCCAGAATTTTCTTTTACCTCTGCATCACTTTACAGCAAATTACTCAACTTTTGGGACATTTAATCAAACTGCTTCTCTTTGGCCTAAAAACTTTATACACTTCATCCATCCATCAGACAATCCTCCATACTCTGTCTGTGCTGGCCCCCTTTGCATTGTTGCCCAATTTTAGTAGAGACAGCACATCCAAATGTTAAGAACCAGCCACATAAAAAATGAAGCATCAGAGACTGCATACAATGGAAGTTATGAAGCATCCACCATAAAATGGAACATTTCAGCACAAGAACAAATTTTTTGTTATTGTGTTTGCCAAAGAAAGAAAAAAGAACTTTTCTTTTTGGCCAGAAAACAATATATATGAAGCTAAGCACAATAAAATCATGAGAATATTTTACCTTTGATGTATTTGGAGATGAGGTAGAGGCTGCAGAAGTAGAAGGTGCAAGTAGGTCCAAAAGATTCAACCATTGGAAAATAAAAAGTTCCTACAGTCATGTTTAAGCATTAGCAACCTGACTCATAAAAATTCAGTCCAATCTATGCATGTATGAACAAATTGAACTCATTCAATCATTCTCTCTTTCTTATTTGACTATAAAAGTAAGTCTTCACACCATGTAGATTCATAAAATAATAAAAAATGTATTTAACAGAAATACGTTTGAAACTTTTATAAATGAATTAATTTAAATATCCTTTTTCTTCTAGTATTTTGAAGAAATCATGTATCTAATTAAAGTTTTGATGGATAAAAAAGCAAAGAAATTTCAAAATTATATATATATATATATATATTTTCAATGATTTACCACTGAGTTCTTGACCCATGATTGTAGTTTTGAATAGGGTTCAAATTTTGGGGTTAAAAGATAGATCCATACCTTAAGAAGTTTTGTGTTGCTTTATTATCCACATACACATATGGGACATGAGCAATGTTGGGCCAATCTTCTCCTGTTTGCCTCTGGCATCTTTGTTGTAAGAGGGGACACTCAGTAATTATTATTTCTTGTAAGAGAGTGAGATTGTGAATCCCTTGAGGCAGTGATGTTAATTCCGGACATTTGTCAATTTCAAGTTTTGTTAGCGATGTGAGGTTGCCTATCCACACTGGTAAAGCCATCAAATTAGGACAATTAATAATTTTGAGATATTTAAGAGTGGTAACATATTGAAGCCCATCTGGCAGAGACACCAATTTTGGAATTCTCTCTAAATGAAGAAAACGGAGGCTCCTAAGGCCTTGCCATTGCATGCCATCATCTTCATCATTTAGTAGCGCAAGCTCATTGCAGTACATGATTTCCATCTCTTGAAGTGAGGTGAGATGTTGAATACCTTTACAAGGGAGAGACCCGAGTCCATTACAGTTGTAAATGAAGAGTTTTCGAAGAGAAACGAGGGTTTGTAAACACTTCTCTAGAAGAGATTCTAAATCGTTAACCTCTTCTAATGTTGCGGAGGTTGATGTCGTTGCTGTTGTTGATGGACTCTGTGTTGCTCCCATATTCATTGTCTGCTGAAATGCCTTCAAGCTAGTTGTATCTAATACTAGCCCTTCTTTGAGATATGGAAACAGGGGCATGGAACACATGTGAGGGCATTCTGTAATCTTTAAAAAAGAAAGACGAGGAAATGATGGTAGTAAAAGATGGTCTGGCTCATTACCATCAACTTTCCTCCACCAACCCTTCAAATTTGGGCATTCATACATTATGAGAGAAGATAAGGATGGGAAGAATGTTGTTTTTGAGGAACCAAGTGCTTTACTAATAGTATCTTTTGATATGTATTCAAGTGCTTCCATATACTTAAGGATGACAGACTTTAGAAAAGGTAGTTGATTTAATGGTGGGAGGTGTTGCAAGTTTCTGTTTCTATAGAATTCCAAATTGACAATATTAGTGAGCGAAGAAACCCAACTTGGAATTATCACACCCATATAAAACCACAACTTCAAAGCTTTAAGATTTGGATGTGGTTGGAGCTTTTCTAGTAACATTTCATCATAACTTACATTATTTTCAGCCCACCTCGAGTCCCACCATAATTTCAATTGTTGAAGTTGTTGTTTCTCCTTCAGTTTTGCAGCTTTACATTCCAGCTCCAGCATGTCATCTTTTCCATGTCCCAAATTGTTAATACTTAGGCTTCCTCCCAAATTGCTTAACTCCTTCAATTGACTCAATCCACCACTACACTTAGCCTTGCTTACAACAAAAAGTGGTAGTATCTCAAGAGAAGTACAATGTTCAAGTCCAAGGGGCATATGAGTCAATCTTTGACATTCAAAAATATCTAGATGTCTGAGATTGACAAAATTTTTAATTTCCCTCGGTAATTCTCTAAGCGACTTACAATACTTGAGTTTTAGTGTTTGCAAATTCAACAGTTTGGTAATGGAATTAGGGAGAAATTCAATATCTTCATTTTCAGAAAGATCAAGATATCGTAAATGCTTTAATTCTCCAATTGAATTTGGCACCACACATAGCTTTAATTTACTCAAATCTAATGTGCGTAAAAAATTGAGATTTGAAATGAGTGCATCACAAGTTAATTTACCCAGCTCTTGCCCTACACCAGCTCCAAGAATTGTTCGTATTTTCATTCCTTTAACCACGGGGATTGGGAATTGCCTCAATGAATACCTAAGATCAAATGATACATGGCGAAGTTTTTCATCAATATTTTCCTCACTTAAAGTTAACATGGTACTTTCTGCCCCAGCCACAAGATTTGCTAGATCATGCATGAGATCGTGCATTTTGCAAAATACTATATTGCCCAATTCATCTTTTATTACATCTTGAAAAAAAGACCTCCAAAGTAATACCATAAAATACTCTTTGCCAACATCCTCAATACGTTGCTTTGAATTTGATAACTTAATAAAACCTTGCGCTGCCCAAAGATGAATAAGTGTTTTTACATCAATTTTGGAATCTTTTGGAAACAATTTACAATAAGCAAAGCATTCCTTTAAGTGTGATGGTAGATGATCATAACTCAACTTAAGTGTTAATGAAATATTATATTCTTCTTGTTGTGTTATTTTTGAGAGTTCATAGTTTTTGAAGGATCTCCATTCATTTTCTAAAGGTTTGGAACGTAGAAAGCTTGCTATCGTCCTTACGATGAGAGGTATCCCACCACACTTTTCCACAATCTCTTTTCCTATGCTTATAAAGGCTTGGTGTTCTAACAATTGGCCTTGTTCAAATGCCATTTTTACAAACAAGCTCCAACTCTTTTCTATAGGTAGGCCTTTTAGAGCATACCATGAAATTGACCCTATTATCCATGCTACCCTTTTTGAGCGTGTGGTCACAATTATCCTACTTCCCCTTGCACCAACCATTAGCAAATTTCTCAAGAGAAGCCATTTCTTTTTATCCTCAATCCATAAATTGTCCAAGACAAGCAAGTATTTTTTTCCATTAAATCCTTCTCGAAACTGTTTTTCCAAGATCTCAAGGCTTCCTTCATGCTTCCTCTTTGTCAACTGTTCTAAACTTTCTTTAACAATTCGTTTTACATCAAAGATATCAGAGATACTGATCCAAAGCTTTAGCTCAAAATTTTTGTCCACATTTTCATCATTATATACTAGCTGAGCTAAAGTTGTCTTCCCCAATCCTCCAATGCCAACTATTGGAATGATAGAAATATTCTCTACAACATTATCATTAAAAAGACGTTCTATAATCACTTCCTTATCATTCTCTCTACCAACAACTTCTTCAAATACAAAAGAATAAGTTCCCCTTTCCCTATTCATGACTTGTGGCTCAACGAAACTTTGACTAAAATGAAAATCCTCCTTATCTTTTGCAATGGCATTTAGTCTCTCCCTAATTGCTTTTATTTCATGACCCATCTTAGGACTAAAAGTAAGCCGGTTAGAACTTGAACAGAAAATGCGTACCTTCTTTGTCATCACTTTCTGTCGCAAAACATCAGTGGAGAAATCATCCAGCAAGTCATCTGCATCATGGAGAACATCCTTAAGCTTTTTGAGCCAATCTTTGATCTGATGGCCTTGAGAACCCTGCTTTTCTGCATCTAGAATCACTGCTTGGATTGTGGAAACTGTGTTTGTTAGTTTTTCAATCTCTGTTTTGACACTAGAGGCCAGTTTGACCTCTTGGAGAGTTAAGGAACGCAGCAGTTCAAGGACTTTTTCTGCAAGGTGGAACAAAGCTCCTTCAGCCATTGTTTTTCTTTCAGGAGAATTAGATGAGCTTAGAGTAGCCACACACACATTTATCTTCTAGAGTAGTTTGTCTTTGAATGGTTGGTGGTGGCACACACACCATCACACACGGTTTTGTTGATGCTGACACTAGGAGAAAGTTGTGTAAAAGTACAACTATATATCTAGAAAATAAAAATAAAAATTTAAAAACTATATTTCTCTAAAATAGACTAAATAAATAAATAAAAATAAGTTGAAACAAGCATTACTGGAATAGAGTCTCATTTAGAGCAAAGATGTTCATAATGTATTTGTGTTACATAATGTATAAATCCCAATTATTATTATTAATATTATTTTTTTAAAGATGGTAAATGATTCACGCACTTTTTAAAAAAGTAAGCACTTCTTATAAAATTCTTAAAAGAAATTTAGTATTAGGATTTTAATTGCACTTGTGTAGACTTCTTTGAAAATCAAATACAAAGGGTTTCGCCAAGGGCATAATGTTTTATTAGTATACTTAAAAGTGTGCTATATAAAAAACATGTCCTACAAACTGTAACACTTATGTGGAAGCATATATTCATAGTACGTATTGCTCTATCTGTCCTATACTATTGGCCTTATTTGAAAAATCCAACTTTTTAGAAGATTGTTATTTAATATATTATCTTTCAAATGGAAATGAACAAATTTCAAGTCATCATTTTCTTAAGTTTGGTATCATTAAATAATATAGGTTAAAAAAGAAAATAGTACACAACAAAAGTTTCAGGCTAAAATACAAATAACATTTTTTTTTTTTTAATTGTTCAATTGATATTTTCATCTTTCATTTTTATAATTCAGTCCTCAAAATTTACATATTTTGTCACCATTAATCCTACTGTCCAAAAAGTGCCTATTTCCATTAAAAAAAAAAAACCTTTTCTTAATGCTAATAAACTATTAAATTCTCTTTAAAAAAAATTTCATAAAAATCCTTTAGAAAAAATAAAAAATATAAATAAGTTGAAACAAGGATTGCTACAATAAAGTATCACTTTTAGACGTATAATAGTCTCATTTACAGCAAAGGTGTTCATACATATGTAAAACTTGAGTCATACATGATACAACACATTGTATAAATCTGAATTTTTATTATGAAAAAAAAAAAAGATTTTATTTCTGGAATATTCCTTCGCCATATAAAAATAATAATACAAAACATAAATTGACATACAAGTATGGACAATGGAGAGCACCCTAGCTATAATCAAATCCAGGTAGCAAAGAAGAACCCAATAAACTGGTTATACACAAAAATGCCACACAAAGCTAGCCACCCAAATCATAAAATTTGAAGAAGAAATGAAATATTTGATAGTCAAACTGACAGCAACAATAAACAAGTTGAGAATTGCAGACTTAGCATTCCTAATGAAATGAATGGATCTGTTCAATTGTTCTCATTCTCTGGCGCAACTGTTGAAGATGACTAATACTTTTCCAAAGGAGAACAATGACCAATCAACATTATTATGTGATCTTAACCATCTTCCTTGTAATAAGTCAAATTCTAGACTTGACATAGAATTTACTCTCTGTATTAATGGTGAATAATCCCCTTTTGATGACCCTCCAATAGTTAACTTTACAATCATAGTGGTTGATATCCCTGAAAAAGAATAAGGGAGTTAGAGAAACTTTTGTTATCTTCAAATACCTAGAGATATGATCATGCATGCAAATAACTTTCACCCCATAATGAAAGGTAACAAGGGAATTTTCCATAATAAATTAAAGAAAAGAGTCTACAATTTAAATATTAGATATTTAAAAATATAAAGGAACTGTCAATTTTACAAAAAAGAAACATGTAGGCTCACCTCTCATGGAAAAGGATCTATGAGAAGTTGTGTGCTCAATGGCCATCTACAGAGGAAACAATGGTTAAAATATCATATTAGATACTAATCAATAACAGCATACTTGTATCATTTACTCAAAAAATTATAGCTACCTCTATTTTGCACTCTAATAATTCAAACTAATAGTTGTCCAACATTGAAGCAATTAGTCTGCAAAATGAGAACAGAGGCTCCAAGTATCTTACCTACAAAATATAATGCAACAGTCTTCAACAAGAAAAAAAAAAGAAGAAGAATAAACCAACAAGAACATCTTGAAGTAAAAAATGACTGCTTACCAAAAAAAATCTAAGACAACTCCAGCAAACATATGGGCAAAGAATGAGTGTAACATTGGGAGCTGAAACTGAAACTGGCAAGAGGTAAAAGGAGTGAACTATCAACAAGATTTGGAAGGCATACACTCACACTTAAAGTGGAAGGAATTAGTTGGATTTAACTTTTTTTTTTTTTTTTTTTGGGACAAAATGTAACCTAGTTGGATTTAACTTCAATTGATGTGAGAAATATGTAAAAAATTGCCTTTTCTAAAGGCTTCTCAAAACTTGCTTCTAGAGAGAATACAGAAGGTCAAAACTTCAATCACCAATTCTTCCTTGATTAATAACTTCACCAAGCAGCAATATTCACACAAGGTAAATTCCAAGATTATAACTTACAACCACAAAATGTAACAGGAGAATTCAGGTGAAAAGGCAAGGTACTCCTCCAAGTGGAATTCAACCAAAATTCTCACTTTTCGTTCCTCTCCATCCTCTCCATATTACCCAAAGATAGGATCATCTTCACACTCTGCACTTCAAAGAAATTGTTGCAGTGACCTTCATCCCAACCACAAAAGAGAAAGAATATTATTAGGAAACTGATACTATAACATGAAACAGACATTCCTATCATTAGCACAACTCCAATTAATTGTGATCTTAGTGGAAAATCGATTTTTTCTAATAAGCTTGATGATACTTTTCTGCCCTTTTTTGTTCTTTCTTTGTGCTATTTCACTTTCAGCTTGAAATCTTCCTCAACTAGAGGATTCCAGTGCTTGTGAATACAAGTTTTCGAGTTCAAGTTTTCAGCATTAATAAACCATCATCAAGTAATAGGTAAAGTAAGAAAAAAATGGATATTCTACAATTCTGTTTGAAATTTTGGAGAAAATTTTTAACATTAAGTACAGAAAGCTTATGTATAACAGGGAACATGCCCCCCAAAAAAAAAAAAAAAATCTGAAAGCATACCTGGAATAATAAGCTAATTCCTACATGGTAGTTGGATGCTCAGTTTTCATTCATATAATAATGGAAGTTATGAAGTATCTGCAAAAATAAAACATATTCAGCGAGCAACAGAAAAAATTATTGAGTTTACCAAAGAAAGAACTTCTCATTTTGGGAGGACAACAATAAGAAGCTAAGGCACAATAATGAAAGAACTTCTCATTTTACCTTGATATATTTGGAGATGAGGTAGAGGCTGTAGCAGTAGCAGGTGCCACAAGATCCAAAAGATTTAATCACTAGGGAAAAAAGTTTTTAAAGTGACTTGGCTTATGAAAGTAGGAAAATAAAAATAAAAAAAGTAACAAAGTTTATACTGCTAGTAATTTTCCTTTTTGATACAAAAGCTTATAATATAAAGGAAAACAATTGACCAAACAGAATACTAATTCCTGCAGTCTTAGTTGGCAGGGTAGATACTCCCTCAAAGTGTTAAAATATTTTCTCCATTTCTACAATTGTCAGAAATGCAACCAAGAACATCACCTCATGACATCAAAGAAGTTTTACATACAAAGATATAGATGTTATCCTTTCTTCTCCATTTATGCGATGAGATCATACATGTAGAACAGTCCTTTGAACATACAAAAAGGGAACAAAACAAATAAGAGATTTCCCAAATAAAAATAAAAAGGAAATAGATGATAACCTTGAGTTCAAGACTTGTTGCACAATTTCAGGGCCAGAAAGTTTTGAATAGGGTCCAAATTTTGCACCAGGTTAGTTGTTTCCTTAATTTGTTCTGCATGAGAAGTCATTTGATTGAGAAGTTCTTCAAAATATCAAAACTGAAAAGGCAAAGATGAAGAAGAAGAACAAGAATAAGAACAAGAACAAGAAAATTGGTGTTCGGATCTGCATAAAAAACCAAATACCTGAAGTAGTTAAAGATGCCAACAGATTCAACTCTTTCCCTCCTATATTCATGTTTGCTGCATCATGTTCACATAGGGACCCCGCGGCCAAAATTCAAAACCAAGGGCCACAGCTTTAGCAGAGAGAGAAACAGCCAAATTACCAACCATTGGAAAAACCAAAAGTTCTAAAACTTGGGTGCTGTTTTGAGCGTAACAACCTATTATATAAAAACTAGTCACAGACCCGCGCGTTGCGCGTGATTATTTTTTATGGTGATCTCATTATTATTATTACCATTTTGTAATTTGAACTAATTTAATGAAAAGTAATGCATTTCATAATCATATTTATCACAAAATAATTTTTTATTATTGTAGAATTGTTTTATTTAAAATTTGAAACCTTAATTCTACCATAGTTGGTTGACTAATTTTTTACATCTCTAAGTCAATTAAACACGTTTTGCATGCTACATGTAAACCTTCTTTTCCATAAGGGTTGAAATAATGTGTGTAATATTTTTTTTCTATGGAAGTTAAAAAGAATAAAATTCACCTTGTCTTGATGTTTTCTAAAAATTAAATTTGGAGATTCTCTTTCAATAATTGTGAAAATTCCAAGCAATAATTCAGAAGGTAATACATGTTACATGTTCATGCTTTGATTGTGTAATTGTATGATTGATTTGGGTTGTAATTTATAAGTTGAATATGGTGGTGTATATCCAAAATGGCATAACTATGTTGTTTAGGATATTGAATATAGTATTGTCTGTAATTTATAGAGTAGCGAAGGTTGTAGTAATTAAAAATTGGTTTTTCATTGTCTTTTAAGTTAATAAAAACCTTACATCTACTTTTTTTTTTTCAAAAAACTTTACATATTTTTTTAACGTGAATCTTTACATATACCTTAATAAGTAAACCCTATACATTTCATTTTCTTAGATGCATAAAAAAAAGACATCTATTCCATAATAATAGTGGCTAATTAGTTTTTTCATGTTCTCATTTATAACGTTTCTTACTATTATCATATTTTACTGGCTGTTGATTTTCATAATAGAGGCATTAAATGAGAGTTAAATTCTTCAAACCTTTCATTAGATTTTAAAAGTCATGGTGTGTGAAGAATATAAGCATTTAAGGACTTTTTTTTATATTTTATTATTTTTAAATAATGTCAAAAAAAATATTTTGAAAATTTTCATCTTTATTTCTTATATATTTCTATTATTACTTAAGAACGTTTTCCTTTTAGTTTTGATAATAAATATGATTTTCTAGATTAAAGTTTGATTAGTTTCAAGTTTAAATTTTGTATGATTTTATTTAATTGTTGATTATATGATTTAATTAAGTGAATTTAACGATTTATTTATTTGCATTGTAAAGTTTATAATAACATTCGTAGGGTCATCTTTAATTAAATTTTTACTCCTTTAGCTGTCGGTCTCTTTGTTTTCCAATTAACGGTTACTAATTAATTTATTTAAATGACGTTTGATTTCTTTTACTAATCTCTTTCTCTCCCTCTTTGTTAACATCCTATTGTTTTCCCAAATTTGGTGATAATTCTAATGTACTAAATATGCATATTGTAACGTTTATTTTTATTTTTATTTTACTCCATTTTGCTGCCATGAAGTTAGTACATCCATAAATATTAGTTTATTATTTTATGATATGTTTGGTTTGATATTATTATTATTATAAATTTAGTGTTTCTAAAATAGCATGTGTTTTGTATTCTGTTTTTTCTATTAATGCATTGTAACGTTTTATGGAAATACTTTATAAGAAAATTGTTTATTCTTTTGTTTTTTTTTTTTTTTTAAATTGAGTGTTTCTAAATTGATATTTGTTTTGTATTTCATTTTTCCATTGATGCATTGTAACATTTCATGGGAAGACTTTATAAGAACAATTTTTATTTATTGAATAAAATAATATATGTTTAATTTTTTTTTAAAATGAGACAAAATATAAATAATTATGATATGGAGGATGTTGCTAAATTTAAATGTTGAATAAAATAAGATGAGAATAAAATAATAAAAATGAAATGTATAGCAATAAACACCATATTATTTTAGTTATGCTAGGTAATAAAATAATATTATATTTTTATATACTATCTTTATAATGCAATAATATAACATTTAACAACCAATGAGAATAAAAAAGATAACAACATAAAATATAAAACTAAATTGTATCAAGCTCGATTACCTGTCAAGTCCAATTTTAGTAAACTAACTGACTTCTAGTAGTCTAAAACTGATTTCTGCAATGTATTTGGTGGAGCTTTCAATACTGCATCAGTATGTTTTGATGGTCAACCTGTTACACTAAAATTAAAAAATATATGTATACCGAAAATTGAAGGAAAATATATATATATATATATATATATAGAGAGAGAGAGAGAGAGAGAGGCTTTTGTGTGTGGAAAAATAGAAATTATGCATGGAATAAGAGGGAGAATGACAATTTTATAGCATGAGGATAAGAATAAGAAGAGTCAAAAATAAAGGAAGATAAAAAGATAGAATAATATTAATATTGAGAGTAGTGGGGATATGAAAAGTTGAAATGGAATGAGAAAGGTTGAAGAAAGTTAAGGTAGAGAGTAGTGGGGATATGAAAAGTTAAAATGGAATTGAAAATTTAATAATAAATAAGAATAATTAAAAAAAGATAAATTAAATATGATATTTTGATTGTAATATAATAGAGTTTTTAATTCACTTTAAATGTTAAAAAATTATATAAAAAAATTGATAATGAGATGGCTAGGGTGATAGTGGGAGTAAATAAATAAGTAGTGGGCTGGGATTTATAGGGAGGTGGGCTGGATTAATTATATAAATTTATTATAGGGTGATAGTGGGAGTAAATAAAAAAGTAGTGGGTTGGGATTTATAGGGCTATAAATTATAAAAACCATTTAAAAATTGAAGAGAAAATAATTTTTTTTATAAAGAGAATGACGTGGCAGCTGATGTGGCGCAACGTGGGAGCAGCAGAATTAAAAGCTACGCTTCAACTTTTAGTAATATATTGATGTGTAAAGTAATAGTATCCTCTAATCTTAATTGGGATTCAAGCATAAAGGAAAACCTTCATTGGTAAATTTTAATCGAGTAAAAGATCAAATTCAATCCAATCTACATTTCAATTTGTGCATGAATGAACAAATTAGACTCATTCAGTCATTCTCTCATTCTTCTTTGACTTCAAAGTCAGTCTTACATCAACAATTCGACATGTGAGGAAGCAAACAAAAAATTTCTGTTTAATCATCTCATTAAAATAAAATATGTTACTTCCTCAACAAAAGAAAGAATTTAGGAAACAAAAGAATAAAAGAACAAATAACAGACTTTTAAATGAACAAAAGAGAATCAACCAACAAAATACCCGAAAATAAGCTAATTCCTACAATGGTAGTTGCTAGATTAAGTCCTCCTCTCGGAGTGTTAACAAACTGACTCTAACTCTGATTCTACAATTATTTAGAAGCAACCATACACACACCATATTATATTCTTATGTACAAAGATATAAATAATTAGAATTTCAAATATATATATATGTATGAAGGGAAGGATTGCATTATCTTAATCTTTCTTGTTCAAATAACTTTGTGAAGAAAGCAACTGACTAATTAACATTTTATAGACAGGAAAAATTAAAAAGATAGAAAATAAAGAGAATTTTAAATTGGTTCAATTGAGCATAAGAACAAAGTTGAATAGTTTTAGAAGTAGTTCAAAATATCAAAATCCTCAAAAACCAGTGGTTGGTTTTTAATTTGGGATGAAAAGAAAGAAAGATAGATAGATAGATAGATAGACAGATGCATAACTGAAATATTGTTTCTTCTTGGTGGATCAAACCATCCACATACACGTATGGGACATGAGCAATGATGGGCCAATCTTCACCTATTTGCCTCTTGCATCTTTGCTGTTAGAGGGGGCGATCAAGAATTTCCAACTTTTTTAAAGGGGTGAGATTGTGACTCCCTTGAGGAAGTGACATCAGATTGGGACAATTATCAATTCCTAGTTCATATAAAGATGTGAGATTGTGAATCCCTTGTGGAGTGACATTAGTTTGGGACATTCCCAAATGTTAAGGCTTTGTGGTGATGTGAGGATGCCTATCCAATAGAGAGAACCCAAACCAATAGAAATAACTAATGGTTTAGTTATTGCATTTAATTCTAATGATTTAGTTATTGCTTTTGAATTAACAGCCTCTCTTACCCATCACAGCTCAGCCATTCTTACTCCTACCTCTCTTTGGCCTAAAAACTCCATACACTCTATCCGTCCATTACACTGTGCTCGCCCCCTCTGCTTTCCCGTGATTATAAAAAGGAACATGCTTCATGTTGCCCATTATTCAAACAGAGATTGCACAACTAAAAACTAAGAAGCAAAGGCTATGCTTTAGGAGGTAGTGAAATAGACAAAATACCAACGACAAAGAAAATGAAAAGTAAAATGGTGTTATCCTCAAGTCTTAATTGGAATGCAAGTGAGATGAAAAACCTTAATTAGTAATATTTAATTGAGTAACAAATAAAAACTCAATCCAATCTTCCTTCAAATTTGTGCATGTACAAAAAATTATACTCGTTCAATCATTCTTGTGTTCTTCTGAGTTCTGACTTTAAAAAGTCAATCTTCACACCAACATGTAAGGAAGCAAACAAATATCCCACCCCCCCCCCCCCCCCCCCACCAAAACCAAAAAAAAAAAAAGTTAACCACCTAAATACTTTTGTAGTAAGCTGATTCCCTATAATGTCATAGTTGCCTGGTGATGTTCCTCTCTTCAAAATGCTACCAAATTTGCTTCAATTCTGCAATTATTAAGAAGCAACCATATAGGTCATTTCATCAACACAAGCTTAGATGCAATGATATAAATCATTAGAATAAAAGAACAAATGGAGAATATACAATTATCCCTTTTTATTCTCCTAATAATTTAAAGAAATCATGAATCTAATTAAAGTTTCAATGAAAAAAAAAAGTAAAGGGAATTCTTTTAATACAAAAAGATGATTACCATTGAGTCCAAGACTGTACTTGCCTTAATTTTTGGGCCATAAAGTTTTGAACAGGGTAAACAAAGTTTGTCCTTAATTTGTTCTACGTGAGAAGTCAAATGATTGAGAAGTTCTTCAAAATATCAAAACCTCAAAAAGCAGAATGAAGAACAAAAAAATTGATTTTCAGTTGTGCATAAAAAGCAAGATACTTGAAGTAGTTAAAACATAATTTGTAATTATATTCTATTAACATATAAAAATTCAATTCAAACTATCTTTGAATTAGTGCATGTATGAACAGATTAGGCTCATTCATTCACACTCTTGTTCTTTTTTAACTTTTTAAAGCTAGTATACACACAAATATGTGAGGAGTATTTTGGTTTAATCATCTCATGAAAAGCATTTAGTAGATACATGTTAGAAACTTTTATGAACGAAAAAAAAAAAAAAAATTAACTACCCAAATATCGATTTAGTAAGTTAATTCCTGCAATGTTAGTTGCCTGGTCAAGTCCTCCCTTCAAAGTTCTAAGAAATTTGCTATGGTTCTGCAATTATGAACACAAGCGACCATATATGTCATTTCATTAACAAAAGTTTAGATGAAATGATATAAATCATTAGAATAAAAGAATAGATGATAAAACAATTATCCTTTTTTATTCTCCTAATAATTTGAAGAAATCGTGTGTCTTATAAAAGTTTTGATTGGAAAAAAGGGAAACAAATGAATACCACTGAGTTCTTGACCTGTTGCACAATTGCAGTTTTTGAATAGGGTCTGAATTTTGCACCCAAGCTTATTCTTTGCCTCGGTTCTGCATAAGAAGTCAATGACTAAGAAATTGTTTTCAGCAGATTCTGATAATTCACTTGCAATTCTGGGACATGCTGCACAATTGCAAGGCCTGGAAGTTTTGAATAGGGTCTGAATTTTAAGTTCTGCGTGAAACCTGAAAAGTCCAATGCCTGATAAATTCTCCAAGATATATCAAAACAAGATTATTGGTGTTGTTTCCTTCATTAAAAGTCAAATACCTGAAATTGTTAAAGATGCCATCAGATTCCAACTTCTATCCAATGTTCTCTCCTACTCATGTTTGTGGGACTGTATTTGGAACCCACTGATTAAAAAAGAACAGATGTGCTGCTGCCTCAAGATTACAGGGACTTCACAACCAAACGCAGCAAGGACTACGGCTGTAGGAGGCAGAGAAAGTGACAAAATAAAAAGCACTTGAAAAACCAAAAGTTCTTAAACTTGAGTGTAGCTCTAAAATTAACAACCTATAATTCAAAAAATGGGGGGGAAAGCAAGCAAAATGAGGGATCTTCAGGTCTTAGTTATTCAAGTAATATATAAACTAATTATCCCATCAAAAGCAATAACTAAACCATTAGTTATTTCTATATATCAATAGTACAAATGAGAATTTAAAAATTAATCTTAATAGATATATAGACCTGCAAAATACCTGCAAAATAAGCTAATTCCTGTAATGGCTGTTGCAAGATTAATTCCCCCCCTGGAAGCTAATAAACCGCCTCCGATTCTTACACAAATTCTACAATTATTAAGAAGCAACCATACACACATCGTATTATCAACATGCTCTTAGGTACATAGATATAAATCATTAGAATTAAAAGAAAGAAAGAAAAAAAAGTGGGGGGGGGGGGGGGGGGGGAATTGATTACATTATCCTAATTTTTCTTGTTCAAATAACTTTGTGAAGAAATCATGTGTGTAATTAACATTTTATAGACAGGAAAAAGTAAAAAAAAAAAAAAAAGACTAGAAAGAAAGAAAGACAGTTTTAAATTGGTTCAGTTCAGCATAAGAAAGAGACTGAATAGTTTTAAAAGTTGTCCAAAATATCAAAGACCCTAAAAAAACCAGTAGTTGATTTTTAATTTGGGATTATATGATAGACAAGGTAAGAATAGTTCAAAGGCCAGAATTTGCTTACCTTTGCATCACTTTGCAGTGAATTACTCTGTCTTTGGGATATTTAATCAAACTGCCTCTCTTACCTGTCACGTCTCAACCATCCTTACTTGTTCTACCTCTCTATGGCTTAAAAATTCCATGAACTCTATCCCCTATACTCGTGTGGGGGGCCTGTAGGCTGGCCTCCTCTTCTTCGCAGTGATTAGAGAAAAGAACATGCGTAATGTTGCCCAATATCAAACAACGTCTGCACAACAAAAAGTTAATAACCAAATGGGCTTTAGGAGGTAGACAAATAGACAAAACACCAACCACATAGAAAATGAAAAGTTCCTAAGCTTGGATGCTGCTTTGAGCATTAATATCCCACCATAAAATAATACATAATGAAGTAAGAAAAGGAGGGTACTCTAAAAAATTCATTAGTTATTTACCAATTACCCAATGACATTGTGGAAATCAATTTCTAGTATATATAAGAACATGTTTTAAGCTTATATATAGAGAAAATAACTGACCAAACAAAATCCATTTAATAAGATAATTCCCACACTGTTAGTTGGCATGGTAGATACTCCCCTCAAGTGGTAAAAGTTTTTCTCTATTGCTGCAATTGTCAGCAAAGCAACCAAGTACATCAGCTCATAACTTAAAGTCAAAGATATAAACGCTATCATTTCTTCTCCATATATGTGAAGATGTCATATATGCAACAGCAGGCCTTTGAACATACAGAAAGGAAACAAAACATAAAGAGATTTCCCAATTGTTTTTTTAAGAGAGAGAAGATGATTACTATTGACTCCACTACTTGTCACACAATTTCAGGGCCAAAACTTTCTGAACAGGATCAAAATTTTGAGCCAGGTTTGTTGTTGCCTTGATTTGTTCTGTGTGATAAGTCAAATGATTAGGAAGTTAAATACGCAATTGAGGATTCCACTCTTATGGTCTTTCCTTCCCACCCATGTTTTTGCTGCCTCATGTTCACACAGGGACTCCACAGCCAAAGTTCAAGAAGCAAGGGCCACCGCTTTAGCAGAGAGAGATAGTTCTTAAACTTAGGTGTTGTTGTTTTGAGCATAACAACCTATTACATAAAAATGGGTAAAGTAAGAGAAATAACAGTATCCTCTAATCTCAATTGGTATTCAAGCAAAAAGAAAAACCTTAATTGTGAAATTTTTAATTGAGTAACAGATAAAAATTCAATCCAATCTACCTTTGAATTTGTGCATGAATGAACAAATTAGACACATTCAGTCATTCTCTCGTTCTTCTTTGACTTCAAAGTTTGTCTTCACATCAATGATTCAACATGTGAGGAAGCAAACAAATATTTTTTGTTTAGTCATCTCATTAAAATTTTTAACGTTAGGAAACGATAGAATAAAAGAACAACTGAAAGACTTCAAAAAAAAAAATTTCCTAATAATTTGAAGTAATCATCCGCATAGTTTTTGAATAAAAGAACAAGAAGATTACCACTAAATTCTAGTTCTTGAGCCGTTGCACAATTGCAATTTTTGAAAAGGTTCCGAATTTTGAGGCCAAGCTTGTTCTTTGTCTCAGTTGTTTCTACATAAGAAGTCACATAACTAACAAGTTCTCCAAAATATTGCAAATCTCAAAAGGCACCAACAAGAAGAAGATAGATGCATACCTAAAGAAGAAGAGGCCAACTCTAACTCTGACTTTGACTCTGACTCAGATTCTGCAATTATTAAGAAGCAACCATACACACATCATATTATCATCATGCTCTTAGGTACAAAGATATAAATCATTAGAATTAAAAGAAAGAAGAAAAAAAAAAAGGAATGGAATAAGTTATCCTAATTTTTCTTGTTCAAATAACTTTGTGAAGAAATTAAGTATCTAATTAACATTTTATAGATAGGAAATAGAAAAAAGACCGAATAGAAAGAAAGAGAGTTCAGTTCAGCATAAAAAAGAAATTGAATAGATTCAAAAGTTGTCGAAAATATAAAAAACCTGGAAAAACCAGTACTTGATTTTTAATTTGGGATTAAAAGATAGATAGATAAGATGCATACCTTAAGAAATTGTTCTAACCATCCACAAATACAAATGGGACATGGGCAATGAAGGGCCAATCTTCACCTATTTGCCTCTTGCATCTTTGCCCTAAGAGGGGACAACCAGAAATGTACAACTCTTTTAAAAAGGTGAGATTGCGAATCTCTTGAGGAATTGACGTCAAATTGGGACTACCAGAAATGTACAACTCTTTTAAAGAGGTGAGATTGCGAATCTCTTGAGGAAGTGATGTCAAATTGGGACATCTCATAATTTTAAGGGTTTGCAGTGTTGTGAGGATGCCTATCCAAGGGAGAGAAACCAGTCCATCGCAGCTTTGTATATAGAGTTCTTTGAGAGAAATGAGGTTCCGCATCCCGTCCTCTGGAAGAGAATCGAAATTACTAATCTGATCTAATTGTAATTTCTGTAATTGAGAGAGAGTAAAGTAGGTTGATGTGGTTGCTGCTCCCATTTTCATTTTCATTGTCTGCTCCAATACCTTCCAGCTACAGCCACTCAATTCCAGCCTTTCTTTCAAATATGGAAACGCGGGCATATAAGTCAGGTTAGGGCATTTGTCAATCACTAATTCCGAAAGAGATGGAAGTAAGAGATGGTGTGGCTCATTATCATCATCATCTAAATTCCTCCACCATCCCTTCAGTTTTAGGCAATATCTTATTTCAAGAGAAGATAAGGATGGGAAGAATGATGTTTTTGAAGAAGAAGAAGAAGAAGAAGAGGAAGCTCCCAACACGTTACTAACACTCTCTTCATCTGTCCATATGTATTCAAGTGCTTCCATTTCAACAAGAGTGACAAACTTGAGAAAAGGGAGTTGATTTAACAATGGGAGGTGCTGCAATCTCCTATTTTTATTTAATCCAAAACGAACAAGATTAGTGAGAGAAGAGACCCAACTTGGAATTCTCACACCCATATAATTCTGCAATTCCAACACTTTGAGATTTGGATGTGGCTGAAGCCCTTCCAGCATTTCATCGGTTTCTGCATCCCACTCGGAGGCATCCCACTCTAATAATAGTTGTTGAAGGTGATGTTTCTCCTTTAAATTTGCATCTTTACATTCCCGTGCCTTATCTTTTCCATGTCCCAGATTTTCAATTCTTAAATATCCTCCCAAGTTGTGTAGTTCCTTTAATTGACTTGGCCCATTGGATTTGGCCTTTTTTTTCTTATACGAACCACAATAGCCTTTTTTCACTTGGCCCCCGGAATCTTCCATTCTCACAAAAACCCCTGGTAGTATTGTCACAAGATAAGTATGGTGTCTGATTTCAAGGGGCATACTGGTTAATTGGTCGTCATTTGAAAGACCCAAGAAACTGAACATATCAATTAATCAGCTACAATATGTAATATCTAGAAACTGGAGATTGACCAACTTTTTAATGCCCTTGGGTAATTCTCTAAGCGAACGACAACCTCGTAGTATTAGTGTCTGTAAATTCAGCATCTTAGTAATAATTAGGGAGAATTTCAATATTATAATTTCCAAAAAGATCAAGGTATCTTAAATGCTTCAATTTCCCAATTGAATGTGGCACTACATGTAGTCCTATATAACTCAAATCCAATGTGCGTAAATACTTAAAATTTGAAATGAATGCATCACAATTTAAGTTGACCAAATTCCCCCATACACTAGATGCTAGAACTGTGTGTATCTTCCTTCCATTAGGTATGGGGATTGTAAATTGCCTTGATGAATCCAAAAGATTAAATGATACATGACGGACATTTTCAATAACATTTTCCCCACTTGAATTTAATATGACACTTTCCATGTGTGTGTGTGTGTGTTTTTTTTTAATAAAAAAAAATTTGAAGGTAATATGTAGAGTTGGATGAATCAACTTTAGTATTTGAGGTAAAATTCTTATTATTATGAATCTTGTCTTTTTACTTGAGAATGTAGAAGCTTAATTTGATGTTATAAATGCGACACCCAACTTGTCCTAAAAAATAAAACCCTCACACGATACTCAGAGCAAGTTTTCCTACACACTTACCAGAAAGACATAGAAAAAGAAGTCTTTCATGTAAGATACTGTTAAAAATAAAAATAAACTTCTAGCCTCATCGCATGCGTTCTGTGCGTGCATGAGGCTCTTTTTATTAAGGTTTAGTATCATAATTTTCCAATAATCCTAATTTAAGATTTACACTGTTTAGTAATGTTATGCATTTGCGAAACACTGATACAGCAAGGAATGTCATAAGGCTTCAAAAAAGAACACATCTTTACACATGAACATATGATTACAAGTGTTTGAGAGGTAAATCTATATGTTTTTCTTATATCATATTTGGTTCTCTACACGAACTGAGCTCCTAGAATTTGACTTGTTGCGATGACATTTAAAACTTCATATTTTTAGTTGTAATATATTTTCTTGGCACTGCTATTTTTTGTCCGCAAACTTCTTCAATAAATTGTATTTTCTTGGAATTGCTATTTTACAAAGTTAGAGGGAGAACAATATAAAGATAATATGTAGAGCTCCGCATCAATTTGGGATTAAACTTTAGAATTCCTGTGCCTAGAGAATGATTTGGGCATGGAGTCGGTGATGTGGAAGTTTACTTGTCTCCAAGCATGAGAGGTGCAGCATAACCCAGATGATGAAATAGATTTACACAAATTCTCTCTCATCTTCCACTTCACAAGTACCAATTCTATTAATTTCACTTGCTCTTGGATAAATTCTTTCACTTCTTATACGTGTGGCAGTGTCCTGAAGCTTAAATACTAAATGAAAAAAAAAATCCAATAAAGATTTATTGAATATTCCCAACATTTACACACGCACAAAAAAAAAAACATACAAAGAGGAACAATTTTATATCTACAAAACTATTCCATTAAGTTAAATTCTACCGAAAAAAGAAAATTGTATAAAAAAGAAATACATTTTTGTTTCACCTCATGATTTGCTCCGTTTGGGGCACAAAGAGTAGTAAGAATTGATCTTATACTCTGTTGTTGTTGTTCAAGAATTTCTTTGCTGTCGAGACATGATTGTAGCATACATAGATGTTAGAAATCAACACTAACTCTCGTCTCTAGAAATTTCTAGAGTACTCTAGAAACTTTTAGAACTTCTCACACAATCTCTTTCTCTAGAAACTTCTAGAGTTCCACTCAGTTTGCTTCTCTCCAGAATTCTCTAGAAAATTCTCTTGCATTCCGGAAATTTCTCCTTGATGCTCTTTCCGGATTTCTTGATGAGATATCTCTAGAGACTTCTATATAGAAGTAAAACTCAGCCGCATGTTTATAGAATAGTCTAGAAGCTTGGTAAATAAAGTATTTAAAAAGAAGAAGCTAGAAGCTTCAAGTTGGTTTCCTAACCAACATACATTTAGTATAAATAGATGTAGTGTGTGTGTAGTGTAGAGTAGAGAGAGTGTCATAAAGCATCAAGTGAGAGATGTGTGAAGTTGTATGAAGTGGTGAAGTATGTGCCATAGGTAGCCAGTGTGTAGAGTGAAATAGAGTCAAGAGCTAGTGTGTGTAGGTGTCTAGAATTGAGGTGTGTACAAGTGTATTTGGTGAGTAAGTGCCGTGTTTGCAGTGCACTAGTGTCAGTGTATAGGAGTCCACCATTAGTGCTTGTAAAGTGTTGTAATTCAAAGAGTTAAGTTTTAAATAAAAGTTCATTGTTTAGTCTTTTGTTCAACAATTTAGTATTAGAGCTTCCGCTAACTCAACAATAAATTTTTATACAAACTACCAAAAAAATAGAGGACTAGAAACCAAACATATCAAATTGTACGTATTAAAGAAAATAGCAAGAATTTGCTACGCCAAAGGGTGATGAGTCTTGATTTTTTTAAAAATAATTCATGAAACACATTCACAAATTACAATTTTAAAAGAAAAAGAAAAGGGTGATGAGTCTTGATTTTTTAGTTACACCTTACCAAAGGGTAGGTTAGAAAGAGTCCGAATTTGGTAAGAATTGGGTGTAAAACTCATGTTTTACACCATCCAATAATAGATTGCCACATCAACATTTTACTTAAAATTCAATTCATTCTACCACGACTAATAATATCTCAATAAACTCTCATTTTGGTTGGATTTATATATGGGTATTAGAATTGATTAGATGTGATTGTACTTATTTTTAAATATGTGATAAGATGATGTGACATGTTGAGATTGGAGGGATAAAAACATGAGTTTTACACTATATCCTTATAGAATTTAATCTCTTTTAGAAATACTCACACCCAAAACTCGGAGTAAGTTGTCATCAGAAAGACGTAGAGAAACAAAAGTCCTTCAAGTAAAATATTGTTAAAAATAAACTATCAAAGTTTTGTTACTAGTTTTTATTAATTTAGGGGTTTTAAATAATTTAATGATGAAATATCAAGTTACGATTTTATATAAGCTGATTTTTTTTTTTATGTGAAATACCTTGATGTGCATATCTTGAAAATGGGGTAGGCTAATATAATCCTTGGTTGATGAAAACTAAAGTCATTTAAGATGTAGCAACAATTGAGTTGCAGACACCATTTTTTTTTTGGTGAAATAGACAAATAGTTACAACATGTTTACAAAACCTCACAGTTTGAACTCTTTCTCTCCTAAATCCTGAAGTACTATTATTAAAAAAAAAAAAAAAAAAAAAAAAAAAAAAAAAAAAAAACTCCAAGTACTTTGTACATGGGAAAGTATCAATTAAACTATAAGATACTTATTAGACATAGTAATTCCTGATTTATTGTAATCGGGCATTGCGTGAACATACACTTTTTCCGATTTCAAATCTGTTGAAATAATATTTTGTTTGATAGTCAACTATGTTGATACTTACACCACATGCATTCAAAACTGAAATAAAATAAAAGATATTCACAAGTGGAAATCGGGATTAGTTGCTCAATCAACACTAAATTTTCTTTAGAAAAGATAATCTATTGGGACTAGTTGCTAACAATGTGCTGCCTTGTCCTCCAAACAATGTTTGTTTTAAAATTAGGCATGACATTTTCTTCTTAATAGGTATTTAAAAAGCTGAAATAAAAATTTTAAAAAATATATATATACATATATATATATCAAGCTTGTCCATTCTCTCCAATTTTTTTTAGCCGCCCAACAATTATAGAAATATTCTCCCACGATACTCGGAGAAAAGTTGTCCTCCTGCACTGACTCACAAACAAATCAATCTAACACTGCGCTGCCTTTGTCAAATAAATAATGTTCTTTTAAAATTACGCATGTTGTATCATGTTCTTAACTAGTACATTAAAGAAACTCTATAACTTTTTTTTTTTTTTAATAAAAAAAAAATTGAAGGTAATACGTAGAGTTGGATGAATCAACTTTAGTGTTTGAGGTAAGAAGATTCTTACTCATTATGGATCTTGTCATTTGCAACCTTGTCTTTCGACTGAGAATGTAGAAGCTTAATTTGATGTTATAAATGTGACACCCAATTCTAGTCAAGCATTGGTTGGCAAGTAAAGAATAAAACTTGTACTTTAAGTCTGTTAACATTGATTAACTATATGGTTAATTTAGGGTTTAGCCTCCTATAAGTACTTAAATTGGGTCTATTGTAATATATAACTCATTCTCAAAAAAAAAAATATTGTAATATATAACTCAATATAGTGAACATGTTTTTGTCCAGAGCTTTTATCTGTGGACGTAGATCATTAGGCCAAACCATTTAAAATCAAAAAAATAATTTTCTATTAAGTTTTTGGATACTTGTCTATTAGGCTTTTGCTTATTTCTGATAGCTTATTTACATATAGTGTATATTAATTAAAAGATATGATTTTTGATAATTTTTATGATATATGTGTTATTAAAAAAAAAAAAAAAAAGCCAAAAGCTAGTTTTTCATTAGAATCGCTAAAGAGAACAAAAATTAAAATGTACCAAAGGCATAGGAAGGCCAGAGAAGTAAGTGGCAGCTAATCTGGATAAAGGTGAACCGGCCCCAGGACCTTAGGCTTAGACAAATAAATTGATATATGCCCCCCAGAAAAGCGCCATCGAGAAATTTATCCTTAGAGCTAGTTTATTTTAAAATAATAAAAAAACCTAAAACAAAAGGAAAATACCAAAAAAATAATTTTAAAGCAAATCCCAAAACACACTCTTAAGTCTTAACAGCAATCCACCTAACAAAAGTGGACGGAAGGACTAAATTGAAACAAACAAAAGCTAAATGAATAAAATAAATAAAATAAAGGATTGGCTAATTAAAAACCAAAATACTATAATTTTTAATTTATGATTTAGCCCAAAATTAAATAGGCCGACTTGATATGGGTCTCTATCTTTTAAATTGTAAGAGGTGTGCGTGTAAGGCATGTTCTCGTGGCATGTCCTTGTGATCAAAGCCATTAATGGGGCTGGCTCTTTTCTTTCTTGTATAGGTCATCTTGTTAAAGAAGCTGTGTCTATTATGAGTTCTTTACGAACTTATGCTTTCTCTCATGCTAGCTAGGAGGTAAGGTAATGTTGTTGTTCATGCTTTAGCCTAGAAACTTGATATGGGTCTCTATCTTTTGAATTGTAAGAGGTGTGCGTGTAAGGCATGTTCTCGTGGCATGTCCTTGTGATCAAAGCCATTAATGGGGCTGGCTCTTTTCTTTCTTGTATAGGTCATCTTGTTAAAGAAGCTGTGTCTATTACGAGTTCTTTACGAACTTATGCTTTCTCTCATGCTAGCTAGGAGGTAAGGTAATGTTGTTGTTCATGCTTTAGCCTAGAAAGCGAGGTTTTCTTCAACTTTATTAGTCTGGATATTCCACCAGACATTTCTAGTTTTGTACTTGCTGATTTTCCAATTATTCGAATAATACTGCTCGGTCTTTTCTCTAAAGAAGTTTCAATTATTAAAGTCAATTATTCTCTTGGATTCAATTATTCAAGTTTCAAAGTGCTAACTTTAAGGGATTCCTTACACGAAGCTCGGAGTAAGTTGTCAAGAGAAAGTTGTAGAAACATGTCTATCGAGTAAAATATTGTTAAAAATAAACTATCAATGTTTTGTTACTAGTTTTTATTAATTTAGGGATTTTAAATAATTTAATGATGAAATACCTTGATGTGCATGTCTTGAAAATGGGGTAGGCTAATATAATCCTTGGTTGAAGAAAACTAAAGTCATATAAATTGTAGCAAACAACTTTCCCCCTAATCCATAAATCCACAAGTACTTTGTTAATTGGAATGTACTAATTTAGCTACAAGCTCTTGGTAAATACCATGATTCCTGGTTTATTCATTTTATTGTAATCAGACATGGCGTGAACATGCATGGTTTCCGGTTTCCACTCTGTTGACATAATATTTTGTTGGAGCAAGAGTCAACTCTGTTGATGCATACATTCTTTCAAAAATGAAATAAAATAAAAGTTATTCATATGCATATGCAGGGATTGTGGAAATGGGGACTAGTTGCCCAATCAACTTTACATTTTCTGTTTTCTCCACACACACACACACACACACACAAAAAGACTTAATATTTTCTTTAGACAAGATAATCGGGACTAGTTGCTAACAATGTGCTGCCCTGTCTTCTAAACAATGTTTGTTTTAAAATTACGCATGACATTTTCTTCTTAATAGGTAATTAAAAAGCTGAAATAAACATTAAAAAAAAGGAAAAAAAAAAAAAGCATCAAGTTTGTCCATTCTCTCCATTTTTTATAGCCGCCCAATAATTTTAGAAATATTCTCCCACGATACTCGGAGAAAAGTTGTGCTCCTTCACTGACTCACAAACAAACAAACAAAAAAAAAAAAAAAACCTTAGAAAAATAAAAGTCTTTAAATTAAAATATTTTATAACTAAATTATTAAAGTTATGTTACTAGTCTTTAATAATTTGGGGCTTATAAACAATTTAATTAAAAAAAATTATGTTATAATTTTCTATAAGGTGATTAGTTTATATTGGAACTGCAGAAGACCTCCATCGTCATTCATCGCCTACGTTTGATATGACATGAGTGAATTGGAAATGGATTTGCCGGTTTTATTAATTGTTCAAAGTATTAAACAAGTTTCAATGTTGCTTTAAACATACGATATTAATCAAAACTGTTTCCAATTAGAGAGTCTAGAAAAACTGGATATCAAACAAAAATAGTTCAAAATTGATATGATTTTATTTCAAGTTCAATTTAAATGTGAAATGAATCTATTTTGTGTTTTATGGTTATTTTTTGTGGCAAGGTAATGAATGGAAAGAAATAATGCTGAAATTTTAGGTTTGATATAATGAGAAATTAAGAAGGATAACTTGTGGTAGGAGGGGATTCAAAAAAGCTTATAAATCAAACAGTAAATTATATTTGATTGACATGAAATTTGACATCATGTTGAGAGCAAAAAAAATGTGCAATCCAATGATTTGATTTTCAAAATTTATAGCAATATTAATTTTCTTAGTGAGAGTTGTAGTCAAACTTTGTCTTTTTATAATATTATAGTTAATTTGTTAGTATTATTTTGTTGATTAAAGTATTAAACAATGACTTTATTTGTAAGTATGTGTGCATTATATATGTGTACATCAAAACAACTTTCAATATAATTTTAAACATACTGAATATCAATCAAAACCATTTCCAGTTAGAGTCTGGAAAAACTACTGGATATCAAAATAAAAGAGTTCAAATTAAATGGATATGGTTTTATTTCAAGTTCAATTTAAATGAGAACTGAATCTTCTCAATGTTCTATGGTTTATTTTTTGTGACTAAGTAATGAATGGAAAGAAATAATGCTGAACCCATGTCCACTTTGCTGATACTCACAATTAATACATTCATAAGATAGATAAATAAATAAAGATATTCAAATACATATGGAGGAAAGGTGGGTAGTTGCTCAATCAACGTTATATTTTCTTTAGACAAGTCTGTCAAGATAATCGGGGCTAGTTGACATGCCCGCAAATCAAGCTAACTATGCGCTGCCTTTGTCAACAACCTTTTTAAAATTACGCATGTCATATCATGTTCTTTCTTAAATTCATTAAAAAAAAAATCATGTTCTTTCCACTTTGTTTGTTTGTTTGTTTTTTTTTTATTTTTTTATTTTTATAAATTAATATATAGAGTTGGATGAATCAACTTTAGTGTTTGGGTAAAATTCTTACTCATTATGAATCTTGTCTTTTGCTTGAGAATATGTAGAAGCTTAATTTGATGTAATAAATACCACACCCAATTCTAGTCAAGCCTTGGCTTGCAAGTAAAGAATAATACTTGTACTTTAAGTCTGATTTAATATATGGTTTAGCCTACTATATATACCTACGTTGGGTTAATTGTAATATATAACTCATAGTAAAGATATAATTGTGAAGAGGTTTCATTCGTGGGCTAAGATCATTAGCCTAAACTACTTAAATTTGAAAAAAATAATTTTCTAATAAGTTTTGGATACTTGCGTGTTTGACTTTTGCTTATTTTCGATGACTTATTTATGTTGTGTTTATTAAAAGATATGATTTTTGGTAATTTTTATAATAAAGGTGTTTAAAAAAAAGAAGCAAAAAACTAGTTTTTTTTTTTAAATTTTTATTATTAGGATTCGTCAATGAAAACAAAAATTAAAATGTACCAAAGGCATGGGAAGGCCAGAGAATTAAGTAAGTGGCAAGTAGCAACTAATCTGGATAAAGGTGAACCCCTAGGACCTTGGGCTTAAATAAATAAATGATATATGCCCCCCCAGAACAATGCCATCAAGAAATTTATCCTTCGAGCTTTTTTTTTTTTTTTGGTTAAGCTAAAAATTAGAATATTTGTATAAAAAAAAAAAAAAGGCTAAGACAAAAGGAAAAAACCAAAAAAAAAAATTTTAAGCAAATCTCAAACACAATCTTAACAGCAATCCACATAGCAAAAGTGGACGGAAGGATTAAGTTAAAAACAAAAAAAGAAAAGAAAAGCTAAATGACTAAAATAAAGAAAAATAAACAAAACAAAGGTGTTAGATAATTATGTATATGATTAGATAATTTTAAAAACAAACAAAAGCTAAATGACTAAAATAAAGAAAAATAAAAATAAAACAAAGGTGTTAGATAATTACATATATGATTAGATAATTTTAAAAATAAGTTGGAAAAAAAGAACATATATAATCGAGTCTCACTTTCAAACTTGTAATAGACTCTCATTTAGAACAAAGGTGTTAGTAATTTTAATGTTTTTTTTTTTTTTTGATACATAATTTTAATGTATTTATGTTGCATTATGAAAGCATGTTGTGTATATGGAACACTTGTGTAACACATCACAAACATAGCATATAAAACCCAACTTTATTATTAAACAAAAAAAATTACATGATTAAAATAGTTTTAAATAAATAAGAAAACTGTTTGAAACTAGAGATCTGGAACTCTATCTCCGTCTATATCAAAACGCTATGAAATAAATAAGCAAATTACTTTTCTTTTTATTTTAAAAAAACTAGTAATAGGATTTTAATCAAAACTGCAACTTTAAAGTTATTAAGCTTTGATAATTGATATAGAGAGAGTTTCACCTAAAACATTATTATGTTAGTAATTTTCTTATATTTAAAAAATGTGCTATATAGAAAAGCACGTTATAGAAAGCGTAACACTTTTTTGAATCATATGACAATAACTTAATTATATATAAGACTTTTCCTGCAAGTTCGAACAAAGCTTCTTCTACCTTTTTTTTTTCTTTTTCTTTCACAAATGTGGGTTAGTGGAGGAGTGAAAATCATAAAAGGTAGTTGTTGTTGTGTCCTTCTTGGAACCGCCACATCAATATTTATATTGTAGACCACTTTCCTTGTAACTGTTAATGGTGACTGCTAGCACCAAGGATGGAATATAAATTTGGAATTTCCGTTTACACATGTGGGTGTGCATTTTTCTTTTTTCTTGCTTCCGCAATTACTAATTTATGCCATTATTTAAGATGTTATGGTTCTTCAAATTATTAGTTTGTTATTATATAATTTTATTGTATTGTTCAAAGTATTTTTTTTCAATGACTCAACCCAAATAGGAGTATAGGATAACCCCCATACAAATACAGCACCACAAGGTCAGCTAAATACAACATTGACTTTATATATTGATTAGGTATGCATTAATGTGTATATATAATTATATAGTATTAAACAAGTTTCATATAAATTTAAAAATACTTAATCAAAACTGCTTCCAATTAGAGTTTAGAAAAGCTAGCTAGATATGATTTTATTTCCAGTTCTATGGTTTATTTCTTGTGGCTAATAAGTAATGAATGGAAAGAAATAATGCTGAAATTTTTTTAAGTTTGATAATGAGAAAGAAGGATAACTTGTGGTAGGAGGGTATTCAAAAGGGGAAAAGCTAACCTGTTGTGTAGGTTAATATAAAATCATCTGCACAATGTATTTCTTGGTTGATGAAACCTGAAGTCATATACAATATGCAAACATTGTGTGAACATACACTGTTTCCACTCTGTTGACATAATATGTTGTTACAAAGTCAACTCTGTCGATACTCACATGCATTCAAAAATAAAATAAATGATATTCACATTCATATGCAATACAGGGAAGGTGGGAATCTGGACTAATTGCTCAATCAACATCACATTTTGTTTAGAAAAGATAATTGGGACTAGTTGCCATGCCCACAGCCCACAGAGCCAGCTAACAATGCGCTGCTTTGCCCACTAAACAATGTTTGTTTAAAATTACAAATACTATATTCTTCTGAAGTACATTAAAGAAATGAAATGAAAGAGCATTAAAAATTAAAAATAAAAGGAAAAAGAAGCTTGCCAATTCTCTCCATTTTTATTTTTTGTAGCTGCCCGGCAATTTTATGGAGCAAGTTGTCCTGTGCATACAAGCACACTCCTCCACCAGAAAGATGTGGAATAAGGAAGGTCTTTCAAGATTCAAGTTAAATATTGTTACTGGTTTTTTTATATATATTAATTTAGTTGTTTTAAATAATTTAATGGAGAAATATCAAGTTACAATTTTGTATTAGGGTTTTTTTTTTTTTTTTTTAAATTAATGCGAAATACCTTGGTGGACATGTGCTTGTCCTGAAAATGGGTTAGCCAGTTGTATTTTACGGGTTTAGTAAATTAGAAAATAGAAATACAAAAATATTTAAGCTAAATTTAAGTACATTGATCTGTTTTCAATTTTATTTTGAAAGTTTGGTCCATCTCAAATTACTAGGAAAAGTGCAATTCAGTTGAAAAGATTGTCACATATAATATAGGTCCAATGCAACCGAACTGTATTTTCAATTTTACCGCCAAAATTATTTCTGTTACGGAGAGAGACGGTGACTAACGGAAGACCTCTTGTATTTTTTGGGGTTTGGGCTTGAAGTTGAAGAAGGCCTGGTGAATGTGATGAAATAGAGCAGGCCCACTCCACTATTGTGTGCAAAGCAGTGGGGCCCAATGGGTTTGGTAACTTTAGTGCCGTTTTGTTCTTGCTGTGAACCCAACTACTATTTGAGGGTTTTTTTTTTTTTTTTTTCTTTTAAGTAACTTTAAATTGATATGATTATTAATTATAAAATAGATAATTTAAATATTAATGATATTTTCAAATTATTATATATCTTGACTAGAGTATTGTTATTGAGTTATGCGTTCTAAGTGAAATCCAGGTTCAAATTTTCCCTCACTTTTTGTTATTACTATAAAATTATAATAATAATAAAAAGAGAAATTATATACTTTAAAATTTAAATCATACATGAAGAATTTGAGTTAAATTCTATTTTATTTTTACATAAGATAATAATGGACATAGCTATTAGAACTTCTTCCTATGATGCCAAATGCATATACACCCACTAACATTATATTCTCTATTTTAAATTTTATCTTTTCTACAAGATATTTTGAATATTAGTGCCTAAAATAATATGTATCTAACTAATGAGTTCTGTTACAAAACTTTTTCCACAATTTGTTGAAGTGGTAGATTGTAAATAATGGAAATAAAATTGAGACTCGCAACCTCCAACTTCAACAAATTGTAGAAAAAGTTGAGGAAAAAGTTGTATCCATAGCATTTTTTTTTTTTTATGGGAGTATCTATAGCAAAGTTGGAATCTACACATTTATATGATTCAAATTTCATTTCAATCACTTTTTTAAAAAAGATAAATAACATTCTTCTTGTTGATGACTTATAAGTTAGATGATATAGAGTAACTGTGACTTGTCCTTTTGAGGTATAGCGCAGATGTGGCTAGCGCTTTTCCTTGGGTCGTTTCAATAGCTACCTCTCTTTTCCACTATACAAACCCAAAATAATGGTTGTCCAACATTGAAGCAATTGGTCTGCAAACTAAGAACAGTGGCTCTAAGTATCTTCCCTACAATGCAATAGTCTTACAAAAAGGAAAAAAATTTGGAGAACAAAGAAGCCAATAAGAATCTATTGATATTGGTTCCTATATAATCTTTTGGCACTTGGCATCTCTAACAGATCTGTTAATTTTTTATCCTTCAAATGTCTGTCAGTAATAAGGTATAACTAGAAATTATTATAGAAGAGTAATTGGGATCATTCGCATACTAAGTATATCGTAATGAGCTTATCAAATTTCAAGTGGCACCAATTTTTTTAGCTTTCTGGAATAAAAAATACTAACATAAATTCATGTGACTTCTAAATTTCTAATTGCTATATGAATGCCCCCTTCTTCCTATGAAACATTTGGAGTGGGAGGGTATGATACCAAATTATAACATCGATCAAGACAAACAAAATTTACCTGTGGCTTGAAGCCTTTGTTTGTGTACATTCGTTCCAAGAAGTTTTTTCGAATTGGGTGTAGCTCAATTATAATAGCACTCATGTTCATCCTTTCTCTTGGAAATTCCAATTTCCACAGAACAAGCAACTCCCATTCCAAGTATCAAAGTCAAGCATTCTACAATTTTTGAACTTTCATTTTGAACTTCATTGTGAGCAATGTCATTCATCTTTGTCAATTATTCTCTCTAGCAAAACTACATTAACAAAGTCAATTATTCTCCTTTGTGAAGAAGGATAGGATCTACAATGTCAATTATTCTCTCTAGCAAGCCACATTAACAAAGTCATGAAGGTTAAGTTTTTCTTGGAAAATGTTGTCAATTGGTTTCTTTCCTGTGAACATCTCTAACAATAATATTTCATAATTATAGACATTGCCATATGTTGACACTTCATTTCCTACACCATACTTTGCAATTACTCATAACAAATATATAAATGTGACCATGATTTTGTATCAAACAAAGACGGGAAAAAATATATATAATGATAGGCCAAGAATGTATTGACCCCTTTGGTAAAATAAATCAATTAATTAACCAAGTGAATTAATTATATTCAATTACATACAATAAGCGTGATAGTACAAACAAATCACCAACTAAGTTAAATGCAGCAGAAAATAAATTTGACAAGGTGATTTGTTTACGAATGGGGAAAACTACTGAGGCAAAACCTCACCAGGTGAATTTAAGGTCACCACTCTTGAGAATCCACTATTATCAAAACAAGCGGTTACGAGTAAAAGGAATCCCAGTACCTAATACCAGCCTACAGTTGAACCCTTACCTCAATACCCAATTGGACTTGTGATGTGGTGAGAATCTCTCATTTCAATACACGGCTCCCAGTATGTGACTAACCAATCGATGCATGGATCCAAGTACATGACTAACACACCAACTTGAGAAAGATGTTGGCTGCAAATTTTTTTAGTTTATCTCACAATGAAGATCAAGAAACTCCTTCGTTACAAAACCCTTGGCGCAAAAACGTAGCAGCTTCTACAAGGAAGATGATGAACTTGGGCAAATTTTGTCTTCGGTCACAATTTGCATGCACAATCAATTTGCATTGAGTTGCATCACTTTGCATCATGTGAGACGGCCCATAAAATAATCCTTATATATGTCTAGGGTTGTGAGAAAAAAAACCCTACGCAAATACACTCGGATATGCATGAAAACAGATCTGGAAATTTGAATTTCGTAATTCTTAATTGATACTATTTCTGTCGAGCAGCTGTCAAGCATCAGCATTAAACTTCGATAGATATCTATCTGTCGAGCATTAATGAACAACAATTCTTCACTTGTTTCTTGAACAGATTTGCATGGCTTCAATACTAAACTCGAACTCGTGTTCCTTGAAGTATTAAACCCATCCTAGATCTACCCAATTACAAGTAAAGTGCGTTTTGTAAAAGGATTGGCCAATTTACATAACATATGTTCTAACAAGTTCCACATATGTCCTAACATATAACCTAACAGATATTAAAGGACCTTTTTTAAGTTGCATGTAATCAGCTAAGAAGATAAGTAAAATTTTTTGATATATAACATTCTAAGTTCTAACTATGGTACAATATCCCTGTTAAACTTGTCCTTTCAAGCTTAAAAATATGATAAAAGATTATGGGACAAGTAAAAACAATTAAATTTAAGAAATCCTAGTGATATTCACTTGGAGGATTGTAACCAACACTCCCTCTTACTCCGATGGAGCTTTAATGCTCAATAGAAGAATCTTGGGTAGTTTCAAAAAGCAATCTAGCCAAGCCAAAGTCACCTATATGTCTCACCATTTCATCGTCAAGAAGAACATTGCTAGGCTTAAGGTCACAGTGAACAACTGGTATTTAACAACATCAATGGCAATATTCAATCTCTAAAGAAGATTCAAATTCCTTGGTTCCTCAAGAGTCTCATTTGTTCTTGAATTGGATGTAGCCATTCATCTAGGTTGCCATTTCCCATGAACTCATATGTACGTTTTTAGACCTCTTAAAATACAAGTTGTTTAATCTAGTTATTTAACCAAGTGATTACTTAGATAAATTATTCAGATCTAGGTTAACATAAGTAAATCATATCATATAAATAATGCGGAAAAGTAAATAACACAGCAATATGATAACCTAGGAAAACCAAACCGGTAAAAAACCTAGGAAGGATTTAACTTAGCTATCCTCAAGGTAAACAAATCCACTATGAAAAAATTGAAGTTTTACAATAAGACTTAGACCACTAACATCCTATTGCTACCTCGAGTAGAAAACTTACTACCACGACCACGTGACAGCTCCAAGTACACGGACTACTTCTTTCCTTGATCCACAGCAACCACAAGTACTCCCACTTGTGTTTTCTTTACGCTCTTGAAATAGCAACCGAAGAGATCACCAAGCTCTTAACATTAATCTTGTTCTTGATAACCCTAAGTATGTATAAAGGTAAACACCTCTAGATCTCACAAGAGATTCACACACACAGCATATCAACAACCTCTAAAACATGGCTAGGGTTTTTCCTTTTATACTTGAAGCAAAACATAAAACCCTACACGTCATATGGGCTTGTGCTGAGTTGGAAATTCTGTAAAAAAAACAATTTGCACGAGATTAGATTGATCTAGTCTAATTTTCGATCAATCAAGCCTTGCAGATATTGAATAGTAATTTCCTGCAATTACTTGATTCCAACTTTATATATAAACACACTTTGAGCAACCTAAATCTAGACTCTAAATTTTTATCATGGTTTGCCAACATTACACATTGAAGTTCTAATATATTTAGATCCTAAAGTCTTAAAACATAACATCATATACCAGAGATTTAAAATCATGACCATGATAGTCAATGCTAGAATATGATGTAAACACCTTTACAAGATTTCGATGTCTAGTGTTTCATCATAGAGCCTCACACTCGGCTATGAAACTTTTGAAAGCTCTATGACGGTAAAGGTCTAGCACCTAGATAGCAACTGTATTCGTTTCTCCACCTTGATCAAGAATTCTCTTATACACAAACCCAAAGCTACTCACACCAATTAAATTGGTAGGAGAAAATCCATTGGCTGTGTTTAAGAGACTTTGGTTAGATAGATTCAAAAGCAAATTTCTTGAGTCCCTTTAGGTACTTTCTTTTCTTTTATTTCTCTAAGAAGAAAGAAATAGAAGTGATAGAACCAAAATTACTCCAAGAATCCCACAAATATAGAGATTATCACATTCAAGGTAAACAACTTCCTCTTCTTAATTTTTTCATTTTTGCATTTAGGAAGTTGAAACTTAAGTATGCCCACAAAGCTTACCAATGCCCTTAACAAAAGTTGCAATCCTATTCATAAACACCCCTTCTGTTGGTACTTCACTCTAATTTTTTATATAGTTTTTATATAGGCCATAAGTCATCTTCATTGGGTAGGATATGAAAGAAAATGGTGGACTAGAACCAAGTGATCAGCTGCCACACTATTGAGGCTTAAGAAATATAAGGCATCTTCGTGAAAAGGGATTTTGTTAAAAACTATGCCAAAAATACAAAGTAGGCATAAAATGTAATAATTTAAGCATGTATCATTAAAAAAAATAAATAAATAAAAACTTCATTGTAGATGGTTGTAGATATTTGATGAAGAGCTTCATTTGAAGTGATTAACATCATTCATTATGGAAAGAAAATGGTGGACTAGAACCAAGTGATCAGCTGCCACACTATTGAGGCTTAAGAAATATAAGTCATCTTGGTGAAAAGAGATTTTGTTAAAAACTATGCCAAAAATACAAAGTAGGCATAAAATGTAATAATTTAAGCAAGTATCATTAAAAAAAAAAAAAAGTAAATAAAAACTTCATTGTAGATGGTTGTAGATATTTGATGAAGAGCTTCATTTGAAGTGATTAACATTATTCATTATGGAAAGAAAATGGTTGACTAGAACCAAGTGATCAGCTACCACACTATTGAGGCTTAAGAAATATAAGCCATCTTCTGAAAAGGGATTTTGTTAAAAACTATGCCAAAAATACAAAGCAGGCATAAAATGTAATAATTTAAGCAAGTATCATTAAAAATAAATAAAAAATGTAATAATTTAAGCAAGTATCATTAAAAATAAATAAATAAATAAAAACTTCATTATAGATGGTTCTAGATATTTGATGAAGAGCTTCATTTGAAGTGATTAACATCATTCATTATGGAAATTTAACCTTTGCATTAATGCCTTAGCAAAACTTGGCTACTCCGGCTAGAAAATTATGATTCTTGGGAGATTTTGAACAATAGATTATATCTTTAAGTCATATATAGGTTCTAAGAATCAATCTTAGTTTTTATTATTCATTTGTTGATTTTGTAGATTGTTTAAGTTTTCAATTATAAAATTAAATAGTGAAAAGAAAAAGATCTTTTCAAAATATCATATATCTTGACAACTAACAATTGTCAATGATACGATGCTCGTCTTTGTAAGATAATATACTTTAATGCCAATTTATATATTAATTTATATATTAAAAGAATTATATACTTTAATTTTTAATTATTAAGAGAAGAATTTGATTGAATAAGATAATATTGGACATAGCTATTAGGGTCTTCTTCCTATAATGCCAAATGCATACCCATTAACATCATATTCTTTGTTTAAATTTTTTTAATTTTTTTTTTGGTACTCGATATCGTTTTTTTTTTTTTGGACTATTTAATAACAATATCTTTCATAAATCGAAAGGTTTGAGAATTGAGACCACTACAACCTACTTTCCTTGCAATAGTATAAATCTAGTATCATTTTGACATTTTCAACAAATTATTTTGGATTTTAGTGTTTAATATAATATGAATCTATTTTTTATAATTTAATATAAATCTAAATCAATCTAACTAATTAGTAACACAACTTTTTTTCACAACTCGATGAAGTGATACAATGTGAGTGGTGGAAATAAAAGTAATACTACTAGCGAGTCTATATAAAAATGATTGTCCACCAATCACAACCTTCTACTTCAACAAGTTATAGAAAAATTTGTGTCTATGACAAAATTGGAATCTATACATCTATATGGATTTAAATTTGGTTTCCAATGCTTTTTCTTTTTAGATATAATAATATGTTCACGAGTATAATATTTTTTCTTTTTTATCAGAGTACGGTCGATGCTCAATTTAAGTAGCACCTTCAAATTACTCAACTGCTACAATCTTCAATGTGAGTTTTTTTCTCACTATTACATGATTTTCTGCTTTTCAAATTATCAAAACTACTCATTAGTGCTTTTCTACTTGAATGCGATGTTTAAATGAGCTTTTACTTTCAATCAATGTAATCTCAGCTTTACGTGGGGGATGCGTATCATGGACAACACACATACAGGCTTGAATTACCCAATCGAGATCTGACACGTCTTGGAGCCTTCAAGCTTAGGTTTTCTTTTTCTTTCTGGCTCTCATTTACCGCCAAAATTTCCACAGTTAAAGAGAGTGTGTAAGATTAAAGCCTGCCGTTACAGCAAGATCATGATGACTAACAGATAGAGCCTTTGTTGATGAACCTAAGATTAGGAATAGCCCAGGACCTAGGTGACTGAAAAACAGGCCCAGCACATTTTGAGTGGGCTTGGGAAGAGTGGTCATTTGATGAGACCAACTATACTAATTTGCTGTGAACGTCACGGTTGTTTAAGTAAACAAGCGGTATTCTTGCTTTCTATCCCTTTTTATTTGCAACTTTAGCATGGTGGGAATTTTTCTAAAGAAATATTATATAAATTTTAAGTTACAAGTGAGCCTCAAAAAATATAAAAGAAGGAAAAAGTCATGATTTATGAGTGATCCATGGGTTTTAATTAGCTTAACGGTTTAAATCTATTATCATCATCATTGAGAGAACATCATAGATTCAAATATGTTTCTAGATATGTAGAATTTCTTTCCAAAGTTTTCATTCCCATAAGAAAAATAAATAAATAAAACCTCCGAACATTAATTGGTATACAAGTACATAGAGCTCCCCAGTTATAATTGCAAGAGGAACCCAATAAGTTGATCCACCAAAACCTCACACAAAATTGGCCACCCAAATTAACTAGATCTACTCAATTGTCCTCATTTATCTAACAAAACAGTTGAAGGTGACTAATACTTATCCAAAGGGACTAATATGACCATTCCACATCATTATGTGATCTTTAAACATATTCATTGTGATAGCTAGATTCAAGACTTTGTTTGCTTAGTGCTGTATAGTCACCATTTGACAACCCTTCAATGGGGAACTACACGACCGTATAATGGCTGACATCCTAAGGAACAATAAGAAAGGAGATAGAGAAATATGTTAGTCTACACATATGGTTATCTGTGACAGCAACTTTTCACCCCAGAATGTGAGACAAAATACTTTTAAAAATCTAATAAGTATCTCAGATACTTAAAAATAAAAAAGGAATGTCGAAATTTACCACAAACAAACATGTAGGCTCAAGTTTCACAAATTAGGGGTTATGAGACAGGTTGCATTCTTAGAGGAACTGTCATCTGTAGAGAAAACAATAGCTATAATATCAAGTTGTGTATTGACCAATTTCCATAGACTTTTATCATTTTTCTAAAAAATCTTACAGCTTACCTCTATTTGCCTCTCTATTAAACCCAAAACAATGGCTCACCTTAAGACATTAAGGCAAATATGCTGCAAAACAAGGATAGAAGCTCTTACCATCTTAACAACAAAACATAATGCAGCAGTCATCAACAAGGAAGAAAAGAAATAAATCAATAAGAAAAGCATGAGATAATCTATGGCTATGCTGACCAGAATAATAGTAGTTAAACAGAACCATTCTAATAAGTGAACAACACCAGTAAACATATATGCAGAGGATAAAACTCTTGCTTAAGACAAAATAATGGAATGTTCATGAGAGTAAGGTCAGGGTTGAGAAGAGAAAAGGAGTGAACTATTAAACACAATTATATAACAAAGGAAGTAGTAGAGTAGCTAGAGAGGAAAGTAAACGGACGAAATTGTATTATGGTGTTTTCCCTCTTCTCATTAGATATTGTTGTTAAGCAGAAATACACATTTCAACATTGCACTTAGGAATTTTTTTTCCTGCCTTCTTCGGGGAAGTATGAAATAGAACTACTTGAATCTAAAAATAAATATTAAAAAAGAGTAAATTTTGCTCTAAAGACAAAGTATCTGTGATTTAAAAATACTACAAGCCTAGCTAGCAGTAGCAAGGAGAACTTTACCGGAATAATTATCATGGATTATATCATGATTTAAAATGTGTAAAATTTGTGAATATCAAGGTCTAGGGCCAAAAAAATATATATATATATATGTAAAAAATAAATTGTGAAAACTATACACAAAGTTGACCTTCAGTCAAGCAGTTAAAACCACATATGAGACAATGGACAACCTTCCCTTCAGAAATTTTGAAGGCATTCACTCATACTTCAAGTGGTAAGAATCTAAAATCTAGGAAGGGCATAACATCCTGACTAAATATAGGGAAAAATTCATACGACCCTAGAACATAAGAATTCTCAACAACAAAACCCCCACCAGCAGGGGGCAGGGGAGGGAAGTTGAGCTCTTCCAGAGTTCTGTTTCTTACAGTTGAATTTAATTTCAATTGTTGTGAGGAATATGAAAGTACCATACCAGATTTTATTTTAATCCAAATGCATTTTCGCATACCTTCTGAAAACTTGCTTGTAAAGAGCATATGGTTCGACAAAGCTCTGGTCGCCATATCTTCCATGATGAACAACTTCACCAAGCGGCATTATCACCTATGAGGGAGATCCCAAGATTGTCCACTAAGAACAAAAATTAATAGGAAATTTTAGGTAAGAAAACAAGGAATTTCAACTAAATGGAAGTCATCGAGGGACATAATCTTTCTCACCCTAATTCTAGTCCCTTATGGAAAAAGCTCCCTTTCCCTTTTCTCTAAAATACACAGATATGGATCATCTTCACACTTCACACTTACTTCAAATACGACACAGTGACCTCCATCTACACTGCAAAACAGAACGAATATTATTGGGGAACTAATACTAGAACATGAAACATACACCTAGCATCTGCACAAAAGGGAATCCATTGCATGTGTATAAAGTTTCAGGTTAATGTAAATGTTTGTGACTCTCATATATGCAATTGCCCATGGCTTGGAATATTGTACCATCCTTATCAACCTTAAGAAGAATTGAAAGACTACTTAAAGGATGAGCAAAATGATGCTAATGTAGAGATAACAGCACTTACCAAAGAGGTTCTTTGTTGTGGAAGTCTCAAAAGCCATCAATGGAGCAAGCATAAATTTTCCCTGCACTTGAAATTGACAACTGAAAAACAAATATATAACTTTTGAGACTTTTGCAGATTGTGTTCCACACTCATTCTTTTAAATGTAAGATTAAATGGGATTAGTCACCTACTTGTACATAACAATGAGCTCCAGATAGCACAAAAAGAGAGTACAACAAAATTAAGAATTCACCTATTAAAAACTATAAAAAATTAAGAATTCACCTGTTAAGAAATATTATTGTTACAAAAATAATTTTGCAAGAAAATTTTTGAGAAGACAAAACTGTTTGTTGCAAAAATTAGCATAAATATATTTTTTTGATAAGTAAAAATTATCATAAATATGAAACTAAATTAAGAAAGTGAGAGGCGTATTACTCAATCTATTGCAAGTTGATGCTTGATTTTAGTAGAACCATCTTTGAAAATCCTTTTGGTTTCAATGCCACACCCCTCTGTTTATATACAAAAACAAATAATTTAGAAATTCAATAAAATGGTCCTCTTGAAAGAGAACAACTTAAAGAGAGAACAACTGATCAAGATGTGGTTCAATAAATATATGAGGTAGAGGTCGAAGGATTTAAGAACCTGTGCAGCTAATGGGGTGAGATCCTTCTAGACTTGGTTAGAATATTTGGGGCACCAGCAATCTTTTGATCCATTATTTGAGAAAGAAAAATTGGCAAAGTATTCATCACACATTTTAGAAATACAAAATTTCCACATGATTTGTGCTAAATAATTAAATTTCCTCACGATTTTTGCTGTTCTTGATCTTTCTTGCCAATTGAATGAAGCATAAAGTTAAGTTATCCCTAGAATTTTGCGACTTTAAACTCTAAAGCATACTGGTGCTTTTGATGCACACTAAGCTATAGAAAATAAAATTGAGAAAAAAGAAAGAAAGAGTTATTCTGTGAAATCTTCTCAAGGACTACATACAAGGTGAAAATTAGTGACCGTTATTCAGTAAAATATTAAGGATAGCTAAGATGGATACTAGCTCCAAGCTATTTCCCTGAGCATTTTATTCAGGATTCATCCCCTTGAACAATTGTAACTCAAGGTCAAGAAGTGCCAGACATCACTTGGTCTATATATTGCATAATACGGAAACGAAATGCAAACACCTATCAACTAAGTATGAGATACAATTCTGTAGAAAAGAAGAAAATAAAAGGACATGGAGACATCAGATGCAGAATAAAAGTACAACAGAAGAGAGTGCAATCCAGTCATGAAATGGAATATATATGACTGCCTTGGTAAAGGATTTTAGTATGCATATGAGGAATAGTATCAATACTTGAGCCCTATAGTTTAGTGTCGCAATTCATTCTACAAATGAATTACCTTAGTCAGAATTTTATTACAAATATTTTTTAAAAAAGACCCTTAAAGAGATAAATAAAGAGAGGGGGAAAAAAAGGAACAAAATTACACATTTTATAATTTGTGAACGGTGCAGCTTAATTAGTATACTACAGAATCATATGTATATTTCTTCAGCAAAAAGATGTTAATCTCATGGCACTAGTGCCCTTCCTTTGAATTAATTAATTATTTAGTGGTCCTTAATTTTATAGCATTCAGATCACAAAAAAGGTTGACATACAGAACTAGTCTAAAATGTGTAATTGCACACACAGTATGGATCTCTAAATATTCAAACAGCAACATCTTAAAAAAATATATATAAAAAATTAGAAACAACTTCCGCTCATTTTTGTAAGAAAATGCATGTCTTTAGTATTATAAAAGAGTATACTTCAAGGCAAGTTCTAAAGAGTAGGATTGTATCAAGCTATCCCTCCCTTGGTGAGATTAGTACTAGATAATAACCCTTCAATATTTAAAAACCCCAAAAACATATAGAACCGGCCAATTAAACCATTAATTTATTAAATGTGTGGCAATGTATTTAATTCACCATTCTAAATGATCTACAAGAAAAATTTTCATATTGGTTCCTATATAATGTTTTGGCTATTGGCACAAAAATGATAAGTTAAGAATAGTTCAAAGGCTAGAATTACTCCTCACCTCTGCATTGCTTTGCAGTGAATTACTCCATCTTTGGGATATTTAATCAAACTGCTTCTCTTACCAGTCATGTCTCAACCATCCTTACTCGTTCTACCTCTCAATGGCTTAAAAGTTCCATGTACACTATCCCCCATACTCGCATGGGGGCCCTGCATGTTGGTCTCCTCTTCTTTGCATTGATTAATGAAAAGAACATGCGCAATGTTGCCCAATATTCAAACAGAGTCTGCACAACAAAAATTAAAAGAACCAAAGGGGCTTTAGGAGGTAGACAAAACATGAACCTCAAAGAAAATGAAAAGTTCCTAAGTTTGGATGCTGCTTTGAGCATTAATAACCCACCATAGAACAATACATAAGGAAGTAAAAAAGACAAGGGTATTCTGAAATCTGTTAGATAAATTACCATTAGATTTGTGCATGTCCAGACACACTAGACTAAATAAACCAACTAGACTCTATCTCATTTTATACTTTTGACTTAAATGAATCCTCCAGAAACATTTGGATAATGAACAAATTATTCAGCCTAACTGTCTCAACTCATAAACTACATAATTCATTAGTTGTTTACCAATTACCCAATGACATTGTGCAAATCAATTTCTAGTATACATAAGACCATGTTTTAAGCATATATACAAAGAAAATAATTGAGCAAACAGAATCCATTTAATAAGATAACTCCTGCATTGTTAGCAGGCATGGTAGACACTCCCCTCAAGTAGGAAAAGTTTCTCTATTCCTGCAATTGTCAGTGAAGCAACCAAGTACATCACCACTGAGTCAATTGTAGGTACAAAGATATAAACTCTATCTGTTCTGCACAACAGCAGGCCCTTGAACATACAGAAAGGAAACAAAACAGAAAGAGATTTCCCTAAATTTTAAAAAGAAAGAGAGAAGATGATTACCATTGAGTCCACTACTTGTTACATGATTTCCGGGCCAGAAAGTTTTGAACAGGGCAGGTTCTTGAATTTTGTCTCAACAGTCAAAATTCAAGAAGAAAGGGCCACGGCTTCAGCAGAGAGAGAAAGTGCCAAATTACCAACCAATGGAAAGACCAAACGTTCTTAAATTTGGGTTTTGTTTTGAGCAGAACAACCTATTAAATAAAAATGGACACAGTCAGAAAAATAAGAGCATCCTCTAATCTTAATTGGTATTCAAGCAAAAAGAAAAACCTTAATTGGTAATTTTCAATTGAGTAACAAATAAAAATTCAATCACCTTTGAATTTGTGCATGAATGAACAAATTAGACTCATACAGTCATTCTCTCATTCTTCTCTGACTTCAAAGTAAGTCTTCACATCAGTGATTCAACATGTGATGAAGCAAATAATATTAATAAGGAAATATATGCTGGAAACTTTTATACCCAAAAAAAATTAACCACCAAAATACCCGTTTAGTAAGCTAATTCCGGCCACGTTAGCTGCCTGGTCAAGTGCTCCCAAGTTCTAAGAAATTTGCTATGATTCTGCAATTATGAACAAGCAACTACATATGTCATTTTATTAACACAAGTTTAGATGAAAAGATATAAATCATTATGATAAAAGAATAAATGATAGAACAGTTATACTTTTTTATCCTCCTAATAAATTGAAGAAATCATGCGTCTTATTGAAGATTTGATGGGAAAAAAGGGAAACAAATGATTACTACTGAGTTCTTGACCTGTCGCACAATTGCAGTTTTTGAATAGGGTCCGAATTTTGCACCCAAGCTTGTTCTTTGCCTCAGTTGGTTCTGCATCAGAAATCAAATGACTAAGAAGTTCTCCAAAATATGATAAACCTCAAATTGCATCAAGAAGAAGGGCATCTGTTTATGATTGTCCTTGAAAAATTGGAATTAAAAGATAGACACATACCTGAATAAATTGTTTTCAGCAGATTCCGATAATCCACTTGCAATTTTGGGACATGCTGCACAATTGCAAGGCCTGAAAGTTTCGAAAAAGGTCTGAATTTTAAGTTCTACATGAAAACTGAAAAGTCCAGTGCCTGGTAAGTTCTCCAAGATATATCAAAACAAGATTATTGTTGTTGGTTTCTTCATTAAAAGTCAAATACCTGAAGTAGTTAAAGATGCCATCAGATTCCAACTTCTATCCAATGTTCTCTCCTACTCATGTTCGTTTGGACCCCACTGATTAAAAAACAACAGACGTTCCGCAGCCTCAAGTTCACAGGGACTTCACAACCAAATGCAGCAAGGACTATGGCTTTAGGAGGCAGAGAAAGTGACAAAATAACAAGCACTTGAAAAACCAAAAGTTCTTAAACTTGAATGCAGCTCTGTAATTAACAACCTATTATTCAAAAAAGGGGGGGAGAGTAAGCAAAATGAGGGATCTTCAAGTCTTAGTTAGTATTCAAGTAATAAAAAAATTAATTAGTAATTTTTATTGGCAGTAATATATATATATATATATATATAAAATAAAAAAATCAATCCAATCTAATAATGAATTGTACACAACTAAACCGATTAGACCCTTCTCTAGTACTTGGATACACAGTATTATATACACACATGATGGAAGTGTTATGAATCGTTTGTTTTAGCACAAGCACTAAAAAATAAAGTACATGAAGTGTGCAACTATGCATTGAAAAATTAGAACTTTTCCATTTCTGGCAGGTTGCAGGACAACAATGAGAAGGAAGAATTTTTTTTTTTTTTTTTTTTTAAGTGTAGGATTTTTCGTTTTGAAATACTTGGAGACGAAAGAAAGGCTGTAAGGGGCTGTTGGAGGTAGAGGAAGAGCCAAAAATTACTAGGAAACCAAAAAAGTTACGATTGTGTGATGCTTTGGCCATTAGAAATCTAACATATAAAAACAGATTAAGAAGAAAGAAAATTGAAAGCACCAAAGGTTTTGTTCAAATACACAACTTAGATAAATATTATCTCTAGATTTGTGAATGTCTCCAAAATAAAAAATAAAAACTAAAAAAAAGTCTGAGAAAAGAAAGAATTCATTCAGCAATTATCCCATCAAAAACAGTAATTAAAACATTAGTTATTTTTTATAGATCAATAGTTCAAATGACTCAAAAAAAAAAAAAAAAAAGAAGAGGCTAAACCAATGAAATACCTGCAAAACAAGTTAATTCCTCTGGAAATGAACAAACCGACTCCGATTCTAAATCAGATTCTGCAACAATTAAGAAGCAACCATGCACTTAGGTACAAAGATATAAATCATTAGAATTAAAGAAAGAAAGAAAAAAGGGATGGATTACATTATCCTAATTTTTCTTGTTAAAATAACGTTGTGAACAAACCCACTCTGATTCTAACTCAGACTTTGCAATAATTAAGAAGCAACCATACACACATCATATTATCAACATGCTCTTAGGTACAAAGATATAAATTATTAGAATTAAAAGAAATATATATATATATATATATATATATATTTTTTAAAAGGGATGGATTACATTATCTTAATTTTTTTTCTTGTTCAATTAACAGTTTATAGACAAGAAAAAGAAAAAAGATTGAAAAGAATGAAGTTGAATAGTTTTAGAAGTTGTTCAAAAATATAAAAACTCTAAAAAAAAGCAGTAGGATTAGACAATTAAAATGGATTATAGTTTTAGAAGTTGAATGATTTTGAATTTGGGATTATAAAAGACAGATGGATAGATGCATACCTGAATAAATTGTTTTTTCTTGTTGGATTATTTGGGACAATCTTCCCTGTTTCCTTCGTGTAGCCGTAAGAGGGGACAATCTTCAATACGTCGCACTTTCAAAGAGGTGAGATCGGGAATCAGGGGCATGGAAGTCAGGTTAGGGCAATTCCGAATCTCTAAAAAAGAAAGAGAAGGAGGAAATGATGGAAGTAAGAGATGGTGTGGCTCATTATCATCATCATCATCATTTGAATTCCTCCACCATCCCTTCAGTTTTGGGCAACTGATCAAATTAAGAGAAGATAAGGATGGGAAGAATGGTGTTTTTGAAGAAGAAGAAGAGGAAGCACCCAACACCATCCCTTCATCTGAAATGTATTCAAGTGCTTCCATTCCATAAAGAAAGACAGCCTTGAGAAAAGGGAGTTGATTTAACGGTGGGAGGTGCTGCAATCTCCTATTTATAATTAATCGAAAATAAACAAGATTAGTAAGAGAAGAGACCCAACTTGGAATTCTCACACCCATATAAAACCACAAGTCCAACCCTCTAAGATTTGGATGTGGCTGGAGGCCTTCCAGTGACATTTCATCGTAACATCCGGTTTCTCCATCAGGTGCAGTGTAATTGTCATCCCGGACCCACTCTAAACTCAGCTGTTGAAGATGTTGTTTGTCCTTCATATTTGTGGCTTTACATTCCACCGTGTCATCTTCTCCATGTCCCAAACGGCGAATATCTAGACTTCCTCCCAAATTGCTCAGCTCCTTCAATTCACTTAGCCCACCACCAGACCTACCCTGTTTTTTCTTATACCAACCACACGAGCTAGCCTTGGAACCCCCTTGCCTCACGACAAACATTGTTAGTATCTCAAGAGAAGTAAGATGCCCAAGTCCAAGGGGCATATGCGTCAATTTAAAGCAACCACTAATGTCTAAATGCCTGAGATTGACCAAATTCTTAAGGTCCCACGGTAATTCTTTCAGGGAGCGACACTCCTTGAGTTTTACTGTCAGCAAATTTAGCAGCTTGCTAATGGAATTAGGGAGAAATTCAATACTTTTATTTTTAGAAAGATCAAGATATCTTAAATGTTTCAATTCTCCAATTGAATGTGGCACTACACATAGATTTAATTCACTTAAATCTAATGTCCTTAAATAATTGAGATTTGAAACAAGTGCATTACAAGTTAAGTTCCCCAATTTCCCCCCTACACTAGCTATAAGAATTGTTCGTATCTTCATTCCTTTAACCTTGAAAATTGAAAGTTCCCTTGATGAATCTTCAAGATCAAATGATACATGACGAACTTTTTTACCATTATACTCCCCACTCGAAGTTAGCATGTTACTCTCCATCCCAGCAACAAGAGCGGTAAGATCATGCATGAGATCATGCATTTTGCAATATGATATAATGTTGCAATTATCTTTCTCTACTTCTTGAAAAAAACATCTCCGAAGTAATACCATAAAGTACTCTCGCCCGACATCCTCAACACGTTGCCTTGAATCTGATAACTTAATAAAACCTTGTGCTGCCCAAAGATTAATCAATGTTGTTACATCAATCTTGTAATCTTTTGGAAACAATCTACAATAAGCAAAGCATAGCTTTAAGTACGATGGTAGATGATTATAACTCAACTTAAGCGTTGATAAAATAACATTTTCTTCTTCTTGAGTTATTTTTGAGAGTTCATAATCTTTGAAGGATCGCCACTCATTTTCTGTGGCTTTGGTGCATAGCAAGCTTGCTATCGTCCTTATGGCGAGAGGTACCCCACCACACTTCCTCATAATCTCCCCACCCAAACTTACAAAGGCTCCATTCTTTGGCAGTTGACCATTTTCAAATGCTACTTTCACAAACAAACTCCAAGCCTTTTCTTCAGGTAGGCCTCTTAGTGCATGCCATGAAGTTGCCCCTATCATCCTCGCTACAATTTCTGAGCGTGTGGTCACTATCATCCTACTTCCCCTTGCACCACCCATTAACAAATTTCTCAAGAGAAGCCATTTATTACTCTCCTCATTCCACAAATCATCCAGGACAATCAAGTATTTTTTTCCATTAAGCTCTTCTCGAAGCTGAGTATGCAACATCTCAATGCTTCCTTCATGCTTCTTTTTTGTCAAATGTTCTAAAATTTCTTTAACAATCCGTTGTACATCAAAGACATCAGAGATACAAACCCAAAGTTTTATCTTAAATTTTGTTTGGACCTCTTTATCATTGTATACCAGTTGAGCTAGTGTTGTCTTGCCCAATCCTCCGAAACCAACAATTGGAATGATAGAAATATTCTCTGCAACATTGTCATCAAAAAGACGGTCCATAATCTCTTTCTTATCATCCTCTCTCCCAATAACTTCATCTTCGAGTACAAAAGAATAAGTTTCTCTGTCCTCCCTAGTCATGACTTGTGGCTCAACCAAGCTTGGACTAAAGTGAAAAGCCTCCTTATCTTTTGCAATGGCATTTAGTTTCTCCCTAATTGCCTTTATTTCATGACCCATCTTAGGACTAAAAGCAAGCGGGTTTGAACTTGAAGAGAAAGGGCGTACCTTCTTTGTCATCACTTTGCGGCGCATAACTTGGGTGGAGAAATCATCCAGCAAATCATCAGCATCATGGAGGACATCTTTGAGCTTACTGAGCCAGTCTTTGATCTGATGGTTATGAGAACTCTGCTTTTCTGCATCCAGAAGCACAGCACGGATTGTGGAGACTGTGTCGGTTAGATATTCAATCTCAGTTTCAACACTAGAGGCCAGTTTGACCTCTTCAACAATGATAGAGCCCAGCAGTCGAAGGACGTTCCCTGCAAGATCGAACAAAGCTCCTTCCGCCATAGTTTTTTCTTTCTTTCAGGAATTGTAGATGGGTTTGTGGAGTAATGAAAGTGATAAGAGATAGCTGTGGTAATGTCTTGCTTAGAACGATGGTAGCATCAACAAATGCGGAACAGCTAGCCTCAATAATTATGCCCAAAGAAAATGTTGTCTAAAACTTTAGACTGCTTTTTCAACCTTTTTCTCTTTTTTGTTCGATGGTGTCCTGTCAGTATTTATCATTTACAAAGTGTGAGTGTGAACGCAGTTAGAATTACAGTGTGAAACAACATTTCTAAATTCCAAAAAGCATAATTGTAGTTAAAACTTTTTTAAAAAATTTATTATATGGGAAATTAAAACTTTTATCATTTAAATGAATAGAGCTATTTTTCTTTTTATAAGAAATGATTCAAGTTGTTGAGTGCAGCTCAAACTTAAGCTTATTATCAACGGTTTTTCTTTTTTGTAATAATATGTTCATGAATAAAATTAATATCATGCTCGATTTTTTTCTTTTTTATTAGAATATGATGCTTGATTTTAAGCATATATTTATGTATATGGGTTTCTCAAAATAAAAAACAAATATTTATGTATATGCAAACATAAAACTCTACTTAAATAATTATCAAAAAAAAAAAAACTCTACTTAAATATATTTAAGATTTAATTGTGTTAATTAAGTTTGTAAACAAGTTTATATGGTCAAATAAAATTCTTTCAGCCATTTTTTATAAACTGCTAATTTGAAAAGTAATTATTTTATAAGAAAAAAATTATAATGTGACGGACTCAAATGGTAACTAGTAAGAAATTGTATGCACCAAAGATAGAATAAATATTTTTTTTAGTAGGACAACAATACTAAGGTTTTGAAAGATAACAAGAATCTCTATACCCAATAAGGTGTGGACACAGTTAGTTGCTGTAGCAAGCAATAGTGTGAAACAATATTTCTAAATTCCAAAAGCACTAGAGACTAAAATAAAAAAGTTAAAACTTTTTGGATTTAAATGAATCAACCAAACTTTTCTTTTTATCATAAATGAATCAAGCGGTTAAGTCCAACTCAAACTTGAGTTTATGGTCAGCAACTGTTAAACATGGCTCAAATATAATAACTTGTTCATAAATAAAATTAGCATCATGTTAGATTTTTTTTTTTCGTTTTTATTGGAGTATATATGATGCCAGATTTAAGTATATATTTATGTATATAGACTTCTCAAAAATAAAAAACAAATATTTATGTTTATACATGCATTAAAATCTTCTTAAATATATTTAAGATTTAAAGAATGGTTATTTATAAGTAAAAAAAAAGGTAGCTCAGATGATAGCTATAAGTTAATAGGAAATTGTGCACACCAAATAGAGAATATTTGATTTTAGCAGGACAACAGAACTAAGATAGGTGTGGATGTGTGTCTTGCTTAGAATAGCGATATCGAGCGATAGTAATTCAGGAGGATAATCTTGTTGAGCACTTTCCTAGTAATTGTCCTTTCAATAATTATGACCAAAGAAATTTTTTTTTTTTTTAAATTCTAAAACTTTAGACATCTTTTTCTACATTTTTCTCTTTTCCCTTTGATGGTGTCCTGTCAGTATTAATCATTTACAAAGTGTGAGTGTGAACGCAATTAGCACCTAGTAGTAACAAGCGATAATAAAACAACATTTCTAAATTCCAAAAGCACGGGTGGCTATAAAAATAAATAAATAAAAAAGTTAAAACTATTTTTTATAATTTTTTTGAGGAAGTTAAACTTTTAGGAAACACTGTAGCTACAGTGCATAACTTTTTTTCAAGTATTCTGTTTGTGTTGTTTTCTGGAATGCACTAAAACACTGCAGCTACAGTGCTTCAGTTTCGTCAACCTCCTCGCGGTAACTAGAGTGCCTAGTGGCTTTTTTTTTTTTTCCATAGCAATCGGTTTTTTTTTCTTTTAAATATTTATGTAATATGTATTGCTATACTAACACAACAAACTTCACAATATTTTTACAATTATTGACATAATACTATCACAATAAATTTCACAATACTTTTACAATTATTGACATATCAAACTTTTACAAGTCAAAATAAAATACCAAAATTTATCAAATTTTTACAAGTCAAAATAAAATAACAAAATATAAATTTGACTAACCACAACCAAAAATAAATATTTAAAGAAAATCTTACACAACTTATTGTTCTCATAATATTTTCTTCATAATTGTTAAGATCTTAGTTTTATATAGATCAAATAAAAAATAAAAATAAATAAAAAGCAAATTCCACAACATTTTAACATTAATTTTAACGGTGCCTAAAATTTTTTTTTTTTTCAACAGTCTGTTTGTGTTTTTTTCTTTTAATTTCTTTTTTTCCTTCAAGCATGCACTTGATTTGAGCTGTGTTTATGTTTCTTTGTTTTTTTAAGATCTTTATATGTTTACTTTGTCATTGCGAAGCAAGTTAACGTTGTAAATATACAAAAGTTGTTAATATTATACACACTAGCACAAAAAAAAAGTTAAATACTGTACAAATTTTGAAAAACATGCACAAAACTTGCCATTTTTTTTTATTTGCCTACAATATAAATTTACACTTTAAGCACAATGTACACATAAAAAAATATTATGAAAATATTGTAACGCATGTGTCAATTCCTTATGGGTTAAAATAAAATAAAATAATAAAATCTCATATCGAGATCTATCACAACTAAAAATGTCATGACAGTTTGTTATTAATACAATATATTCACAACTATAGAGATGTAAGCTATAAGACTAGGATCATTCACAATTGAAAATAGAGATAATGTGAAAAATATTTTGTTATATTCATAGACTTTTTTTTTTTTAGTTTAGTCAAATTTAGTAATTTAAAAATAAAAAGAGTAAACGGAAAAACCTATGATAACTTGTTCAACTTTCACTATTCATAGACTTTTTCTTTTTTTTTATTAGTCAAATTTAGTAATCTATATAAAAAGAGTAAACGGGAAAAGCTATCCTAGCTTCACTACATTAGTTTTGACTTGCTTAAGTTTCCCTATTTGACATGTTTAATTTTCCCTATTTCGCGAGCCTTTTTTTTTTTTTTTTTTAATGTAAATGAGTAAAGCTGCAATAAATTTGCTGCTATATTACTTTTGGTTTGTCCAATTCACACTGTTTTAAATTATAATAAAATATTAACACAATAAATTGAAATAATATTTTCACAATTTTTGAGATGTTAATTACTTATAATTCAAAATAAAATAATAAAATATCATACTAGAACCAATCACAACTAAAATAAATATAATGTAAATAGAAATATATACATTTACAATATTTTTACCACACTTTCATGACAAATTATAAATTGGTAAAATATTTTCAAAATTTTTAAGATATTAATTCCTTATAATTCAAAATAAAATAATAAAAATATCATTCTAAAACCAATCACAACTAAAAATAAAGGTAATGTAAATAAAAATGTATACATTTACAATATTTTTTACGATACTTTCATAACAAATTATATATAATAATTCGTTTTTTATTCTAATTTAAATTTACTAATGAAATTATTTTTTTGTCCACTAATAACCACATGTAACAACCTACTATTTATGATGTGTTATGAAAATATAATGAACAAAGCATTTTTTTTTTTTGTGAAAAGGTTAAATCATCTTTTTGTCGTCACAATATTTTCAAAACTATTGAGCTGTTAATTCTTTACAAATCAAAATAAAATATAACAAAATTTTGAAGCTATTATGAAAATTTTGTTTCATTTTATGGTGTTTTTATAAATTTTTTGTGCGTTTAGTCAGATTTGTTGAACCACAATTCACTACTTCGCATACAATTTTCTTGGATTGACCTTTGGTATTTATTTTTCTTTGTGCACCATTATAAGGAAAACTACATAGTTTTACACAAAAACAAAAACAAAAACTTAAAAACAGAAACTCTTATCATCCTTCATGTTTGGAGTAGTTTACAATTCTTCCTTAAACTTACTTTAAAATCAAGCAATTTTTCTTTCAATATTTTGAAAAATATCAAATATATCATGTTATTATTGTCTCAATTAAATCCTAATAAAAACTTATGATTCTTAAAATATTTTATTGTTCAAGGTCTAAAATACTTCCACTAGATTTTAACATCCCAAAATTTTTCATCCGATATTTTGATTTGGATGGAAATAATTATTGAAAAGTTAGAATGATGATATAAAACTTTTTATTTGTTATCTAAAGAACATTGATTTTCTATGTTTAAATTTTTAAAACTTATATATATCTAATAGAAAATTCGATAACACATTACTTTTGTTATCTTCTTAGCAAAACTCAGTTGTTTATTGTTGAAAGATAATGATATTCACTATAAATCTTAGAAGTTTTTAGTGAATGGATACATTGACTATAGCAAATAAGCACTAAAAACCTATTATAGTGAAATAAATATTTATATGTTAAATAACTCTCTTAATTTTATGGTTGATCAAAATTCTTATACGAATAAGATTAACTTTTTATGACATAATTATCAAAATTCTTATAATTAATGTCTCTTTTGATTAACGTAAATCTCTATGCATTTTAGAAATCAAATTATCTATATCTTTATTATGTGATACAAATAAAATCTAGAATTGAACCTAATCATTACTTTTTCTTTTTTCTTTTTTCCATGACTAGCTCGTAACTTGCCCGTGCTGCCCTAACTAGTATTTGACTAACGTGGGATTAAAATTTGGTCCATGTTCTGCACGTGTATGGCTTGTCATCAAAAGCGAAAGCAATACAATTAGCAATAGTGCAAATACTATTTAGAATCTCAACACTTTCATGTATGACATTTCTTCAACTTGTCGATTGTTGTTAAATTAATATAATATTGAATCTCGAAAGAAAAAATTAATCTAATATTAATAATATATAAAAATAATAAACGCTTATATGCGTAAGTGAGTGCATTTTTGGGTGAATGTTTTTAAATGTATTTATTAATTATCTATACTATAGATAGGGTAGTAATTAAATATATAAAAGAAATGTAGATGGTTATTGGGGCGGGCTCCCCTCCCGTTATAATATCTCCAGTTTTCTCATGTTTTTACACCAATAAAAGACACGTGGCAAGCAACAAATCCTAAAGTCAGAAATAAGCCACGTAATTTTCTCTCCCTTTTAACCCTTTTCAGATTTCAATAAAATTTTTCTGGGTTTGCTTCAATCACCTGTTAAGAAAAATGATCTTTCAAAATCATATTTTGATGGTTTCCACTATCACAAAATGATCAGCCACTCCAGACCCATATCTAGGAAGCTCAAGAACTCTTTCAAGAGCTTCAAAGCTTGATGGAACAACTTTTGTTGGAGAACAGAAAAATGAATTAGGGCTTTGATTTGGGTTTTATTAAATTGTGAATTGAATGTGAAGAGAAAAGCCAATTAACTGGATAAATGAATAAAAAAAAATTAAGGAATAAAAGATTAGAGAAGAACATCATGGCTGCTTTCAAAGCTTTGAAGAAGGAGAGGAAGCTTTCAAAGCTTCCATGGCTGATTCTTTCACAGCTTTCAAAGCATATTCAGAAGTCTCATGCCAAACCCACAACCCATTGGAACTCCCACGGCCAGAAATCCATATCAAACCCGATGTCTCACCTGCCCAAGCTCGCCGAAGGACCTCAATTTCACACGCCTGCACCAGAACTAGCATCGATGCTCATAGCGACATAGCCATGAACCCCACCGTGTCAATCCAAACAGCCATGGTTTCTTGTTTTGCTATGCAATCTTAGCTGTGAAACCCATAGTTTTAGTACAAACCCATTGCCATCAAGTTTCGATCTGCCAAATCTGGACGCATCTGGTGCTCAGGTAGTGAGGTCCGTTTAGGGTGAGGATGTTGAGGAAAGATGCAAAGAAGAAGGAAAGACAAAAAATTGAGAGAAAAAAGTGGTATTTGACGTGTGATTTTTCTAACCTTAGGATTTGTTGCTTGCCACGTGTCTTTTATTGGTGTAAAAACATGAGAAAACTGGAGATATTATAACGGGAGGGGAGCCCGCCCCATGGTTATTTTTATAAAATTCATATAAGAAACAATTTATTTGGAAAACTTAGTATCAAAAATAAAAATTTATTTGGAATATGATATTCTTCCTCATACTTAATTGCTTTAATAACAATTGAAACAAAGACCATCTAAAGGTAAAAACTAATTTAATAACACACGCAATTAAAAATATACAAAATAATTGTGCACTTAAATTATTTGAAATAATTAAATATTTGTGAATTCAATAAAGTATTGTGGTCATATTTGTATTATTAATCTTAACATAAATGAATATTTGTGAATTCACCAATTTTCCAATAGAGATTAACCTTTTTTGTGCGAATTTCAAATCTCTTATTAGACTTTACCGGTTAGCATCTTAATCAAATCAAGCACCAATCGAGGTTACATGATACCTAGAAATGATTTCTTTGAGCTATTTCAAGTATAGAATATATACCTCTTTTGCAATGAGCAAATACACCAATAATCTTAAAATTGATTATGCGGAAATTATCATGAATGAACCAACACGAACAACCTAACACAAACATAAACAATTTTTTAAGGGTCTATATAAATAGGTCACTTGAATACATATAACCACACTTCGAAATCTCATTATGAAAATATTTATTACAGCCCCCATATGCTATATATCTAGAAGTATTCATAAGTTGTAAAGAAATAATATTTTTTAGACCAAAAAAAAAAAGAAATAATATTTTAATCTTGTCGTTGTGAGCGGAGAAAAAGAGAGTGAAGAGAGAGTACCTTTCATTATTTTATTAGGTCGATTATACTATTTTATTAAATTGCGTGTGAAAAAACTGAAATATACGATGAGTTGTAAAATAAATCGGTAAAATAAACAAAGTGACGATTGAGAATGCAAAATAAACTTCTTCTTTTTTTTCTCTTAAACTGTTACTAATGCTCTTAGGGCACTTATATCCGTCAATGAATAAATAACATAAGGGTCACTTTTGCATATCTAACAACATCCACGGCAGTGTAGTTATAAATTTAGTTATTGACATCTACAAGGATCATTTTATCTATTTTAGATTTTCAGACCCAACATCATCAATGGATCTATATTAACCCCAACCACACCCACCACCACTACCACCAGCAGTCCACAGCAGGGAAAAAAAAACAACCAAGCAGCAATCAAAATACAAAACACAACCACTACAAATATTATTGTACATCATTGAATAACAAATTTCATTAACAATATATCTCAGACCCAATCTGCCAACAAAAAAAAGGCAGTCACAGACCTATTCTCAGCAATATGTCACTTTCTAATGTTTTTATTGTCTAATGTTATATCTAATGTGTCTTTTATTTATATCACAGACCCATAATGATTCCGATTCATCAACAATTCCGATAGAGAGTGAGAGTTTAAGAGACTTACCAGCTGCAAGGAGGAGAAGCTCTTTGTCGGGGGTCTGTGACGGCAAGGTCAGAGCAGGGACTTCAAGATGGGTCTACGGCGTGGGTCGATGAAGTGGGTCGGCAGCTTGGTTCGACGGAGTGGGACAAGAGCGTGGGCCGGTGACGTTGAGCTTCGGGTGGTCCGGCGGCAGTGAAGCAGAGAGGTGAGTTTTTTTTTTTTTTTTTTATGGTAATTGCAGATAGCTGAGAGTTGAGAGTTGAGACAGAGGTGAGATAAAACAGATAGAAAAAAGACACAAACAAGTAAAATAATATAGTGAGGTATACAGCTATATATAGTTGCGTATGATAGCAATGTAGGTAAAAAACGTTACCTATGCCATAACTATTACAGCACCCTTTTTTTTTTATACAGTGGTGCTAAAAATAGTTTTTAAGCTTTTTAGTATCGTTATTGTGGATGCTATAACTCAAAAGAGACGTTGAGACAGATTATATTACACTTAATACTTTTAAAGATAATTTTTAAAATTATTTCATCTTAAACATTCCTGTGTATTGCATTGGTAGCTCACAACTAGTTGAGTTGATGTTTCTTATATCCCATCTTCATTCCAAACGATTCAAATAATAATAAATGAATTTCTCACATACAAGGCGTATAAGATCTCGTCAGGAAGCAAGTAAGGTATTACTATGGTCTTGCGCATATAAGAAAGCCACATTGATCGTCCTCCTCTACTCTCTATTTTTTCACCCCAAAAAAAAAAAAAAAGATTATAAAAGTAAAACATATATACAAAATACGTTTCTGTTGGGTCTGAGGGCTTTTTTTTTTTTTTTTTTTGGGCTAAGGATAAATAAACACATCCTGTTACTGTATGATTATCCATTTATGCTTTTTTTTTTAAGAGCTAAATTACAATCATCACGTTTTCACTTTGTCTGAAAATTTAATTTAATCTGTTAATTTCAATTTTGTTCTTGAATTTAATCATCTAACTTTTAATGTTATTCTCTTATTATGGTCGATAGAATCATGTCATTAGTATCTCCTAAAATAACATAATTTTGATTTTTTAATTTAATATATTACAAAATTTTAAAAATCAATATCTAAAAAAACCAAAATGAAAAAAATATTATTTAAAATTAAAAAAAGGATTTAAACAAAAAGATTACACCAGAACACAAACAAATACACATTAAAAAAAAATTATCCAACCAAAACTTTCTGTGCAAAAATGAAGAAGAAAAAAAAGTGTAGGATCGACATCAAAGCTAAGAGGCTTCAATTATGATTCACAAATTTTAATTATATCTGTAATTGTTTAATTAAAAAAAGGGTGTGAAGAATAAAGAAATATTATATTTTAATCATACCATAGTTCATCGATTATATCTATACAATCTATATGACGATTTTTTTTTTTTTTTTAATTTGGACGGTGTGGTTTAGAAATACTCTTAGGGTCCGTTTGGATAGAGTAGGGGCAAATTGGGAAGATGAAAAATTAGTTGGAGGAAGGAAAAGTAAAAGGATAGAAAATATTTAGTTTTCCATTGTGTGTGTTTGGTTGGAGGGATAGAAAAGTGAGAAAGTGGAAAATTCTTTTGTTTGGATAAAAAGAAAAGTGAGAGTATAGAAAAGATAGTTTATATAAATTGACTATTATACTCTTGTTACATAATAAGTAAGAAATAGATTTATTTGTACTCAATAAATAATATAAAATTTACCAACAATTATATTTTTCAATAAGAAGTGTTATGTTCACAACATTTTTCGTAATACTTTCACAATAAAATTTACGTGGAAAGTTGTTACTAGTTCTAATTTGAATCCATCACTAAAATTATTTTTGTATTCACCAATATTAACTAATAACGATATGTTACTTAAAATTTATTGTGAAAATATTGTGGTAATATTTTTCAAAATTTTTTATTCTTTATATTATTTCTCCTTTCTCAACCTTCATTTTATCCATACTTTTTTTTTTTTTTTCTTTTTGTTCTCCTCCACACGTTGTCCTTATCTCTATCTCCTTCTTTTATTTGCTTTGTCTCCCTAATTCAAGAACGTTCTAGACTTTCAGCACTAATAGGTGCAGCTCTCATTCTCCAGCTCTCTCTTTTTTTCTTTTTTTCTTTTTTTTTTAACTTGATTCCAAAGGGCATTTGAGTAAAAATGTCATAAGTCCACTTTTCTCACCACAATTTTCCTCCCGATTTGGGAGGATGAGATTTGTGAGCCCGGAAGAGAAAATTTTCTCCCAGTTTTCCATTTTCAGTATTTTCCTTCTTTTACAAAACAGTAAAAAACACTATTTTTCACCCACTTTTCCTCCGTATGTTTTCCATTCTCCTTAAAATCACCCTAACCAAACACAGTGTTAAACCTTACATTTAACAGAGAAAAAACTTCAGCTTTCAACTAAAAAAAAAAAAAAAAACTTGAGGACAATTAGATTAAAGTATATCTCAAATTTTATTTAAAATGTCTATAAAATAATACACTCTCCTATTCATTTATGTTTTCAAAATAAATTTATACCAAATTAAAAAAAAAATGATATTAGATAAAAAAACTCTTTACACACGTAAAGTTCTTGTAATAAGGCTAATTTATAACATTTTTTGATAATAACAATTATAATATAGTAACAAAAGTGGGGATTGACGTGATATCACATCAACCCACGTGATAGTTGTAGACTATATTGGAATCAAAAAAAGCTACGGAGCAATAACAGAACAAAATTGGTTGTAAAATGTATAGGGTAAACGCTGCAAACTGTATTGTGATGTCACCTCTTGCAGACCATATTGGAATGGAATCAAAAAATACTATGGACCCTATTGTTGATAACACAACAAAATAGGTACAGACTGTATGAACTGTAAAGTGTTATAAATGCATATCAATGTGTAGACGGTGAAGAAGTTTATTCAAAATTTCAAAAAGAGGTGATATGAATGGTAATATGATAGCGGAAAAAAGAAAAGAAAAGAAAATAACATTCTCTAAAAACGCAATTCCAACAAATTTGAAGCGTGAATACACAAATCTACCAACCTAAAGTAAAAATATAAAATATAAAATTGATTAGTCATACAAATAATTAGAATATATAAAAAAAACTTATAACATTTTTTATAATAAAAATTATAACATTTTTTTTATAATAAAAATTATAACATAATAACAAAAGTGGAGGTTGATGTGATATCACATCAACCCACATGATAGTTGCAGACTATATTGGTATCAAAAAAAAGCTATGGACCCTATTGTTAATAACACAACAAAATAGGTACATCTTGCAGACCATATTGGAATGGAATCAAAAAATGAGTCTTTTGGCATAATATTGTCATTTCCAATGTTAATTAGTTTTATAGGTACTATTCCAACTTAATTGGCAAATTGAGGAGAGAGAAAGAATTTCGGCAACAGTGATACCGAAATTCAACAAAAATGAGGAGAGAAAAAAAGAAAAAGGGGGAGAGAGAAAGCAGAGGAATTTCGGCAACACTGTTACCGAAATTCCTCTGCTCAAAATGCTGCCCGGTCAGTTAAAAAAAAAAGCAATTGCAGTAATGCCATTGCCGAAAAAGGAAAAAAAAAAAAAAATTTGTTTTGGCAATTGTGGCAATGCCATTGCCGATAATGAAAAAAAAAAAATTTTATTTTGACAATTGTGGCAATCCCATTGCCGAAAATGGAAAAAAAAAATTATAAAATCTGTGAATGAGTAAAAAAAAAAGTTGTCACGTTCACAATATTTTTACAATATTTTCACATTACCCAAAATAAATTTTTTTTTTTTTTTACATTATCGGCAATTGGATTGCCACAATTGTCAAAATAATTTTTTTTTTTTTTTTTTTGCATTATCGGCAATGGGATTGCCACAATTTGCCAAAATAAATTTTTTTTTTTTTTTACATTTTCAGTAATGCCATTCCACAATTAATTTGTCACAAATTTTTTGAACTAATAATAATTAATCACGTGTGATTTATTGTGAAAATATTGTGAACGTGACAACTTTTTTTTTTACTCATTCATGTATTTCATAATTTTTTTTTCCATTTTCGGCAATAGGATTGCCACAATTGTCAAAATAAATTATTTTTTTTTTTTTTGCATTATCGGCAATGGGATTGCCACAATTGTCAAAATAAATTTTTTTTTTTTTTTACATTATCGGCAATGGGAATGCCACAATTGCCAAAATAATTTTTTTTTTTTTTTTTTTTACATTTTCGGTAATCCCATTCCACAATTAATTTGTCACAAATTTTTTGAACTAATAATAATTAATCACGTGTGATTTATTGTAAAAATATTGTGGACGTGACAACTTTTTTTTTTACTCATTCACAGATTTCAGAATTTTTTTTTTTCCATTTTCGACAATGGGATTGCCACAATTGTCAAAATAAATTTTTTTTTTTTTTTTTCATTATCGGCAATGGCATTGCCACAATTGCCAAAACAAATTTTTTTTTTTCCTTTTTCGGCAATGGCATTACTGCAATTGCTTTTTTTTTTAACTGACCGGGCAGCATTTTGGGCAGAGGAATTTCGGTAACAGTGTTACCGAAATTCCTTTGCTTTCTCTCTCCCCCTTTTTCTTTTTCTCTCTCCTCATTTTTTTTGAATTTCGGCAACACTGTTACCAAAATTCTTTCTCTCTCCTCAATTTGTCAATTAAGTTGGAATAGTGCCTATAAAACTAATTAACATTGGAAATGGCAATATTATGCCAAAAGACTCTCAAAAAATGCTATGGACCCTATTGTTGATAACACAACAAAATAGGTACAGACTGTATGAACTGTAAAGTGTAATAAATGCATGTCAGTGTGCAGACGGTAAAGGAGATTATTCAAAATTTCAAAAAGAGGTGATATGAATGGTAATATCAAATATGATAGCGGAAAAAAGAAAAGAAAAGAAAATCTCTAAAAACGCAAATCCAACAAATTTGAAGCGTGAATACACAAATCAAAGTAAAAATATAAAATATAAAATATAAAATTGATTAGTCATACAAATAATTAAAATATATAAAAAAAACTTATAACATTTTTTTATAATAAAAATTATAACATTAAGATAATAACAAAAGTGGATGTTGATGTGATATCACATCAACCCACATGACAGTTGCAGACTATATTGGTATTAAAAAAAGCTATGGACCCTATTGTTAATAACACAACAAAATAGGTCCTAATAGCCTTCTTGTACCAGATATTTGAATAGCTTTCAAATTTTCATCCCTACAAATATAATAGGGTGGCTAGCACATTTGACGAGTCATATGTACGGTTTTGGGTTAAAGAAGGATTCAGGATAACGACATAAGCTTTTTAATCCATTCAGTGTTCTCTAATTTTTTTTTTTTCTCTTAAATTGATTTTTTTTTTTTTTAATAAACTCTTAAATTGATTGCAACCCGAATAAATTTGGTAGGTGAAATCAGAAATCTGTACCCACGGCAATAAATGTTGTGGGTGAAAAGTTAGTTGCAATTAAATTGCCATTGCTTGGTTAGGTTAAAGACTTTACGAGTATGAAAGTATTACTCCATTGACAAAACAATTTTGCATTATTTTTTATTATGCATGATGACGAATCACATTTGATAGCTCTTTATCATTAGATTAAGACACCAATTAGTTTTTGGTGTAGGTAGAGATTGAACCCTAAATTTCTTATATAACCATCAGAGACTTTATCAATTGAGCTAACTGGAACCTACTACTTTATTCTTTTTAAATTTATTTATATAGGGATAATATTTTATAAACTCCTTGAAATGGGGTAAAGTCTATTTAATTAGCTATATATTTTTATTGGATATAGTTTTTTTTTTTTTAAGTTTAAAAAATAAGAGCATTGACATCAATTTTCGTAAAAAAAATTTATATTTTTACAAGAACAAAAAGTCACTTAATTTTGCAAATACATAATGTAACAATAATTTAATTGGACAATTTTTATATTGCTATTCTTTTACCCTCTATAATAGCAAAAAACTCTAATTTAGAACACTGAATTATTATGCACATAGTTATATAAAAAAAAACAATTGAACTTTAAAAAAATTTAAGTTTTAAGGTGTACCTAGCAAAAATAAACAAGATAATATAATTGAATTTAAGGTGTACCTAGCCAAAATCAAGTTTCATATTAAGTGGATTGTCAAAGCAGATGACCATATTTTGTGGCATCCCATAATTAATAATTTAATAATATATCTCACAGTTCAATTCAAATTTCTTTATGTATAATTCATGTATTTAAAATTAAATTGTCAACGGTAAAATTGAAATTAAAAGTTGCTATATAATGTAGCACTTTTTTTTTTTTTTGAGAATATATAATGTAGCACTTAAACATTGTCATTCTACATGTCATGTTTTAATTTCATCACCTAATGATGTCTATTTTTAAAGGCCCGGGTCAAAGGGTGAAAGGACTAAGTCCCTAAGTGCTTGAGGAGGTACCAATCCACCTAAAAGTATGGTTGGTTCAATACTATATTAATTAAATTTTCAAATAGGACCATATTTTGCAGCATCCCATAAATAATAATAGAAAAAGTCTGGTGTCACAACTTGTGCAATGACTCATCTATGTGGTGAGTTGTAGTTGGTGAAGGGGTGATAGTGAATCCATGTGGGGACACCCCTTCACCAACCACGACTCACCACATGAGCGAGTTATGATACAAGTTGTGACACCAGAACTACTTATAATAATATATCTCACAGTTCAATTCAATTTTCTTTATCTATAATTCATTATTCATGTATTTAATAATTAAATTACTAATGGTAAAATTGAAATTTAAAATTGCTATATAATGTCATGTTTTAATTTCATTACCTAACTATGTCTACTTTTAAAGGCGCAAGTCAAGGGGGGGAAATGACTAAGGGTATGTTTGGATATCACTTATTTTGCTGAAATTAAAAAATTATTGCTGAAAATATTATAGGTAAAGGTAAAAGTTTGTTCAAATAGTACAGTAAGACTCATAAATAGTGCCAAAAAGTATAATAAAATTTATAAATAATAATAAAAATAAGCTGAATCATGAAATAATTTCATTTTTCATTTCCACCCAAATGCACATTAAGTAACGGTCTACACATGTGTCCTCTAAGGAAGATGGGGTGTCAGCTTATTGGTAAAGGAAACGGAAAAATGAACAGAAACATAAAATATATAGAAGACAGCTAAACAGGGACAATAAAGCTCATATTGTAATCATGCTACACACAAGACAACAAGGATCATTTTTAAAAAATGAAGACGTGATTGGAGCTCAAGAGAGGATAGGGATCATATTGTAATCATGCTGCCATATGTGTACCACCTCTCACACATGTGCGGGGGTGGTACACATATGGCAGCTCCAGAAGCATATAAACCATATGTGGGAGGGAACTCTAACCGATGTGGGACTTGTGATTACAACTACAAGGTCTAGCCCTTGGTTGGTCCTGCCCACACTCGGGGACGAGCCGATAAACCGTGAGGGACTGGCTCCCCAAAGCGGATAAATCCGATTAATTGGGGACGTGACCCCACAGTTATTGATGGGCAAAATTGTAATTTCATTGTTAAGTTTAAATTAAATACAATAACAACTTACCACTTATAATTTGTTGTAAAAATGTTGTGAACGTGACATTTCTCATATACATTAGACGGTTTGATTTTTAAACTTTATTTTAATTAGTAATTCAGGCATGTTTTTTTTCCTTTCTAATTACATATTAATTTTATGATTTCTCAAACTTATTTATATACCTTTTAAATTCTCATTTAACCCTACAATTCAACTTGCAATCCACCGGTTGAACTAGTAACCCAATAACCTAACATAACATTTATATCTACTATGTACTAGTAGTCTAGGGTTTAGTCGCTTATATATACTCATTGAAAGCTTGAAAATGTGTTAACTAACACAAGAGCTGTTTAGACCCCCAATTCAAAGTTACGGCTTGGTTGATTTTACACTAACTTAATACTAAGTACGGAATAATGTAAATACAAGCATACAAGCAAGAGAGCAACTCTAATCCATATTTAAAGCAACACAACAGTAAAATGAAATTAACTAGAGTAGGGAAGAGAGATGCAAACACAGATAACACGCCGATGTATTATCGAAGAGGAAACCGAAGAATTCGGTGAAAAACCTCTCTGCCGCCCTCCAAGCGGTAATTGATCCACTAGACAATCAGTTGGGATACATGGGTTAGCAAGAGATCCTCGAAGCCTAATCTACTCAATGTACCTAAGCCCTCCAAGCTCCTACTCCAACAAGGCTTCTCGGAACTGTGTCTTGTCTAGCTCTCCGGATCCCGCAACAAGCTCCATGTTGCATCTGCCATCCTTGGCTTCTTCCAATGCTTCCCAACAGCACCAAATTATCATTTGACACTTTGAAAGGGTGTGGTAAGTGTTTAGGCTATCAACCTCTCAATGATATGGAAATGGAGAAGTAGGAGATCAGGAAATTCCATAAACAAATGTGTAGAGAATTGTTGGTAGAACAATTTCTAACTCTCAAGTGTTTTTGCTAGGGTTTTCTCTCAGAGGCTCTCCTCATCATTTGTGGGTAATGTGGGTAATGTGGGTATATATAGTGTAGGTGTAGAAAGTGTGTATCAGATAGTACAATCTGGCAGAACAGAATGTCTCCCGGGTGTCTCGCGGGAAGGCCTTACCCGCGAGATACTCGCGAGACATAGCTGTCTCCATCTATACTGACTCTTCGCATTCCTATCATGTGTAGGGCACATGCATCTTCTCGCGGGAAGCTTAGTCGCGAGATACCTGCGAAAACCTTCTTTGCTTCAATTGCTTGAGTCTTCACACTCTCTCTCACTATCACACAACCCTTACAATAAATTCCCACAACAAATACAAGGTATATAAGATTGAATAAAATTACAATCAAATTTGGCACGGAATAAACGCCAACAGAATACATATTTGAAAATCACAACTTTACAATCTCCCCCTTTTGCTATTCCGTGACAAAACCTCTAAAACAGACTCTAGACTTAAACGTGAGTTTGGAAACAATGACAAAACTCACTCACACCTAATCTAGAAACTATGAAGCACTTGCACGTTTATACCTGTAACCTGAAACACTTGCACACAAACAAAACTTTCATTAAGCTTATAACAAGTTGATCACAAGGTATGTATAAAAACAAGTATAATGTGACCAAGTTTGTAAACATTTGATAACATGTATACACAAAGCTTGATCAAATAAAGGCAGTCATTAAAGAATGACTCCAATGAACATATAACACGTAAATGTTCATCCGAACATGTAAAAAGAAGCAATCACTTACGATTACTTGCATGTCCAATCACACGACCAATGCAAAATACACGAAGTATATGCACCTAGGAACAATCCTACTAGGGTACAAGTGTGAAGTACTCAAGACATATTAGTAATATCTAAAAGTACAAAGAAAATGCTACAAAAGCATTGAGATAGTCACAAAAACTGAATATAAACTAAAATATAAAACAGAGTATCAAAGCTTTAAACAAAAGCAGTAAAAACAGTAGTTAAAAGCAGTTATAGAAACTAAAAGTAAACAGCCTGTGAACCAAAAACCAATGTTTCTTCCCCTCAACCTGTGAACCAAAAACTAAAAGTGAACAGCTCCCCCTCAAAATTTTCTCCCCCTTTTTGACCGGAATGGCCAAAGAGGCTAGACCTTGTCAGACTTTGAATCTGATCCCTGCGCCATGGACAAATCCTCAATCTGAGAGGACAGTGCAGTGATCTGTCCCTGGATGTACGTAAACTGGGTTGCTGTGTGCTGCACATGAGAGTCTAACATGGTAAACATCTGATCCACTCTATCAAGAAGGCGATTGAGTCTGTTTGGTTCTCTTGTTGGTGCAGAAGAGGATGGCTATGCTGAGGACTCTGGAGCAGAAGTAAATCTATCAATCTCCTCCTCAGTATCACCCCCCTCGTCCTCAACTCGATCCCGTGGTATCGTATGCACACCCGTTTTAGATCCCTTGATGTGAGCTGTGTTCCTATTTACTGTGTATGTACCAATGGGATAGTCCCTCTGGACTACTGTTAGACCACTTGGGAGTTTCAGTTTTGCCTTAGCAATCGATCCCATAATCAATGAGAGAAAAGGCATTACAATCCTTGAATTTTTTTTCTTAATGCTCTTTTTCAATACATGGATGATATGTCCATAAAATATCTATCTCTTTATGGGTAAAGAGATCATACAGAAATCTTGTCCTTAGAGCTGATAGTGTAGTGAGGTTGGTGACCGGATACAAGTTGTGAACCATTACATATGCCAAAACCCTCATCTCTGGTGAGAATGGTATTGTGTTCATGGATGTTTTCTTTGTTGTGCCACCAAGTATCCATATCATTTCATCAGTAGAACCCAATCTGTCTTCATATGGCACTGTAATTGGCTGAGACGGAGGACAAACCTCTAAAAAATTTTGGATGATCTCACTTGTAATTACAAATTCTTTGTGCCTTACCCAGCACTCGATACGATCTCCGTCCACAACAGCATTGGAGAAAAACTCCTTTATGATCTCTGAATAGACAACCCCAACCGGGTTTAGCAATTTGGTCCAAATTCTCTCTTTGAACACTTCAAGTATGAAAGTGCCCTGTAGTGATTCCAGTTGCACAACCTTTTCCATGATGATCGTTTTGTCCTTATAGCAGTCATTATACTTCATATCAGCTTTAGCAGACTTGAAATGATTAGAATTAGTGCGTGCATACTTGGAAGAGGGTTTCTTGGTGGCTGCATGTTTAGTAGGAGCCATCTGTGCAAAGGAATATAGACAAAAAAGAACCAAGTGTGGACATACAAGACAAAACACAAAACTTGATTAGATTCAAGTTAGTTCAAAAATACAAGTAAAACAAGCTAAAAACAGAGCATATAAACTCAAAACAACATGCTAAACAGATGAAACAAGAAAATATGGGCACAATGCATGAAAATAAGTAATTGTGCATGTGTGTGCATGTGCTGATGCATGTGTGTGCATCTAGAGATGCATGAGGGGTGTGCCTAGAGAGTGCCAAGTGTGTGCATGACATGGCATTGAGGCACAAAATGGACAAAGTGTGAAAAACACACACAAATTGATCAAAACATGGTTCATATGATCAAACAAGACTAAAACCAAAGATTGGAACTCAGTTGAGTCCAAAATAACACAAAAATGTCATTTAGACAATCTGTCAAACACATGACATGCAACAATGCAAAACATTTATGGAAAATGCATGAACATATGGAAAAATGCCTCAATACATGCTCAAACTGCCACAAGGTGCCAACACAGATGCACAAACATCAAATGGGACTCAGCCCAATCAAAGAATTGAAAAAAATTTCACAAAATTTAGAATCCCAACCCAATTTTCGAAAATCCCCAATTTTCAAAGCCTTAAGCATAGATTCTGCATAATCCGAAAATAAAAGATGAAAATAATATAAGAAACATATACCTTGAAAGGATTTTGCAGAGATTTTGCTTGAAAATGATGGGGTTTGAATGAAATAGAGATTTGGGTTGAAAAGGGTTCGAAGAGAGTTAGTGCGAGGGAAATGTCTAAGTGTTTGAAAAACTGTTACATCTGCTATATAAAACTGAAAACACGCGTTTTTCGCAGGTTAGGCAGTTGTGACGCAGTCGCAAGGTAATTGCGAGAGAGACCTCTGAAGCACAAAAACTTTCGTGAGAAGCTTTAAGTCGCGAGACAGTAGCGATACAATCGCGATAGCTTCTGTCTGAATTTGGAAAAATCCAATTTTGGCCAAACTGCATTTCGTGAGAAGCTTTTGGTCGCGATATAGTCGCAAAAGTTTCTGTATAAACTGTCAAAAAATTTATTTCGCTTAAGCACTTTTTTGCGGGAAGCTCTAAGTCGTGAGCTTCTCGCGAAAAAACCTTTGAACCAGTTTTTGAAGAAAAACACAAAAATGCATTTTGAACAAAAAACTGAAAGCACGAAAGTATAAAATCACTTTAAAAAAAAAATAAAACACTCAAAAATCTATTTGGGTTTGATCATCAAGTATTTAAGCATACACATCACATTTGAACATGTACAATCACACAAATGAGATAAGCATTCATTGAATCAAAGACTTGTGTGTTGTGGGTAAGTGTCAAGTGTGGAATAGTCCTTAGAATAGAGTGAAACTTCAATGATCAATTCAATCAAGTCATACACAACTAGTACTAAGTCAAGTGGACTATCTCAATTATAGAAATTAGCATATATGACCTCCCAGAAGAGAATGATTACAAAACTTATAAGCTTTTCATTTGGCTTTTGCATAAATCATAACAGTTAATCCTTTTAGGATAAAACATCTCATTTTGAGAACGGTGCTTAAAATTTTTGATATTCCAGCATTAAGAGTTAGCCTTTGGCTTTTGGAGCACCATACAATTAAATACAAAGGTCACTTTCCCTTTTTTCTAATCAAATACTAGTATGTGCGACAGGCTTTTGCAGCTCATAATCTCTTTTTCATTTTGAGATTTACAATTGGTGAGTTCTAATGCAAAAACATAAAATAAAGTGGGAATAGATATATGCACAAATTTATGCATGTATCAAGACCATCAAGACTATTGACCAATTATTCATGACAAACTTAAAAATCTATTTACAACAATCACACGTAGTTTTCAAGATTTCTCCCATAAAGATATATGTGCATACAAAATAAGCTAAACTCGTAAATGCATTACGCCATAAGTACGAAGGTACTAGGCCAAACTCCCATGTGATATAAACAACACAAACGATCAAACTTTTTGAAGATTTTTCAATTTTTATGGGTTTTTGAATTTTTTGAACACACTCAAAAACAGAACAAATAAAGTAAGATCAACAAACACAAGCATAGAACAAAAACTTGTAAAAGAAACACATGTTTTAAACAAAAAGCAATGCATAATATGATGCATGAACCTATGATCCTAAACATTGGAAGTATTGATGCATGGACATAGGAGATGATCATGCATGAGTACCATTCTTCACCCACACGTCACGTGCGTTTGGGGTGATATTCCTATAGGATTGGGTACGAGAGTTAGGACTTTCAAACTTTCTAGTGAAGCTTTCCAAGCAGTTGATGAATGCACCAATCATCTTCATCATGTCCATCATTCCGGGATCACCATTTCGACCTCTTGATGGCTCAACAACCCAAGTCCTCTTGTCATTCCTTGGTCCTTTTAACCTTTGATCACTAGCATTTCTCAATGCTCTCAGCTTATGACAATTTGGTCGGGTGTGCCCTTGAAGTCCGCAGTGATGACACATATGATTCGTTCTAGGACCTCTTTGTGATCGTGGAAGAGATTTTGCTCTGGCTTCAGACCTAACCACAGATTGATTACGGGGCTTGTTCAACACCCTCTGGTCAGCCACATTCTTCTTCTTCTCAACTTTTGCCTTCTCCACAGTAGGAGCAACTGCAATTGGTTCTTTGGCCTTCACAAACTTTACTTCTTTGGAGACTTTCATAGCTGAACTACTTTCTCCGGTGTATCCTAATCCGGTTTTATCGGAGAAGGATTTATGATGAGAGAGAACATTATCAAGCTTCTTTGTGGATACTCGCTCTACCTTGGCATTTGCTTGAACCACCTTAAGCTCAATAAATTTTATCTTTGAGTAGGCTTCGGTTAGTTCTCCATTCAATGTCTCTATTTCACATTTTGCCTCCTTATAGCGCACTAGAAGACTCTTATAGTCCTTCTCTGCCTTCTTCATCTTTTTCACGGCTGCCTTGGCCACCCTTGCATATTCTCCAGACTTTTCAAAAAGTGAATTGTAGTTCTCTTGAAGACCAGTTGTATCTTCATCTTCTTCAGCATCTAATTCTTCTACAATTCCCATGGATTCCTCATCACTATGCTCTCCAAGTACTTGCACAAGCAAATTCAAGTCCTCCAAAAACTCAACATGAGCAATAGTCATAAATGCTGAGAAATTCCCTTCTTCATCACAGCTTGCTTCCGAATCGGAGTTTAAAGAATCTGAATCACTAAGGGTTGTGGCATATGCCTTGCCCTTCCCTCTCAAATAGTTAGGACACTCATTCTTGAGATGCCCATGACCATTATATTCGAAACACACAATCCCTTGAGAGGATTGAAACTCCTTCCTTTCTTTTTTCTTGAACTCCTTCCTATCACCCTTGGAGGAAGAAAACTTTCCTTTGTTGAAGGGCTTCCCACTGTTTTTCATTTTCAGAAATTTTCGAAAGTTCTTTGCAAGGAATGCTGCGTCCTTTTCCACATCATCCTCTTCGGCAGAGTTGCCTATTCTCTCAATGATGGTTTTAAGAGCAAGAGATTTGCTCGGTTTATGAGAAGGCAATCTCAGTTCGTATGTTTGGAGAGATCCAATTAACTCTTGGATTTTGATTTCATCCAAGTCTTTACTTTCCTCTATAGTTGTGACTTTTGCACGGAAGCTCTTCGACAATGATCAAAGGATTTTCCTTACTACCTTTGAGTCCTCCGTTTTCTCACCCAAGTTGAACTTGCCAGTAACCACTTCTTTCAGCTTACTGTAGAAAGAGTCAAATGACTCGTCCTCACTCATTTTCAGCTCCTCAAATCTGGTAGTTAGCATCTGCAACTTTGTATCATTTACTTTCTTTGTTCCTTCATATGTGGTCTCCAATATCTCCCAAGATTCCTTAGCTATTGTTATGTGAGAAATCCCATGAAATTCATCTGGAGAAACACCACAAAAAATTGCATTCAAAGTTTTACTGTTAGCGTTAGTAGCCGCAAGTGCTACCTTATCCTAAGTGGATTTAGCAACCTCCGGTTTAGTCCATCCTACTTCTACCGCATCCCAAACAGTATCATCAATGGAGCACAAGAATGTCCTCATTCGGACTTTCCAAAAGGCATAGTTACTACCATCAAAATATAGTGGAACATTCAAAGATTGAGACCGGTCCATCTTAATATAGGGTCAAGGATCGCACTAAGGTGTTTAAACCACAATGAGTGCACCCGCTCAGATACCAATTGAAAGCTCGAAAATGTGTTAACTAACATAAGAGCTGTTTAGACCCCCAATTCAAAGTTACGACTTGGTTGATTTTACATTAACTTAATACTAAGTGCGGAATAGTGTAAACACAAGCATACAAGTAAGAGAGCTACTTTAATCCATATTTAAAGTAATACAACGGTAAAATGAAATGAATAGGACTAGGGAAGAGAGATGCAAACACAGATAACACGCCCATATTTTATCGAAGAGGAAACCAAAGAACTCGGTGAAAAACTTCTCTGCAGCCCTCCAAGCGGTAATCGATCCACTAGACAATTAGTTGGGATAAATGGGTTAGCAAGAGACCCTCAAAACCTAATCTACCCGATGTACTTAAGCCCTCCAAGCTCCTACTCCAACAAGACTTCTCAGAATCGTGTCTTGTCTAGCTCTCCGGATCCCGCAACAAGCTCCATGTTACATCTGCCATCCTTGGTTTCTTCCAATGCTTCCCAGCAATACCAAATTATTACTTGAAACTCTGAAAGAGTGTGGTAAGTGTTTGGGCTATCAACCTCTCAATGATATGGAAATGGAGAGGTAGAAAATAAGGAAATTTCACAAACAAATGTGTAGAGAATTGTTGGTAGAACAATTTCTAACTCTCAAGTATTTTTGCTAGGGTTTTCTCTCAGAGGCTCTCATCATCATTTGTGGGTAATGTGGGTATATATAGTGTGGATGCAGAAAGTGTGTATCAGATAGTACAGTCTGGCAGAACAGAATGTCTTGCGGGTGTCTCGCGGGAAAGCTTTACCCGCGAGATACTCGCGAGACACAGTTGTCTCATCTGTACTGACTCTTCGCATTCCTATCATGTGCAAGGCACATGCATCTTCTCACGAGAAGCTTAGTCGCGAGATACCCGCGAAAACCTTCTTTGCTTCAATTGCTTAAGTCTTCATACTCTCTCTCACTATCACACAACCCTTACAATAAATTCCTACAACAAATACATGGTACATAAGATTGAATAAAATTACAATCAAATTTGGTACGGAATAAAAGCCAACAGAATACATATTTGAAAATCACAACTTTACACTCATGTTATGGTTCATTTTAATAAAAGTTTTATACTACACTCTTACATAATAAAAAGGTAGCACTTAAAGTATTCATCTGTGGATGTAGACTGATAAAGTTGAACCACGCAATTCTCGTATTCTTAGTGTTCGTATTCTATGCTTCTCTTTCCACATTCACTTTAATATATACACCATAGTATAACACATTACATTGTTAATATATTTGACAGATGTATTCAAACCCCACTTCAACTATCAAAATTAAAAAAAATAAAAATAAAAATGCAAAATCCAACATCCAAAATCCATTCAGCATCTTTATTTTTCCTCTTAAACTGATGGCAAGCCAAGCCGAATAAATTTGGGTAGGTGAAATCCGAAATGTGTACCCACGGCAATAAATCCAAAATCCATTCAGCATCTTTATTTTTCCTCTTAAACTGATGGCAAGCCAAGCCGAATAAATTTTGGGTAGGTGAAATCAGAAATATGTCCCCACGGCAATAAATGTACTGGGTGAAAAAATGGTTGCAAATTTCCATTACTTTGGTTAGATAAAAATTTAAAGACTTTAAGAGTATGAAAGTACTTCTCCATAGACTTTATTATTTTTAAATGAGTTTTTATAGGGATAGTATTTTAAACTTTCTTGAAATGGGATAAGGTCTACTTAATTAGCTTATTTTCATTGGATATGTTAAAAAAAAAAAAAAAGAGTATTGAGTATTGACATTAATTTTTGTTTTAAAGATAAAAATGTTACAACAAAAAGTCACTTCATTTGCAATACGTCATGTTACAGTGATTTTAACGAACAATATTTATGGTACTATTCTTAGAACATCAGCATTGGAGAATGCTTCTCCTAATGCCAAATCTAAAGATAATTTGGCATTTTAAGTCTCCAAACCGTCTACATCAGAGAATGGTAAACCAAACTATTGCAAAATTTTTTTGCAATAGTTCTACAATACAATTCCAAAGTTAGAATTGTACTGTAGCAGTATTCTAAAAAAAGAAAAAATTATCTCTGATCTCTGATCTCTGATCTCTCGCCTCTGTCTCTCATTTCAGCCCTTTCTCCCTCACTCCCACTCTGTCTCTCCATCTCCCACTCCCTGTTTCTCCCCATCAAACTCCACTCCCACACCCATACCTTCCCCCTGCCGCCGCCCCAATTACATCCCCAATCGCATCTCTAACCCCAACTACGTTCGCATCTTCGACACCACTCTCCGCGACGGCGAGCAATCCCCGACGCCTCTCTAACCTCCAAGGAAAAACTCGACATAGCCCGGCAGCTTGCCAAGCTCAGCGTCAACATAATCAAGGCTGGCTTCCCCGCCACCTCCAATGACGATTTCGAGGCCGTGAAGACCATTGCCAAGGAGGTTGGCAATGCTGTCGATGCCGATGGGTACCTTCCGGTCATTTATGGCCTCTCTGTGTGATTTGTAATGGGGTTCGGTGGTGTGGGTGTGGGGTTTTGATTTGTGGGAGTGGGTTTTGGGTCGTGGTGGTGCAGTGGCGACATGGGGCCATGGTTGTGGCTGGGTATTGATCTTGCATGGGGCCATGGTTATGGAGACAACGCCGGTGGAGGCATGGAGATCAGCTTCCGATGGGGGTTCTGAATGGATTTTTCTTTGATTTTTTATGGGTTTCTTTGCATGGTGGTGGTGGGTGTGTTGTTGCCGTGGTGATGTCTCTGGTTGTGGTGGCAAAGGTGGGTTTCATGGTGGCAGATGTGGGTTTCATTTGTTTGGATTTTTGCCGTGGGGTGGTGGCGTGGCCATGGGTTTCGGTTTGGGTATGTTCTTTGTGGTGGTGGTGGTAGCAGGTGGTTGCAAATTTGGGTTTTTGTTTTTATTTGGGTTTTGATATATATTATTTTATTATGTAGATATATTATTTTAATAAGTAGAATAGAAAAATAAAAGTTTGGAATGCTGAAAGTATTGTAAAATGGTATGGTATAAGTGATAAAGTGATTTTTCGAGATGGTAAAATAGAGTAGAGTAGCATTTCTTGATGCTAATGCTCTTATACCCTCTATAATAGCAAAAACTATAATTTGGAACACCGCGGGAATGAGAATGCACTGAATTATAAAAAAGTACAGTTATAATTTTTTCTTTATAAAATCAGGTTTTAAGAAGGTCTAGGCAGAAAAATAAACAAGATCTGTTAGAAAATAAGCTAAAACAAACAAACCAATTATAAAGTCTCACATAGAGCAAATTATTTCAATAATTTTAATTTACTTACATTACATGATGAAAGTAGATAATACAAATAAAAGTCATGCCACATAGACTTTTATTATTAAAATTACAAATTATGGTAAATGAATAAATTAATTTAAAATAAATAAACTTCTTTTAAATTGCTAAAAAATTTCAGTAATAGGAATTTCATTTTAAAATGATTGAAATCTTGATATAGAGGGTTTCACTTAGAATATTATGTTAATATTGTTAATATACCTCAGTCCGACGATCGAGAGGAAGCCCAGATCGCACGCTCCAGTCTGACGATCGATCTCGCCTTTGATCTCGCGCCGCTCGATCTCGCCTCCGCGCGATCTCGCCTTCGACCCACTGATCTCTCTCTGTGATTTTGATTTTTGTTGTTATTGTGGTGGTGTGGTAGTGGTGTTTTGGTGGTTGTGGCTTTTGATTGCCGGAGTTTGTTGCCGTGGGTTGAATTGGAGTTTCGGTGGTGTGTGGTGTTGGGATTTGGCTATGATTTTGAAATTTTTTGTAATAAAATTTGTTTGGATGCTGAGAAAATAGTCGATAAAATGTGAAAATTTTGTAAGAAAATAGCATTTTCAAATAAAACCAAACACATGAAAATATTTTCTACAACAATTTTCATAATACAACCAAATACTTGAAAATAGTTTTCTTTCCGGAAAATAACATTTCCGGAAAATATTTATTTTCCGAAAAATATTTTACGGCAACCAAACACAGCCTTGCATGCATGGCATTTTCTTCTTGATTACATTGAAGAACTGATTGAAACATTGAAAATAAAAAATAAAAAAAGGAAAGAGAAGCTTGGCCAATATTCTTTCTTTTCTCTATGTTTTTTTGCGATTTTAAGAAACCCGTCACACAATACTCGGAGCAGGTTGTCCTACATACAAACACTCACAAAAGACCCACAAAAGACGAAGAAAAAGAGAGGTCTTTGGAGTAAAATATTTTTAAGGTTTTGTTACTGGTTTTCATTAATTTAAGGGTTTTAAATAATTTACTAAAGAAATATCAAGTTACAATTTTGTATAAGCTGATTTGTTTCTATTAATGTGAAATACCTTGATGGACATAAGCATTTCTTGAAAATGGGTTTGCCGATAGTACTTTATGAATCTAGTAAGTTAGCATTAGCAATAATAAACAAAAATTAAGCTAAATTACAAATTTCATTTATACAAAGAACACATCTTTTCGTTGGAATTAGTATGGGTGTGTAAGGGTTGGGTTTGGGGCAAGAATGGTTTCCCAAACGTTGTATAGCAAGCTTAGTCTTCCTGGCTACTGATACTTTTATTCTTATCAAGATTAATTATTTCTCACCTGCTAAATTCTGATTTTCCGTGTTAGTTTTTGTTAGCTTTAATTCCATGCCAATTTGATTGTATTTTTTTCTAACAATGCGCTGCCTTGTACACTAAACAATGTATGTTTAAAAATATGTAGGTTAAGATTCTTGGTTAATAATAATAAAAGATTAAACTCATATACTGTATGTACCTACGATTGAGTCATACAACGTGGTTTTCGTTTATATTCTGTTGAGATAATATATATTTTTCCTGACTCCTCTAAATTAACAATACATATTCTTAAGACAAAGATAAACGGAGTAGTTGAATCTTTCCACATAGGCAGCTAACTATGTTTGTTTAAAATTAAGCATGACATATTCTTATGTACATTCCTATGATATTGTCTACTTAGCTAAACGCCAACGGAAAGAAACATTTTTAAAAAATAAATAAAAGAAAAAGTTGCCTTGGTCATTTTCTCTTTTCTCTCCATTTTTTATAGCCGCCCAAAGTAGAAAAAGAGAAGTCTTTAAATTGAAATATTGTGATAGGTCCGTTTGGATAGAACTTATTTTACTGAAACTGAAAATTGAAAACTAAAAATATTGTAGCAAAATAATCTTTAAATGTGTAAATAGTACCGTGAGACCCATATTTAATGAAAAAATTACTGAAACGTGAGATTTGTGGATCCCCTGCACTATTCACGGAACCCACTGATGTGCTGAAAAAGGTTGAAAAGTCAAATAGTGCTGCTACTATTCATAAACAATACATGAATAGTAGCCGTTTGTCTCTTTAAATGCATGCAGAAAAAAAGGAAAAACGCAAAACTCAAAACGCCAAGCACCAGACATGTATCCAAACCCCACCTATAGATAATAAACTATTAAAGTTTTGTCACTAGTCTTTAATAATTTAATGGAAAAACATCATGTTATAATTTTCAAGGTGATTTGTGTTATTGGCTTAGAATATCTCTATCATGATCACCTACATTCTAAGAGTAGCTAATGATTATATATTAGACGTGTCGGTGAATTGGAAATGGGTTTGCCGGTTCTATTTTATGGAATGAAACCCCATGATTATTGAGGGTCTTTATTTGCCACAATTTTGCCATCACAATGTGTACAATAGCATGTTGTAATTCTCTTGTTCAGAAAAGGAGAATTGGGAAAACACATTCCTGGCTCAAGAATTTGTAAAGAACTACAATAAAACCTATTTGATCCTAAGTTGTGCAATTGAGGTTAACCTCACGAAGGTATATGAGTATATAATTGGGGGGTTGGGACTAGACATGGCAAAACGGGTCAGACCCGTTTGACCTGCAACCCGATTGATCCGTTTAAAAATGACCCGTTTTGACCCGCAACCCAATTGACTCGACCCGAACCGCCCGTTTTGCCACGTCTACCAACGTTGAGTAGATTGAGATTGAGATGTAATTTTTATAAAATATTTACTTATTCTTCCTTACTTAATATGTTATGTACTTCATTATAGTTTGTCATTTTTTACTTGCCACCTTCATTTTTTCTTCCTATTTTAAATAAATTAAGATTATATCAAGATTAGCTTTTAGAAAGCTGGAACAAGAGTTGCACCAAATTTGGGTACCAAGTCAAGTGTTTAGTGGTAATTGGTAACAATATCACCAGTGAAAATCTAATCATAGTTAAAGAACTCATAAACAATTGACAAATTGCATCTATTTCAAAAAAAAAAATTTTGTTTGAAAAATACAGGTCAACTCGACCCGACTCGCGACCCGACTTAACCCGCAACCCAATTGACCTATAACTCGATTGACCCGTTTTGACCCACGACCCGTTTGACCCGCAAACCCGATTGACCCAACCCAAACCCGACCCGCCCTTTTTGCCACGTCTAGTTGGGACTTGCAACACTCACTTCTATTGGTATTCCCAAAGTCTTGTCAAAGATTGATTGCAAAATGAACAACATGCCTAAGATTTACCATCCTTAATAATTCTTTGAACAAAAATTTTAAAAGGAGGAATGCCTTAAGGCCAAGGTTGTCATAATCAGAATCTTAGATAGGATATTCTCTTGAAGACCTAAAAAAAAAAAAAAAATTTATGTAATTAAAATTTCCATACTAATACTAGTAATTTTTTTTTCTAACTTATTCTGACCCCCAAAAAAAAAAAAAAAACTAATTTTTCATACATGAGCAAGGAAGAAACAAAACCCTTCAATTCATTTAGCATAAAAATTTTCGTTGGTTATAGAAACAAAACTAATTTTTTTGACATAATATTTTGTATTATGTCAGAAAAAAAAAAAAAAAAAAAGAAAAAAAAAAAAAAAAAAGAAAAAAAAAAGAAAAAAAAAAGATGCCTTCATGCTGTCATGCATATGCAGGGAGAAGGTGGAAACTATCTCAATATAGTTTCTCAAATAAACAATACATACCCGCCCAAGTTCCATGAGACATATATTATGCTCATCCCAAAAACGAAAGATCTGGTAAGGGTCACAGATTACCGACCAATAAGCTTGTGCAATGTGGCTTATAAATTGGCTTCAGGAGTGGTGGCAAATAGAATGAAGGTAGTGCTACAAGAAGTTGTGTGTGAAAACCAAAGTGCGTTTCTGGTTGAGCGGTTAATCACTGATAATATTTTAGTGGCACATGAAGTGATGAATCATATTGGCAAACGAAGAAAAGGCAAAAGTGGGGAAATGGCGTTGAAATTAGACATGAGTAAAGCCTAAGACCAGGTAGAATGGAAGTGTTTAAAGTAGATAATGCTAAAATTGGGTTTCCATGGGCATTGGGTGTAAATTGTTATGAGGTGCATGTCATCGGTCTCTTATGCAGTGAAAATTAATGGCAAGCCTTGTGGAGAAATACGTCCGTCTCGTGGGCTTCGTCAAGGAGACCCACTCTCTCCATATCTCTTTATCATTTGTGTTGAGGGCCTGTCTGCTCTAATCCATAGTTTCGTTCAACGGCAAAGGCTAAGAGGTGTGGCTGCCTCGGGTGGGGGTCCTAATGTGTCGCACCTGTTTTTCGCGGATGATAGCCTCATTTTTGGAAGGGCCTCATTAGAGGAATGTGTTGAAATTCAGAGGGTGCTCCAGGTCTATGAACAGTCTTCCGGGCAAAAGTTAAATCGGTTAAAAACCTCCTTATTTTTCAATCCTAACACAACTGATGAGTTAAAGGAGTCAATCAAGGCAATGTTTGGTGCAAGTGAAATTCGGCCTCATGAATCCTACCTCGGGCTGCCATCCTTGGTAGGTCGTTCAAAAAGCAATACTTTTACCAATTTAAAACAGAGGGTCGCAAACAAAGTATCGGGTTGGAAGGAAAAACCCTTGACGGTTGCCGGTAAGGAAATTCTGATCAAGGCGGTTGCACAAGCAGTACCGTCCTATTCCATGTCATGTTTCCACTTGCCGAAGAAATTATGTGAGGAACTCACTTCCTTGGTTCGGCAGTTCTGATGGGATCAGGTTAAAGATGAGAAAAAACTAGCTTGGTTAAGCTGGGATAAGCTGTGTAGGCCGAAGGAAATGGGTGGCATGGGGTTCAGGGACTTGAGGATGTTCAACTTGGCGCTCTTGGCTAAGCAAGGGTGGCGGTTACAAACTAACTCTTCCTCCTTGTTTGCCCGAGTGTTTAAGGCGAAGTACTTCCCACACTGCACTTTTTTGGAGGCTGACTTAGGCCGCCACCCCTCCTATGCTTGGCAAAGCATTATGGCGGCCCAAGGGGTGGTGAAAAGGGGCACGAGGTGGCAAATAGGCTCGAGGGAGAGTGTTCGAGTGTGGTGCGACAAATGGCTCCCTAAGCCGTCTTCTTACAGTGTGGTCACTCGTGTTGATGCATGCCTAAATGTTGCTCTGGTTTGCGACCTCATAAACAGAGCATCCATGGGGTGGAAAGCTGAGTTGATCCGGGGCTGTTTCACAGAGGAAGATGCCGATGCTATTCTAAGCATCCCACTAAGCTTGCATCAGCCCAAGGATAGGTTGATATCGGAGGAATCGCCAAGTGGAAAATTTACGGTAAAAAGCGCTTATAGGCTGGCCTATGAAGAGAACAGGGATGACGGCAAAGCGGATTGCTCAAACCCCTTGGTGAGGAAGAACGTATGGAAGGGGCTGTGGAGAATGAACCTTCCTCAAAAAGTTAAGCATTTTGCTTGGAAGGCAGCTAGAAATATTCTGGCTACCAAAGAGGCGCTGCGGCAGAGGCACATTGTGGTGGATGGTGGCTGTGCTCTATGCGGGAACCCGACGGAAAACCTCCTCCATATTCTCTGGTTCTGTGCTCATGCCAAGGAAGTGTGGAACACGAGTAAGCTCTCTCTTCCTTTTGATATTGAGCCCAACTAGTGTTTTTTGGATATTATGGAAAAGCTTCTTATAGTTGGGGATGTGCTTCTCGGCCTGGCTGAACGTTTTGTCTTCGTGTGCTGGGGTATTTGGAAAGAGAGGAATGTCATCCGTACTAGTGGAAGTGGTAAGCCTGGTAGGGTCACTTTGAAAACCTCCCTTGGCTTAATGGACAAGTTCCAGTTGGCCAATGAGGGACCGTGGAAGCCAGCTGCAGTGAGCTCCAAACTGGTTTGTTGGGTGCCTCCTCCACCGGGTCAGTACAAGATAAACTTTGATGGGGCTGTGTTTGCGGCCCAAAGGAAGGTGGGGCTAGGCGTGATGATCCGTGATAGCAATGGGAAGGTGATTGCTGCTCTAAGCAGCCCCATGGTGGGTCCTCTTGGCGCCCTTGAAACGGAAGCCAAAGCAATGGAGGTTGGCTTGTGTTTCGTTCTTGACATAGGCATCTGGGATGTTGTGGTTGAGTGTGATGCGTTGGCTGTCTTCAATGCTGTCCAAGGTTTTGCGGCTCCAAGCTCTTCGATCCTCTTCATTGTGGATAGCATCCTCCAGCAAGCTCGTTGGTTCATGTTATGCTGTTTCTCTCATACAAAAAGGCAGGGAAATGTCCCTGTCCACATGTTAGCACAATATTCAATGTCTTTAGTTAGTTACGTTGCTTGGGTAGAATCCTACCCGAATTGAGCAGGCCTGTGCTCAAGATATTGATGTAGCTACTATTTCTTAATACTTGAATACAAGTTTAGTATTTCATATAAAAAAAAAAATAAACAATACATATTATGTTTAGACAAGATGATCGGGACTAGTTTCCATGCTAACAATGCGCATGGCATTTTCCCCTTGAGTACATTGAAGAACTAAAACAATGTTTGTTTGAAAATATGCATGGCCGATATTCTTCCTTTTCTCTCCGTTTTTTGTAGCCGACCAGCGATTTTAAAAAACACCTCACACGATACTCGGAGCAATTTGTCCCACATGCACACATGACACGCTCACCAGAAAGACAGTAGAAAAACAGAGGTCTTTCTCTTTCATGTGAAATACTGTTAAAAATAATAAACTATGAAGGTTTTGTACTTTTGTTACTGGTTTTTACTTTTATTAATTTAATGAACAAATATCAAGTTACAATTTTGTATGAGCTGATTTGTTATTATATTAATGTGAAATAGTTTGATGGACATGTGCATGTCTTGAAAATGCGGGCTATTTTTGAAGACATGCACATGTCCATCATAAAACCCCAGCGCGTTGAGAAATCAAGCCGTTGGATTATTCCTCAGTTACCAAATAATTGCCCTTCACTTTTACTTAAAACTCTAAACTTTATCCTTTTGATAAATCAACAATCCTTTACGCCAAAACAACCATCCTTTACGCCAGATCCCTCATTCCATATAAAATTTTAAGCCAGAATTTTTTGAATTTTCCATATAAAAAAAAAAAACTGAAACTTTGAAATTGGATAACACTTTTTTGCATCACTGAAAAACACTAGATTATTCCCACCCACTTTTATGTGTAAGATGTTTTTTTTTTTTTTTTGCTGAATTATGTGTAAGATGTTAAGGCAAACAGAAAACTCCTTGGGATCATTTTAAACACTAGATTTTTTTTTTTTTTTTTTTTTTTTTAATTCTAAAACTTTAGACTGTTTTTTCTACCTTTTTCTCTTTTCCCTCTGATGGTGTGAACATATGAATTAATCATTTAAAAAGTGTGTGTGTGAACGCAGTTAGCATTATAGCGTGAAACAACATTTCAAAATTCCAAAAGCGAAATTGTAGTTAAAACTTTTTTTTTAAATTTCTTATTATGGGAAGTTAAAACTTTTATGATTTAAATGAATAGAGCTAATTTTTCTTTTTATCAGAATTGAATCAAAGAAGATAGAATATCTGTTTTTAGCATGACTGCAATACTAATACTAAGGAAGTGTTTGGTACATTATTTCCAACAATAATTTTTAGTTTTTAAATAACATTAAACGTATTTCTATATATTTTTACACATATTTTCAAATAATAAAATACATATTTTTAAGTACATGTACCAAATACCTCTTAAATGTTTTGAAAGATAATGAGAATCTTTTTACCCAATTGCTACACAATTGCTCCTTCCGCCATATTTTTTTTTTTTTTTTTTTTTTTTAAGGAATATTGGATATTTAGATGGGTTTGTGGAGCAGTGAAGGTGATGAGAGATACAGCTAGCCTCAATAATTATGCCCAGAGAAAAAGTTAGTTTTTATTCTATAACCTTAGACTGCTTTTTCTCTTTTACTTTAGCTGGGGTCGTGTTACTGTGTTAAATCAGTAGTGTCAAAACAACATTTTTAAATTTCTAAATCACTAGCGGCTAAAATAAAAAACTTTATAACTTTTAGGATTTAAATGAATCAAATATAAAAACTGTTAAGCATGGCTCAAATATAAAAATATGTTCATAAATAAAATTAACATCATGCTCGATTTTTTCTGTCTTTTTATTTTATCATAGCATGATGCTAGATTTAAGTATATATTTATGTATATAGGTTTCTAGAAAAAAAACATATATTTATGTTTACACATGTATAAAAATCTTCTTAAATATATTTAAGATTTGAAAAATAGTTATTTATAAATAAAAAAATAATAACTCGAATGATAGCTATTAGCTAATAAGAAATTGTGTACATCAAATAGAGAATCCTTGGTTTTAGCAAGACAACAATACTAAAGTAGCTGTGGATGTGAGTCTTGCTTAGAATATCGGTAATCTTGTTGAGCACTTTCCTAGTAATTGTCCTTTTAATGAGCAATTATATGTGGTCACGTCAGCATCAACACAGTGTGGAACTTAGAATTCCATCACAGCTAGCCTCAATAATTATGACCAAAGAAAATGTTGTTTTTTATTCTAAAACTTTATACTGCTTTTTCTACCTTTTTTTTTCTCACACAGCGTGGAACTAAGAATTCCATCACAGCTAGCCTCAATAATTATGACCAAAGAAAATGTTGTTTTTTATTCTAAAACTTTAGACTGCTTTTTCTACCTTTTTTTTCTCCTTCCCTTTAACGGTGCCTTGTCGGTATTAATCATTTACAAAGAGTCAGTGTGAACGCAGCAGCATCAAGCAATAATGAAACAACATTTCTAAATTCCAAAAGAACATGCGGCTAAAAAGAAAAGTTAAGACTTTTATTTATAATATTTGTAGCACTTCTAGGTTTTAAATGAATAGAGCAATTTTTCTTTTTATCAGAAATTAATCAAAGCTGTTGAGTCCAGCTCAAACTTTACCTTATTTTAATCATTTAAACAGAGTTCAAATATGATAACATGTTCATAATAACATTATGCTTGATTTTTTCTTTTTTATCAAAGTATGACGTTTGATTTAAGTATATATTTATGTATATAGGTTTCTCAATAAAATAAGTATTTATGTATATACATGCATAAAATCAACTTAAATATATTTAAGATTTAATTGAATAAGTGTATAAACAAGTTTTGAAGGTCTCACAAAATTCTTTTAGCCATTTTTATAAATTGTTGATTTGGAGAGTGATTATTTGTAAGTAAAAAACTGAAGATATTAGTGGGCTCAAATGATAACTAGTAAAAAATTGAATGCATCAAAGATAGATTATTTGTTTTTAGCATGATAACAATACTAAGGTTTTGAAAGATAATAAGAATATTTTTACCGTCCAATATATTAAATAACACAGCATCGTATTGTTGCTAATTTTCTACAGAATTGCTTCTTCCACATTCAATCTTTCCCCATCAATTAATTCCTACACCACATGTAATTGTTCTAATTCTACAGTTATGGAGAGAGAGTGTCTAAGTACGATTGAAGAGCCTTTGTTCTAATTTCTTGTGTTCGTTTGGGAACTCTTGTTCTTGAGAATATAAATTAATAAATAAATTAAAATTCATAATTTAAAGAACAATAATTTTTACGAGCCTTATCACATGTACTTTGTACCTAAAAAGAGTTCAGAATTGATATGATTTTATTTCATGTTCAATTAAAATGAGAACTGAATCTACTCTACGTTTTATGCTGAGTAGAAAGAAATAATGCTGAAATTTTAGGTTTGATAATGAGAAAGAAAGGATAACTTGTGGTAGAGTAATCTACTGCGTACTAATATTACGTTGTTGACCTTGACCATTTTATTTTTAATTAACGGTGGTAGTACTAATTGCCTAATTAAACATGGGTCCGGTTAATGTGTGCCCTTAGGACACACATTAAACTTTCTATTTTTAGAAATTTTTTCTCGAAAATTGAAAAAGCTGTCATTACTTTTTCAATTCTCGAGAAAATTTTTTCCAAAAATAGAAATTAATGTGTGCCCTTAGGGCACACATTAGTAAAATCCATTAAACATTCCAATGTTTTTGTACGAAAAGGAGCGTTTTTGGCACGCAGGTCGCGGAGTCGGGGCTAGCCGGTTGTCCTGACTCTGAGTCCTTAAATACTGTTTAATTCTACTAATTACTGACACCTAATAAAGGTCTGAAAAGATGTGTTGTCAACTTTCAACTCAAAAACGAGTTGTCATGCACAAATGTGTTTCTTCTCATCTGCACTTTGTACTTCTTGCTCACACAAGGTATGAAAAATAAAAAAATATCTCGAAAAATTATCACTTTCTTTGTTTAATTTAAAATGTTTTTCAAATGTAAATGTCTGTGTTTAAATATATATTTTTAAATTTTAAATAATATTATATATATTTTCACATAATTTTATATTATATATATTTTTTAAAAAATTAAAAATTATTATTTTGAACCAACGTACTAACACAAACTTTTTCAATTGAAAATATTTTTAAACGTGTGTGTGACTTTAAAATAAGAGTGAGGTTTGTGTATTAAACAGCCGTGTCCTTCGAATAATAAGATAAAAGTTTAACTCTAACCACCAATAAATAAAAGAGATATTAATGGGTTTTTTGTATGATATTATATATATATATCATTTTTTATGTTTCATTTTTTGTTTTAATAATCAAACCTTGTCATGTATTTTTTTTAGCTCGCCTCATAAAATAATAGTTAAGGTTTAAGGATATTGATTTAAGAAATATTTTTAAAACATTAAAAAAGAAAAAACAACTAATTTTTTTTATAATTATTTATATTTTTCTAAAAGTGAAATTAAATTTTTTTTAAAATAATTTATTAAAAAAATGTTAATGTCCTAAAAGTATCTATTAACCAAACTCTATACTTTATTTCATCTTATTTGACTTAGTGCCGGATCGAGAGCAAAAACTTTAAATACGATATTTTTTTATATTTAAATATTAAATAAATAAATAAATAATATTTATTTAATTTTTAATATTTTTTTATCTATTTTATTTTTTACCTTTTGAAATGAAAATTTATTAATTAAGTTTTTATATTCAAGTTTCACTTATATTTTATTTTTTTATTGATTAAAAAATAGAAATAAAAAAATGATTAATAATACAAAATTATAATTTGACTAAAATAAAATTTTAAGTATAAAAAAATCTCAACTTTACTAGATGATGTGGTTAGTTTATATTCTAAACTTGCACAATTGAAATTTATTTATCACATAATTCAATAAATTAGTACCAACACAATAAATTATTCTAAATTCATATTTTTTTTTATGATAATTTTTATTCGGATATTTAGATTTGCTTAAAATTATTATTATTAAATAAAGAATAATTAATGAAAATATATCAGACTAATATAAATTAAATAAACTGGTTCAAATATAAAAAATTGAAAATCGGTAACAAATTGAAAAGTCCTACAACTAATTATAATATATAAAAAAATTATAACATTTTCTGATAATAAAAATTATAACATAATAACAAAAGTGGGGGTTGATGAGATATCACATCAACCCACATGATAGTTGCAGACTATATTGGAATAAAAAAAGAGCTATGGACCCTCTTTGTTAATAACATAACAAAATAGATACAGGCCGGGTAAACTGAAAAGTGTAAACGCTGCAGACTATATTGGAATAAAAAAAAGCTATGGACCCCGTTGTTTATAGCACAACAAAATTAGGTACAGTCTATGTAAACTATAAATGCATGTCAGTGTGTGGACGGTGATGAAGTTTATTCAAGAGGTGAGATATGAATATATGAAACTATCTTCTTGATCGAAATTAAAAAAAAAAAAAATTATATGATAGGCAAACATGCCGTATCAGATTTAAGTCGATCAATAATAATAAATATAATATGTAAATAATGGTGTAAATTTATAAGTTTGTTATAGTTTTAATCATGTAAATTTATATTAAAATTATTTTTTTTGTATTTAATTTTTTACTTATTTTGAGGATGAAGTAAGAGAGTAGATAATAATTATTGCAGGTAAAAAAAGATATACAATTAAAAAAGTCAAGAAAAAATTGATATTTCAATGAAATTTTGTTTAAAATAAATAATGTGACATGAGTTATTTTGAAAAAATTGGATATTTTGACTGAGGGCCGGATCAACAATTTTTGGAAGCAAAAACTTTAAATACAGTATTTCTTTTTATATTTAAATATTAATTAATTAATTAATTTTTAATATTTTATATCTATTTTATTTTTTATTTTTTATTTTTAAAATAAAAAATTATTAATTAAGATTTTGTATTCAAGTTTCACTAATATTTCATTTTTTATTGATTAAAAAAATAGAAATAAAAAATGATTTATAATACAAAATTATAATTTGAGTAAAACAAAATTTTAAGTATAAAACGATCTCAACTTTTATAGATGATGTGGTTAGTTTATATTCTAAACCTGCACAATTGAAATTTATTTAAGTCAATAAATTAGTATTAACACAAAATAAATTATTTTTAATTCATATTTTTTATTATGATAATTTTTATATGGACATTTAGATTTTCTTAAAATTATTATTACTAAATAAAAGATAATTAATGAAAATATATCAGACAAATATAATTTAAATAAACTGGTTCAAATATAAAAAAATGAAAATCGGTGCAAATTGAAAAGTCATACAACTAATTAAAATATACAAAAAAAAAATTATAACATTTTTTGATAATAAAAACTAGGGTCCGGTTAATGTGTGCCCTAAGGGCACACATTAAGCTTTTTATTTTTAGAAATATTTTTTCGGGAATTGAAAAAGCTGTTATTACTTTTTCAATTCTCGAGAAAATTTTTTCCAAAAATGGAAATTAATGTGTGCCCTTAGGGCACACATTAGTAAAATCCTAAAAACTATAACATAATAACAAAAGTGGGGATTGACGTGATATCACATCAACCCACGTGATAGTTGCAGACTATATTGGAATCAAAAAAAGTTATGGACCCATAACACAACAAAATAGGCGGTAAAATGTATAGTGTAAACGCTGCCAACTGTATAGTGATATCACATCAACCCACGTGATAGTTGCAGACTATATTGGAATCAAAAAACGCTATAGACCTTATTGTTGATAACACGTACAGACTGTATAATCTGTAAAGTGTAATAAATGCATGTCAGCGTGTAGATGTTGGAGAAGTTTATTCAAAATTTCAAAAAGAGGTGATATGAATATATGGAACTATCTTCTCGATAGAAATTTTAAAAAATAAATAAATGACTCGATTGGCAAACAAGTCGGATCGGATTTAAGTCGGTCAATGTCAATAATAATAATAATAAACATAATAAACATGTGTGTTATTTATGGTTCCATTATATTATTTATTTTTGTTATTATTTATGAATCTTATTGTATTATCTCAGTTAATTTTTACCTTTATTTATAATACTTTAAAAAAAATTTAATTTCAGTAAAATAAACAGATCACAAACAGACAAATTTATGATTGTGTAAATTTACTAGTTTGTTATAGCTTTAATAGTGTGAATTTATATTGTCACTATTAATTTTGAATTTTATTTTTTATTATTTTTTTACATATTTCGAGGATAAAGGAAGAGAGTAAATAATGATTGTTGTATGTGAAGAAAGATATACAATTAAAAAAAAATTAATACTTTAATGAAATGTTATGTAAAATACATAATCTGATATGAGATGTTTTGAAAAGTGAGTATGTATAATAGAAAAGATAGTTCTTATTTTAAAACATATAAAATTTTTTGCATAAACTAATACAAATGCTATTAGAGATAGGGGTCAATCAAGTTCGGATTGAGTTGGGGTCGACTCATATTTTTCCACATGAAATTTTTTGTGTAGAAAATATGTATTGTCACTTGGTAAGAGCACTTATATCTCAATGTATAATAATATAAATGGTAAATTTTGCATATTCATCTCTAAAAATCAACCATGTTAGTTTATGTAAATTTTAATTATTGTTACAATAACCATGTAAATATACATGGTTATTATAATACTATTTACATGCAAATATATTTTTTAATACTTCTTTACTCATACACATAGAGAAAATAATAAAAAACTAACAATGATATAATATTTTAATGAAATGTAGTGTAAAATAAATAATTTTATATATAAGTGTTTTTGAAAAGTGATTGTATAAAATATGAAAAATTTATTCTTATATTTACATGAGTTGATACAAATGCTCTACTTTTTTTTTATTTTTTTTCAAAAACACATGTTCTAAGCCATATCGCAAATTACTTGGTACAGTTTGAATTCATTCATGTCAAGAAAAAAGTGAGTTTGAAACAACATTTCTAAATTCCAAAAGCACGATTGTAGTTAAAACAATTTTTTTTTTTAATTTCTTTTTATAGGAAGTTAAGGTCTCGTTAGGTACATATATTTAAAAACTGAAAATTATTGTTTAAAAATATTTATAAAAATACATGTAAGTAAAAAAAATATAAAAATGTATATAATATTATTTAAAAACTAAAAATTATTGTTTAAAAACACAAACTAAACATCCAGTATAACTTTTTAACCAATTGCTACACAATTTGCTCTTTACACCATAATTTTTTTTTTAAGGAATATTAGGCATCGTTTGGTATATGTATGTTTAAAAACTGAAAATTATTGTTTAAAAATATTTGTAAAAATATATATTAATAAAAAAATATATAAAAATACTTGAAATATTATTTAAAAACTGAAAATAATTATTTGAAAACACAAATCAAACCCCTTCCAAGATATTTAGATCGGTTTAGGGAGAAGGGAAAGTGACGAGAGATAGAGCTAGCCTCAATAATTATGCCCAGAGGAAAAGTTGTTTTTATTGGAAAATTTTAGACTGCTTTTTCTCTTTTCCTTTTGCTGGGTCGTGTCACTGTGTTAATAATTTACAAAGGGGGAGTGGAAACTGAGTGTATGTGATTAGTGCGAACGTAGTTAGAAGCTGCAGCAATGGGGCCCACTGGGGTTAAGATTTTTTTCGAAATAATAATAATATAAGATGGGTACATGTCATGTCACATCTATATTTTTCATAAACTAGCTTTATTTTGGACTAATCGTCCCTTGCTCTATATAATTTATCATCACTCTAGAAGATATAATAAACATTAATACAACTGTAACTAACGGGCCAGTCTCCGTAACTGAGAAAGGCCCAGCCCACTTGTCAACAATGGGGGCTCACTGGGGTTGGCGTTTTTTCTCCATATGTCGTTTTTGTGGGCTTGAAAAGAGTGGTGATTTGATGAGACCAACTGCACTAATTTGCTGCGAACTTCATTGCTGTTTAAGTAAACAAGTGTTCTTCTCTCTTTCTGCAAATATAAGGATCTCTTTGAAATATTATATAATTTGTGTTATGAGTGATCTTTAGCCAAAAAAAAAAGTAATGATTTATGAGTCATCTGTCGGTTTTATTTTTAATTTTTTGTTGAAAAAACTATGAGTTTTAATTAGCTCAACTATTTAAAGTCTATTATCATTGTTAATTCGTTATCATTGAAGAAACTTCATAAATTTAAATCTATCATATCTAACCAAAAACAATTACGAGTGATAAAGTTTTGATTAAAATTTTATTTCATTTTAAAAAATAATAATAATGGATAATATAAGGAATTAAATTTTATACTATGGTCCACTTCGGTCCATTAGATTTACATATAAAAAGATGGGTTATACCAGAGTTAGGAGGGCTTTTTAGAATCAAGACACCCCACCCACCGAGGAAAAATTACCATCGACGTTGGCGATTTGCTGAAAATAGATTGTGTAGTGTGCAAGACAATGAGATAGTCCTTCCCACCTTGTGGCAATGTCATCCATCAAGGGGAGCATAGGCACTTGGCCTAATAAGTATACAAAAGATGCCAAAATACCCAGAAATATTTTTTAACGGTGTTTGAAAGGGAACTGCATCTACCATTCTATAGGATTCAACCAAATTTTGTGAGAATTACAAAGCACATTCCTCGAAGACAACCTAGATACATAGTGATTCTCAGGAAAATGGGTTCCAGTGCAGCCTGACTGGTACAAGATTAATTTTGACAAAACTTTGTTCATTAGAAGGATCAGTTACCCCCAATTTTGCTTTCTATTGTGTCAGATGTCCAATAATTTTATAGGATAAAAAGCAATTAAGCAATTTTTCAAACATAATTTAGATAGATGGATTGCAAGAAACATCCTTGGCAAGATGTTTCACCAGATGGAACAAGTAAGAGCTCACATAATTTGAAAAACAAATCCCAAAAACAGAATAAAAATGATTGGTTTGGTTAAATTTCTTAGGCTTGTAGACATGTAGAATTTCTTTCCAATGTTTCCATCCCTACAAGAAAAAAAAATAATTCAAAACATTAATTGGCAATGGCATGCAAGTACAAAGAGCACCCTAGTTATAATTGCAAAAGGAACCCAATAAGCTGATCAACCAAAACCTCACACAAAGTTGACCACCAAATGGGCCAAATCATGAAATTTGAAGAAGAAATGATATATTTGATCATCTAGCTGACAACAGTTTTCAACATGTTGAGAATTGCAAATTCAACATTCTGGATGAAATGACTTGATCCACTCAATTGTCCTCATTTCTCTACCAAAACATTTGAAGATGACTAATACTTTCTTCAACAGGACAAAACTGACTAGTCAACATCATTATGTGATCTTAGATATCTTCTTTATTATAGCTAGATTCAGGATTGATGTAAATTTCCCTTCGTTAGCTTAATGTTGTATAGTCTCCACTCGATAACCGTTCTATGGGGAACTACATGTCCATATAATGGCAGACATCCCTAACGAACAAAAAGAAAGGAGATTGAGAAATATGTTACCGTCTTCAATTACCTACAGTCTACAGATAAGATTATGCATTAAACCAATTTTTCACTCCACAGTGTAAGGAGACATGATAATTAAAAAAATTTAAACTAAAAAACCCAGATACTAAAAAATATAAAAGAATTGCCAAATTTACCACAAAGAAACATGTAGGCTCACCTCTTATAGAAAAAGAAGTTATGAGATGCGTTGAATGCTTTAGTGGAACCATCATCTGCAAAGGAAACAGTAGCTAAAATATCACATTAAATATTGACCAATTTTCATATACTTTTATCATTTTGCTCAAAAATATTATAGCCTACCTCTATTTGCCACTCTATTAATCCAAAACAATTGCTCTCCTTAAGACATTGAGGAAAATAGTCTGCAAAATGAGGATAGAGGCTCTTACTATCTTAACTACAAAACATAATGCAGTAGTCATCAACAATGAAGAAAAAGAAATAAAACAACAAGAGTTTCATGAGATAATATATGACTATACTGACCAAAACAAAAATAGTTAAACAAAACCATTCTAATAAGTGAACAACTCCAATAAAAATATTGCAAAGGAAGAAGCTCTTGCCGACAAAGTAATGGAAAGTTCGAGAGGGTAAAGTCAGGAGATGAGACAGGCAAGAAGGGAAAAGGAGTGAATTATTCAACACAATTAAATCTCAATGGTAGCAGTACAGTAAATAGAGAGGAAAATAAGAGGGAATTGAATTGTGGTGATTTCCCTCTTCTCATTAGATTTTTTTTTTTTTAATGGAAATACACATTTGACATTTTAGAGTTGCACTTGTGAATTTTTCCAGCCTTCTTCAAGGATGTACAAAATAAAACTATGTAAATCTGACAACAAATTAAGAAGAAGTAAATTTTGCTCTAAAGACAAGGTATCAGTGACTTAGAAATACTATAAACTTAGCGGATAGGACATTACCAAAAGAATTGCTAACGTTTATATCAAGTCTTAAAATATGTAAAATTTGTGAATATCATGCTCTAGGGCCAAATAAATACGTAAAAAAGAATATTTTGAATATAAGAATAAATAACTAAACACAAAGTTGACCTTAAGTGAAGCAGTTAAAACCATGCATGGGACAATGGACAAGCTACCCTTCAGAACTTTTGAAGGAATACACTCACACTTCAAGTAGCAAGGATCTAAAATCTAGGAAGGGCATAACATCCTAACTAAATGCAGAGTAAAATTCATATGACCCTAGAACATAAGCGTTCTCATCAAATATAACCAGAGGTGGGCAGGGGAGGGAAGTTGAGCACTTCCGGAATTCTTTTCCTACAGTTGACTTTAACTTCAATTGCTGTGAGGAATATGCAAGTTCTCATGGCTTCTGAAAATTTTCTTTTACAGGGCATATGGAAGGACGAAGCTTTGGTCACCAACTCTTCATTGATTGATAATTTCACCAAGCAGCTATATTAGCTATGAAGGAAATTCCAACGTTCTCCACTAGGAACAAAATTTGATAGGAGAATTCAGGTAAAAAAACAAGGTATTTCATTTGAATGAAAGTCAACCACGGACATAATCTCTCTCTCCCTAATTCTAGTCCCTTCCAGAAAATGCTCATTTTCCCTAATCTCCAAAATACACAAAGATATGGATCATCTTCACATTTCACACTTACTTCAAAGACGACAGAGTGGCCTCCATCCAAACTGCAAAAGAGAACGAATATTATTGGGAAACTGATACTAGAACATGAAACACACCTAGTATCAGCACAAAAGGGAATCCATTGCATGTGTATAAAAGTTTTGGGTTCATGTAAGTGTTTGTGAATCTCATGTATGAAATTGCCATGGCTTAGAATATTGTGGTATCCTAAGCAGCCTTAAGAAGAATTGAAAGACCACTTCAAAGATGACTAAAACCATGCTAATGTAGAGATAACAGAACTTATTGAAGAGGTTCTTTGTTGTGGAAGTCTCAAACTCCATCAATGGAGCAAGCACAAGTTTTCCCTGCACTTGAAATTATCAATTGAAAACAATTATAAAAATTTGTAGAGACTTTTGCAGATTATGTCACATGCTCATGCTTTTAATGCAAGATTAAATGGGTTTAGTCACCTACTTTTACACAGCAATGAGCTCCAGACTGCACCAAAAGAGAAAACTACAAAATTAGGAATTCACCAGTTCAAAAATATTATAGTTACAAAAATAATTTTGCAAGCAAATTTTTGAAAAGACAAAACTGTTTGTTACAAAAAATATTATAAATATGAAACCAAATTAAGGAAGTGAGAGGCATATTACTCAATCTATAGAAAGATGGTGCCTGTGGCTGGTGATTCGCTGATCAAAGAGCAGATTTTGGAGAGATTATTCATCAATGTAGTGGTTGGTGAATCACTGATCAAAGAGTATTATTAAGTAGCTATCCTTGTGGAGAAGTATTAGTCATCTTCGATAGTTTTGCTACATATATGAGGACAGTTGAATGTATCTTTTCATTTCGTCAGGAAAGTTGAATTTCCAATTTTCAGCATGTTGAGTACTGCATCGAATATTTCATTTCTTCTTTAAAGTTTATGATTTGAGTGTCCAGCTTTGTGTGACATTTTTTTTTAATGGATCAACTTATTTTTGCTACTTGGATTTGATTATAATCAGGGTGCTCTTTGTACTTGTATTCCAATTAATATTGAGTAATTCTTTTCTTCTTCTTCTTCTTCCTTTTTTTTTTTAACAACTGGGGATAAAGATGCTTACCATGACCTCTCCCAGACCTTACAAAAGTGGGAGCTTTGTGCACAAGGTACAACGTTTACGATAATGAAAAAAAATCCTCTTGAAATAAATTCAACATCTCAACAAACTGAAGGAATTTAAGCAATAAAAATCTTTTTGTTTTTCAAATTATTGAGCTTTTCTTGTAACATGTTGTATCTAGTGAACCATCTTGTCAATGATGTTTCCTACTTTCTTGTTAATACAATTGGAATTTGTAGTGCACTGTCAATTTGTATAAATGAATTGTGTATTGCATGTGTCCCTCTCTTAGAAGCAAAATTAGTCTATTTAGAATTGCATGGTGCTAAAGTGAAACTGCAAATTCCAATTTTAAACTTGGTTTAATTTTTATCCTCTTAGATTTGAGATTGTTGGAACTTGCATAGAACTTATTCGCTCCATTTTTAGCCTTCTTTTATTTCTACGTGCTCCTATACAATACGGTATGGACAATCAAAAGTTACTGAAATTCAAGACAGTCAAAAAGAATTATTTTTAAGAAATTTTTTCAACTAGAGTTCTGCATTCTGCAAGTAATCTTCCTATTATCAAATATCTTCTTAGGAGTATGGTTCTAGTACAAAATGCTACCGTGTTTTCCCCAACTAACATAGGGCCCTTTCTATGATACGTGATCGCTAAATTTTATGCTAATGTAGAAAGATTGTTGGGAAACTAATACTATAACATGAACACACACCTAGCCTCTGCACAAAATGTAAGTGTTCAAGTCTCATATATGTAATTGCCCATGGCTTGGAATATTGTGGTATCCTAAGCAGCCTTACGTAGAATTGAAAGACTACTTCAAGAATGACTAATACCATGCTATGTAGAGATAACAGCACACTGAAAGAGGTTCTTTGTTGTGGAAGTCTCAAAAGCCATCTCAACAGAGCAAGTCCCAATTTGTCTTGCACTTGAAGTTGTCAACTGAAAAACAAATTTAAAAATTTGTAAGACTTTTGCAGATGATGCCAACTGAAGTGAGGTGTATTACTCAATCTATTAAAAGATGATGCTTCATTTTTGTAGAGTCATCTTTAATTTTGCCACACTCTCCTCTGTGTTATATACAGAAACATATAATTTAGAAATTCAACAAAATTGAAAGCTCGTAAAAGAGAACAACAAAAAAAGAGCAAAACTAATCGAGATAGAGGTTGAAGGATTTAAGAACCTGTGCTGCTAATGGGGTGAGATCCTTCTGGTCCAGGTTAGAATATTTGGGGCACCAGCAATCTTATGATCCATTATCGCCTCCTCAATTCATGTTTCTGATAGTTTGAGAAAGAAAAATTGGCAAAGTATTCATCATACATTTTAGAAACATGAAATTCCCACATGATTATAGCTAAATAATTAAATTAAGCAATTTAAATCTCTTCTATACATCTGGTGTACTAGGGTTGTGCCCCTTTTGTACTTTTTTAACAAAATGCTTACTCATTAAAAATAAATGTATATAGTCAAATCAAGTAGTTTTGGCTACCAAATGTGTCAAAACAATAGAAAAGAGTGAACCGAAATGGAATATAAATCACCACATTGTTTAGGATTATAGCATGCACATAAATTGAATAGTATCAATACTTAAGCCTTATAGTTTAGTGTTGCAATCCATTCTACAGTAGTTAGATTTTTTTTTTTAAATATATAAAAATTAAAAAAAAAAAAAAAAAACACTTAAAGAGATGAATAAAGAAAAAAAAGAAAACAAAGAACATGATGATATTTGATAGCTTGTGAAGGATGTAGCTTAATTAGTATTCCTGTAGAATCTTAGGTATATTTCTTCAGCAAAAGGATATTAATCTCTGTCCCATCATATGATTTTTCTTTTTCCTTCCTGCAAAAATATGGGATTTTAGCCATCATATACCTATTCAATCCTTGTATCTTTCTACTAAGTGGGACAATTGGAGATTCACAATCTCCTTAAAGTGGTGAGAGTGCGACGCAACTATAGCCCTTAATTAGGGCAATGATACCATACTATGGCATCTAAGATTACAAGGATTTAACTGAGATGAGCTTGTTGGTCACTCCAAGAAAGCATTGAACTAGAACAAAATTGAAAGTGAAGTTGTGAACATATTTGCAGAGTAATAGATGTTGAAATCACTCAACAAGAGACCCCAGATTTGGATAACATGAAAGTCATGAAATTGACTTAGTTATTGGTGTATGATTTGGTTCTTAAATATAGAACTACATCTCCAGGGAAGATTCCTTTTGGGAAAATTGAGAAAATCTAGGTACCTTAAATTAATATTCGGCCAACCAGTGACATGTAAAATTTTAAGCAAGTGATTTTCCAATTATCCTAATAGGAAAGTTGAGAGACACTTTGACATTGGGTAACACTTTTTTCCTGGAAACAAATCACTAGATCATTCCCACCCACTTCTATATGTATGTTAAGGCAAACATTTACAATTATTTTCAACCATTTTACTTTCTACCAACTACATCTTTGAGTTGGTTTGACACATGCACTTATGAGCCTATGGCACTAGAGTCCTTCCTCTGAATTGATTAATCATTTAGTGGTCCTTAATTTTAGCTTCCAAATCACAAAAACTAACACATAGAACTAGTCTGAAATGCGTAATTTCACATACTGCATAGATTTCTGGTTATAATTACAAAAGAAACAACCTTCAATTCAAATAGAAACACCTACACAAAACTATCAAAAATTGGAAACAACTTCCACTCATTTTTGTAAGAAAATGCATGTCTTTTAGTATTAGAAAAGAATATAATCAAGGGCAAGTGGTAAAGAGTAGGACTGTATCAAGCTACTCCTCCCTTGGTGAGATCAGCACTGGATAATATAGAACCAGCCAATTAAACCATATATTATTAGATGAGTGGCACATTACCATCTAAATAATCTACAAGAAGAATGTTGATATGGTTTCTTGGCAGTTGGCACAAAAATGATAAGGTAAGAATAACTAAAATGGTCTACAAGAATTGGCTTACCTCTGCATCGCTTTGCAGCAAGTTACTCCATCTTTGGGACATTTAATAGAACTCCTTCTCTTACCTGTCTTGGCTCAACCGTCCTTACCCATACTACATCTCTTTGACTTAAAGAACTCCAGGAACTCTATCCATCCATCACACAATGCCCCATACTTGTAGTGATTAAAATCATTAAAGAAAATAACGTGTGCAATGTGGCCCAATGCTTGGACAGAGGCTGCACAACAAAAAGTTAAGAACCAAAGACTATGGCTTTAGGAGATAGAGAAATAGAGAAAACACCAACCACATAGAAAATGAAAAGTTCCTAAACTTGGCTGCTGCTTTGAGCATTAATAAATCATCATAAAACAATAGGTAGAGAAGTATCCCAAATAAAGTAAGAAAAATGAAGGTATCCTCAAGTCTTAACAAGTATTTAAGCAAAAGAAAAATCTTAATTAGTCCTTTTAAATTTAGAAACTGGTAAAAAAACCCAATCCAATTTAATTGATCTCTGTATTCTTTTTTTAATTTTCTGAACGGGCTATTCTTCTTTGACTTTAAAGTTAGTCTTCAGATAAACATGTGAGGAAGCAAACAAATATTTCAATTGAATCATGACAACAACAAAAAAAATTTATTTTAAGTCATTGGTTAGACAATGCAATTTCAGAACTAACCATTGGTTTATTAGCTTTAAAGTTGTACCTGACGCACAAAACCCCCACTTTTGGGGGTGTTTGGGAAATGTGAACTAGAACCATGACCTAACACTTTTGAGGGAAGGCACTTGTATCGCACTAAGGCTCAACCTCTAAAGTTTATATATAAAAGAGCACACCTACATGATAAGCTGATTCGTGCAATGTATTTTGATAAACAGTTACTCAAGTAATCGACGCATTAAGAAGCCTCTCTTAAAAAAGAAACGTTTATAGAAAAAGAACCAAAAAGAAAAAAAGCATAATGACATATGAAAAAATAAAAAGAACATTTCCTTTTTGGCAGGACAAGGACGAGAAGGTAAGAATACTCAAAAAGAGTATATAAGTTTAAAGAAATATCTGAAGATGAAAGGAAGATTGCAAGCAGCTGTAGGAGGCAGACAAAGCCCAAAAAAAAAAAAATCATTAGGAAAGCAAAAAAATCCTAGATGTGTATTGCTTTGAGCATTAGAAACCTTGGATATAAAAACAGATAAAGAAGAAACAGACCAGAAAGCAGCAAAAGTTTTGTTCAAAATGTTTGAACAAACTCAAAATCTAATTAGAAATTTTTAGTTAGAAGATAGGAAATGAAAATCAGATGGAAACTTTCAATGAATTTGTTGTTTTTATGGATTAGCTCATATGAGAATTTGTAAATTAATTGGGCAAATTATAGGTACCATCCTGGTGGTATACTCCTAAAACAAGGAACTACCGTGTGCTTTATTTTGTGACACTTACCTCCCCTGTGGTTTGCTCTATTAGACATTTCCATTTATCAATAACAGAATTTGATGATGTGGCAAATGAACTTACTAGAAAAGAATTGATAAAAAAAACATTCTACCCCAATTTACTTTGATGAGCAGTTAGTCAAGTAGGGGAAAAAGAGAAGCTGTGCGCATTCACATTGTCTTAACAGCATTAGGTTGTTAGTCCATTACTAAACACAAGGGAGGTAAGTGTCACAAAATAAAACATGAGATAGTTGCTATTTAAGGGTATTCCACAGGGGTGGTATCTGTAATTGCCTAAATTAGTTTTAGTAGAATCTACAATGTAAACTTTTATAGCCCCACCTCCCCCTCAAAGTATAAACCAAGTCTGCAGTGTTAGTTGCCTCAAAGTGAAAATTATCTGACTCTGATTTTGCAATTATCACAACCAACCATATAAATCATTAGAATTAAAAAAAAAAAAAAAAACAAATCAAAGAATTTACATTGTTCTTTTTTCTTGTCCTACAAATTTCAAAAACAATGTGTCTAATTAAAATTTTGATGACAGGAATGGAAATGGAGCAAAATAAATAGAATTAAAAAAAAAAAAAAAAAACATTATTACCACTGACTTCTTGTTATAGTGCACAATTGCAAATTTTGGATAGGTCTGAATTTTTGAGCCCAAGTCTATTCTCTGCATGAGAAGTCAAATAACTGAGAAGTCCCCAAAATATCACAACTCTCAAAAACTTAAAGAAGAAAAAAGATAAAAGCATCCTTATTTTATTTTCTATGAAAAATTGTGATTAACAAATAGACACATACTTGAACAACTTGTTTCTCACCACCCATAATCATCCAATCTCAAGGCTGGAACATGAGAAATCTTGGGCCAATCTTCACCTATTTCCCACTGGCATCTTGCTCGTGAAATGGGACAATCAGTAATCATCAGCCGTTGTAAAGAGGGGAGATCATGAATCCCTTGAGGCAATGATGTCAGATTAAGGCATTTGCAAATTATAAGCTCTTCCAGTGATGTGAGGTTGCCTATCCACTCTGGTAAAGCCATCAAATTAGGACAATTGTCAACCGTCAACCTTTCTAAAGAGGTGAGACTGCGAATCCCTTGAGGCAGTGAGGTCAGATTAGGGAATTCCCCAATTGTAAGCTCTTGCAGTAACGTGAGGTTGTCCATTGACCCTGGTAAAGCCATCAAATTAGGACAATTTTCAATCTCAAAAATTTGTAATGAGGAGATATTGCAAATCTCTTGAGGCAGTGACGTTAGATTGGAGCATCCAGAAATTGAAAGATGATGTAGTGATGTGAGGTTGCCTATCCACTCCGGTATAGCCATTAAACCAGTACAATTATGAATTCTGAGTTTTTGAAGAGTGATAACATGTTGAAGCCCATCTGGTAGAGACACCAACTTTGGAGTTCTCCTAAAACACAGAGAATGGAGGCTCCGAAGGCCTTGCCATTGCATGCCATCATCCTCATCATTTACCAGAGCTATCTCATTGCAGTTCACTATTTCTATCTCTTGAAGTGAGGTGAGATATTGAATACCTCTACAAGGAAGAGACATAAGACCATGGCATTCATAAATGAAGAGTCTCCGAAGAGAAACAAGGTTTTGCAGCCACTTCTCTGGAAGAGATTCTAAATCGTTAACCCCTTTTAAATCCAAAAACTCTAATTCCGAGAGAGGAAAGCAGCATGAGGAGGTTGTTGATGTTGATGGTCTTTGTGAATTCATTGTTTGCTGCAATACCTTCAAGCTAGCTTCCCACAATTTCAACTTTACTTTAAGATATGGAAACAGGGGCATGAAAGTAAGATTAGGGCAATCTTCAATCTCCAATTTAGAGAGACGAGGAAATGATGGCAGCAACAGATGGCCTGGCCCATCATTATCATCTTTCCTCCACCATCACTTCAGATTAGGGCATTTCTTTATTTCGAGAGAAAATAAAGATGGGAAGAATGTTGTTATTGAGGAACCAAACACATTACTAACAATGTCTTCTGATATGTATTGAAGTGCTTCCATACCAACAAGACAGGCAGAGTTGAGAAAAGGGAGTTGATTTAACGATGGGAGATGGTGGCATCTGCAATTATAACGCAAGCGCAAATCGACAAGATTTGTGAGTGAAGATACCCAACTTGGAATTGTAATACCCATATAATTCGACAAAATCAATACTTCAAGATTTGCATGTGGTTGGAGGCCTTCCACTGACATGTCATCATAACATTCAGTTTCAGCAACCAACTTTGTGTCCCAATATAATCCCAGTTGGTGAAGATGTTGTTTCTCCTTCATATTTGCAGCTTTACATTCTGTCATGTCATCTTTACCATGTCCTATATTATAAATCATTAGGCTTCCTCCCAAATTGTTCAGCTCCCTCAATTCACTCACCCCAGCACTAGACCTAGCCTTGAAACCTCCATTCTTCACAAGAAACCATGGTAGTATCTCAAGAGAAATCAAATTTCCAAGTCCGTGGGGCATATGAGTCAGTTTAATACTGCCAGTAATATCTAGATGCCTAAGATTGACCAGATTTTTGGTGTCCCTGGGTAATTCTCTAAGTGCACGACAATTCTTGAGCTTCAGTGTTTGCAAATTCAGCAGCATGACAATGGAATTAGGGAGAATTTTAATGCGATAATTTTCAGAAATATCAAGATATCTTAAATGCTTCAATCTCCCAATTGAACTTGGCATTTTTTGTGACCATAGATAGCTCAAATCTAGTGTGCGTGAATACTTAAGATTTGAAAAGAGCACATTACAAGTAAAGTCACGCCCTCTACTGTCTCCAAGAACCGTTCGTATCCTCTTTCCTTTAAACTTGATGATTGGAAACTGCATCGACGAATCCAAAAGATTAAATGATACATGACGAACATTTTCACCAATATTTTCCTCAGTTGAATGTAATACAGTACATTCTGTTCCAGCCACAGAGATTGCAAGATCATGCATGAGATCATGCATTTTGCACCATATATTGCCCCTAAAATCTTCTCTAACATCTTGGAAGAATGACCTCCAAAGTAATAACATGAAGTACTCTCTACCAACATCCTTAACACGTTGCTTTGGATTTGATAACTTAATAAAACCTTGGGCTGCCCAAAGATCAATCAATGTCTCTACATCAATCTCGTAATCTTTTGGAAACAATCTATAATAAGCAAAGCATTGTTTTAAGTATGATGGTAGATGATCATAACTCAACTTAAGTGTTGATAAAATATTATTTTCTTCCTGAGCTATTTTTGAGAGTTCATTATTCTTGAAAGATCGCCACTCATTTTCAGAAGCTTTGGAGTGTAGCAAACTTGCTATTGTTCTAATGGCAAGAGGTACCCCAACACATTTTTCCAAAATTTCCTTTCCCAAGCTAATAAAGGCTTGGTTCTTTGGCAGTTGGCCTTCTCCAAATGCAACTTTTACAAACAAATTCCAAGCCTTTTCTACAGGTAGGCCTCCTAGAGCATACCATGAAGTTGTCCTTGTTATGGACACCACCATTTCAGAACGAGTGGTTACAACTATCCTACTTCCCCTTGCACCTACCATTAATAAATTTTTCAAGAGAAGCCATTTAGTATTGTCCTCATTCCACATATCATCCAAGACAAGCAAGTATTTTTTTCCACTAAGTTTTTCTCGAAGCTGATTTTGCAGCACCTCAAAGCTTTCTTTAAGTCTCTCCTCATCTGTCAACTGTTCTAAAATTTCTTTAACAATTCGTTTTACATCAAAGATTTCAGAGATACAAACCCAAAGTTTCAGCTCAAAATATTTGTTGACACTTTGATCATTGTAAACCAGTTGAGCTAGTGTGGTTTTCCCTAATCCTCCAATACCAACTATAGGAATGATAGAAATATTCTCTACAACATTGTCATCAAAAAGAAGTTCGATAATCACTTCCTTATCATTCTCTCTCCCAACAACTTCATCTTCAAGAACAAAAGAATAAGTTTCTCTGTCCCTACTCATGACCTGTGGCTCAATGAAGCTTTGAATAAAGTGGAAATCCTCCTTATCTTTTGCAATGGCATTTAGTCTCTCCCTAATTGCTTTTATTTGACGACCCATCTTAGGACTAAAAGCAATACGATTAGAACTGGAAGAGAAAATGCGTACCTTCTTCTTTCTCATCACCTTGTGCCGCAAAACTTGGGTTGAGAAATCATCCAGCAAGTCATCAGCATCATGGAGAACATCTTTGAGCTTTCTGAGCCAATCTTTGATCTGATGATTATGAGAACTCTGCTTTTCTGCATCAAGAATCACAGCTTGGATTGTGGAAACTGTGCTTGTTAGTTTTTCAATCTCAGTTTGAACACCGAAGGCCAGTTTGACCTCTGGGAGAGTGAAGGAACCCAGCAGTTCAGGACTTTTCCGGCGAGCTGGAATAAAGTTCCTTCCGCCATAGTTTTTGTTTCTCTGTTTCTTTCTTTCAGGAATATCATTCAGATCAGATATTCAGATGGGTTTGTGAAATAGTGAAAGTGATGAGTGTAATCTACTAATCTTGTTGACCACTTTCCTCGTACTTTTTGACCTTTGTCACTGTACGAATTATTTTGATTTTCTCTCATATAACATTTACAAATTTTGATTTTTAACGTTACTTGTAGTTTTTTACCCCAAAAAAATTTAAAAAACAAATGTTACTTATCATTATGACTGTGAATCTTTTTTGTCTATGCCTATGCTAATGTGTTAATATGTGTTTGGTTGGTTCTTTTTGTTTTTTTTAGAAAGAAACCTGCTTACTACTTTTTATTTCATAGAGTTGGTTCAATTTCAATTAAATCATGCTATGTTGTTTCTCAAAAAAAAAATAAAAAATCATGCTATGTCATTTTCATTACCATATTTTTATTAAAAACCTTAAAAGACTAAAATAATTTTAGTTAATAATTACATACACTAAAATATATATATAGTTTATTTTTGGGGAAAGTGAAAAAAAAAATCCACAATTTTATCCTTAGGCAGACTTTTAAATGGAACTAGTTAAATTCCAAACTTGTAATAGACTCTCATTTAGAACAAAGGTGTTAGTAATTTTAAAGTATTTATTTTGCATTATGAAAGCATGTTGTGTATATGGAACACTTGTGTAACACATCACAAACACAACATATAAAACCCAATTTTATTATTAAACAAAAAAAAAAAATTACATGATTAAATAGTTTTAAATAAATAAGCAAATTGTTTGAAACTAGAGATCTAGGGTTTTAACCGTCTATACCAAAAACCAAAACGCTATAAATTAAATAAATAAATAAGCAAACTACTTTTATTTTTTATTTAAAAAAAAACTAGTAATAGGATTTTAATCAAAATTGTAATTTTAAAATTATTAAACTTTGATAATTGATATAGAGAGTTTCACCTAGAACATTATGTTAGTAATTTTGTTATATTTTAAAAGTGTGCTATATAGAAAAGCACGTTATAGAAAGCATAACACTTTTTTGAATCATATGACAATAGCTTATATAAGACATAACTTTTGGTTTATGGTACTCTACTTTATATATGCTAAATTATTGGTTTTATTTAGAAAATCTAACTTTTTAAGAAAATATTATCTAAGGTGGGTTACACACCACATTCTCGATGGCTGTTCAAGACACCCTGCCCACTGAAGGAAAATTTATGATTGTTGTTGATGATGTGCTGAAAATGGGTTGTGTAGCTGTGTGCAAGACAATGAAACAGTCATTCCCACCATGTGGCAATGTCCTCCATCAAGGGCAGAATAGGTGGTTGGCGTCCAATAAGTATATAGAAGATATGCCAAAATACCTAGAAATATTTTAGAATGGTGTTTGAAAATGAGGTTGGGAACTATAGCAAAGAAGAGTTGGAGAAGTTTGTTGTTCTTGCATGGCCAGCTTTGGTACCTTTGAAACACACGTACACATATATGCGGTTAGTGAAGTGCAAACATCGATCATTATACAGGATGCAACCAGATTCTGTGAGGATTACAAAGCTCATATATACCTCGAAGACAACCTACATACATATAGTGACTCTCAATAGAAAAGAAAATGGGTTCCCATGTAGTTTGACTGGTACAAGATTAATTTTGACAAAACTGTGTACTCTGGAAAGACCTATTACCTGAAATTTTGATTTCTATTGTTATGTGTCATGTCCTATAATTTTATGGAATAAATTGCAATGATGTTTCACTAGATGGAACAGGTAAGAGCTCACTAAATTTGAAAAACAAATACCAAAAACATAATTACAATAATTGATTTGCTTAAATATCTTAGAATATTTTCCGATTTATTTATTAATTTAACATTCCCACAATGGGGAAAAAAATACTCAAAACATTAATTGGCAATGGCATACAAGTACAAAGATCACTCTACTTATAATCGTAAAAGCAACCCAATAAGACTAAAATAGATTGAGCAGGACCAAATTGGACCGAATATATGAGGTACTGTTTTACGTTCTTCATATCTATGACACAACTTATTTATTCTTTCTTCATTTTCTTCTAATTTGCAATATTTTAGTGTGACATCAATGAACAAAACGTTAACTAACAAGTATATTTCTTGTACCACATGGTTCTTAGGTTTCAATCCCGTAGTAGGGTCAGTAGCATTGCAAATATATATGACCATTAGATTAAAGGGATGGATTTGGCTTAGTGGCTACAAAACTTTGTCAGTTTTTAGACCCCTTAAACAATTGATTAAACCTAGGTAATTAGCCAAGTTGTTACTTAGTTCAATTAAACAAGTCTAGGTTATCACAATAATAAAGATCAAATAATGCAAAGCAGCGGAAAATAAATAACACACGATATGATCACCTAGGAAACCAAACCGGTAAAAACCTGTGAATGATTTGATCTAGCTATCCTTAAGATAAACCTGAATCCACTATCTTGAAAGAATCGAAATTCATACAAAAGGACTTACAAGCACCCCCACTCGACTTTCTAATGCTACCAACCAGTAGAACTTACTGACACGATCACGTGCAAGCTCCAAATCCACAGACTCCTTCTTTCTTGGATTCTCCACCAAATACAAGCACACCCGCTTGTGTTTTCTTTAAGTTTCAATGGCAGCAACTGAATTGATCATCAAGGCGTAGATAAATCTTCTCCTTGAAAACCCTAAGTTTGTGTAAAGGAAAGCTTTTTTAAATCTCGCAAGAGATTTACACAAACCGCAAATATGAGCAACGCTAAAACGTGGCTAGGGTTTACCTTTTATACTTAGGACAAATAAGAAACCCTAAAAACGTTTTAAAACAAATAGGGCTGAGTTGGACGAATCTGCAGAAAAGCTTTCTACCCGAGCTTCGATCGGTCGAGCCTATTGCTCGATCGATCGAGCCAAGCCGAAAGGCACAAAGCCTCCTTGCTTTAACTCGATTCCAACTTTACATTGACACACAACTTTGAGCTAGCTTTAAACACTTCTAAACACATTGTTTTGATCATGGTTTGCCAACAATACACATTAGAGTTCTAAATACATAAAATCCTAAACTTTAGAACCTAACAAACTTGACAAAAAAAACATCAGATTTAGCCAAATCTTATGGGGCTTGATATCTACTAAACAGACTCACTCAAATAATAAGGGTCTCAATTTTTTGAATTGTAAAAGATGTTAAGGCATGTCCTTGTGGGAAAGGTAATGAACACAACACATAGACCGCTAAAATTTTGCAGCAGATGCATGGGTTATGGCAAAAATGTTAAGAAGGATGAAAGTTTTCAACTCATTTGGAAATGTTTTGGGTGAGAGTAGATTATCAAATACAACAGATTATTGTACTGAACTTACAATAGTCTACCATGGCACCTTTGAAAAATTATAAAATGAACAAAAATTTTCAAAACTTTTTTTATAAATGGCAAAACCTTCAAGAAGATAGCAACTTGAAGAGAAATCCTTTCCTATTGCAAGAGACTTCTTTTTTACAAGGCCTAATTTAAAAATTAAATGAACAAAAAAAAAAAAAAAAAAAACAAGATTTGCCTTATTATTCTATTTTTGAACCTCAAAAACTTAAATGACCAGAGAATTTTATAGGGAAGAGACTAATAATACTATATTTTTACTAAAGTTTTGAAAGCTCCTTGCTGTGATGGTCACACAGTTTTATTTCACACAAGCCTTTTTTCCTTCCAATTAAGTAAATTATGAGATCAATGCAACAAAGGTAACTCTAGTTCCAACATGAGGGGCCTAGTTAATCATTTATGCTTTAGTTCATGTCAATATCATCTTGCAATATTGTGTACAAACTACAAAGGCAATAGCAAAGTTGCTAGTCACTAGTCATTATGTCATTAGTCCAAATCAAGCAGCCTTTATTTAGAGGGGAATTGGAAAAGGGTATTCATATGCTCACTGCAATTGTATTTTCAAAGCCATTTCAAAGAGCCATTGCAGGGTCAACAATGTCCCCAAGATGTACTGTTTACTTCAATATTTCTTTGAACTGCTGCTTCTAAGGGATTCATAAACTGTGACAAGGGGATGAATCTTTTCTTGCCATATAGAATGTTTTGGATAAGTTTTACCTATGGTCTAGGCTTCAAGTTAATCCAGCCAAGAGCAACATATTTTACATGCAGGAAAACACAGTAGCATTTTGTACTAGAACCATGCTTCTAAGAAGATATTTGATAATAGGAAGATCACTTGTAGAATGCAGAACTCTTATTGAAAAAATTTCTTCAAAATAATTCTTTTGATTTTCTTGAATTTCAGTAACTTTTGATTGTCCATACTGCATTGTATAGGAGCACGTAGAAATAAAAGAAGGCTAAAAATGGAGCAAAATAAGTTCTATGCAAGTTCCAACAATTTCAAATCTAAGAGGATAAAAACTAAACCAAGTTTAAAATTGGAATTTGTAGTTTCACTTTAGCGCCATGCAATTCTAAATAGACTAATTTTGCTTCTAAGAGAGGGACAAATGCAATACACAATTCATTTATTCAAATTGATAGTGCACTACAAATTCCAATTGTATTAACTAGAAAGCAGGAAACATCATTGACAAGATGGTTCACTAGATACAACATGTTACAAGAAAAGCTCACTAATTTGAAAAGCAAAAATATTTTTATTGCTTAAATTCCTTCAGTTTGTTGAGATGTAGAATTTATTTCAAGAGGATTTTTTTCATTATCGTAAACGTTGTACCTTGTGTACAATGCTCCCACTTTTGCGGGGTCTGTAAGAGGTCATGGTAAGCATCTTTATCCCCAGTTGTTTTTTTTTTTAAAAAGAAAAAAAGAAAAAAAGAATTACTCAATATTAATTGGAATAAAGTACAAAGAGCACCTTGATTATAATCAAATCCAAGTAGCAAAAATAAGTTGATCCACCAAAAAAAAAAAATGTCACACAAAGCTGGACACTCAAATCATAAACTTCGAAGAAGGAATGAAATATTCGATGCAGTACTCAACATGCTGAAAATTGGAAATTCAACTTTCTTGACAAAATGAAAAGATACGTTCAACTGTCCTCATATATGTAGCAAAACTGTCGAAGATGACTAATACTTCTCCACAAGGATAGCTACCTAATAATACTCTTTGATCAGTGATTCACCAACCACTAGATTGATGAATAATCTCTCCAAAATCTGCTCTTTGATCAGAGTGAATCACCAGCCACTACAGGTGGCAATCCAAACAGGCACCAATGTGGAGTAATGTTGCCAAGCACAAAGGAAGGCAGTTGATGATAAAGGCCATGATGAAAGGGACCCCAACTACCATAGGGCCCTTTCTATGATATGTGATCGTTAAATTTTATGCTGATGTAGAAAGATTGTTGGGAAACTAATACTATAACATGAACACACACCTAGCCTCTGCACAAAATGTAAGTGTTCAAGTCTCATATATGTAATTGCCCATGGCTTGGAATATTGTGGTATCCTGAGCAGCCTTACGTAGAATTGAAAGACTACTTCAAGGATGACTAATACCATGCTATGTAGAAATAACAACACACCGAAAGAGGTTCTTTGTTGTGGAAGTCTCAAAAGCCATCTCAATGGAGCAAGCCCCAATTTGCCTTGCACTTGAAGTTGTCAACTGAAAAACAAATTTAAAAATTTGTAAGACTTTTGCAAATTATGTCAAATGAAGTGAGGCGTATTACTCAATCTATTGAAAGATGATGCTTGATTTTTGTAGGGTCATATTTAATTTTGCCACACTCTTCGCTGTGTTATATACAGAAACACATAATTTAGAAATTCAACAAAATTGAAAGCTCTTAAAAGAGAACAAAGAAAATAGGGCAAAAATGATCAAGATAGAAGTTGAAGGATTTAAGAACCTGTGCAGCTAATGGGGTGAGATCCTTCTGGTCCAGGTTAGAATATTTGGGGCACCAGCAATCTTATGATTTATTACCGCCTCCTCAATTCATGTTTCTAATAGTTTGAGAAAGAAAAATTGGCAAAGTATTCATCATACATTTTAGAAACATGAAATTCCCACATGATTATAGCTAAATAATTAAATTAAGCAATTTAAATCTCTTCTATAAATTTGGTGTACTAGGGTTGTGCCCCTTTTGTACTTTTTTAACAAAATGCTTATTCACTAAAAATAAATGTATAAAGTCAAATCAAGTAGTTTTGGCTACCAAATGTGTCAAAACAATAGAAAAGAGTGACGACCGAAATGGAATATATATCACTACATTGTTTAGGATTATAGCATGCACATAAATTGAATAGTATCAATACTTAAGCCTTATAGTTTAGTGTTGCAATCTATTCTACAGTAGTTAGAATTTTTTTTTAAAATTTATAAAAATTAAAATTTAAAAGAAAACACTTAAAGAGATGAATAAAGAAAAAGAAGAAAACAAAGAACATGATGATATTTGATAGCTTGTGAAGGATGCAGCTTAATTAGTATATCTGTAGAGTCTTAGGTATATTTCTTCAGCAAAATGATATTAATCTCTGTCCCATCATATAGTTTTTCTTTTTCCTTCATGCAGAAATATAGGATTTTAGCCATCATATATCTATTCAATCCTTGTATCTTTCTAGTAAGTGGGACAACTAGAGATTCACAATCTCCTTAAAGTGGTGAGAGTGCGATGCAACTATAGCCCTTAATTAGGGCAATGATACCATACTATGGCATTTGAGATTACAAGGATTCAACTAAGATGAGCTTGTTGGTCACTCCAAGAAAGCATTGAACTAGAACAAAATTGAAAGTGAAGTTGTGAACATATTTGCAGAGTAATAGATGTTGAAATCACTCAACAAGAGACCCCAGATTTGGATAACATGAAAGTCATGAAAATGACTTAGTTATTGGTGTATGGTTTGGTTCTTAAATATAGAACTAAATCTCCAGGTAAGATTCCTTTTGGGAAAATTGAGAAATTCTAGGTACCTTAAATTAATATTCGGCCAACCAATGATATGTAAAATTTTAAGCAAGAGATTTTCAAATTATCCTAATAGGAAAGTTGAGAGACACTTTGACATTAGGTAATACTTTTTTCTTGGAAACAAATCACTAGATCATTCCCACCCACTTCTATATGCATGTTAAGGCAAACATTTACAATTATTTTCAACCATTTTACTTTCTACCAATTGCATCTTTGAGTTGGTTTGACACATGCACTTATGGCACTGGAGTCCCTCCTTTGAATTGATTAATCATTTAGTGGTCCTTAATTTTAGCTTCCAAATCACAAAAAAGGCTAACACATAGAACTAGCCTGAAATGCGTAATTTCACATACTGCATAGATATCTGGTTATAATTACAAAAGAAACAACCTTCAATTCAAACAGAAACATCTACACAAAACTATCAAAAATTGGAAACAACTTCCGCTCATTTTTGTAAGAAAATGCATGTCTTTTAGTATTAGAAAAGAGTATAATCAAGGGCAAGTGGTAAAGAGTAGGACTCTATCAAGCTACTCCTTCCTTGGTGAGATCAGCACTGGATAATATAGAACCAGCCAATTAAACCATATATTATTAGATGAGTGGCACATTACCATCTAAATAATCTACAAGAAGAATGTTGATATTGTTTCCTATGTAGTCTCTTGGCAGTTGGCACAAAAATGATAAGGTAAGAATAACTAAAATGGTCTACAAGAATTGGCTTACCTCTGCATCGCTTTGCAGCTAGTTACTCCATCTTTGGGACATTTAATAAAACTCCTTCTCTTACCTGTCATGGCTCAACTGTCCTTACCAATACTACATCTCTTTGACTTAAAGAACTCCAGGAACTCTATCCATCCATCACACAATGCCCCATACTTGTAGTGATTAAACTCATTAAAGAAAAGAACATGTGCAATGTTACCCAATGCTTGGACAGAGGCTGCACAAGAAAAAGTTAAGAACCAAAGACTATGGCTTTAGGAGGTAGAGAAATAGGCAAAACACCAGCCACATATAAAATGAAAAGTTCCTAAACTTGGCTGCTGCTTTGAGCATTAATAAATCATCATAAAACAACAGGTAGAGAAGTATCCTGAATAAAGTAAGAAAAATGAAGGTATCCTCAAGTCTTAACAAGTATTTAAGCAAAAGAAAAATCTTAATTAGTCCTTCTAAATTTAGTAACTAGTAAAAAAATCCAATCCAATTTAATTGATCTCTGCATTCTTTTTTTAATTTTCTGAACAGGCTACTCTTCTTTGAATTTAAAGTTAGACTTCAGATAAAGATGTGAGGAAGCAAACAAATATTTTAGTTAGATCATGACAACAACAACAAAATATTTATTTTAAGTCATTGGTTAGACAATGCAATTTCAGAACTAACCATTGGTTTATTAGCTTTTGAGTTGTACCCGACGCACATAACCCCACTTTAGAGTTGTACCCGACGCACTAAGGCTCAACCTCTAAAGTTTATATATAAACGAGCATACCTTCATGATAAGCTGATTTATGCAATGTATTTTGATAAACAGTTTTATCTACACAAGTAATCGAAGCATTAAGAAGCCTCTCTTAAAAAACAAACATTTATAGAAAAAGAACCAAAAAGAAAAAAAGTATAATGACATAATTTTTTGAAAAAATAAAAAGAACTTTTCCTTTTTGGCAGGACAAGGACGAGAAGGTAAGAATATTCAAAAGAGTATATATGTTTAAGGAAATATTTGAAGATGAAAGGAAGATTGCAAGCAGCTATAGGAGGCAGACAATGCCAAAAAAAAAAAAAAAAAATCATTAGGAAAGCAAAAAAATCCTAGTTGTGTACTGCTCTTACATTAGAAACCTTGGATATAAAAAGATAAAGAAGAAACAGACCAGAAAGTACCAAAAGTTTTGTTCAAAATGTTTGAACAAACTCAAAATCTAATTAGAAATTTTTAGTCAGAAGATAGGAAATGCAAATCAGATGGAAACTTTCAATGAATTTGTTGTTTTTATGGATTAGCTCATATATGAGAATTTGTAAATTAATTGGGCAAATTATAGATACCATCCTGGTGGTATAGTCTTAAAACAAGGAACTACCGTGTGCTTTATTTTGTGACACTTACCCCTCTGTGGATTGCTCTATTAGACATTTCCATTTATCAATAACAGAATTTGATGATGTGGCAAATGAACTTTTACTAGAAAAGAATTGATAAAAAGAACAATCTACCCCAATTTACTTTGATGAGCAGTTCGTCAAGTAGGGGAAAAAGAGAAGCTGTGCGCATTCACGTTGTCTTAACAGCATTAGTTTGTTAGTCCATTACTAAACACAAGGGAGGTAAGTGTCACAAAATAAAACATGAGATAGTTGCTTGTTTTAAGGGTATTCCACGTGGGCGTTATCTGTAATTGCCTAAATTAGTTTTAGTAGAATCCACAGTGGAAACCTTTATAGCCCCACCTTCCCCTCAAAGTATAAACCATGTCTGCAGTGTTAGTTGCCTAGTAAAGTCATCTCCTCAAAGTGATATCTGACTCTGATTTTGAAATTATCACAATCAACCATATATGTCATTACATCACCACAGTTTTAGGTACAAAGATATAAATCATTAGAATAAAAAATACAAATCAAAGAATTTACATTGTTCTTTTTTCTTGTCCTACAAATTTCAAAAACAATGTGTCTAATTAAAATTTTGATGACAGGAATGGAAAAGGAACAAAATAAATAGAATTAAAAAAGAAAAAGAAAAATGTTATTACCGCTGACTTCTTGTCATATTGCACAATTGCAAATTTTGGAAAGGTCTGAATTTTTAAGCCCAAGTCTATTCTCTGCATGAGAAGTCAAATAACTGAGAAGTCCCCAAAATATCACTACTCTCAAAAACATGAAGAATAAAAAAGCTAAAAGCATCCTTATTTTATTTTCTATGAAAAATTGTGATTAACAGATAGACACATACTTGAACAACTTGTATCTCACTGCCACTATCGATCCAATCTCAAGACTGGAACATGAGAAATCTTGGGCCAATCTTCCCCTAGGCATCTTGCTCGTAAAATGGGACAACCAGTAATCATCAGCCGTTGTAAAGAGGTAAGATCATGAATCTCTTGAGGCAATGATGTCAGATTAAGGCATTGCAAATTACAAGCTCTTCCAGTGATGTGAGGTTGCCTATCCACTCTGGTAAAGCCATCAAATTAGGACAATTGCCAACCCTCAACATTTTTAAAGAGGTGAGACTGCAAATCCCTTAAGGCAGTGAGGTCAGATTGGGGAATTCCCCAATTTTAAGCGTTTGTAGTAACGTGAGGTTATCCATTGACCCTGGTAAAGTCATCAAATTAGGACAATTGCCAATCTCAAGAATTTGTAAAGACGTGAGATGACAAATCTCTTGAGGCAATGAAGTCAGATTGAAGCATCTGGAAATTGCAAGATAATGTAGTGATGCGAGGTTGCCTATCCACTCTGGTAATGCCATCAAATTAGTACAATTAAGAATTTTGAGTTTTTGAAGAGTGGTAACATGTTGAAGCCCATCTGGTAAAGACATCAATTTTGGAGTTCTCAAGAAACGCAGAGAATGGAGACTCCTAAGACCTTGCCATTGCATGCCATCATCTTCATCATTTACCAGAGCTATCTCATTGCAGTTCACTATGTTCATCTCTTGAAGAGAGATGAGATGTTGAATACCTTTACAAGGAAGAGACCTAAGTCCAAGGCACCCATAAATGAAAAGTCTCTGAAGAGAAACAAGGTTTTGCAGCCACTTCTCTGGAAGAGATTCTAAATCATTAACCCCTTTTAAATCCAAAAACTCTAATTCAGAGAGAGGAAAGCAGCATGAGGAGGCTGTTGATGTTGATGGTCTCTGTGTATTTATTGTTTGCTGCAATACCTTCAAGCTGGCTTCCCACAATTTCAACTCTACTTTAAGATATGGAAACAAGGGCATGAAAGTAAGATTAGAGCAATCTTCAATCTCCAATTTAGAGAGACGAGGAAATGATGGCAGCAACGGATGCTGTGGCCCATCTTTATCATCTTTCCTCCACCATCCCTTTAGATCAGGGCATTTCTTTATTTCGAGAGAAAATAAAGATGGGAAGAATGTTGTTATTGAGGAACCAAACACATTACTAACAATGTCTTCTGATATGTATTGAAGTGCTTCCATACCAACAAGACAGGCAGAGTTGAGAAAAGGGAGTTGATTTAACGATGGGAGGTGGTGGCATCTGCAATTATAACCCAAGTGCAAATCGACAAGATTTGTGAGTGAAGATACCCAACTTGGAATTATAATACCCATATAATTCGACAAAATCAATACTTCAAGATTTGGATGTGGCTGGAGACCTTTTAGTGACATTTCATCGTAACATTCAGTTTCTCCAACCAACTCTGAGTTCCACCATAATTCCAGTCAGTGAAGATGTTGTTTCTCCTTCATTTTGGCAGCTTTACATTCCATCATTTCATCTTTTCCATGTCCCATATTATAAATCACTAGCCTCCGCCCAAATTGCTTAGCTTCTTCAATTCACTTAGCCCACCACTAGACATAGCCTTGAAACCTCCATTCTTCACAACAAACCACAGTAGTATCTCAAGAGAAGTCAAATTTCCAAGTCCGTAAGGCATATGAGTCAGTGTAATACAACCATAAATATCTAGAGGCCTAAGATTGACCAAATTTTTAGTGTCCCGGGGTAATTCTCTAAGCGCATGACAATTCTTGAGATTCAGTGTTTGCAAATTCAGCAACATGACAAAGGAATTAGGAAGAATTTTAATGTACCGATTTTTGGAAACATCAAGATATCTTAATTGCTTCAATTTCCCAATTGAAACTCGGCATTTTTCGTGACCATAGATAGCTCAAATCTAGTGTGCGTGAATACTTAAGATTTGAAACGAGCACATTACAAGTAAAGTCACGCCCTCTTCTATGTCCAAGAACCATTCGTATCCTCTTTCCTTCAAAATTGACGATTGGAAACTGCGTTGACAAATCCAAAAGATTAAATGATACATGACGAACATTTTCACCAATATTTTCCTCAGTTGAATGTAATACAATACATTCTGTTCCAGCCACAAAGATTGCAAGATCGTGCATGAGATCATGGATTTTGCACCATATATTGCCCCTAAAATCTTCTCCAACATCTTGGAAGAATGACCTCCAAAGTAGTAACATAAAGTACTCTCTACCAACATCCTTAACACGTTGCTTTGGATTTGATAACTTAATAAAACCTTGGGCAGCCCAAAGATCAATCAATGTCTCTACATCAATCTCGTAATCTTTTAGAAACAGTCTACAATAAGCAAAGCATTGTTTTAAGTATGATGGTACATGAGCATAACTCAATTTAAGTGTTGATAAAATATTATTTTCTTCTCGAGTTATTTTTGGGAGTTCATAATTCTTGAAAGATCACCACTCATTTTCAGAAGCATTGGAGTGTAGCAAACTTGCTATTGTTCTTATGGCAAGAGGTACCCCAACACATTTTTCCATAATCTCCTTTCCCAGGCTAAAAAAGGCTTGGTTCTTTAGCAGCTGGCCTTCTCCAAATGCAACTTTTACAAACAAATTCCAAGCCTTTTCTACAGGTAGGCCTCTTAGAACATACCATGAAGTTGACCTTGTTATGCTCGCCACCATTTCAGTACGAGTGGTTACAACTATTCAACTTCCCCTTGCACCTACCATTAATAAATTTTTCAGGAGAAGCCATTTAGTATTGTCCTCATTCCACATATCATCCAAGGCAAGCAAGTATTTTTTTCCACCAAGTTTTTCTCGAAGCTGTTTCTCAAAAAAAAAAAAAAAAGTTTTTCTCGAAGCTGATTTTGCAGCGTCTCAAAGCTTTCTTTAAGTCTCTCATCTGCAAACTGTTCTAAAATTTCTTTAACAATTCGTTTTGCATCAAAGATTTCAGAGATACAAACCCAAAGTTTTAGCTCAAAATTTTTGTTGACACTTTGATCATTGAAAACCAGTTGAGCTAGTGTGGTTTCCCTAATCCTCCGATACCAACAATAGGAATGATAGAAATATTCTCTACAACATTGTCATAAAAAAGAAGTACGATAATCACTTCCTTGTCATTCTATCTCCCAACAACTTCATCTTCAAGAACAAAAGAATAAGTTTCTCTGTCCCTACTCATGACTTGTGGCTCAATGAAGCTTTGAATAAAGTGGAAATCCTCCTTATCTTTTGCAATGGCATTTAGTCTCTCCCTAACTGCTTTTATTTGACGACCCATCTTGACTAAAAGCAATACGGTTTGAACTTGAAAAGAAAATGCGTACCTTCTTCTTTCTCATCACCTTGTGCCGCAAAACTTGGGTTGAGAAATCATCCAGCAAGTCATCAGCATCATGGAGAACACCTTTGAGCTTTCTGAGCCAATCTTTGATCTGATGATTATGAGAACTCTGCTTTTCTGCATCAAGAATCACAGCTCGGATTGTGGAAACTGTGCTTGTTAGTTTTTCAATCTCAGTTTGAACACCGAAGGCCAGTTTGACCTCTGGGAGAGTGAAGGAACCCAGCAGTTCAAGGACTTTTCCGGCGAGCTGGAATAAAGCTCCTTCCGCCATAGGTTTTTAGTTTTTGTTTCTTTGTTTCAGGAATATTATATTATTAAGATCAGATGGGTCTGTGAAATAGGGAAAATTCTGATGACACAACTTTGTGTATAATTTTATGCACAACTTACCTATATGGCGAGTTGTGGTTGGTGAAAGGTGACCCACCACCACCCTTCCATCAATCACAACTCGCAAAATGGATGAGTTGTGCACATAGTTGTGATACCAAAACCGGTCGTGAAATAGTGAAAGTGATGAGAGAATCTTAGTTGTGTTCTTCAGCTTATAATTGCAACATCACTATTTATATGCTTTACACTTTACACTTTAAAGTAATCTACTAATCTTGTTGACCACTTTCCTTGTACTTTTTGACCTTTGTCACTGTAGGAATTATTTTGATTTTCTCTCATAACATTTACAAATTTTGATTTTTAACGTTACTTGTAGTTTTTTACCCCAAAAAAATTTAAAAAACAAATGTTCCTTATCATATGACTGTGAATCTTTTTTGTCAATGCCTATGCTAATGTGTTAATATGAATTTTGGTTGCTTCAATTTATTTATTTAATTTTTTTTTAAGAAAGAAACCTGCTTATTGCTTTTTATTTCATAGAGTTGGTTCAATTAAATCATACTATGTCATTTTCATTACTATATTTTTATTAAAGACCTTAAAAGACTATAATAATTTTAGTTAAAAATTACATACGCTATAATATATATAGTTTATTTTTGGGAAGGTAAAAAAATAAAATCCATAATTTTATCCCTAGGCAGACTTTTAAATGGAATTAGTTAAATTCCAGACGTGGGGATTAAAACCTAATCAAAGTATGCCAACTCTGATACCGCTTGATAGGCCAAGAATGTATTAACCCCTTTGGTAACTTAATCAAATTAATTAGTCAAGTGAATTAATTAGATTCAATTACATAAAATAAGCATGGTAGCACAAACAAATCACCAACTAAGTTAAATGCAGCGGAAAATAAATTTGACACATGTGATTTGTTTACGAGTGGGGAAAACCACAGAGGCAAAACCCCATTAGGTAAATTTAAGGTCACCACTCTCAAGAATCTACTATTATCAAAACAACCAGTTGCAAGTAAAATGAATCCCAGTACCTAATACTAACCTACAGTTGAACCCTTACCCCAATACTTAATTGGACTTGTGATGTAGTGACAATCTCTCCTTTCAATGCATGAATCCCAGTACGTAACTAACCAGTGATGCATGGATCACAGTACGTGACTAACTCCACAGCAACCCTTTGATTGTTATAGTTGATTTTGTAGCAGCTTCACATAGAAACACCAATAAGATCTTCAATGTTGGTGTAAGAGATTTTGCTTGGTTACAAAACCCAAAGGCGTATAAGAAAAATGCAGCAAAAACTCTTTCTTCTGTAGGAGGAGGCTAAGGTTTTAAAAAGAAAACCTTATGAAGCTTTCTAGGGTTAGGTTTTTCTTTTTCCACCTCCTTTAAATAGGATCTTAATGGGCTTTCCTATTCCAAATAGGTTTACACAAATCTTGGGCTTTCCTAGTCCAATAAAGATTATACAAACCCACAAACCTTGGGTTTTTCTAATCCTATAAGGATTATACAAACCCATAAATAAATAGCCTTTTAGAATAAAAAAGTTGCTGGCTATAGTCTGAATCCTGTAAGCTCGATAGATCGAGACATGTGTTGAGTTTTAATGAATCTTGACAGATCAAGCTTCTGTCAATGAGGTATTGAGACCTGTAGATTGTACTTTTCTTGAGCAGTTTTTGAGTAAACTTCATGTCTTCAATTTAACCACTTGTAATGATCATCTTGAATTTTCTTAGATTTACCAAAATACAAGTAAAGTGTGTTTTGTAAAAAGATATACCAATTACATAAAAATATGTCCTTAACAATCTTCCACTTTGGCAATCCGTGACAAAACCACAAGAATACATTGAATGTCCTAGATTACATTCTACTCAAGATTACAGAATAAATAAGCTTAGTCTAAAAGATCTGAACCTTGGAAGTTGCTGCAAGAAGAAGGTTCAGAATCGTAACTTGTCTTTCCTGAAAGGCACTAAACAAAACACATCAAGGTACCATGTGGAAAATAATAACAAGTTAAATAAACAAGAAACACGTGTATAAAGAGAGAAAAGAAACAACACATGTGAGATAAAGAGTGAAACACATACATCATCATCAAATATAGAAACAACCCATGATGTATGTAAATGGTTACAAAACCAAAAGAAACACAACATAAAATATATATCAATATCAAAGTGTATCAGACTAACTCTCCCCCTAAGTTAGTTACATCAAAAACATTATTCCATTTAACATGAAGTTCTCCCCCTAAATCTATTACTCCCCCTGAGGAAAGACATTCAATTCTTAAATTTCTCCCCATTTTTAACACGATTGTCAAAGGGCATCAAAAGCCAAAAGACCTGACAGGAGACAGACAGAAAATTGATATAGAGGGAATGAGGAGAACAATGAACCATAGACCTACAAGAAAAAGAGAATAGAAACATAGCAGGAAGAGGTTCAGGAAAGAAAGAAAAGATAGAACAATGCATGGAAATGTTATAATGACCATAGAATGCAATGGATGAGCATATAAGATCAAATAAACAGCACCCATCCCAAAAATTTTAGCAAGACACAAAAAAACCAAAAATTTCCCTAAAACGAATGAAAACCTAGGTTTAAATGCATGAAATGCATGAGAGAAGAGAGAAAGAAGAGATAGGTATTGACAACAAAAGGATCTTGATAGATCAAAGTATTTGTCGAGGATGTGTCAAGAAGAAGCCCAGAAACCTCGATGGATCGTGAATCTGTCGAGAATCTGTCGGCCAGACAGAAAGTTTCTCGATGGATCGAAGAAGCTGTCGACAAGCTATCGAGACACAGTCTAGAAATTTTCTATGGATCAAGAAAGTGATAAGATCTGTCGAGACAAGAAGAAAAAGGGCTTGATAGATGCAAATCTGTCAAGGATTTGTTGAGAAGCTGTTGAGCTAAAAGAAAAGGTGTTTTCAAGGAAGGGAAAAACACATAGAGATAAATGCAACAAGCAAGCTACTCAAACATAGATCCAATCAACATATTAAGCTCTCAAAAACATCTCTCAACAAGAAAAATGCAAAGCATTCATAGATCTAAAACACACACACACACACACACACCAACACTAAATAAGTCTAATCGGTTTTATATTTCAAAAACAAATTAAGACAGTTTAGTGAGTATATATTAACACATGTATCCCTTGTGATGGCCAAATCTCATTGTACCTACACATGTATCAAAAATAGCAAAGAATTTTCATGTTGTGTGTGAAATCATAGCAAGAGTACATAAGTGTCTTATGTTATGACGATTTTAGATATGAGAAAATCAATTTAACTCACACATAATCATAACTGCTTAATGGGGACTATCACCTTCGTGGTACATCATATAACTCTCACGTCTCTAAAAACACGCTTATAACCATATTTAAAAGCATTTTGATTATTTTTGCTTTTGATTTTCTTTGCATATTTTTTCTTTTGAGCATAAAATTCATGGGCATTTAAGAGAGAGAAAAGAAATACCCAATTATGTTAAGCTTAAACATCAATTTTGCTATGCCGAAGCATACAAATGTTATTCATGATTGGTGAGATGATTATTTATGCCTTTCTCTTAGGATTTTCTAGTCATTCCCGTCAAAAAGAGTGATATGAGTGTTAAGTACAAGAGATTACCTAATCTTACTCATCACAAACACAAACCACAAAACTCACTTGCTTAGTTGTTCATTAAGATGCTCATCTAAGCTACAAAAGATACAAAGTTTAGAAAACTTTGTTTCAATGACCATTCAAGGTAAACAAGTACCAAAGTACACATAACACACACTATTTTTGTATTTTCCTGATTTTTCAAAAAAAAAAAAAAAATTATGAAAAAAAAACTAAAGCAAAAATGAAAACAACAAAAAAAAAAAAACATGTTAAAAACAAAGCATAGCATAAAACTAGACTGACTCAAAACAAGAAAGCAAAACACACAAGTAATGCATAACAAAAAGAGAGGGAGAGAGAAAAAGTGACTGAATCACTTTGAGCCTTTTTCCTTCCACACCTTGGAAGAACCTTTCCTTTGAGCAAACCTATGATCCGGTGGAGAGGGGGAAGAATTGAAATCGTTCAAGTTCGAAAGGAACATGAGGGCCTTAAGAAGATATCCAAGAGGAGCAAAAGAGGATGGAAACTGATTCTGGTTTCCAGATGAGATCATATTGTTGCTCTATTGAGTGGCTAACCACTTGTAGCAATTAGCTGCTTCTTTTGTTTGGACTTTTGATTATTTCCCTTCTTAGTCCTAGGTTTCTAATCTTTTTCTTATCAAACTAAGGGGGTGCTTCTAAGATAGATTTACCCGTGTCTATATTCTCACTAGCTAAAACAGTTTTCACATCATTGTTCTTGGAATCAACTTTATTAGCAGGTGAAACAAACATAGTAGTACTAGAAGAAGCAATATTAGAGGAAGAGAAATCATACCCCAAGCCGGTTCTATCAGAAGTAGATTTCTGAAAGCTAAGCATCTCATCAAGCTTTGCACTGGAAGTCCTCTCCAGTTGAACTCTAACTTGAAACAGCTCCACTTTAAGCTTTTTGGTCTTTTTAGCCAAGAAATTGTTCTCAAACCACAGTACTTCGATGGTTTGATTAGTTTTGTTAAACTTTGTGGAAATCTCTTCTCGATCAAGTTCCACATCACTTAGCTTTTGGATAGCTAGCCTATATAGTTTCTCATGCTTCTTAGAAATTTTGTACAATTTTTCATAGGTTGTATGGATGTCATCTTGATCGTCCATTTTCTCAAACTTAGAATCCACCAAGTCCTCTTCATCATCTACTGTTTTTGAACCCCCATCAATAGGATCAATTGTAGCAGTGAAGGCATTCAAGATTCCCTCGTCATCATTGTCATTTGAATTATCCTCAGGCTCAGTGTCACTCAAGGTAGTAGGAAGGGCCTTGCAACCCAATGGTCTTAAGATAAGTTGGACATTTCTCTTTCATATGTTCAAAACCTTGACATCCAAAGCACTTTGGTCCGAAGGGAACAAGTACTGATTGCCATCCTTAGCATCCTTTTTCCCTTTATCTTGGCTTTTGAACTATGAAGAACTGAATTGCTTTCGGTCCTTGTCAAATCCTTTCACATTGGCTTTCTTCATGAACTTTTTAAACTACCTTGTGATGTAGGATTTCATTTTAGAATCTTCATCATTTGAAGACTCATCCATGTCACTGCTTTTGACCTTCAGTGCCATGCTCTTACCTTTACTCGATTTCCTGATCCTAGTCAAACCCAACTCTTAGGTCTGCAAGTTGCCAACTAGCTCTGTCAAAGGAATTTGATCAATGTCCTTTAATTCCTCAATGGCGGTGATCTTGGCATGGAATCTCTCAGATAGAGATCTGAGCACCTTTCTAACAATCTTGGGTTCGGGAATGGTTACCCCAAGATTAAAGGCAGAGTTTACTATGCCCTTGAGCTTGACATAAAACTCATCGAACGATTCATCCGCCTCTATCTTAATCTCTTCAAAGCTCGTGGTAAGCCTTTGAAACTTTGAATCCTTGACAGCCTTAGTTCCTTCATAGGTTGTCATGAACTTCTCATTCGTGACCGCACTGAATAAAGCATTCAATGCTCTGCCATTGAAGTTTGTCGCTTTGATCTTAGCATCATCCCAATCAGTCGGCGCTTCCTTTGGTTTTGTCTAACCAATTTCCACAGCTTGCTACACTTTTTCATCTAAAAACTGCAAGAAAGTTCTCATGCTTACTTTCAAGTATGCATGGTTAGTGTTATCAAATAAAAGAGAGATAATTAAAGATTGTCCTCTATCCATGAAAAACAGGGGTCAATGGATCACATAACAAAGATTAAAACCTAATCAGAGTGTGCCCATTTTGATACCATTTAATAGGCCAAGAATGTATTGACCCCTTTGGTAATTTAATCAAATTAATTAACTAAGTAAATTAATTAGATTCAATTACATAAAATAAGCATGGTAGCACAAACAAATCACCAGCTAAGTTAAATGTAGCAGAAAATAAATATGACACAGGTGATTTGTTTACGAATGGAGAAAACCATCGACGCAAAACCCCACTGAGTGAATTTAAGGTCACAACTTCCAAGAATCCACTATTATCAAAACAAGTGGTTACAAGTAAAAGCAATCCCAGTACGTGACTAACTCCACAGCAACCCTTTGATTGTTGTAGTTGATTTTGCAGCAGCTTCACATAGAAACACCAATAAGATCTTTAAGGTCACCACTCTCGAGAATCCATTATTATCAAAACAAGTGGTTACAAGTAAAAGGAATCCCAGTACCTAATACCAACCTATAGTTGAACCCTTACTCCAATACCCAATTAGACTTTTGATGTAGTGACAATCTCTCCTTTCAATGCACGAATCCCAGTACGTGACTAACTAATGATACACGGATCCCAGTACGCGACTAACTCCACAGCAACCCTTTGATTGTTGTAGTTGATTTTGCAGCAGCTTCACATAGAAACACCAATAAGATCTTCAATATTGGTGCAAGAGACTTTGCTTGGTAAAAGAACCCAAAGGCGTACAAGAAACGCAGCAAGTACTCTTTCTTCTGTAGGAGGAGGTTAAAGTTTCAAAAAGAAAACCTTATGAAGCTTTCTAGAATTAGGTTTTTCTTTTTCCACCTCCTTTAAATAGAAGCTTAATGGGTTCTCCTATTCCAAATAGGTTTACACAAACCTTGGGCTTTCCTAGTCCAATAAGGATTATACAAACCTATAAACCTTGGGTTTTTCTAGTCCTATAAGGATTATACAAACCCATAAACAAATTGCTTTTTAGAATAAAAACGTTGCTGACTATAGTTTGAATCCTGTAAGCTCGATAGATCAAGACATGTGTCAAGCTTTAATGAATCTCAACAAATCGAGCTTCTGTCGAGGAGGTATCGAGACCTACATATTGCACTTTCCTTGAACAGTTCTTGAATAATCTTCATGTCTTCAATTTAACCACTTGTAATGATTATCTTGAACCTTCTTAGATTTACCCAAATACAAGTAAAGTGTATTTTGTCAAAAGATATGCCCATTACATAAAAATATGTCCTTAATAGTTGAGACTTGAGAGTAACCGAAAGGTACATAGGTGGGCCCTAACAAATTTTTTTTTTTTTTGTCTCTTTTAATATAAGGGTTGTGTTAATGGGCACTGTAAGGTGTCCTTTAACACTCAACTTTATGTTAGTATTTTGGTAGCTTTATAGGTTATGAGGCCAGCTTTATATCGTATCCTTCTTTTTCTCCTATTTATCCATTTTTATTTTATTAAATGAGACCTACATTATTTTAACCTTAACAAGCACCGCACGGGTGCTTGTTAACATTTGCCTTATATAAAGATGCTAAAGACAAATGCTTAACTAACTTTTATAAAAATTCAACAAGTCAGCAACCACTAAATAAATGAAATCAAAATGGAATGTTCAACCAATCGTTAGCAACTAGGAAGTAGCAACAAGCTAAATTTATTTAAATATTTAATCACTACTCTAGTTACATTAGTTACTCTTTAAAGTAGTATAGATGGAGAGAGAAGAAGTTTTTAAATTTTAAATTTTTAGTTTTTTTTTTTCTTTTTAGCTAAATCCACAAATGTTGAATTATTTTAATTTAATGATGTGTATTCTTTAAATAAGATGGCATGGTTTAATTGGATGTGCATTTACTGGACCCAAAACAAATTTGTTTTGAGCTTACTTTGTTATGGGCAGAAATGGAAGGGTTCCAATCAAAACAATAAGTAGCATTAGGGGACTAAATCAAAATATTCAAATTTTAAGAGAAAAAAATAAAATCATCTTCAAACTTTAAGCGTGTAATTTACAATTTACTCTATTAGGTTTTCGAAGAAGCATTAACCAGTCTCTATGATGGCCTAATAAATTCGTTAGAATTATTCATTGGATCTTATTTCTAAAGTTTTTCCTCTATTGGAAAAATCGTAAAGCATTACTTAAAATTGAAATTGAAAAGGGTAAATTGAATTTGAAATATTAGTCCCTACCAAGCATAGGAATTGAATTTGAAATAGAAGAAAATAAAAAGAAAAAGGGAAAAAGGAGCTTGGCATGTGGAGATGGGGTCAGTTTTCCAACACTGTTCAATACTATTATTCACCAAGTCACACCCAAAAAAGGTCGAAAAGGAAGTCTTTGAAGTCAAAAAGAGCTTTTCTTTTTCTTTGGACAAAGTACTCTCGGGGACAAGAAGTCGTGCACAAACATTGGTACCTTTGCTCCTTACAATGGTGGCTTGGGTTGATTTCAATTCCAAATCCAATCAATCTATTCTCCTCCATAGATATTGATTTTCAATCATCAAAAGCGAGTTTGATTTGTGTAATGGTGGCTTTAGGATGACGAATAATGCTTGAAGGTGTAATTAAAAGGCGTACAAAGTCTGATTACACTACAAATTTTCACTATTTGGGTCCAATACTCCAATCTCTTACGGAGAGAGAGTGTATGATTGAGGTCTGACATTTTACGGTGGGGATAACGAAGGGACTTTTTTTTGGGCTTTGAAATTATTAGCAATTTTGGAAATTGAGAAATGGACACAACCCACTGGTATGCAGTGGAGCTCATTGGGTTGCTGTCTTTATACGATTGCCATTAACATATGCCCATATGTCGTTGTGTGTTAAAAATAAAATTAAAACTCCATTCTTTTTTAAAGAAAGGAAAATTTTAATTTTTAAAAATTATTCTTCTATTAAATAATAAATATCCATTGCAAATTGACCCATGTGGCCATGTCCAACTAAAGAGCATTAGCATCAAATGAAGCAAAAAAGTTCTATTTTACAACCTCAAACACCACTTTATTTGTTTTACCAACCCATTTTATAACCCACCCCACATCCCAGTTCTTATTTTTATATACAACTCAATAAAATAATAAGCCTCATCACATGCACTCTGCACGAGTGATGAGGCTTTTCATTTATTTATTTTGAGTTTAATGTAACTTTTCAATTTGAATTTATCTAATATTAGTGATATTACACAACAATGAATTTTTAAGAAACTAAAATTTAGGATTTGAAAGTGCTAGTTTTTAGGAAAAAAAAATGTATTAAACGTGCATGTGATATATTTAAAGGACAAAGTTTAGCTATAAAACCAGTTGTAGCCTAAAGCTACAAACTGCTCTAATAAACTGACATTTGTAAAAAATGTCATGTACATTGCACATGAGTACTTAAGTAAACTTAATCTAACAAACCCTAGTTAACTACACCACCTACTAAAAAATATAAAAATAATACTAAAAAACTAAAACCCTTGTACATATTCTCTCTCTCTCTCTCTCTCTCTCTCTCTCTCTCTCTCTCTCCGACTTCACTATAAACCCAGAAAGGCAAAAACCCAATCCGTCTTCTCTGTAACCCAAAAACCCAATCTCTCTCTAATAACTAAACATAGATACATAAAACTATAGAAGACTAGACTCTAGTGCACACTTATTTTCAAGAGCATCAATAAAACCATGAAAAGGGCTATTAAGGTGCTAACTTGCTTACAAATGAGGGAAGAAAATATAATCATATGGATAGAGCATTACAATCAAGTGCAGAAGCCAAGAAATTCCCTTCTCAGATTGGTTGACTTTTGAGCATGACTTGATCTTTGATCCGCATGTAAATTGGAACAAGAACATGGTATGCTGATGCCATGACACCCAAAATGAAGCGCCAGAGGAATACAAATGGATTTACGGACTTTCTTACATCCTCTGCTACAACTATTGGAATTTTTTAGTCACCATTCTACAACTATTATTATCAAATGAAGATTGTTTTTTTCATGACTTCAGATCAGCCTTGAAATTGTTTCAATATTAGTGCTTGTGGTGGTGGAAATAGAAGAAAAGAGACAATGGCACTGAAACCCTAATGGTGAAGAATGCCTATGTAGTTTGTTTGTTAAATCCTCCCTCACATCAGGTTCTATGGCATACTGCTTTCAAGAATTCCAATAAAATTTTAAATCAGTAATAAAATAATCAGGTTCTATGGCATACTCGTTGTTGTGACCAGACTAATTCAATTACAAGCTTTAACCCATCAAATATAATCACCACCTTAAGACGAGTGCAAAACCTACAACCAACCAATCAAAGATTCTGATAAGGTACAGACAACAGTTCATTTTAAAGGTATGGAAATCAGTGCTTTGGTTTAATAATTCTTATAGAAAATCCCTCTTCTTTGATGATTGCACAATAGCAAGACTCTTACATTTAAAATATATGGATTGGGGTGATCGGTGGTGGAGGGAGAAGAGGGATTGGAGTGACCGGTGGTGAGAAGTTGAAAGAGAGAGGGATTGGGTTTCTAGGTTATAGAGAATAGGGGAACTCGAGTTCCATGCAATTTTTTTTTTTCAAGTTTGATCGGGCCAAAACTATAACTACGTTTTGATTGTCCTATAGTGGTGTTTTACATGGAACTCGAGCTCCATAAACTTGAGTTCCAAGCAATTTTATTTTATTTTTTTATTTTTTTTTAAGTTTGATTGTCCCATACTTGATTTTCTACAAATCGAGTTTTTCATTGAAACTTGATTTTGAGAAAATCGAGTTTCAAAACAGAGGCACGAACCTAAATATTTTCAAAACAGGGACATATTGCTAATTTTTTTTTAAAAATAAGGGTAAAATGCTAGAATCCTCGTACAAATACTATTAATAAAAGTATTAATTTCTCTCTCTCATCTTGTCTTTGTCTCTCTCCTCAACAACCAACCTCACACTTAAACAACAGCACCACCGAACCAAACCAGCCATCCAAACAACAATAACAACACCACCATCACCTCTGAAACACTATTGAAATACTAAACCATACCTTCAAACCCACCATTGGAACACCAAACTGAAATCCCAAATGGGCACTCTTGCACTTGAAATCGAAAACTTAACCAAGCTTAAAGGGTTGTTGCTATTCAAGAACTAGATTTCTGGCGAAATATCGGAAACTTTCGGGAAGTTGAAGGCTTTGGACTTGTTCAATAATCGAATTCTAGGGCCAATTCCTTCCGAGTTAGCGAATTTGAAGGAACTTACACATTTGAGATTGATGAATAAACTATCTTATTGGCGAAGTACCGGCAAATATCGAGGATTTACAGAATGGAGCATATGTTCAAAAAATGGAACAACTCACTAAACAGCACCCATAGAACAAATCAGCCAAAGTACCCATGAACACCAACCAATTCAACCTAAGCCAAAATACCCATCACCTGCAACCGATTCAACCTAAGCCCCAACCGATTCAAGCCACGGCTCCACCGCTGAAACACCAACTACCACCGAAACTGAAACCCAAACGACTGAAGAGGGAGAGACAACTAAAACCCAAACTCAATCTCAAACCCAATCTCCACCGTGACCCATACCCAAACCAGATTTCCATTGTGACCCAAACCCAATCTCCACCGTGAAACCCAACCAACACCCAAACGACCACCACCAATCTGAACCCAGCAACCACTGAAACAACCCACCACTTTAAACCTAGTAACCATCAATTCAACCCAACCAAAAACAACTGAGAAAGAGACAAAGAAGAGAGAAAAAAAAGATCAAAATAAAGAGAAGAGGGGAGAGACAGAGAAAGAGAGATAGACAGAGAAAAAGGGAGATAGAAAAAAGGGATAGTCAGAGAAGAGAGACGAGAGGGAGAGGGAGAGAAAGAGAATAAAAAATTAGATTTTAAGTTTACAACCCATGAACAGTAAGTTCCTAAATATACAACCCACTGTTCATGGGTGGCATAATTTTTTACATATACCAATTTGGATGGAGCATGTTTTTTTTAAGGTTTTAGTTATAAAATAGCAACATAGGAGTGTTTACATTCACCAATACTAGTCCTCTAAAAGCTTTGTTAATATTGATACCAGAACACATCTTGTAATTACTTGAAATCTCTCTCCTAATTTACTGATCCGATTAGCAATTTATAATCTCGAAATGCACAAAATAGTCACACCAATCTTCCAAAAGGGGTTGAATTAAACAACAATCTCCAACTTTTTATGCTTACATCAAATCATATTCAAAAGATCTCTTCCTTTATTATTGTTTATTATGTTTTCTCAGTAACAAATTTTGTTAATTTTTTTTATACACGTTATATTATATTTCCATTTAGAGGAGAATAAATTAAAATTTTTTTTTAAAGTACTCCCAACTCAACACTTTTGTACACAAACATCAAACCAGAACAATGCAAAAAAATATGCTTAGGACCGTTAATAATTTATTCCCATACTTTGTGCAAGTTTGATCCTATTGCCTTGTTTGCATAATCCAACTTCGAAATTTAAGCTAATCCACACATAGACTTTTGACACAAGTTAATTCAACTAAATTTGATAGCATTGGATTTATTTGTTATATGGGTATTTATGCATTACAATCATGTTGTATGAAGTTTTAGGAATAAGAGATAAATAAAACAGCAAGAGTCTTATGGCTTAATTAGATATCTTGTTTTAAAAGATAGTAAAGCTTGATGGACATTAGCTTACTTTCTCAAAACTACTAGGTGTATAGCATGCAGTGATTTTGCACTGTTAGGACATATGTGATTTATTTGTTAGGAACATATGTCACTATTTTATGTAATTGGTTAATCCTTTGACAAAACGCACTTTACTTATAATTGGGTAGATCTAGGTGTTTTAAATACTTCAAGAAATTGTGTTTCAAGATCAAATGTTGAAGTCATCAAGTCTGTCCAAGAAACAAGCTGAGAAATGCAAGTTCATTAAAGCTCAACAGCTAGCATGTGTCGAGGTTTAAGAAGCTGTTCAGCCCGTGTGCTTGACACCTCCTATCTATCGAGGTTTAAGAAAGAAACAAACATTCTGATATGTTTTCTTAGAATCCGTGAATGTTTCTTTGAGACTTCTTTTCTCCTAACCCTAAACATATAAAATGATTATTTTAAGGGCCATCAAAGAGTTCACAGGTTGCATAAGCTTTGAGAAAAGTCTGTTCAAGCAAATTATGACCGGAGACAAAGTTTTGCCCTAGTTCATCTTTTTTGAAGAAGTTGCTGTGTATGTGCACCATAGGGTTTTGTGACCAAGCATCTTCTTGATCTTCATCGTGTGGATGAACTGAAGAATTTTGTAGCCAACAACCTTTTCTAGTTGGTGATTGAAGTTGTGTACTGGATCCGCATAATTGGTTAGTCACGTACTTGAGAGTCGTGCATTAAAAGGAGAAATTGTCACTACAGAAAAAGTCCAATTAGGTATTGGGGTAAGGGTTCAACTGTAGGTTGGTATAAGGTATTGGATTCCTTTACTTGTAACTACTTGTTGTGATAATAGTGGAATTTTGAAAGTGATGACCTTAAAATCACCCGGTGGGGTTTTTGCCATGTTGGTTTTCCCTATTCGTAAACAAATCACCGTGTCAATTTAATTTCCGCTGCACTTAGTTTAATTGGTGATTTGTTTGTGCTACTATGCGCTTTGCATGTTAATTTGATTAATTAATAAACTTGGTTAATTAATAAATTAATTTAATCACAAGGGGTCAATACGTTTTTGGCCTATCATGCACAAATAGTCTTTTTGTCTCCCACCAAAGTAAAGTAGTGGGTCAATGCAAAGATAAGTTGAATTTATGTCAATATCATATTGTAATATTGCATACAAACAACAAAGGCATAGAAAGGTCCTTTTTTTTTTTTGGGGGGGGGGACCGAGTCAACTTGAAAGGCATATATAGCAAAGCTACTAGTTGATAATCAATGCCATGCCAGTCTTTACTAAAGTAAAATATTTGATCCCCAGATGCGCAGTTGAACTTAATCTCATTGAATAGATTAAAAAAGAGTATTCTCTCTCACTATACTTGTATGGGCTAGTAATGAAAATATTTAGTACTTCCAAGCGTTGAAAGTTGAATTTAGCCCAAATATACTATGTTAATAACTTAATTGAGATCATAGCTACACTAACCCTTTCCATGTTTTAAAGAATGTTTTGGATAAATTTCACCTACAACCTAGGCTTCGAGCTAAATCCATCTAAGAGTGAAATTTTTTACATGGAGAAGTAGTATTGCAGCACTTTGTGATACAAGCAATGCTAAGATCCCATTAGAATTTCAGGAGTGTCTATTGAAAGATCACTCACGGCATGCAAATCTCTCCTATTTTTTTTCTTTTTTTGTTAAACTTTGATATTTTGCAAAGTAGGTGGACCCCTTCGAAACCTCCTAATCGAGTGCCTCATTAACAAAAGCCTAAAAAGAAAGAAAATGATTGAAAAAATATAAACATAATTTTTTATAAAAAAAATTATTGAAAAATGTTTATTGGAGTTGGCCCATATCCGTTATAGGGTCACTGAATTTGGGGCCTTGCGGTTGTGGAGCGGGTGGACCTTATTTCACTTGAAGGTTTGTAAGGACGAGTAGTTTTGTGGGTCAGAAAATATTGGGCCAGGCCAGGACAATTGGTAACCCAAGTAGCATTGATTGCTTTCTTTCAAGTCTACCAAGGTGTCTTTTTTGGGCTTGAAAATCTTCAACAATCAACCTGGTAAGCCTTCTTATTTTCTTGTTTTTGTTTTACCATTTTGATTATTTATTTCCTCAAATTTCAATCATGCGTATGGCCTATTTAGTTGTTATCAATATGTAGAAACACATGATCACTGGATTGTTTAAGAGTTCCAGTACCAAACTGCAAATTATAAATGTGTAGCCTATCTATTTAGAATTGGTAGATGTAAACTCTGATTTCTATGTTGATCGAAGCTCATACTGCCAAGACAACCCAGATTCAGTGATTCCTAATAGCAGAGAAATTAGGTTCCACTGCAGTCTAACTGGTATAAATTTAATTTTGCAAAACTGTGTTCTTTGAAAAGATCAATTACCCCAATATTTTTGTCTACTGTTAATTTGTTATGTTGGATGTCTCATAATAATATGCAACAGCAATAATAGTCACACTCTTATATATTACACTCATTGTAAACACATGGCCACATGACTAATAATTGTGTATTTAAAACTCTATTCAAAAGGAGCGTATACAAAATGTGCAATACGGAGCTCACAGAATTTGAAAAATAAAAACCAAAACAAAGATAAAAATGACTGATTTGCTAAAATTTCTCCAGCTTGTAGACATGTAGAATTTCTTTCCAAAGTTTCTATCCGCACAAGGAAAAATAAAATACTAAAAACATTAATTGGCATACAAGCACAAAGGACACTGTAGTTATAATTGTAAAAGGAAAACAACAAGTGGATCCACTAAAACCTAACACAAAGTTGGCCACCCAAATTATGATATTTGAAGAAGTAATGAAATATTTGAAAGCCTAGCTAACCAAGGTTTTCAGATCCGGACCATTCATCGAACCGTAAAAGGGAGAGGTTCAAGGTTTTTGAAGTCGAATCGAGGTCGAACCGGGATCAAACCGTAATGACGTCATAATTAATTTAATAATTATTTTAAATATATATAAAAACATTAAATTAATAACAAAATATAAAAATTAACTAAAATAGTCTGATTCATTTAGAGAATTAAAATTACTTTAAATATTAATCTAATACAAGAATTTATTGTATAAATATTATAAAAATATTAAGTAAAAATATCATTACGTTAATTTCTAATCTAAAATATCTAGATCTACAATATTTTTACAACAAATTATAGGTTGGTTCAAATTTGAATGTATCATTGAGATTACTTTTTTTGTTCCAACAATGACAACCAGTAACAACCTACCACTTAAAATTTATTGTGAAAATATTGTAGGCATAATCTTTCTATTTCTAACCTAATACAAATTTAAAATCTTTTTCTTTTTATTCCCTCCATTCACCTGCCACTCCACCGCAACACATCACGTTTGGATCAGTACATCAACTTTACCTTTTATTTATTTATTTATTTTATTTCCCCAAGGCTTCCATTTCCCAAGGTTTAATCTACACCACACCTTTAAAAAAAAATCTCTTCACCAAGTCAGCCTTTAACTTCTACATATTTTTCCCTTCTTTCGTCTTCTTAACCTTCGTTTCTTCCGTCACTCCAACTTCCCAGAACATGTTATAGTCAGCTCCAAAGAGTGCCTCTACTTGTGCTGCAGAATTCTATTCAAGAAACGCTTGAGCTAATTTTATTTTCCAGAAACTTTCAGAGACAAGGATAAAGCTAAAGGAGAGACAGTGGCTTTGAGGATCCAAAAAAAAAAAAAAAAAAGCGAGTTGGCACGTCAGAGAAGCGTCGTCGTGTCTCCGCGAGTCCGGTGTGAGTGCAGTGGCCCTGGAGCCACACCCATGCTTTCTAGACTCCTAGCAGTTGTGTTTCTTTTTCTTTTGTTTTTCTCTGTGTGTGTGTGTGTGTGTGTGTGTTTTTTTTTTTTTTTTTTTTTTTTTAAGGTTCAAATTCAAAGGGAAGTAGGGAACCATGAGAAGCGGTCTGATCATGGTTCTCAGAACCGTGAGGTCCAACCGCAGTTCGCACGAGTCCCTGCTTTTTTCCCATAGAGCGGTTCTTAAGACTAAAAGAACCGCAAAAATGAGCAGTTTGAGGTTTTCCTGGTCAGACCGTATGATCCAGTCCGGGTTTCAAAACCTTGTAGCTAACAACAAATTTCAACATGTTGAGAATTGCAAATTCAGTATTCTGGATGAAAGAACTAGATCTACTCAATTGTCCTCGTTTTCTCTTCCAAAACTATTGAAGATGACTAATACTTCTTCAAAAGGACAGAACTGAGCAGTCCAAATCATTATGTGATCTTTAACAACTTCTTTGCAATAGCTAGATTCAAGAATGATGTAAAAAATTCCCCTTCGTATGTTTCGTGTTACATAGTCTCCATTCGATAACGATTCAAAGGGGAACTACATGGCCATATAATGGCTGACATCCCTAACGAATAATAACAAAAGAGAGAGAGAAATATGTTACTGCCTTCAAATACATATACATATGGTTATGCATTAAACCAATAATAAATAAATAAATCTAAACTGAAAAATCTAGATACTTAAAATATAAAGAACTTGAAAATTTTACCACAAAGAAACATGGAGGCTCACCTCTTTATAGAAAAGGAGTTATGAGATCAATTGCAAGCTTCGTTGAACCGTCATCTGTAGAAAAAACAATAGCTAAAATATCATATTAAATACTAACCAATTTCCATAGATTTTTATCATTTTACTCAAAAATATTATAGTTTACCTCTATTTGCCACTTCACTAACCTAAAACAATGGCTCTCCTTAAGACATTAAGGCAAATAGTTTGCAAAATGAGGATAGAGGCTCTTACTATCTTAGCTAAACATAATGTAGCAGTCATCAACTGAAAAAATTAAAAAAAAAAAAAAAATCAACAAGACCTTCAAGAGATAATTTATGACTATGCTGATCAAAATAAGAACAGTTAAACAACACCATTCTAATAAGTGAACAACTCCAGTAGACATTCATGCAAAGGATGTATCTCTTGCTTAAGTCAATGTAATGGAAAGTTTGTGAGAGTAAGGTCAAGAGGCGAGACATGCAAAAAGAGAAAAAGGAGTGAACTATTCAAGACAATTAAATCACAATGGTACTAGTGAAATAAATGAAGAAGAAAATAAGAGGACATTGTATTATGACGTTTTCTCTCTTGTCATTTGATTTTGTTGTTAAATAGAAATAAACATTTGACATTTCACCATTGCACTTGTGAATTTTTCCTGCCTTCTTCAAGGAAGTATGAAATAGAACTACTTGAAGCCGGGGGGTAAAATAATAAAAGGAAGAAAAAAAAAAAACAGATGTAAATTTTTCTCTAAAGACAAAGTATTAGAGATTTAAAAATACTCTAAACCTAGTGGGTAGAACTTTACCAATAGAATTTTCAGGGTTTATATCAAGCTTTAAAATAATTAAAATTTGTGAATATCAAACTCTAGGGCCAAAAAAATGTGAACAAAAGAATAAATAACCAGGCACGAAGTTGACCTTAAGTAAAGCAGTTGGAACCATACATAAGGCAATGGACAACCTTAAGAAATTTTGAAGGCAAACACTCATACTTCAAGTAGTAAGAACAAAGAATCTAAAAATATAGGAAGGGCATAAAATCCTTACTAAATGCAGGGAAAAATTCATGTCCCTAGAATATAAGCATTCTCATCTATATATCCTACGGAGGGGTAGGGGAGGGAAGTTGACCCTAGAACATAAGCATTCTCATCAATTTATCTTCAATTGTTGTGAGAAATATCTAAGTTCCATTCCAATGCAATTGCATTTTCTCATGGCTTCTGAAAGTTTGCTTGTACAGAGCATATGGTGGGACAAAGCTTTGGTCATCAACTCTGCCTTGATTAATAATTTCACAATATCACCTATAAGCGAAATTCCTAGATTCTCCAATAAGAACAACAATTAATAGGAGAAATTAGGTAAAAAAAACATGGTATTTCATCTAAATGGAAGTCAACTAGGGACAGTGACTTCCATCCAAACTGGAAAAGAGAATCAATATTATTGGGAAATTGATACTATAATATGAAACACACACATAGCATCTACACAAAAATGAATCCATTGCATGTGTATAAAAGTCATAGGCTCATGTAAGTGTTTGTGATAAACATATATGTAATTGTCCATGGCTTTAAATATTGTGGTATCCTAAGCAGCTTTAAAAAGAATTGAAAGACTACTTCAAGGATGTTAAAACCAAGTTAACGTAGAGATAACAGCACTTACCAAAGAGGTTCTTTGTTGTGGAAGTCTCAAAAGCCACCTCAATGGGCAAGCACAAATTTGCCCTGTACTTGAAATTGTAAATTGAAAAACAAATATAAAAATTTGTAAGACATTTGCAGATTATGTTACACATTCATTCTTTTAATGTAAGAAATGAGTTTATCACCTACTTGTACACAACAATGAGCTCCAAATTGCATAAAAAGAGAAAGCTACAAAATTAAGAACTCACCTATTAAAAACTATTATTGTTACAAAAATCATGTTGCAAGAAAAATTTTGAAAAGTCAAAACTGTGTGTTACAAAAATGATCATGAGTAGAAAATTAATATAAGGAAGTGAGAGGTGTATTACTCAATCTATTGAAAGATGATACTTGATTTTTGTAGAACCATCATTGAAAATCCTTTTGGTTTGAATGCCACACTCTCCTCTGTACAATCATCTAAACACATAATTTATAAATTCAAAAAAATTGAAAGCTCTTGAAAGAGAAAAACGGAAAGCGAGCACAACTTATCAAGATAGGTGCTTCAATAATGTATGAGGCAGAAAGTTGAAGGATTCAAGAACCTATGCAGCTAATGGGGTGAGATCCTTCTGGATCGGGTTAGATTTGGGGCTCCTCTTATCTTATGCTCCATTACCGCCTCCTCAATTCACATTTCTGATAGTTTGAGAAAGAAAAATTGGCAATGTATTCATCACACTCTTTAGAAACATGAAATTATGACATGATTTAAGGTAAATAATTGAATAAAGAAAATTAAATCTCTTGTATACATTTGATGTAGTTTCTATTTGGCATGATTAATTTTGCCAACTTATTTTACTATTCAGCTTTTTTTTTTGCTGCTATTCATGAGTCTCATTGCATTTTTTGGTATTATTCATGAGTCCCATTGTATTATTTCAGTTAACTTTTACCTTTATCTACTATTCATGCCTCTCTCATTTACCACCAAACTTTTCATAGTTACAGAGAGAGAGAGAGAGAGAGAGAGAGAGAGAGAGAGAGAGAGAGAGAGAGAGAGAGAGAGAGAGAGAGAGAGAGAGAGAGAGAGAGAGATTGTGCTTTAAGTTGATGAACCTAATAATAGTCTCGTTAACTGAAAAACAGGCCCAGCCCACTCGTGGGCAATGGGGGCTACTATATCTATATGTCGTTATGTGTGGGCTTAGAAAGAAAGAGTGGTGATTTGATGAGACCAACTGCATTGATTTGCTGTGATTTTGAACCTCACTGTTGTTTAAGTAAGCAACTGTTATTCTCTCTTTCTATCACTTTATATTTGCAACTTTAAAATGGTAGGAATTTTTCTTAAGAAACACTACAAGGATCTTTTTAAAATGTTATATAATTTTAAATATGAGTGACCTTCCAAAAAAAAAGTTTTAATTTATGAGTGATCTATGGGTTTTAATTAGTTTAATAGTTTAAAGTCTATTATTATCGTTATCATTGAGGGAACATCATAGATTCAAATAAGTTTCAAGATATGTAAAATTTCTTTTCAAAGTTTCCATCTCCTTAAGAAAAGAAAAATATAAAAAAGAACCTCCAAACATAAATTGTATTTAAGTACAAAGAGCACCCTAGTTATTGCAAGTGGAACCCAATAAGTTGATCCTCCAAAAGTTCACACAAAGTTGGCCTCCCAAATCATAAAATTTGAAGACATGAAATTCGAATACTTGGTAGTCTAGTTGGCAACAGTATTCAACAAGTTGAGAAGCAACTTTTCTCCCAGAATGTGAGACAAATACTATTAAAAAATCTAATAAATATCCTAGATACTTAAAAATAAAAAAGATTAGGAGTTATGAGTTAGGTTGCATGCTTAGTGGAACTGTCATCTGTAGGGGAAACAATAGCTAAAATATCATATTAAATATTGACCAATTTTCATAGACTTTTAAATGTTACGGCTTACCTCTATTTGCCTCTCTATTAGACCCAAAACAATGGCTCAAGATATTGAGGCAAATATTCTGCAAAATGAGGATAAAGGCTCTTACCATCTTAACTACAAAACATAATGCAGCGGTTATCAACAAGGAAGAAAAATAAATAAATCAATAGGACAAGCATGAGATAATCTATGACTATGCTGACCAAAAAGAGAGTAGTTAAACAAAACAATTCTCATTGGATATTGTTGTTGAGCAAAAATACACATTTGACATTTCAGCATTGCACTTATAATTTTTTTTTTTTTTTCCTGAAACATAACTACTTGAATCTGAAAATTAATATTAAAGAGAGTAAATTTTGCTCTAAAGACAAAGTATTTGTGATTTAAAAATACTACAAACCTAGCTAGCAGTAGCAAGTAGAACTTTACCAGAAGAATATCATGGATTAAATCAAGCTTTAAAATGTGTAAAATTTGTGAATATCAAGCACTAGGGCCAAAAAAAAAAATTGTAAAAAAAAAATTGTGAAAACTATTCACAAAGTTGACCTTTAGTCAAGCAGTTAAAACCATATATGAGACAATGGACAACCTACCCTTCATAAATTTTGAAGGCACTCATTCATACTTCAAGTGGTAAGAATCTAAAATCTAGGAAGGGCATAACATCCTGACTAAATGTAGGGAACATAATAATTCTCATCAACATAACCCCTGCCAGCAGGGGGCAGGGGAGGGAAGTTGAGCTCTTTCAGAGTTCTATTTCTTAAAGTTGAATTGAATTTCTATTGTTTTGAGGAATATGAAAGTACCATACCAGCTTTTATTTTAATCCAAATGCATGTTCTCATACCTTCTGAAAACTTGTTTGTAAAGAGAATATGCTAGGACAAAGCTCTAGTTGCCAAATCTTCCTTGATAAATAACTTCACCAAGCGGCTTTATCACCTATGAAGGAGATCCCAAAGATTTTCCGATAAGAACAAAAATTAATAGGGAAATTAAGGTAAAAAAAAGAAGAAGGAATTTCATCCAAATGTAAGTCAATGAGGGACGTAATCCTTCTCTCCCTAATTCTAGTCCCTTGTGGAAAATGCTCCTTTTCCCTTTTCTCTAAAATACAGAGATATGGATCATCTTCACACTTCACACTTACTTCAAAGACAACAAAGTGACCTCCATCCACATGGCAAAAGAGAACGAATATTATTGGGGATCTAATACTAGAAGATGAAACATACACCTAGCATCTGCACAAAAGGGAATTCATTGCATGTGTATAAAAGTTTAAGGTTAATGTAAGTGTTTGTGATTCTCATATATGCAATTGCCCATGGCTTGGAATATTGTACCATCCTAAGCAGCCTTAAGAAGAACTGAAAGACAACTTCAAGGATGACTAAAATGAAGCTAATGTAGAGATAACGGCACTTACCGAAGAGGTTTTTAGTTGTGGAAGTCTCAAAAGCCATCCATGGAGCAGGCACAATTTTACCCAGCACTTGAAATTTTCAACTGAAAAACAAATATAAAAATTTGTATGACTTTTGCAGATTATGGTCACGCACTCATTCTTTTAAATGTAAGATTAAATGGGTTAAGTCACCTACTTGTACACAACAATGAGCTCCAGACAGCACAAAAAGAGAAAACTACAAAATTAAGAATTCACCAATTAAAAAAATATTATTGTTACAAAAATAATTTTGCTAGCAAATTTTTGAAAAGACAAAACTATTACAAAAATTATCATAGATATGAAACTAAATTAAGGAAGTGAGAGGCGTTTTAGTCAATCTATTGAAAGATGATGCTTGATTTTCATAGAAACATCTTTGAAAATCCTTTTGGTTTCAATGCCACACTCCTCTATTTTATATACATAAACAAATAATTTAGAAATTCAATAAAATGGGATGCTCTTGAAAGAGAACAACGAAAAGAGAGCACAACTAATCAATATGTGGTTCAATAATATATGAGGCAGAGTTTGAAGGATTTAAGAACCTGTATAGCTAATGGGGTGGGATCCTTCTGGACCTGGTTAGAATATTTGAGCATTAGCAATCTTATGATCCATTACCACCTCCTTAATTCATGTTTCTACTAGATGGAGTAAGGAAAATTGGCAAAGTATTCATCACATATTTTAGAAATACAAATTTCTCACGTGATTTGAGCTAAATAATTAAATTAAGCAAATTAAATCTCTTGTATAGATCTGGTGTACTAGGGTTGTGCCCCCATTTTGTGCCTTTTTAACAAAATGTTTACTAATTAAAAAAAATTGTATTAAGCGAAATCAAGTAGTTTTGTCTACCAAATACAAAAAGAGCACTTTGTGACTTTTTGTGCCTTTTTGTTGTTCTTGCTCTTTCTTGCTAATCGAATGAAGCATAAAGATACGATGTCCCTAGAATTTTGTGACTTTAAACTCCAAAGCATATTTGTGCTTTTGATGCACACTAAGCTATAGAAAACAAAATTGAGGAAAAAAAAACTGAAGTTATTATGTGAAATCTTCTCATGGACTACATAAAAGATGATAATTAGTGACCTTCTTTCTGTAAAATATTAATGATAGCTTACGTGGATAATAGCTCCAAGCTATTTCCTTGTGAATTGTACTCAGAATTCATCCTCTTGAAAAACTATAACTCAAGCTCAAGTGCCAAATATCACTTGGTCTATATATTACTTAATACAGAAACCAAATGCAAACGCCTGTCAACAAAGTATGAGATACAATTCTACAGAAAAGAAGCAAATAAAAGGACATGTGGATATCGGATGCAGAATAAAAGTGCAACAAAAGAGTGTGCAAACTAGTTGTGAAATGGAATATATATCACTGCCTTGTTATAGGACTAGCGTATACACATGATGAATGGCATCAATACTTAAGACCTATAGTTTAGTGTTGCAATCCATTCTACAAATATACGACAAAATTTTATTATAAATATTAATAAAAAAAACCCTTAAAGAGATAAATAGAGAAAAGGGAAAAAAAGGAACTAAATTTCATTTGATAGATTGTGAAGGGTGCAACTTAATTAGTAAACTACAGAATCATATGTATATTTCTTCAACAAAAAGATGTTAATCTGATGGCCATAGTGCCCTTTCCTTCGAATTGATTGATTAATCACATAGTTGTAATTAATTTGAGCTTTCAGATCACAAAAAAGGTTGACATACAGAACTTGTCTAAAATACATAATTGCCACATAGTATGGATCTCTAAATATAATTACAAAAGAAACATTTGGAAAAAGAAAAAATTATTCAACCTTATTGTCTCAACCCATAAACTACTTAATTTATTTGTTGTTTACCAATTACCCATTGTCATTGCGGAAATCAATTTCTAGTATACATAAGAACATGTTTTAAGCTTATATATAAAAATAATAATTGACCAAATAGAATCCATTTAATAAGATAACTCTTGCAACGTTAGTTTGCATGGAAGATACTCCCCTCAAGTGGTAAAGGTTTTTCTCTATTTCTGCGATTGTCAGCGAAGCAACCAAGTACATCACCTCATAACATAAAGTCAAATGTAGGTACAAAGATATAAACGCTATCTTTTCTTCTCCATAAATGTGAAGATGTCATATATGCAACAGCAAGCCTTTGAACATACAGAAAGGAAACAAAACATAAAGAGATTTACAATTATTTTTTAAGAGAGAGATGATTACCAATGAGTCCACTACTTGTAACACAATTTCAGGGCCAAAATTAGCTAGGTTTGTAGCTTCCTTAATTTTTTCTGTCTGATAAGTGAAATGATTGAGAAGTTAAATACGCAATTGGATTCCACTCGTATGTTCTTTCCCTCCTACACATGTTTTTGCTGTCTCATGTTCACACAAGGATTCCACAACCAAAATTCAAGAAGTTAAGGCCACGGTTTTAGCAGAGAGAGAAAGTGCCAAATTACTAACTATTGGAAAAACCAAAATATCTTAATCTTGGGTTTTGTTTTGAGCACAACAACCTATTATTAAAAAAGAAGTAAGAAAAATAACAGTATCCTCTTATCTTAATTGGTATTCAAGCAAAAAGAAAAACCTTAATTAGCAATTTTCAATTGTGTAATAGATAAAAATTCAATCCAATATACCTTTGAATTTGTGCATTAATGAACAAACTAGACTCATTCAATCATTCTCTTATTCTTCTTTGACTTCAAAGTCAGTCTTCACTTCAACGATTCAACATGTGAGGAAGTAAATAACGTATTATGTGTGTACCAAAAGAAAGAATTTTGTTTTGGTAGGACAACAATAAGAAGCATATCACAATCAACTAATGGAAATCTTTTACCTTTGAAATATTTGGATATGAGAAACAGGCTCCAGTAGTAAAAGGCGCAGCAAGATCCAAGCAAATTAAAAAAACTAGCAATTAAGAAGAACCAAAAGTCAGGTGGTTTGAGCATTAGTAGCCTGACTTATAAAACAAAAGAAAAATGATAGATACTTAAAAATTTGATTGGTTTATATATATAAAAATAAGAGACAAGAAACGCAATTTGGATGGAGGTTTTTTTTAATAATATCATTGACCTTGGAATTGTGCATGTCTAGATACACTAGACTCAAAATCATTTATGCTTTTGACATAGAGGAATTCTCAAAACAAATTTGAGAAAAAGAGGAAATTATTCAGCCGAATTATATATTATTACATTGCATAAACTACATAAGCCATTAGTTTTTAATATTACTAGTTACTAAAATGACATTGTGCAGTACGAAAATAAAATATCATATTAAATATTGACTAATTTCCATAGAATTTTATCATTTTGCTCAAAAATCTTACAACTTACCTCTAATTGCTTCTCCATTAAACCCAAAACAATGGCTCTCCTTAAGACATTGAAGCAAATAATCTGCAAACTGAGGATAGAGGTCCTTACCATCTTACCTACAAAACATAATGTTGTAGTCATCAACAAGGAAGAAAAAGAAATAAATCAATAAGAGATGCATGAGATAATCTAAGGCTATGCTAAAGAAAATAATAACAGTTAAACAAAACCATTCTAATAAGTGAACAACTCTAGTAAACATATATGCAAAGGATGAAGCTCCTGCTTAAGACAAATTAATGGAAAGTTCATGAGAGTAAGGTCAGGGAGTGAGACAAGCAAGAAGGGAAAAGGAGTGAACTATTGAGCACAATTAAATAACAAAGGGAGTAGTATAGTAGAGAGAGGAAAGTAAACGGAGGAAGTTATATTATGGTGTTTTCCTTCTTCTCATCAAATATTATTGTTAAATAGAAATACAAATTTGACATTTCGGCGTTGCAATAATGAATTTTTCCTGCCTTCTTCAAGGAAGTATGAAAAAGAACCACTTGAATCTAAAAAAATAATTTTTGCTGTAAAGAAAAAGTATCAGTGATTTAAAAATACTATAAGCCTAGCCAGCAGGTAGAACTTTACCAGGCGAATTATCATGGATTATATTAAGCTTAAAAATATGTAAAACTTGTAAAAATCAAGCTCTATAAGGCCAAAAATAATATGGAAATAAAAAAATGGTGAATATAAGAATAAATAACTATACACAAAGTTGACCTAAAGTAAAGCAATAAAAAATGAGGAACAATTTCCACTCATTTTTCTAAGAAAATGCATGTCATTTAGTATTAGAAACGAATATACTCAAGGGCAACAGGTAAAGAGTAGGACTGCATACAAGCCACCCCTCCATAGGTGAGATCAACATATAGAATCAGCCAATTAAACCATTAATTTATTAAATGTGTGACATTACCTCCATCAGAAATGGATTCATGAGTGTGGGGCATATTGTATTTAATTCACTATTTAAATGACCTATGGAAGAATGCTGAGATTAATACCTATATAATCTTTTGGCAATTGGCACAAAAATAATATGGTAAGAATAATTAAAAGGCTAGAATTGGCTCACCTTTGCATCACTTTGCAACAAATTACTCCGCCTTTGGAATATTTAATCAAACTGCCTCTCTTACCCTTCACAGCCTAACCAACCTTACCCCTTTACCTCTTTTTGGCCTAAAAACTCCATACACTCTATCCATCCATTATGCAAATCACCCCCTCTACTCTCTAGTGATTATAAAAAAGAACATGCGTAATGTTGCCCAATGTTCGAATAGAGTCTACAGGACCAAAAGTTAAGAAGCAAAGCCTATTTCTTTAGGAGGTAGAAAAATAGACAAAATTTCCAAGACATAGAAAATGAAAAGAACAATGATGTTATCCTCAAGTCTTAATTGGAATTCAAGTAAAATGAAAAACCTTAATTAGTAATATTTAATTGAGTAACAAATAATAATTCAATTAAATCCAATCTACCTTAAAATTTGTGCATATACGCAAAATTAGACTTTGTTCAGTCATTCTTGTGTTTTTTTTCTAACTTAAAAAAGTCAAGTCTTCACACCAAAATATGAGGAAGCAAAAAAATATTCTCCCAAAAAAAAAAAAAAGCTACCCACCAAAATACCTTTATAGTAAGCTGATTCCCTGGAGTGTTAGTTGCCTAGTCCTGTTCCTCCCTTCAAGATTCTACCAAATTTGCTACGATTTTGCAATTATTAGGAAGCAACTATATATGTCATTTCACCAACATAGGCTTAGATACAATAATAAAAATCATTAGAATAAAAGAACAAACGAAAGAAATTATAGTTATTCCTTTTTATTCTCCTAATAATTTGAAGAAATCATGCATCTAATTAAAGTTTTGATGGGGAAAAAAAACTGAGATTTAAAAAAAAAAAAAAAAAAAAAAAAAGAAGAAGATTGACTTTGAGTCTAGACTGAACATGCCGTAATAGCAAAATCTCAAAAAGCAGAATGAAAAAGAACAAAAAAATTGGTTTTCAGTTTTGCATAAAAAGCAAGATATCTGTAGTAGTTAAACCACAATTTGTTATTATATTCTATTAACAGATAAAAATTCAATTCAAACTATCTTTGAACTAGTGCATGTATGAATAGATTAGGCTCATTCAGTCATTCTCTTGTTCTTTTTTCACTTTTTAAAGCAAGTATACACACAGATATGTGACAAGTATTTTGGTTTAATCATCCCATGAAAAGCATTTAGTAGATATATGTTGGTGTTAGGACATATGTGATTCACTTGTTAGGAACATATGTCACTATTTTATGTAATTGGCTAATCCTTTGACAAAACGCACTTTACTTGTAATTGGGTAGATCTAGGTGTTTTTAATATTTCAAGAAACTGCGTTTCAAGATCAAGTGTTGAAGTCATCAAGTCTGTCCAAGAAAAAAGCTGAGAAGTGCAAGTTCATTAAAGCTCGACAGCTAGCATGTGTCGAGGTATAAGAAGCTGTTCAGCCCATATGCTCAACACCTCCTCTCTGTCGAGGTTTAAGAAAGAAACAGAAATTCTGATCTATTTTCTTGGAATCCGTGAATGTGTCTTTGGGACTTCTTTTCTCCTAACCCTAGACATATAAAAGGAGTATTTTAAGGGTCGTCAAAGAGTTCACAAGTTGCACAAGCTTTAAGAAAAGTCTATTCAAGCAAATTATGACCGGAGACAAAGTTTTGCCCTAGATCATCTCTTTTGAAGAAGTTGCTGTGTATGTGCACCGTAGGGTTTTATGACCAAGCATCTTCTTGATCTTCATCGTGTGGATGAACTGAAGAACTTTGCAGCCAACAACCTTCTCTAGTTGGTGATTGAAGTCATGTACTGGGATCCGCGCAATTGATTAGTCACGTACTTAGGAGCCGTGGATCAAAAGGAGAAATTGTCACTACAGAACAAGTCCAATTGGCTATTGGGGTAAGGGTTCAACTGTAGGTTGGTATAAGGTACTGAGATTCCTTTACTTGTAACCACTTGTTGTGATAATAGTGGAATTTCGAGAGTGGTGATCTTAAAATCACCCGGTGGGGTTTTTGCTGTGTAGGTTTTCCCCATTCGTAAACAAATCATCGTGTTATTTATTTTCTGCTACATACTTAGTTTAATTGGTGATTTGTTTGTGCTACCACGCGTTTGCATGTTAATTTGATTAATTAATATACTTGGGTAATTAATCAATTAATTTATCATAACGGGTCAATCTGTTTTTGGCCTAATCAGTTGAAAACTTTTATGCCCCCCCCCCCCCCCCAAAATATTTAACTACCAAAATACCGGTTTAGTAAGCTAATTCCAACATTGTTAGTTGCCTAGTCAAGTCCTCCCTTCAAAGTTCTAGAAAATTTGCAATGATTCTATAATTATGAACAAGAAACCATATATGTCATTTCATCAACACAAGTTTAGATGAAAAGATATAAATCATTAGAATAAAAGAACAAATGATAGAACGATTATTCTTTTTTATTCTCCTAGTAATTTGAAGAAATTGTGCATCTTATAAAAGTTTTGATGGGAAAAAGGGAAACAAATGATTACCACTAGGTTTTTGACCTGTTGCACAATTGCAGTTTTTGAATAGATTCTGAATTTTGTACCCAAGCTTGTTCTTTGCCTCGGTTGGTTCTGCGAAGTTCTCCAAAATATGACCTACCTCAAAGGGGAGGAAACGTAAGCAAAATGAGGTATTCTCAAGTCTTAGTATTATTATCCCATCAAAAAAACTAATTAAGCCATTGGTTATTTTCTGCGGATCAATCATTAAAAATGAGGATCTTTAAATCAATCTTATAGACCCCAAAAAAAGAGAGTGAACCAACAAAATACCTGGAACATAATTTTTTTCCTGCAGTGTTATTCGTTCGGACAAGTCCTCTTCTTGACAGACTGACTTAGATTCTACAATAATTAAGAAGCAACCATACAAACATCATATTATCAACATGCTCTTCCATATAAAGATATAAATCATTAGAATTACAAGAAAGAAAGAAAAAAAAAGGATAGATTACATTATCCTAATTTTTCTTGTTGAAATAACTTTGTGAAGAAATTGTGTGTCTAATTAACATTTTATAGACAAGAAAAAGGAAAAATTCCGGAAAGAAGGATAGAGAGTTTTAAACTAGTTTAGTTTAGCATAAAAAAGAAGTTGAATAGTTTTAAAAATTGATTTTTAATTTGGGATTAAAAGATAGATAGATGAGATGCATACCTGAAGAAATTGTTTCTTCTTGCTGGTTCTCCCAATCCACATATACGCCTGGGATATGGGCAATGATGGGCCAATCTTCACCTATTTGCCTCTTGCATCTTTGCCCTAAGAGGGGACAATCATAAATTCTCAACTCTTTTAAAGAGGTGAGATTGCGAATTTCTTGAGGAAGTGACGACAGATTGTAACATCCAAAAATGTAAAGGGTTTGTAGTGATGTGAGACTGCCTATCCAAGGGAGAGAAACTAGTCCATTGCACCTTTTTATAGAGAGTTCTTGGAAAGAAATGAGGTTCCGCAGCCCCTCCTCTGGAAGAGATTCTAAATCGTTAATCTCAACTAATTCTAATTCCAGTAATTGAGAGAGAGGAAAGTAGGTTGATGTGGTTGCTGCTCCCATTTTCATTTTCATTTTCATTGTCTGCTCCAATACCTTCCAGCTACACCCACGCAACCTTAGCGGTCTTTTTAAATATGGAAATGGGGGCATATAAGTCAGGTTAGGGCATTCTTGAATATGTAATTTAAAAAGAGAAGGAGGAAATGATGGAAGTAAGAGATGGTGTGGCTCATTATCATCATCATCATCATTTGAATTCCTCCGCCATCCCTTCAGTTTTGGGCATTTATATAGACATAGAAAAAATAAGGATGGGAAGAATGGTGTTTTTGAAGAAGAGGAAGCACCCAACACGTTACTAAAACTCTCTTCATCTATCCCTATGTATTCAAGCGCTTCCATATATTCAAGATAGACCAACTTGAGAAAAGGGAGTTGATTTAACGGTGGGATGTGCTGCAATCTTTCATTATTAAATAATTGAAAATTAACAAGATTAGTGAGAGAAGAGACCCAACTTGGAATTCTCCCACCCATATAATACCACAATTCCAACGCTTTGAGATTTGGATGTGGCTGAAGCCCTTCCAGCATTTCATCAGTTTCTCCATCCCACTGGGAGGCATCCCACTGTAATTTTAGTTGTTGAAGGTGATGTTTCTCCTTTAAATTTGCATCTTTATATTCCCGCACCTCATCTTTTCCATGTCCCAGATTTTCAATTCTTAAAAATCCTCCTAAGTTGCGTAGGACTTTCAATTGACTTGGCCCATTGGACTCGGCCCTTTTTTTCTTATACGAACCACAATGGCCTTTTTTCACTTGGCCCCTGGAACCTTCCATTCTCATAAAAACTCCTGGTAGTATTGTCTCAAGATAAGTATGGTGTCTAATTTCAAGGGGCATACTGGTCAATTTGGTGCAATATCTAATATCTAGAAACCGGAGATTGACCAACTTTTTAATGCCCTTGGGTAATTCTATAAGCAAATAACAATGTTGTAGTATCAGTGTTTGCAAATTCAGCATCTTAGTAATGGAATTAGGGAGAATTTTAATTCTATTTCTAGAAAGATCAAGGTATCTTAAATGCTTCAATTTCCCAATTGAATGTGGCACTACAAATAGCCCTAGATCACTCAAATCCAATGTGCGTAAATACCTAAAATTTGAAATGAAAGTATCACAAGTTAAGTTATTCAAATACACCCTTACCCTAGATACTAGAACTGTGTGCATCTTCCTTCCATTAGGCATGGGGATTGAAAATTGCATTGATGAATCCACAAGATCAAATGATACATGACGAACTTTTTCAATATCATTTTCCCCACTTGAATTTAATATGGCACTTTCTGATCCAGACACAAGAGTTGCAAGATCATGCATGAGATCGTGCATTTTACATGATTCTATATTGCCCCATTCATCATTTCTTACTTCTTGAAAAAATGACCTCCAAAGTAATTCCATAAAATATTTTCTACCAACATTCTCAAAACGCTGCTTTGGATTTACCAACACAATAAATCCTTGTGCTGCCCAAAGATTAATAAGTCTATATAAATCAATCCTGTGATCTTTTGGTAACAGTCGACAATAAGCAAAACATTGCTTCAAGTGTGATGGAAGATGATCATAGCTCAACTTAAGAGTTGATGAGATCTTATTTTCTTGTTGACCTATTTTTGAGAGTTCATTATCTAAAAAGGATTGCCACTCAATCTCAGAAGTATTAAGGTACAATAGGCTTCCTATTGTTCTTATAGCGAGAGGCAATCCATCACACTTTTCAACAATCTTCTTTCCAATTGCTACTAAGGCTTTATTTTTTGGTTCTTGACATTGTTCAAATGCCACTTTTACAAACAAACTCCATGCCTTTTCTTCGGGAAGGCCTCCTAGAGCATGCCATGAAGTTGCACCTGTTATCCTCGCCACACTTTCTGAGCGAGTAGTTACCAATATCCTACTTTCCCTTGCACCAACCATTAACAAATTTCTCAAAAGAAGCCATTCATTATTGTCCTCATTCCACAAATCGTCCAAGACAATGAAGTATTTTTTTCCATTTAGTTCTTCTCGAAGGTGATTTTGTAAAATCTCAAGGCTTTCTTCATGCTTCCTCTTTGTCAACTGTTCTACAATTTCTTTAACAATCCGTTGTACATCAAAGATATCAGAGATACAAACCCAAAGTTTTATCTCAAATTTTGTTTGAACATCTTCATCATTGTATACCAGTTGAGCTAGTGTTGTCTTGCCCAATCCTCCGATACCAACTATTGGAATGATAGAAATATTCTCTTCAACATTGTCATCAAAAAGTCGTTTCATAATCTTTTCCTTATCATTCTCTCTCCCAATAACTTCATCTTTGAGTACAAAAGAATAAGTTTCTCTGCTCCTATTCATGACTTGTGGCTCATTGCAGTTTTCAGTAAGATTAAACTTCACCCTATCATCTGCAATGGCATTTAGTCTCTTCCTAATTGCCTTTAATTCATGACAAATTTTAAGACTAAAAGCAAGCTGGTTTGAACTTGAAAAGAAAATGCGTACCTCCTTTTTCATTTTGTTTCCAGACATCACTTTTTGGCGCAAAACTTCGGTGGAGAAATCATCCAGCAAGTTATCAGCATCATGGAGGACATCTTTGAGCTTACTGAGCCAGTCTTTGATCTGATGGCTATGAGAACTCCGCTTTTCTGCATCTAGAAGCACAGCTTGGATCGTGGAGACTGTGCTCTTTAGATTTTCAATCTCAGTTTTGACACCAAAGGCCAGTGTGACCTCTTGAGCAATGAAAGAGCCCAGCACATTAATGACTTTCCCTGCAAGATCGAACAAAGCTCTTTCTGCCATAGTTTCTCTTTCTTTCAGGACTAGTAGATGAGTTTTGTGGAATAATGGTAAAAGCGATGCAAGATAGCTGTTGTAGTGTCCAGCTTAGAGCAGCCACATATACATATAATCCAGCTTAGAGCAGCCACATATACATATAAGACTCACAGAGAGTAATCCTATCCTTGTAATTGTCTTTGAACGGTGGTCGTAGCACACATATGCGACTAAATATGTCTTGATTTGACTTTAAAAAAAATATGGTTTTTGCGGCATAGCAACTAAAATGTTGTCACAATAAATCTTTATAAGAGGAAGCTGGAAACCAGCCCAATCTATTTTTTATATTTAAAGAAGCCCACTAATATAGTAAATCACAATATTGAATAATTGAAAGAAGCCCATTATTTTTCCCGCAAACTTTCATTATACATGGTTAAGCTTTTGTATATTGGAGTTTTTTTTTTTTTTTTTTTTTTTTTTTTAAGTTTTATACAAGCACAAAAATATCTATAAAAATAAGTGTGCTTTAAAAATTTTTATTTAGCCAAAATAATAAATTAAATAGTGAGTAATTCATGTAATACACTATATTTTATCAAAATATGATTGTTTATCTCTTTTATTTTTGTATGAATATGAGATCTGATAATTATGATGGTTATAATAATTTTTATAAGCTTTTACTATGATTGACAATGACTCTGAATATGGAACCATCTATTCTAACATTTAATGAAAATATGATTTGATAATATTCAAATGAAGTGCTTAAATATAAAATAGAGTTTAAACTCAATTAACACACACATGTGCGCACGTGCCCCCCCCACACACACAGATATAAATATATATATATATATATATATATATATATATATATAATGGGTCTTGTTAATGAGTGCTCTTTAGGGAAATTGTTAATAAAAAATTTTAGGAAAATTTCGACATTACTTTCATGAGAAATGTAAAAAGACATTGCTTGCTCACTCCCAAGTGTAGGAGATCGTAGCAATATAATTCTCGGAGTACCAAGGTCGAACCATAAGGAGAAGGGTAAATTCAAAGACAATATAATTAAATAACAATTTTGGTGAAGAAGAAAAATACTTTTGTTTGTTGATTGTTAACAAGAATAATAATAAAAACTGATTTAAATCAATAATGTAAATACTAGGGCATCGAGGTGTTTCCCTATATCGATATGAAATTCTTTGTGATCTAGGAAAATATCTATTTCATAATTGATTGTTCTTATACAATTAAACACTTATGATTCGATTGAACTGAGACAATTCAAGAACGCATGATAACCGCGATTGATAATGTGGTTAGAAAAGTTTTCAGAACAACTCATTCACTTTAAATCCTGATTTCTATTTGAAACTATTAGAAATTCATCTAAACAATAAGAAAAACATTATTGAACTTATTGAAAGTATGGAAGAACTAATACATCAAAAGAAATCTAATTGAACAATCAAATATGTTATTGATAAAATCCTAGAAAGAATCACATTGAATATTCATACTGTATAAAAGAAACATAACCCCTAACCCTAGCAAAGAGTTTAGGCTGCCATTAGAGAAAGAAAAATACAAGGTTTTCTCTGCCAAATTAGTTCTACACAGCCTCACTTCAAAACCATAATGTCTAAGTGTCCAAAGAAAATAAAACTTTTTCTATTTTAATTTCTGTCCAGGTTTACAGCAGTAAATTGTGAGTTAATTTCGGCCTTCAAAAATTGAGAATTTCGAAAAACTCAAAACTGAAAAGTCATAGATATTTAAGTCAAGGTTCCAGCCCATCTGGCCTTGTGTCAATTGGATTTTTGAGGAGAGAGAAACGTCCAAAATACTGATCAGTGCTCAAATCAGATTTTTCCTTTTCAGATTCTGCCTCTTTGATTTCTTTCCTTATTTGAAGCTTCCAATCATGGTAGACGATCCAAGCACTCTAACTGCACCTCCTTAGACATTTAAGCATGATCCTTTAGCTCCACTTTAATTCTAATTTGGCCTCTATTCTCTCACAAATTCCTGTAAATTTATCTTTTTCACACGATTTCCTGAAAGTAGAAAATTACACATAATGAATAGCATTTTATTCAAGAAATTATGTAAAGATAAATAATAAGGACTAATGCAAATCATGGCTTAATTATACAAAACATTTTAAGGCATTATCACATCAAAACAATTAATTATTTTTTATTTTCCCATAAAAAATTTCTTAAAATAGTTACTAAACCAATACCCTTAAAGTATCCATTAACATTTCCCATATATAATTAAAAGAATGATGTGTAAACTTGTGAAGTATCAAAGTCTTATGTGACAACTATTAAAAAGTTAACAAAATGATAAAGGTTTCAATTTTATATATATGATTAGATAATTTTAAAAATAAGTTGAAAAAAAGCACATAATAGAGTCTCACTTGCAAGCTTGTAATAGACTCTCATTTAGAACAAAGGTGTTAGTAATTTTAATGTATTTATGTTGCATTATGAAAGCATGTTGTGTATATGGGACACTTGTGTAACACATCACAAACACAACATATAAAACCCAATTTTATTATTAAACAAAAAACAAATTACATGATTAAGCTAGTTGTAAATAAATAAGCAAACTGTTTGAAACTAGAGATTTAGGGTTCTATCTCTGTTTATACCAAAAACCAAAACGCTATAAAATAAATAAAAAAACTACTTTTATTTTTTATTTTAAAAAAAAAAACTAGTAATAGGATTTTAATCAAAATTGTAATTTCAAAATTATTAAACTTTGATAATTGATATAGAGAGTTTCACCTAGAACATTATGTTAGTAATTTTCTTATATTTAAAAAGTGATATAGAAAAGCATGTTATAGAAAGCATAACACTTTTTTGAATCATATGACAATAGCTTATATAAGACCTAACTTTTGGTTTATGGTACTCTACTCTATCGATGCCAAATTATTGGTCTTATTAAGAAAATCCAACTTTTTAAGAAAATATTATCTAAGGTGGGTTACACACCACATTCTGGACGGCTATTCAAGACACCCTACCCACTAAGGAAAATTTACGACTATGATGTGTTGAAAATGGGTTGTGTAGTTGTGTGCAAGACAATGAAACAGTCCTTCCCACCTTGTGGCAATGTCCTTCATCAAGGGAAGCATAGGTGGTTGGCATCCTATAAGTATACAGAAGATATGCCAAAATACCAAGAAATATTTTGGAATGGTGTTTGAAAATGAGGTTGGTACCATGGAAACACACATACACATATATGCAGTTAGTGAAGTGCAAACATCAATCATTATACAGGATGCAAGCAGATTCTATGAGGATTAAACAGCTCGTATATACCTCAAAGACAACCTACATACATATAGTGATTCTCAATAGCAAAGAAAATGGGTTCCAATGCAGTCTGACTGGTACAAGATTAATTTTGAAAAAATTGTGTACTTTGGAAAGACCTATTACCCCAAATTTTGATTTCTATTGTTATGTCTCATGTCCTATAATTTTATGGGATAAAATGCAACAATGCCTTTTATCAAATATATATTTAGGTAGATAATTAGCAAGAAACATCATTGCATTATTGGCAATATATTTCACTAGATAAAATAGGTAAAAGTTCACTGAATTTGAAAAACAAATACCAAAAACATAACAAAAATGATTGATTTGCTTAAATATCTTAGAATATTTTCTGATTTATTTACTAATTTTACATTCCCACAATGGGAAAAAAAATACTTAAGACATTAATTAGCAATGGCATACAAGTACAAAGATCACTCTACTTATAATCGTAAAAGAATCCCAATAAGACCGAAGTGGACCAAGAAGGACCAAATTGGACCGAATATATGAGGCACTATTTTACCTTCTTCAAATCTATGACACAACTTATTTATTCTTTCTTCATTTTCTTCTTATTTGCAATATTTTAGTATGACATTAATGAAAAAACGTTAACTAACAAGTATATTTCTTGTACCACATGGTTCTTAGGTTTCAATCCCATAGTAGGGTCAAAAGCATTGCAAATATATGTGACCATTAGATTAATGGGGTGGATTTGGCTTGATGGCTACAAAAGTTGACAAAAAACACCAAATTTGTCAAATCTTATGGGGCTTGATCTACTAAACAGACTCACTCACATAATAAGGGTATCCATTTTTTGAATTGTAAAAGATGTTAAGGCATGTTCTTGTGGGAAAGATAATGAACACAACACATAGACCACTAAAATTTTGCAGCAGATATATGGATTATGGCAAAAATGCTTAAGAAGGATGAAAGTTTTCAATTGATTTGGAAATGTTTTGGGCAAGGGTAGATTATCAAATACAACAAATTATTGTACTGAACTTACAGTAGTCTACCATGGTACCTTTGAAAAATTACAAAATGAATAGAAATTTTTTATAAAAAAATTATAAATGCAAAACCTTCAAGAAGATAGCAACTTGAGGAGAAATCCTTTCCTATTGCAAGAGACTTCTTTGTTACAAGGCCTAATTTAAAAGCTAAATGAACAAAAAAAAAAAAAAAAATACAAGATTTGCATTATTATTCTATTTTTGAACCTCAAAAATATTAAATGGCCAGAGAAATTTATAGGGAAGAGACTAATAATGGTATAATACTATCTTTTTACTAAAGTTTTGAAAGCTCCTCTTGCTATGATGGTCACATAGTTTGATTTCACACAAGCCATTTTTTCCTTCCAATTAAGTAAATTATGAGATCGATGCAACAAAGGTAAGTCTAGTTCCAAACATGAGGGGCCTAGTTAATCATTTATGCTTGAGTTCATGTCAATATCATCTTGCAATATTGTGTACAAACTACAAAGGCAATAGCAAAGTTGCTAGTTACTAGTCATTATGTCATTAGTCCAAAAATTGGAAAAGGGTACTCATATGCTCACTGCAACTGTATTTCCAAAACCATTTCAAAGAGTGATTGCAGGGTCAACAATGTCCTCAAGATGTACTGTTTGCTTCAATGTTTCTTTGAACTGCTGCTTCTAAGGGATTCATAAACTATGACAAGGGGATGAATCTTTTCTTGTTATATAGAATGTTTTGGATAAGTTTTACCTATGGTCTAGGCTTCAAGTTAATCCAACCAAGAGCAACATATTTTACATGCAGGAAAACATGGTAGCATTTTGTACTAGAACCATGCTCCTAAGAAGATATTTGATAATAGGAAGATTACTTGCAGAATGCAGAACTCTAATTGAAAATTTTTCTTAAAAATAATTCTTTTGACTGTCTTGAATTTCAGTAACTTTTGATTGTCTATATTGTATTGTATAGGAGTGCATAGAAATAAAAGAAGGCTAAAAATGGAGCAAATAAGTTCTATGCAAGTTCCAACAATCTCAAATCTAAAAGGATAAAAATTAAACCAAGTTCAAAATTGGAATTTGCAATTTCACTTTAGCACCATGCAATTCTAAATAGACTAATTTTGCTTCTAAGAGAGGGACACATGCAATACACAATTCATTTATACAAATTGGTAGTGCACTACAAATTCCAATTGTATTAACTAGAAAGCAAGAAACATCATTGACAAGATGGTTCACTATATAGAACATGTTACAAGAAAAGCTCACTAATTTGAAAAGCAAAAATATTTTTATTGCTTAAATTCCTAGAGTTTGTTAAGATGTAGAATTTATTTCAAGATGTTTTTTTTTTTACATTATTGTAAACGTTGTACCCTGTGCAAAAAGCTCCCACTTTTGCAGGGTCTGGGAGAGGTCATGGTAGGCATCTGTACCCCCAGTTGTCAAAAATAAAAAATAAAAAGAATTACTCAATATTAATTGGAATACAAGTACAAAGAACACCCTGATTATAATCAAATCCAAGTAGCAAAAATAAGTTGATCCACCAAAAAAAAAATGTCACACAAAGCTGGACACTTAAATCATAAACTTTGAAGAAGAAATGAAATATTCGATGCAGTACTCAACATGCTAAGAATTGGAAATTCAACCTTCCTGATGAAATGAAAAGATACGTTCAACTGTCCTCATATATGTAGCAAAACTGTCAAAGATGACTAATACTTCTCCACAAGGATAGCTACTTACTAATACTCTTTGATTAGTGATTCACCAACCACTAGATTGATGAATAATCTCTCCAAAATCTGCTCTTTGATCAGCAAATCACTAGCCACTACAGGTGGCAATCCAAATAGGCACCAATGTGAAGTAATATTGCCAAGCATAGAGGAAGGCAATTGATGATAAACGCCATGATGAAAGGGACCCCAACTAACATAGGGCCCTTTCTATGATATACGATAGCTAAATTTGATGCTGATGTAGAAATATTATTGGGAAACTGATACTACAACATGAACACACACCTAGCTCTGCACAAAATATAATTGTTCAAGTCTCATATATGTAATTGCCCATGGCTTAGAATATTGTGGTATCCTAAGCAGCCTTACGTAGAATTGAAAGACTACTTCAAGGATGATTAATACCATGCTATGTAGAGATAACAGGACACCAAAGAGGTTCTTTGTTGTGGAAGTCTCAAAAGCCATCTCAACAGAGCAAGCCCCAATTTGCCTTGCACTTGAAGTTGTCAACTGAAAAACAAATTTAAAAATTTGTAAGACTTTTGCAGATTATGCTAACAGAAGTGAGGCGTATTACTCAATCTATTCAAAGATGATGCTTGATTTTTGTAGAGTTATCTTTAATTTTGCCACACTCTCCTCTGTGTTATATACACAAACACATAATTTAGAAATTCAACAAAATTGAAAGCTCTTAAAAGAGAACAACGAAAAAAGAGCAAAACTGATCAAGACATAAGTTGAAGGATTTATGAACCTATGCAGCTAATGAGGTGAGATCCTTCTGGTGTAGGTTAGAATATTTGGGGCACCAACAATCTTATGATCCATTACCGCCTCCTCAATTCTTGTTTCTGATAGTTTGAGAAAGAAAAATTGGAAAGTATTCATCACACATTTTAGAAACATGAAATTCCCACATGATTATAGCTAAATAATTAAATTAAGCAAATTAAGGAAGTGTTTAGTACATACACTTAAAAACATGTGTTTTGTTGTTTGAAAACATGTGTGAAAATACGTGTGAGCGAAAAAGTGTGTGAAAATACATGTAATGTTATTTAAAAACTGAAAATTGTGGTTTGAAATGGTGTACTAAACACCCCCCTAAATCTCTTCTATACATCTGGTGTACTAGGGTTGCGCCCCTTCTGTACTTTTTTAACAACATGCTTACTTATTAAAAAAAAATGTATAAAGCCAAATCAAGTAGTTTTGGCTACGAAATGTGTCAAAACAATTTTTTTTTTTTTTTCCCTATTCTTGCTCTCTCTCACCAATTGAATGAAGCATAGTGTTAAAGTTTTCTCTCGAATTTTGTGACTTTAAACCCTTAAGCATATTGGTGCTTTTGATGCACACTAAGCTCTAGAAAATAAAATTGAGAAACAAGAGTTATTCTTTGAAATCTTTTCATGAACTACATACAAGGTGATAATTAGTGACCTTTTTTCGGTAAAATATTAATGATAGTTTACATGGATAATAGCTCCAAGTGATTTCCTTGTGCATTGTAGTCAAGATTCAACCTCTTCAACTATTGTAACTCGAGGTCAATAAGTGACAGATATTACTTGGTCTATATATTGGTTAACATAGAAACCAAATGCAATAGCCTATTAATTAAATATAGATATGGTTCTAAATAAAAGAAGCAGATAAAAGGACATGCAGATATTAGATGCAGAAACAATAGAAAAGAGTGAAAACAGAAATGGAATATATATCACTACATTGTTTAGGATTATAGCATGCACATAAATTGAATAGTATCAATACTTAAACCTTATAGTTTAGTGTTGCAATCCATTCTATAGTAGTTAATTTTTTTTTTTTAATTTATAAAAAATAAAATTTAAAAAAAAAAAAAAAAAAAAAAAAAACACTTAAAGAGATGAATAAAGAAAAAGAAGAAAACAAAGAACATGATGATATTTGATAGCTTATGCAGGATGCAGCTTAATTAGTATACCTATAGAATCTTAGGTATATTTCTTCAGTAAAAGGAAATTAATCTCTGTCCCATCATATAGTTTTTCTTTTTCCTTCTTGCAGAAATATGGGATTTTAGCCATCATATACCTATTCAATGCTTGTAATTTTCTAGTAAGTGGGACAACTAGAGATTCACAATCTCCTTAAAGTGGTGAGAGTGTAACGCAACTATAGCCCTTAATTAGAGCAATGATACCATACTATGGCATCTGAGATTACAAGGATTCAACTAAGATGAGCTTGTTGGTCACTCCAAGAAAGCATTGAACTAGAACAAAATCGAATGTGAAGTTGTGAACATAGTAGAGTAACAGATGTTGAAATCACTCAACAAGAGACCCCAGGTTTAGATAACATGAAAGTCATGAAAATGACTTAGTTATTGGTGTATGATTTGGTTCTTAAATATAGAACTACATCTCCCGGGAAGATTCCTTTTGGGAAAATTGAGAAAATCTAGGTACCTTAAATTAATATTCGACCAACCAGTGACATGTAAAATTTTAAGCAAGAGATTTTCAAATTATCCTAATAGGAAAGTTGAGAGACACTTTGATATTGGGTAACACTTTTTTCCTGGAAACAAATCACTGGATCATTCCCACCCACTTCTATATAAATGTTAAGGCAAACATTTACAATTATTTTCAACCATTTTACTTTCTACCAACTGCATCTTTTAGTTGGTTTGACACATGCACTTATGGCACTGGAGTCCTTCCTTTGAATTGATTAATCATTTAGTGGTCCTTAATTTTAGCTTCCAAATCACAAAAAAGGGTAACACATAGAACTAGTTTGAAATGCGTAATTTCACATATTGCATAGATATCTGGTTATAATTACAAAAGAAATAATCTTCAATTCAAACAGAAACATCTACACAAAACTATCAAAAATTAGAAACAACTTCCGCTCATTTTTGTAAGAAAATGCATGTCTTTTAGTATTAGAAAAGAGTATAATCAAGGGCAAGTGGTAAAGAATAGGACTGTATCAAGCTACTCCTCCCTTGGAGAGATCAGCATTGGATAATATACAACCAGCCAATTAAGCCATATATTATTAGATGAGTGGCACATTACCATCTAAATAATCTACAAGAAGAATGTTGATATGGTTTCCTATGTAGTCTTTTGGCAGTTGGCACAAAAATGATAAGGTAAGAATAACTAAAATGGTCTACAAGAATTTGCTTACCTCTGCATCGCTTTGCAGCAAGTTACTTCATCTTTGGGACATTTAATAAAACTCCTTCTCCTATCGTTCATAGCTCAATGGTCCTTACCCATGCTACATCTCTTTGACTTAAAGAACTCCAGGAACTCTATCCATCCATCACACAATGCCCCATACTTGTAGTGATTAAACTCATTAAAGAAAAGAACGTGTGCAATGTTGCCCAATGCTTGGACAGAGGCTGCACAACAAGAAGTTAAGAACCAAAGACTATGGCTTTAGGAGGTAGAGAAATAGGCAAAACACCAACCACATAGAAAATGAAAAGTTCCTAAACTTGGCTGCTGCTTTGAGCATTAATAAATCATCATAAAACAGTAGGTAGAGAAGTATCCTGAATAAAGTAAGAAAAATGAAGGTATCCCCAAGTCTTAACAAGTATTTAAGCAAAAGAAAAATCTTAATTAGTCCTTTTAAATTTAGTAACTGGTAAAAATTCCAATCCAATTTAATTGATCTCTGTATTCTTTTTTTAATTTTCTGAACAGGCTATTCTTCTTTGACTTTAAAGTTAGTCTTCAGATAAACATGTGAGGAAGCAAACAAATATTTCAGTTGAATCATGACAACAACAACAAAAATTTATTTTAAGTCATTGCTTAGACAATGCAATTTCAGAACTAACCATTGGTTTATTAGCTTTGAAGTTGTAACCGATGCACATAACCTTCACTTTTGGGGGTGTTTGGGAAAGGTGAACTAGAACCACGACCTAACACTTATGATGGAAGGCACTTGTATCGCACTAAGGCTCAACCTCTAAAGTTTATATATAAAAGAGCATACCTTCATGATAAGCTGATTTAGGCAATGTTTTTTGATAAACAGTTTTATCTACACAAGTTATCGAAGCATTAAGAAGCCTCTCTTAAAAAACAAACGTTTATAGAAAAAGAACCAAAAAGAAAAAAAGTATAATGACATAATTTTTTGAAAAAATAAAAAGAACTTTTCCTTTTTGGCAGGACAAGGACGAGAAGGTAAGAATATTCAAAAGAGTATGTATGTTTAAGGAAATATTTGAAGATGAAAGGAAGATTGCAAGCAGCTATAGGAGGCAGACAAAGCCAAAAAAAAAAAAAAATTATTAGGAGAGCAAAAAAATCCTAGTTGTGTACTGCTCTGAGCATTAGAAACCTTGGATATAAAAACAGATAAAGAAGAAACAGACCAGAAAGCACCAAAAGTTTTGTTCAAAATGTTTGAACAAACTCAAAATCTAATTAGAAATTTTTAGTCAGAAGATAGGAAATGCAAATCAGATGGAAACTTTCAATGAATTTGTTGTTTTCATGGATTAGCTCATATGAGAATTTGTAAATTAATTGGGCAAGTTGTAGATACCATCCTGGGGGTATACTCTTAAAACAAGGAACTACCATGTGCTTTATTTTGTGACACTTACCTCCCCTGTGGATTGCTCTATTAGACACTTCCATTTATCAATAACAGAATTTGATGATGTGGCAAATGAACTTACTAGAAAAGAATTGATAAAAAGAACATTCTACCCCAATTTACTTTGATGAGCAGTTCGTCAAGTTGTCTTAACAGCATTAGTTTGTTAGTCCATTACTAAACACAAGGGAGGTAAGTGTCACAAAATAAAACATGAGATAGTTGCTTGTTTTAAGGGTATTCCACGTGGGCGTTATCTGTAATTGCCTAAATTAGTTTTAGTAGAATCTGCAGTGGAAACCTTTATAGCCCCACCTTCCCCTCAAAGTATAAACCATGTCTGCAGTGTTAGTTGCCTAGTAAAGTCATCTCCTCAAAGTGATATCTGACTCTGATTTTGAAATTATCACAATCAACCATATATGTCATTACATCACCACAGTTTTAGGTACAAAGATATACATCATTAGAATAAAAAAAGCAAATCAAAGAATTTACATTGTTCTTTTTTCTTGTCCTACAAATTTCAAAAACAATGTGTCTAATTAAAATTTTGATGACAGGAATGGAAAAGGAACAAAATAAATAGAATTTAAAAAATGAAAAATAAAAATGAAAAACGTTATTACCACTGACTTCTTGTCATATTGCAAAATTGCAAATTTTGGATAGGTCTGAATTTTTGAGCCCAAGTCTATTCTCTGCATGAGAAGTCAAATAACCGAGAAGTCCCCAAAATATCACTACTCTCAAATAAAAGCAATACGATTAGAACTGGAAGAGAAAATGCGTACCTTCTTCTTTCTCATTACCTTGGGTTGAGAAATCATCCAGCAAGTCATCAGCATCATGGAGAACCTCTTTGAGCTCTCTGAGCCAATCTTTGATCTGATGACTATGAGAACTCCGCTTTTCTGCATCAAGAATCACAGCTTGGATTGTGGAAACTGTGCTTGTTAGTTTTTAAAATCTCAGTTTGAACACCGAAGGCCAGTTTGACCTCCGGGAGAGTGAAGGAACCCAGCAGTTCAAGGACTTTTCCGGCGAGGTGGAATAAAGCTCCTTCCGCCATAGTTTTTGTTTCTTTGTTTGTTTCTCTCAGGAATATTATTAAGATCAGATGGGTTTGTGAAATAGTGAGAGTGATGAGAGAATCTTTGTTGTGTTCTTCGGCTTATAATTGCAACATCACTATTTATATGCTTTACACTTTAAAGTAATCTACTAATCTTGTTGACCACTTTCCTCGTACTTTTAGACCTTTGTCACTGTACGAATTATTTTGATTTTCTCTCATAACATTTGCAAATTTTGATTTTTAACGTTACTTGTAGTTTTTTACCCAAAAAAAAAATTAAAAAAACAAATGTTCCTTATCATTATGACTGTGAATCATTTTTGTCGATGTATGCTAATGTGTTAATATGTGTTTGGTTGGTTCAATTTAGTATTATTATTATTATTATTTTTTTTTTGAGAAAGAAACCTGCTTATTGCTTTTTATTTCATAGAGTTGGTTCAATTAAATCATGTTATGTCATTTTCATTATTATATTTTTATTAAAAACCTTAAAAGACTAAAATAATTTTAGTTAAAAATTATATACATTATAATATATATAGTTTATATTTGGGGAAAAAAAGCCATAATTTTATTCTTAGGCAGACTTTTAAATGGAACTAGTTAAATTCCAAACTTTCATAAATATACATTTCATATGTGAGAGTGTAATTTGTTAGGGTATGAAAGTCTAGGGTTTAAAATATACAATATCATTTAAAAGTGTGGGGTTTAATATAGTCTACAGATAACATTTTGGGTTTTTTTTCTTTTTTTTCTTTTACAACATTTTCTAGGCATCCAAACAAAGCTTAATTTTTTGGGCATCCGAACCACAACCATTTCACCCCCAAACAAATGATCAAGATTGTATCTCAATGAATAGCACCCCAAACAAATGATCAACACCTTATTGATGGTCTCCAAAGACAAATTCAGCAATGTTGCGACCAAGTTCACTTGAATGGTTGAGTCCTTGGACATGATCAAAGATAGAAGGGTTAAGACTTGAGAGTAACCTAAAGGTTCATAGATGTGCCCTAACAATGTTTGTTTGTTTGTTTGTTTTTTTTTTTTTTTTTTTTTTTTTTTGTCTCTTTTAATATAAGGGTTGTGTTAACAGGCATTGTAAGGTGCCCATTAACACTCAGATTTATGTCAGTATGTTGGCAACTTTATAGATTATGAGGTCAGCTTTATATAGTGTCCTTCTTTTTCTCCCATTTATCCAATTTTTTTATTAAACGAGACCCGCATTATTTTAACCTTAACAAGCATCACACGGGTGCTTGTTAACATTTATTCTAAAGACAAATGCTTAACTAACTTTTATAAATATTCAACAAGTCGACAACCACTAAATAAAGGTAATCAAAATGGAATGTTCAGTTAATCATTAGCAACTAGCAAGTAGCAACAAACTAACTTTATTTAAATATTTAATCACTACTCTAGTTACTTTAATGAGTAATTATTAGGTACTTCCAGATTACCATAAAATGCATCTCTCTTCTCTTACATAACTATAAGTCCCACTATTTAAATTTATGATGGAGAAGAGAGAGTACGTATTTATAGTAATCTTAGAGTATTCAATAATTTTCCTACTTTATTTACTCTCTAAAGTGGTCTAGATGGAGAGAGAAGAAGTTTTGAAATTTTAAATTTTTAGTTTTTTTCTTTTTAGGTAAATCCACAAATGTTGAATTATTTTAATTTAATGATGTGTATTCTTTAAATAAGGTGGCATAATTTAATTGGATGTGCATTTACTGGATCCAAAACAAATTTGTTTTGAACTTACTTCGGTATGGGCACAAATGGAAGGGTCCCAATCAAAACAATAAGTAACATTAGGGGACTAAATCAAAATATTCATATTTTCAGAGGAAAAAATAAAATCATTCTCAAACTTTAAGCGTGTAATTTACAATTTACTTTATTAGGTTTTCTAAGAAGCATTAATCAGTCTCTATAATAGCCTAATAAATCGTTAGAATTATTCATTGGATCTTATTTCCAAAGTTGTCCCTCTGTTGAAAAAAACTTAAAGCATTACATAAAAAATGAAATTGAAATTGAAAAGGGTAAATCGAATTTGAAATATTAGTCCCTACCAAGCATAGGAATTGAATTTGAAATAGAAGAAAATAAAAAGAAAAAGGGAAAAAGGAGCTTGGCACGCAGAGATGGGGTCGGTTTTCCAACACTATTCAATACTATTATTCACCAAGTCACACCCAAAAAAGGCCGGAAAGGAGAAGTCTTTGAAGTCAAAAAAAGCTTTTCTTTTTCTTTGGACAAATTACTCATGGGACAAGAAGTCGTGCACAAACATTGGTACCTTTGCTCCTTGCTATGGTGGCTTGGCTTGATTTCAATTCCAAATCCAATTAATCTATTCTCCTCCATAGATATCAATCTTCAACCATCGAAAGCGAGTTCGATTTGATCAAACTTGAGTCGGGTCGATTTCCCGAGAACTCCAAATTCTTGAACTGTCCTAATAATTCATTAAAAAAGAAAAAGGAAAATATTAAATATGAGGTGAGGAATATTATTGTTTTTGTGATAAATTTTACAAATTCGCGGTAACCGTAAGAAATGTACATATATTCTTTGGGATCGAGTAAAATACTGAGTGAGGGAGTTCAATATAATGCAAAAAAATCTAGTATCATAAAAAATAAAATGCACAATTCTTATCACAAATTTTTATGTAGTTGATTGTAATTGGTAGAGAAAAAGTAGTACGTCTATTACTCCATGTGAAAGTCTACATGGAAAATAATTGTGGCAAAAATTGTAAGTTTGTTTGTGTAATGGTGTCTTAGGTATGATGAATAATGCTCGTAGGTGTAATTGAAAGGCGTACAAAGTCTTATTACACTACAAATTTTCACTATTTGGGTCCAATAGTCCAATCTCTTACGGAGAGAGTGTACGATTGAAGTCTGACGTTTTACGGTGGGATAACAAATGGCCTTTTTTTTGGGCTTTGAAATTATTAGCAGTTTTGGAAACTAACAAATGGACACAGCCCACTGGTATGTAGTGGAGCTCATTGGGTTGCTATCTTTTTCCCGCTGCCGTTGCCATATGCCCATATGTCGTTGTGTGTTAAAAATAAAATTAAAACTCCATTCTTTTTTTTAAAAATGGAAAATTTTAATTTTTTAAAAATTATTCTTCTATTAAATAATAAATATCCATTGCAAATTGACCCATGTGGCCATGTCCAACTAAAGAGCATTAGCATCAGAGAATGCAAAAAAGTTCTATTTTACAACCTCAAACACTACTTTATTTATTTTACTAATTCATTTTACAATTTACTCCACATCCCAGTTTTTATTTTTATATACAACTCAATAAAATAAAAAGCCTCATCACACACACTCTGCATGTGTGATAAAGCTTTTTTTTTTTTTTTTTTGAATTTAATGTAACTTTTCAATTTGAATTTATCTACTGTTAGTGATATTACACAACAATGAATTTTTAAGAATGAGTTTTTAGGGAAAAGAAATGTATTAAACGTGTATGAGATATATTTAAAGAGAGGTGTTACGTTAGTATGTTTACAATATTTTTATAACAAATCATAGGTGGTTGGTTGTTAATGATTCAAATTTGAACATAACACTAAGACTACTTTTTTACCCTAACAAAAATAACCAGTAACAACCTGTCATTTATGATTTGTTGTAAAAATATTGTAGACATATCATTTCTTATATTTAAATAAAGAGTGTGCTAATTTTTAAGAAAAAAAAAATTTTAGTTTTTTTTTTTAGTTTAATAAATTATAATTTTAACCATTTTTTATTTTAAAAAAAATAATAATTATCTAATTAAATTAAGAACATTTTTTACATTTTTTAAAGTTATAAGTAACTTACTTAATTCTTTTAATATATAGGGAATTAGAGATAAACTACAAACAAATACTATTAAAAAAATATATTAATTTCTCTCTCTCATCTTGTCTCTGTCTCTCTCCTCAACAAGCAAACTCACACACAAACAACAGCACCACCGAACCAACCACCCAGAAACCCCAAACCAACCAACCAAACACCACCACCACCACCACCACCACCATCACCTCTGAAACACTATTGAAATACCAAACCAGACCCTCAAACCCACCATCGGAACACCAAACTAAAATCCCAAATGGGCACTCTTGCTCTCGAAATCGGAAACTTAACCAAGCTTAAAGGGTTGTTGCTATTCAAGAACCAGATTTCCGGCGAAATACCGGAAAGTTTCGGGAATTTGAAGGCTTTGGACTTGTCCGATAACCAAATTTCAGGGCCAATTCCTTCCGAGTTAGCGAATTTGAAGGAACTTACACAGTTGAGATTGATGAACAAACTATCTTATCGGCGAAGTACCAGCAAATATCGGGGATTTACCGAATGGAGCGTATGTTCAAACAATGGAACAACTCGCTAAACAGCACCCATAGAACAAATCAGCCAAAGTACCCATGAACACCAACCAATCTCAACACCAATTCAACCCAAGCCAAAATACCCATCACCTGCAACCGATTCAACCCAAACCCCAACCGATTCAAGCCACGGCTCCACCACCGAAACACCAACTACCACCGGAACTAAAACCCAAACGACTGAAGAGGGAGAGACAACTAAAACCCAAACCCGATCTCCACCGTGACCCATACCCAAACCCGATCTCCACCGTGAAACCCAGCCAACACCCAAACGACCACCACCAATCCGAACCCAGCAATTACTGAAACAACCCACCACTTTAAACCCAGTAACCACCAATTCAACCTAACCAAAAACAACTGAGAAAGAGACAGAAAAGAGAGAAAAAAAAAAATCAAAATAGAGAGAAGAGGGGAGAGACAGAGAATGAGAGACAGACACAGAAAAAGGGCGATAGAAAAGAGGGAGAGAGAATAAAAAATTAGATTTTAATTTTACAAACCGTGAACAGTGGTTGTATACATTTAGGAACTTACTGTTCACGGGTGGCATAAGTTTTTTACCTATACCAATGTCTAACTTTTTATGGCCACATCAAATCATATTCAAGAGATCTCTTCCTTTATTATTGTTTATTATGTTTTCTCAATAACAAATTTTATTGATTTTCTTTTTCATACACGTTATATTATATTTCCGTTTGGAGGAGAATATATATATATATATATATATATATATATATTTTTTTTAAGTATTCCCAACTCAACAGTTTTGTACACAAACATCAAACTGGAACAGTGCAAAAAAATATGCTTAGGACTGTTAATGCTTTATTCCCATACATTGTGCAAGTTTGATCCTATTGCCTTGTTTGCATAATCCAACTTTGAAATTTAAGCTAATCCACACATAGACTTTTGACACAAGTTAAATCGACTAAATTTGATAGCATTGGATTTATTTGATATATAAGTATTTATGCATTACAATTAACTTGATGGACACACATTTAACTTACTCAAAGCTACTAGGAGTATAGCATGCAGTGATTTCACACAAGTAGTCCCTCTGTCTTCCACCCAAGTAAATTAGTAGGTCAATGCAACAAAAATGACTATCAATCCTAAGCGTCTAGTCCATCAAAGATAAGTTGAGGTCAACGTCATATTATAATATAGCGTACAAACAACAAAGTCTCTGAATAACCAGTCTTTACTAAAATAAAATATTTGATCTCAAGATACGTGGTTGAACTTATGGCCTGTTTGGATGAAGGGGGGAAGGAGGGGGAGTGGAGGGGAGTAGAATAGTGTATGCTAAAAATAAGCTAATTTTGTACTAAATCTACTTTACTCTACTCTACTCCCCCTCCCTCTCCCTCAATCCAAACGGAATGTTAATCTCATTGAAACCTCCTAATCAAGTGCGTCATTAACAAAAGCCTAAAAAGAAAGAGAATGATTATAAAAAAATAATAATTTAAAAAAAAAACATTATTAAAAAATGTTTGTCAGAGTTGGCCGATATCTGTTACAGGTCACTGAATTTGGGGCCTTGTGGCTGTGGAGCGGGAGGACCTTATTTCACTTGAAGGTTGGTAAGGACAAGTAGTTTTGTGGGTCAGCAGATGCATATGGGCATATTAGTACGAGTGTTAAAGGATTTTATGTAAGGGTCGAGACTGACTGATTTGGAAACAGATATTGGGCCAGGCCAGGACCATCGGTAACCCAAGTAGCATTGATTGCTTTCTTTCAAGTCTACCAATGCTTTTTTTTTTTTTTTGCTTGAAAATCTTCAGCAATCAACCTAGTAAGCCTTCTTATTTTCTTGTTTTTGTTTTACCATTTTGATTATTTATTTCCTCAAATTTCAACCATGCGTATGGCCTATGTAGTTGTTATCAATATGCATAGTAGTAACACATCTGTTAGGACATATGTGATTCAATGTTAGGAACATATGTTAATATTTTATGTAATTGGCTAACCCTTTAACAAAACGCACTTTACTTGTAATTAGGTAGATCTATGATGTGTTTAGTACTTCAAAGAACAAGAGTTCAAGTCTAGTATTAAAGTCATGCAAATCTGTCCAAGAAACAAGTGAAGAAATGTTGATTCATTAAAACTTGACAGTTGCTCGACAGATAGCTATTATCTATCAAGGTTTAATGAGGCTCGATAGATACTATCTATCGAGGTATCTATCGAGAATTATGGAAATCATTTTTTCAAATCTAATTTTTGGCCCATGCTTATGTATTTGTGTAGGGTTTCTTTTCTCACAACCCTAGATATATATAAGGCTTATTTTAGAGGCCATCATATAAGAGAATACAAGGAGAACATATGCAAAAGGTGACCGATACCTTATTCTCTTTAGAAGAAGCTACTGCGTCTTTGTGCCTTAGGGTTTTGTAACCAAGTGCTTCTTGATCTTCATTGTTGATGAAGAGAAGAACTTTGTAGCCAACAATCTTCTTCAAGTTGGTGATCAAGTCATGTACTAGGATCTGCGCAATTAGTTAGTCACGTAATGAAATTCGTGCATCAAAAGGGTGGCGTTCATATATTAAAGAGTTCAGAGGTTCTGAAGCAGTAGAAGGTTTTTACTGTAAGTTCATCTACGGGGATTGTAGAGTCTGAAGACAAGAGTTTTGTACTAAATTTGAAATTTCTCTTTATTATAGTGGATTACTTTTCGGGAAGGTTTCCCCCTCAGGTTTTTTACTGTGAAACTAGTTTGTTTCATTAGTTTTCTTGGGTCATCATATCTTGTCTTATTTACTTTTTCGCTGTATTTATTTTTGACATGATATTGATGTTTATTTGTTTTAACAAGTTTTATTCATAATAAATCTAATTAACAATTTGGATTTAAAACTTGTTAATTCTATCAACCGGGGTCTAAATTTCCCAACAACATCATCACTAGATTGTTTAAGAGTTCTAGTACCAAACTGCAAACTATCAATGTGTAGCCTATCTATTTAGAATTGGTAGATGTAAACTCTGATTTCTATGTTGATCCAGGCTCATACTGCTAAGACAACCCAAATACAGTGATTCCTAATAGCAGAGAAAGTAGGTTCCACTGCAGTTTAACTGGTACAAGATTAATTTGGCAAAACTGTGTTCTTTGAAAAGATCAATCACCCCAATTTTTTTCTATTGTTAATTTGTTACGTTGGATGTCTCATAATAATATGCAGTAGCAATAATAGCCACACTCATATATAACACACTCATTGTAAACACATACATGACCAATAATTGTGTATTTAATACTCTATTCAGAAGGAGTGTATACGAAATGTGCAATACAAAGCTCACTGAATTTGAAAAATAAAAACCGAAACAAAGATAAAAATGACTGATTTGCTAAAATTTCTCCAGCTTGAAGACATGTAGAATTTCTTTCCAAAGTTTCTATCCACACAAGGAAAAAAAAAACACTAAAAACATTAATTGGCAAATGAGCACAAAGGGCACCCAATTATAATTGCAAAAGGAACCCAACAAGTGGATCCACTAAAACCTAAAACAAATTTGGCCACCCAAATTGTGATATTTGAAGAAGTAATGAAATGTTTGATAGCCTAGCTAACAACAGATTTCAACATGTTGAGAATTGCAAATTCAACATTCTTGATGAAATAACTAGATCTACTCAAATGTCCTCGTTTCTCTTCCAAAACTGTTGAAGACAACTAATACTTATGCAAAAGGACAAAATTGAGTAGTCCAAATCATTATGTGATCTTCAACAGCTTCTTTGTGATAGCTAGATTCAAGAATGATGTAAATTTCCCTTCTTCTGTTTAGTGTTATATAGTCTCCATTCGATAACCATTCAATGGGGAACTACATGACCATATAATGGCTGACATCCCAATAAATAATAACAAAAGAGAGAGAAATATGTTATTATCTTCAATTACCTACAGATGTTGTTATGCATTAAACCAACTTTTCATCCCACATTGTAAGGAAATATAATAAATAAATAAATCTAAACTAAAAAATCCAAATAATTAAAATATAAAGAAATTGACAAATTTACCACAAAGAAACATGAAGGCTCAGCTCTTTATAGAAAAAGGAGTTATGAGACCAATTGCAAGCTTAGTTGAACCGTCTTCTGTAGAGAAAACAATAGCTAAAATATCATATTAAATACTAACCAATTTCAATAGATTTTTATCATTTTGCTCAAAATATCATAGTTTACCTCTGTTTGCCACTTCACTAACCTAAAACAATGGCTCTCCTTAAGACATTGAGGCAAATAGTCTGCAAAATGAGGATAGAGGCTCTTACTATCTTAACTAAACATAATGTAGCAGTCATCAACTGAAAAAAATATAAAAGAAATAAATCAATAAGAGCTTCAAGAGATAATCTATGACTATGCTAACCAAAATAAGAACAGTTAAACAACACCATTCTAATAAGTGAACAACTCAAGTAAACATTCATGCAAAGGATGAATCTCTTGCTTAAGTCAATGTAATGGAAAGTTTGTGAGAGTAAGGTCAGGAGGCGAGACAGGAAAAAAGAGAAAAAAGAGTGAACTATTCAAGATAATTAAATCACAATGGTACTAGTATAGTAAATGAAGAAGAAAATACAAGGACATTGTATTATGATGTTTTCTCTATTGTCATTAGATTTTGTTGTTAAATAGAAATAAACATTTGACATTTCATCATTACACTCGTGAATTTTTCCTACCTTCTTCAAGGAAGTATGAAATAGAGCTGCTTGAAGCTGGGGGAAAAATAATAAAAGGAAGAAAAAAAAAAAAACAGATGTAAATTTTTCTCGAAAGACAAAGTATTAGAGATTTAAAAATACTCTAAACCTAGTAGGTAGAACTCTACCAGTAGAATTTTCAGGGTTTATATTAAGCTTTAAAACAATTAAAATTTGTGAATATCAAACTCTAGGGCCAAAATAATGTGAATACAATAATAAATAATCAAACACAAAGTTGACCTTAAGTAAAGCAGTTGGAACCATACATAAGGCAATGGACAACATTAAGAAATTTTGATGTCAAACACTCATACTTGAAGTAGTAAGAACTAAGAATCAAGAATCTAAAAATCTAGGAAGGGCATAAAATCCTTACTAAATGCAGGGAAAAATTCATGTCCCTAGAACATAAGCATTCTCATCAATATATCCTGCGAAGGGGCAAGGGAGGGAAGTTGACCCTAGAACATAAGCATTCTCATCAATTTATCTTCAATTGTTGTGAGAAATATGTAAGTTCCATTCCAGTACAATTAAATGTTCTCATGGATTCTGAAAGTTTGCTTGTACAGAGCATATGGTGTGACAAAGCTTTGGTCATCAACTCTACCTAGATTAATAATTTCACAATATCACATATAAGAGAAATTCCAAGATTCTCCAATAAGAACAACAATTAATAGGAGAGATTAGGTAAAAAAACAAGGTATTTCATCTAAATGGAAGTCAACTAGGGACACAGTGACTTCCATCCAAACTGCAAAAGAGAAACAATATTATTGGGAAATAGATACTATAATATGAAACACTCACTTAGCATCTGCACAAAAAGGAATCCATTGCATGTGTATAAAATTCTTAGGTTCATGTAAATGTTTGAGTCTCATATATGTAATTGCCCATGGCTTTAAATATCGTGGCATCCTAAGCAGCTTTAAAAAGAATTGAAAGACTACTTCAAGGATGACTAATACCAAGCAAATGTGGCAATAATAGCACTTGTCGAAGAGGTTCTTTGTTCTGGAAGTCTCAAAAGCCACCTCAATGGAGCAAGCACAAATTTGCCCTATACTTGAAATTGTAAACTGATAAACAAATATAAAAATTTGTAAGACATTTGCAGATTATGTCACACATTCATTCTTTTAATGTAAAATTAAATGGGTTTAGTCACCTACTTAGACACAACATTGAGCTCTAGATTGCACAAAAAGAGAAAGTTACAAAATTAAGAACTCACCTGTTAAAAACTATTATTGTCATAAAAATCATGTTGCAAGCAAATTTTTGAAAAGTCAAAACTGTTTGTTACAAAAATTATTATAAATATAAAATTAATAAAAGGGAGTGAGAAGTGTATTACTCAATCTATTGAAAGATTATACTTGATTTTTGTAGAACTATCATTGAAAATCCTTTTGGTTTCTATGCCACACTCTCCTCTGTACAATCATCTAAACACAATTTAAAAATTTAACAAAATTGAAAGCTCTTGAAAGAGAACAACGGTAAGAGAGCACAACTTATCAAGATAGGTGGTTCAATAGTATAGTTGAAGGGTTTAAGAACCTGTGCAGCTAATGGGGTGAGATCCATTTGGGTCGAATTAGAATATGTGGGGCACCTCTTATGATCCATCACTGCCTCCTCAATTCATGTTTCTGATAGTTTGAGAAAGAAAAATTGGCAATGTATTCATCACACTTTTTAGAAACATGAAATTACCATATGATTTAAGCCAAATAATTGAATTAAGCAAATTAAATCTCTTGTATACATCCAATGTACTAGGGTTGTGCCCTTTTTGTGCTTTTTTTAACCAAATGGTTACTTATTAAAAAGAGTGTGTTAAGTCAAATCAAGTAGTTTTGTCTACCCAATACCAAATGATGTCAAAACATTTTTCACTATCTTGCCAAGATCAGCACTAGATAATAACCCTTAAATATATTCAAAAACCCAAAAGCATATAGAATCGGCCAATTAAACCATTAATTTATTATATGAGTGACACATCTCCATCTAAATGATCTACAAGAAAAATGTTGATGTTGGTTCCTATGTAGTCTCCTAGAAGTTGGGACAAAATTATAAGGTATGAATAATTAAAAGGCTAGAATTCACTTACCTCCGCATCACTTTGCAGCAAATTACTCCATCTTTTGGACATTTAATAAAACTGTTTCTCTTATCTATCACAGCTCAACCATCCTTACTCATACTACCTCTCTTAGGCCTGAAGAACTCCATGTATTCTATTAATCCATCACACAATGCTCCATACTCGTGAGTGGGGGCCTACATGCAAGGACCCTCTTCTTCATAGTGATTAGAGAAAAGGATGTGCTCAATGTTGTCCAATGTTCAAACAGTGTCTGCACAACCTAAAGCTAAGAACCAAAGGCTGCAGCTTTAGGAGATAGAGAAATAGATAAAACACCAACCTAAACTTGGTTGCTGCTCTCAGCATTAATGAACCATTATAGTAGGTAAAGAAGAAAAAAGAGGGTATTTTATAATTCTGTTTTAAATTTTGGAGAAAAATTCAAACTTTAATACACAAGCTTATGTATAATAGGGAAAACACCCCCCACCCCCCCCACCCCCCCCCCCCCCCAAATTTTTTTTTGAAAGCATACATAATAAGCTAATTACTACAAGGTAGTTAGATGCTCAATTTTCATTTATAAAAGTTATGAAGCATCTACAAAAATAGAACATTTTCAGTACAAAAGCAATATATATATATATATATATATATATATATTATTGTGTTTAGTATTTACGAAAGAAAGAACTTTTCTCTTTGGCAGGAGAACAATAAGAAGCTTATCACAATAAAATGATAAGATCATTGTAGACATCAAAATTTAATGATGAATTCACAACCGTCCAATTGTTCATGGTAAAATATTTGCGATCAAATTAATCTCTAATTGATGACGTGGACAATCAGCAAATGAAATTGAGCCACGTGGCAAAATCAAATGAAGAAAGCCATATGGCAGCGTCAGAAGAAAAGACCTATATGGAAAGTTCTTATTAAATAAAATACCAAATTAAATTCATATATAATTCAACTCTCAATAAATGCTGAGAGAAAATTCCAAATTAAATACCATTGAGTTGCCTATAAATAGGGGCTTCTCATAAGAGAAAAGAGGAGAACGCTTAGAGAGAAAACACTACTGACACTCTGCCAAAATAGAGAGTCACCTCTAAAGCTCACAAGAATTCCATTGTTCATCAAGGTCTATTCCTACTTCTTCAAATCAAAGTGGGGATTCTCCTTTAATCTAGTTCAAGATCAAGCCAACGGCCCTCACACCTCAAATCAAGCACATTCAACTATTCATTCAACTTGGAGACATCAAAGCACGATTCAAGATCAAGCTTCATAGCCTCTTTGGATCGTAACGTTTCTTGGAGATCGAATCAGATGAATTTATTGTACTCTTTCATTGTAAAGATTCATACAGAGGATTGTACTCACATATATACAAATACAAATTGATTATTTGTTACACTATTTCGTGATCGTGTGATTCATCTTTTACGAAAATTGTGTGTACAATCATATATGCAGCAAGAGTCCTTTAAACATACAAAAAGAAAACAAAACAGAAAGAGATTTTCCAAATTTAAAATTAAAAAAAAAAAAAGTAAAAAAGGATTACCATTGAACCCATGACCAGAAAGCTTTGAAGAACAGGCTACAAATTTTGCCTTAATTTGTTTTGCTTGATAAGTCAAATGATCGAGAAGTTCTTCTGAATACCAAAAAAAAACCTCAAAAAGCATAATGAAGAATAACAACAAACAAGAGCAAGAAAATTGGTGTTCAGTTCTACCAAGAAAAAAACCAAATACCTGGAGTAGTCAAAGACGCAATCAGATTCCACTTTTATGTTCTTTCCCTCCTATACTCATGTTTGCTGCCTCAATTTCATACAGGGACTCCACAGCCAAAATTCAAGAACCAAAGGCCATGGCCTTAGCAGAGAGAGAAGTGCCAAAATTACCAATCATTGGAAAAACCAAAAGTTCTAAAACTTGGGCGTTGTTTTCGGTGTAACAACCTATTGTATAAAAATGGGTAAAGTAAGTAAAATGACAATATCCACTAATCTTAATTGGTATTCAAGCGAAAAGAAAAACCATAATTGGTAATTTTTAATTAACAGATAAAAATTCAATCCAATTTACCTTTGAATTTGTGCATGAATGAACAAATTAGACTCATTCAATCATTCTCTCATTCTTCTTTGACTTCAAAGTCAGTCTTCACATCAATGATTCGACATGTGAGGAAGAAAACAAATTTTTTTCATTTAACTTAAGAAATGAAAAAAATAAAAGAACAAATGAAAGATTTTTAATTTTCTTTTCCTCATAATTTGAAGAAATCATGTGCCATGCACAAAAAGATAACCACTGAGTTCTAGTTCTTGAGCCGTTGCACAATTGCAATTTTTGAAAAGGTTCCGAATTTTGAGGCCAAGCTTGTTCTTTGTCTCAGTTGGTTCTACATAAGAGATCACATAATTAACAAGTTCTCCAAAATATCACAAATCTCAAAAGGCACCAACAAGAAGAAGAGAGATACATACTTGAAGTAGGAGAAGCTGACTCTAACTAAGATTCTGCAATAATTAAGAAGCAACCATACACACATCATATTATCAACATGCTCTTAGGTACAAAGATATAAATTATTAGAATTAAAAGAAATATATATATATATATATATATATATATATATATATATATTTAAAAAAGGGATGGATTACATTATCATAATTTTTCTTGTTCAATTAACAGTTTATAGACAAGAAAAAGAAAAAAGATTGAAAGGAATGAAGTTGAATAGTTTTAGAAGTTGTTCAAAATATAAAAATCCTAAAAAAAACCAGTAGTTGATTTTGAATTTAGGATTATAAAAGATAGATGGATAGATGCATACCTGAATAAATTGTTTTTTCTTGTTGGATTATTTGGGACAATCTTCACTATTTGCTTCGTAGCCGTAAGAGGGGACAACCAGCAATTTCTGACTCTTTCAAAGAGGTGAGATCGGGAATCAGAGGCATGGAAGTCAGGTTAGGGAAATCCGAAATCAGTAATGTAGAAAGAGAAGGGGGAAATGATGGAAGTAAGAGATGGTGTGGTTCATTATCATCATCATCATCATCTGAATTCCTCCACCATCCCTTCAGTTTTGGGCATCCAGATATTGTGAGAGAAGATAAGGATGGGAAGAATGGTGTTTTTGAAGAAGAAGAAGAAGAAAAGGAAGCAACCAACACGTTACTAACACTGCCTTCATCTGAAATGTATTCAAGTGCTTCCATTACCCAAAGAGAGACAACCTTGAGATAAGGGAGTTGATTTAATGGTGGGAGGTGCTGCAATCTTTTATTATCAAATAAATTAAAATGAACAAGATTAGTGAGAGAAGAGACCCAACTTGGAATTCTCACACCCATATAATGGGACAATATCAACCGTTTAAGATTTTGATGTGGCTAGAGCCCTTCCAATGACATGTCATCATAACATTCAGTTTCTCCATCATCCCACTCTAAATCCCAACATAATTCCAACTCTTGAAGATGTTGTTTCTGCTTCATATTCGTGGCTTTACATTCCACCATGTCATCTTCTCCATGTCCCAAATTTGTAATGACTAGACTTCCTCCCAAATTGCTCAACCCCATCAATTCACTTAGCCCACCACCAGACCTCGCCTGATTTTTCTTATACCAATTATATGAGCTAGCCTTCAAATCCTCTTGCCTCAACCTCACGACAAACCCTCTTACTAACTCAAGAGAAGTAAGATGTCCAAGTCCAAGGGGTATATTCGTCAATTTGTTGCACCAACTAATGTCTAAATGCCTGAGATTGACCAACTTCTTAAGGTCCCGCAGTAATTTTTTAAGTGAATCACAAAAATAAAGTTTCAGCGTCTGCAAATTTAGTAGGTTGGTAATGGAATTAGGGAGAATTGCAATATGTACATTTTTAGAAAGATCAAGATATCTTAAATGACTCAATTCCCCAATTGAATGGGGCACTACATGTAACCCTAAAAAACTCAAATCCAATGTGCGTAAATAATTGAGATTTGAAATGAGTGTATCACAAGTTAACTTACCCAACTTTCCCCCTACACTGGCTACAAGAATTGTTCGTATCTTCCTTTTATTAGCCACGGGGATTGAAAATTGACTTGATGAATCCACTAGATCAAATGATACATGATGAACTTTTTCAATCACATTTTCCCCACTTGAATTTAATATGACACTTTCCATTCCAGACACAAGAATTGCAAGATCATGCATGAGATCATGCATCTTACATGATACTATATTGCCCAAATCATCATTTTCTACATCTTGAAAAAATGACATCCAAAGTAATTCCATAAAATATTTTCTACCAATATCCACAAAACACTGCCTTGGACCTTCTAACAAAATAAAGCCTTGTGCTATCCAAAAATTAATAAGTGTATTCACGTCAATCCTATAATCTTTTGGAAACAATCTACAATAAGCAAAACATTGCTTTAAGCGTGATGGAAGGTGATCATAACTCAACTTAAGAGTTGATAAAATACCATTTTCTTCTTCTTGAGTTATTTTTTAGAGTTCATAATCTTTGAAGGATTGCCACTCATGTTCTGAAGCTTTGGTGCATAGCAAGCTTGCTATCGTCCTTATAGCAAGAGGTAACCCACCACACTTTTCCACGATTTCTTTTCCCAGGCTTATAAAGGCTTGGTTCTCTGGTAGTTGTCCTTGTTCAAATGCCACTTTTACAAACAAACTCCAAGCCTTTTCTTTAGGTAGGCCCTTTAGAGCATGCCATGAAGTTGCCCCAATTATCCTCGCTACTTGTACTGAGTGTGTGGTCACTATTACTCTACTTCCCCTTGCACCAACCATTAACAAATTTCTAAAACGAAGCCATTCAATATTGTCCTCATTCCACAAATCGTCCAAGATAATCAAGTACTTTTTTTCATAAATTTCTTCTCGAAGCTTATTTTGCAAGGTCTCAAGGCTTCCTTCATGCTTCTGCTTTGTCAACTGTTCTACAATTTCTTTAACAATCCGTTGCACATCAAAGATATCAGAGATACAAACCCAAAGTTTTATCTCAAATTTTGTTTGAACATCTTCATCATTGTCTAGCAGTTGAGCTACTGTTGTCTTGCCCAATCCTCCGATACCAACAATTGGAATGATAAAAATATTCTCTTTAACACTGTCATCAAAAAGACGTTTCATAATCTCTTCCTTATCATTCTCTCTCCCAATAACTTCATCTTTGAGTACAAAAGAATAAGTTTCTCTGCCCCTATTCATGACTTGTGGCTCAACCAAGCTTTGACTAAAGTGAAAAGCCTCCTTATCTTTTGCAATGGCATTTAGTCTTTCCCTAATTGCTTTTATTTCATGACCTATCTTAAGACTAAAAGCAAGCTGATTTGAACTTGAAAAGAAAATGCGTACCTCCTTTGTCATTTTGTTTCCAGACATCACTTTTTGGCGTAAAACTTGGGTGGAGAAATCATCCAGCAAGTCATCAGCATCATGGAGGACATCTTTGAGCTTACTGAGCCAGTCTTTGATCTGATGGCTATGAGAACTCTGCTTTTCTGCATCTAGAATCACAGCTCGGATTGAGGAAATTGTGTCTCTCAGACATTCAATGTCAATTTTGACACCAAAGGCCGGACAAAATGGGCTTTTGCCCTTTTTAGGCAAATTAATTAGCATTTTGCCCTTCTTCCCAAACTAAATATGGAAATGCCCATCTTTTGAAAATCGAGTTTTTCAAATCGAGTTAAGCCCTATAATGACGTTTTCAATGACCTATAGTGACATTTTTAAGGACCTATAGTGACGTTTTGTAACTTGATATCCATGAAATCGAGTTATAGGCAATAAAATTGCCTATAACTCGATTTCATGGATATCAAGTTACAAAACGTCACTATAGGTTCTTAAAACGCCACTATAGGTCCTTAAAAACGTCACTATAGGTCCTTGAAATTTTTTTTTTTTAAAACTTGATTTTGAAAAACTCGATTTTCAAAAGAGGGGCATTTCCCTATTTAGTTTGGAAAAAATGGCAAAAGGCTAATTAATTTGGCTAAAAAGGGCAAAAGCCCATTTTGTTCGGCAAAGGCCAGTTTGACCTCTTGAGCAATGAGAGAGCCGAGCACATTAATGACTTTCCCAGCAAGATCGAACAAATCTCCTTCCGCCATAGTTTCTCTTTCTTTCAGGAATAGTACGTAGATGGGTTTGTGGGGAAGGGAAAGTGATGAGAGAGATAGCTGTTGTAGTGTCTAGCTTAGAGCAGCCACATATACATATAAGAGAGTAACCCTTGCAAAATGGACGGAAATTATGCTAATCCTATCCTTGTAATTGTCTTTGAATTGCGGTGGTAGCACGTACATGCGACTAAAAGTATCTTGATTTGACTATAAATAAAAAAATAAAAATAAAAATAAAAAAAAGGTTTTTGCGGCATAGCAACTAAAATGTTGTCACAATAAATCTTTATAAGAGGAAGCTGGAAACCAGCCCAATCTTTTTTTTTTTTTTTTTGAAACTGGAACATTCATTTATTTATAACAGAAGAGAATCATGATACAATGTCCACTAATATAGTAATATCACAATATTGAATAATTTAAAGAAGCCCATTATTTTTCCCGCAAACTTTCATTATACGTGGCTGAACTTTTTTTTTTTTTTTTAAAGTTTTATACAAGCACAACAATATCTATAATAAAAAAGTGTGCTTTAAAAATTTTTATTTACCCAAAATAATAAATTAACTAGTGAGTAATTCATGGAACACAATATATTTTGTCAAAATATGACTATTTATCTCTTTTATTTTTGTATGAATATGAAATATGATAATTATGATAGTTATAATAATTATAAACTTGTGAAGTATCAAAGTCTTATGTGACAACTATTAAAAAGTTAACAAAATGGTAAAGGTAATAATTTTTTATATATGATTAGATAATTTTAAAATAAGTTGAAAAAAAGCACATAATAGAGTCTCACTTTCAAACTTGTAATAGACTCTCATTTTTATTTTATTTTTGAGAACTAATAGACTCTCATTTAGAACAAAGGTGTTAGTAATTTTAATGTATTTATGTTGCATTATGAAAGCATGTTGTGTATATGGAACACATGTGTAACACATCACAAACACAACATATAAAACCCAATTTTATTATTAAACAAAAAAAAATTACATGATTAAAATAGTTTTAAATAAATAAGCAAACTATTTGAAACTAAAAATATAGGGTTTTATCCTTGTCTATACCAAAAACCTAAACACTATAAAATAAATAAGCAAACTGATTTTATTTTTTATTTTAAAAAAATAGTAATAGGATTTTAATCAAAATTGCAATTTTAAAATTATTAAACTTTGATAATTGATATAGAGAGTTTCGCCTAGAACATTATGTTAGTAATTTTCTTATATTTAAAAAGTGTGATATATAGGAAAGCATGTTATAGAAAGCATAACACTTTTTTGAATCATATGACAATAGTTTATATAAAACCTAACGTTTGGTTTAAGGTACTCTACTCTATCTACGCCAAATTATTGGTCTTATTACGAAAATCCAACTTTTTAAGAAAATATTGTCTAAGGTGGGTTACACACCACATTCTGGAGGGCTATTCAAGACACCCTGCCCACTAAGGAAAATTTATGACTATTGTTTATGATGTGCTAAAAATGGGTTGTGTAGCTGTGTGCAGGACAATGAAATAGTCCTTCCTACCTTGTGGCAATGTCCTCCATCAGGGGAGCATATGTGGTTGGCATCCAGTAAGTATACAAAAGATATGCCAAAATACCCAGAACTATTTTAGAATGGTGTTTGGAAATGAGGTTGGGAACTGAAGCAATGAAGGAGTTGGAGAAGTTTGTTGTTCTTGCATGGCCAGCTTTGGTACCATTGAAACACACGTACACATATGTGCGATTAGTGAAGTGCAAACATCGATCATTATACAGGATGCAACCAGATTCGATGAGGATTACAAAGCTCATACCTCGAAGACAACCTACATGCATAAAGTGATTCTCAATAGCAAAGAAAATGGGTTCCAATGCAATTGACTGGTACAAGATTAAATACCAAATATGTAGATTAAATATCAAATATATATAGGTAGATAAATAGCAAGAAACATCATTGCATTATTGGCAAGATATTTCACTAGATGGAATAGTTAAGAGCTCATTGAATTTGAACAAATACCAAAAACATAATAAAAATGATTGATTTGCTTGAATATCTTTGAATGTTTTATGATTTATTTACTAATTTTACATTCCCACATTGGGAAAAAAAAATACTCAAAACATTAATTGGCAATGGCATACAAGTACAAAGATCACTATAATTATAATCGTAAAAGCAACCCAATAAGACCAAAGTGGACCAAGTAGGACCAAATTGGACCGAATATACGAGGCACTATTTTACCTTCTTCAGATCTATGACACAACTTATTTATTCTTTCTTCATCTTCTTCTGATTTGCAATATTTTAGTATGACATCAATGAAAAAAACGTTAACTAACAAGTATATTTCTTGTACCACATGGTTCTTAGGTTTCAATCCTGTAGTAGGGTGGGAAGCATTGCAAATTAATATATATATATATATATATATATATATATATATGACCATTAGATTAAGGGGATATATTTGGCTTAATGGCTACAAAACTTGACAAAAAAACATCAAATTTAGCCAAATCTTATGGGGCTTGATCTACTAAACAGACTCACTCACATAATAAGGGTCTCCATTTTTTGAATTGAAAAAGATGTTAAGGCATGTCCTTGTGGGAAAGATAATGAACACAACACATAGACCACTAAAATTTTGCAGCAGATGCATGGATTATGGCAAAAATGCTTAAGAAGGATGAAAGTTTTCAACTCATTTGGAAATGTTTTGGGCGAGGGTAGATTATCAAATACAACGGATTATTGTACTGAACTTACAATAGTCTAACATGGTACCTTTGAAAAATTACAAAATGAATAGAAATTTTCAGAACTTTTTTATAAATGGCAAAACCTTCAAGAAGATAGCAACTTGAAGAGAAATCCTTTCCTATTGCAAGAGACTTCTTTGTTAGAACGCCTAATTTAAAAATTAAATGAGCAAAAAAAAAAAAAAAAATACAAGATTTGCCTTATTATTCTATTTTTGAAACTCTAAAATCTTAAATGGCCAGAGAAATTTATAGGGAAGTGACTAATAATAGTATAATACTATCTTTTTACTAAAGTTTTGAAAGCTCCTTTCTGTGATGGTCACACAGCTTTTTTTCCTTCCAATTAAGTAAATTATGAGATCAATGCAACAAAGGTAACTCCAGTTCCAAACATGAGGGGCCTAGTTAATCATTTATGCTTGAGTTCATGTCAACATCATCTTGCAATATTGTGTACAAACTACAAAGGCAATAGCAAAGTTGCTAGTTACTAGTCATTATGTCATTAGTCCAAATCAAGCAGCCTTTATTAAAAGAGGAATTGGAAAAGGGTATTCATATGCTCACTGCAATTGTATTTCCAAAGCCATTTCAAAGAGCGATTGCAGGGTCAACAATGTCCCCAAGATGTACTGTTTACTTCAATGTTTCTTTGAACTGTTGCTTCTAAGGGATTCATAAACTATGACAAGGGGATGAATCTTTTCTTGCTATATAGAATGTTTTGGATAAGTTTTACCTATGGTCTAGGCTTCAAGTTAATCCAGCCAAGAGCAACATATTTTACATGCAGGAAAAGATGGTAGCATTGTGTACTAGAACCATGCTCCTAAGAAGATATTTGATAATAGGAAGATTACTTGCAGAATGTAAAACTCTAATTGAAAAAATTTCTTAAAAATAATTCTTTTGACTGTCTTGAATTTTAGTAACTTTTGGTTGTCCATATTGTATTGTATAGGAGCAGAAATAAAAGAAGGCTAAAAATGGAGCGAATAAGTTTTATGCAAGTTCCAATAATCTCAAATCTAAAAGGATAAAAATTAAACCAAGTTTGAAATTGGAATTTGCAGTTTCACTTTAGCACCATGCAATTCTAAATAGACTAATTTTGCTTCTAAGAGAGGGACACATGCAATACACAATTCATTTATACAAATTGACAGTGCACTACAAATTCCAATTGTATTAACTAGAAAGCAGGAAACATCATTGACAAGATGGTTCACTATATAGAACATGTTACAAGAAAAGCTCACTAATTTGAAAAGCAAAAAGGTTTTCATTGCTTAAATTCCTTGAGTTTGTTGAGATGTAGAATTTATTTTAAGAGGATTTTTTTCATTATCACAAACATTGTACCTTGTGCACAAAGCTCCCACTTTTGCGGGGTCTGGGAGAGGTCATGGTGGGCATCTTTACCCCCAGTTGTAAAAATAAATAAATAAAAAGAATTACTCAATAATAATTGGAATACAAGTACAAAGAGCACCCTGATTATAATCAAATCCAAGTAGCAAAAATAAGTTGATCCACCAAAAAAAAAAAATGTCACACAAAGCTAGACACTCAAATCATAAACTTTGAAGAAGAAATGCAATATTTGATGTAGTACTCAACATGTTGAGAATTGGAAATTCAACTTTCCTGACGAAATGAAAAGATATGTTCAACTGTCCTCATATATGTAGCAAAACTGTCAAAGATGACTAATACTTCTCCACATGGATAGCTACTTAATAATACTCTTTGATCAGTGATTCACCAACCGGTAGATTGATGAATAATCTCTCCAAAACCTGCTCTTTGATCAGCGAATCACCAGCCACTACAGGTGGCAATCCAAACAGGCATCGATGTGGAGTAATGTTGCCAAACACAGAGGAAGGCAGTTGATGATAAAGGCCACGATGAAAGGGACCCCAACTAACTAGGGCCCTTTCTATGATATGTGGTAGCTAAATTTTATGCTGATGTAGAAATATTATTGGGAAACTGATACTATAACATGACCACACACCTAGCCTCTACACAAAATGTAAGTGTTCAAGTCTCATGTAATTGCCCATGGCTTGGAATATTGTGGTATCCTAAGCAGCCTTACGTAGAATTGAAAGACTACTTCGAGGATGATTAATACCATGCTATGTAGAGATAATAGCACACCACAGAGGTTCTTTGTTGTGGAAGTCTCAAAAGCCATCTCAATAGAGCAAGCCCCAATTTGCCTTGCACTTGAAGCTGTCAACTGAAAAACAAATTTAAAAATTTGTAAGACTTTTGCAGATTATGTCAACTGAAGTGAGGTGTATTACTCAATTTATTGAAAGATGATGCTTGATTTTTATAGAGTCATCTTTAATTTTGCCACACTCTCCTCTGTGTTATATACAGAAACACATAATTTAGAAATTCAACAAAATTGAAAGCTCTTGAAAGAGAACAAAGAAAAAAGAGCAAAACTGATCAAGATAGAAGTTGAAGGATTTAAGAACCTGTGCAGCAAATGGGTGAGATCCTTCTGGTCAGGATAGAATAATTGGGGCACCATAAATCTTATGATCCATTACCACCTCCTCAATTCATGTTTCTAATAGTTTGAGAAAGAAAAATTGGCAAAGATTTCATCACACATTTTAGAAAAATGAAATTCCCACATGATTATAGCTAAATAATTAAATTAAGCAAATTACATATCTTGTATACATTTGGCGTACTAGGGTTGCGCCACTTTTGTACTTTTTTAACAAAATGCTTACTTATTAAAAAAAAATGTATAAAGCCAAATCAAGTAGTTTTGTCTACCAAATGTGTCAAAACAATTTTTTGCTATTCTTGCTCTCTCTCGCCAATTGAATGAAGCATAATGTTAAAGTTGTCTCTCAAATTTTGTGACTTTAAACCCTAAAGCATATTGGTGCTTTTGATGCACACTAAGCTATAGAAAATAAAATTGAGAAACAAGAGTTATTTTGTGAAATCTTTTCATGAACTACATACAAGGCGATAATTAGTGACATTTTTCAATAAAATATTAATGATAGTTTACATGGATAATAGCTCCAAATGATTTCCTTGTGCATTGTAGTCAAGATTCAACCTCTTGAACAATTGTAACTCAAGGTGAAGAAGTGTCAGATATCACTTGGTCCATATATTGGTTAATATAGAAACCAAATGCAATAGACTGTCAATTAAGTATGAGATATAGTTTTGAATAAAAGAAGCAAATAAAAGGGCATGGAGATATAGATGCAGAAACAATAGAAGAGAGTGAAATCCGAAATGGAATATATATCACTACATTGTTGTAGGTTTATATTATGCACATAAATTGAATAGTATTAATACTAAAGCCTTATAGTTTAGTGTTGCAATACATTCTACAGTAATTAGATTTTTTTTTTTTAAATTTATAAAAATAAAGATTTTAAAAAAAAAACGCTTAAAGAGATGAATAAAGAAAAAGAAGAAAACAAAGAACCTGATGATATTTGATTCGCTCGTGAAGGATGCAATTTAATTAGTATACCTGTAGAATTTTAGGTATATTTCTCTAGCAAAAGGATGTAATCTCTGTCCCATCATATAGTTTTTCTTTTTCCTTCCTGCAGAAATATGGGATTTTAGCCATCATATACCAATTCAATCCTTGTATCTTTCTAGTAAGTGGGACAACTAGAGATTCACAATCTCCTTAAAGTGGTGAGAGTGTGACGCAGCTATATCCCTTTAGTGCAATGATACCATACTATGGCATCTGAGATTACAAGGATTTAAGTGTTAACTGAGGTGAGCTTGTTGGTCACTCCAAGAAAGCATTGAACTAGAACAAAATTGAATGTGAAGTTGTGAACATATTTGCAGGGTAATAGATGTTGAAATCACTCTACAAGAGACCCCAGATTTGGATAACATGAAAGTCATGAAAATGACTTAGTTATTGGTGTATGATTTGGTTCTTAAATATAGAACTACATCTCCAGTGAAGATTCCTTATGGGAATATTGAGAAAATCTAGGTACCTTAAATCAATATTCGGCCAACCAGTGACATGTAAAATTTTAAGCAAGTGATTTTCAAATTATCCTAATAGGAAAGTTGAGAGACACTTTGACATTGGGTAACACTTTTTTACCGGCAAAATATCACTGGATCATTCCCACCCACTTCTATATGTATGTTAAGGCAAACATTTACGATTATTTTCAATCATTTTACTTTCTACCAACTGCATCTTTGAGTTAGTTTGACACAGCACTTATGGCACTGGTGTCCTTCCTTTGAATTGATTAATCATTCAGTGGTCCTTAATTTTCACTTCCAGATCACAAAAAAAGGCTAACATATAGAACTAGTCTGAAATGTGTAATTTCACATACTGCATAGATTTCTGGTTATAATTACAAAAGAAACAACCTTCAATTCAAACATAAACATCTACACAAAACTATCAAAAATTAGAAACAACTTCCACTCATTATTGTAAGAAAATGCGTGTCTTTTAGTATTAGAAAGAGTATAATCAAGGGCAAGTCGTAAAGAGTAGGACTGTATAAAGCTACTCCTCCCTTGGTGAGATCAGTACTGGATAATATAGAACCAGCCAATTAAACCATATATTATTAAATAAGTGGCACATTACCATCTAAATAACCTACAAGAAGAATGTTGATATGGTTTCCTACGTAGTGCTTTGGCAGTTGGCACAAAAATAATAAGGTAAGAATAACTAAAATGGTCTACAAGAATTTACTTACCTCTGCATCGCTTTGCAGCAAGTGACTCCATCTTTGGGACATTTAATAAAACTCCTTCTCTTACCTGTCATGGCTCAACCGTCCTTACCCATACTAAATCTCTTTGACCTAAAGAACTCCAGGAACTCTATCAATCCATCACACAATGCCCCATACTTATAGTGATTAAGGGAAAGAACGTATGCAATGTTTGGACAGAGGCTGCCCAATGTCATCATAACATTCAGTTTCAACAACCAACTTTGTGTCCCAGTATAATCCCAGTTGATGAAGATGTTGTTTCTCCTTCATATTTGCAGCTTTACATTCTGTCTTGTCATCTTTACCATGTCCTATACTACAAATCATTAGGCTTCCTCCCAAATTGCTCAGCTTCCTCAATTAACTTACCCCAGCACTAGACCTAGCCTTGAAACCTCCCTTCTTCACGAGAAAGCATGGTAGTATCTCAAGAGAAGTCAAATTTCCAAGTCCGTGGGGCATATGAGTCAGTTTAATACAACCAGTAATATTTAGATGCCTAAGATTGACCAAATTTTTGGTGTCCTTGGGTAATTCTCTAAGTGAAAGACAACTCTTGAGATTCAACAGCATGACTGTGGAATTAGGGAGAATTTTAATGTACTGATTTTCTGAAACATCAAGATATCTTAAATGCTTCAATTTCCCAATTGAACTCAGCATTGTATGTAGACTTAGATGCCACAAATCTAATGTGCGTAAATACTTATGATTTGAAACAAGCACATCACAAGTTAAGCCATGCAATCTTCCCTCTATACTATATCGAAGAACTGTTTGCATCCTCTTTCCTTTAAGCATGTGGATTGGAAACTGCATTGTCGAATCCACAAGATTAAATGTTACATGACGAACATTTTCACCAATATTTTCCCCCTTTGAATGTAATACAGTACTTTTCATTCCAGCCACGGAAGTTGCAAGATCATCATGCATTTTGCACAATATATTGCCCTAGTAATCCTTCTCAACATCTTGGAAGAATGACCTCCAAAGCAAAAACCTGAAGTACTCTCTACCAACATCCTTAATACGTTGCTTTGGATTCGATAACTTAATAAAACCTTGCGCTGCCCAAAGATCAATCAATGTCCCTACATGAATCTTGTAATCTTTTGGAAATAATCTACAATAAGCAAAGTATTGCTTTAAGTATGATGGTAGATGATCATAACTCAGCTTAAGTGTTGATAAAATATAATTTTCTTCTTCTTGAGTTATTTTTGAGAGTTCATAATTTTGGAAGGATCGCCAGGAGCGTAGCAAGCTTGCTATAGTTCTTATGGCAAGAGGTACCCCAACACATTTTTCCAAAATCTCCTTTCCCAGGCTAATAAAGGCTTGGTTCTTTGGCAGTTGGCCTTCTCCAAATGCAACTTTTACAAACAAATTCCAAGCCTTTTCTACAGGTAGGCCTCTTTGAGAACACCATGAAGTTGCCCCTGTTATGCTCGCCACCATTTCAGAATGAGTGGTTACAACTATCCTACTTCCCCTTGCACCTACCATTAATAAATTTTTCAAGAGAAGCCATTTAGTATTGTCCTCATTCCACATACCATCCAAGACAAGCAAGTATTTTTTTCCACTAAGTTTTTCTCAAAGCTGATTTTGCAGCATCTCAAAGCTTTCTTTAAGTCTCTCATCTGTCAAGTGTTCTAAAATTTCTTTAACAATTCGTTTTACATCAAAGATTTCAGAGCCAATCTTTGATCTGATGATTATGAGAACTCTGCTTTTCTGCATCAAGAATCACAGCTTGGATTGTGGAAACTGTGCTTGTTAGTTTTTCAATCTCAGTTTGAACACCGAAGGCCAGTTTGACCTCTGGGAGAGTGAAGGAACCCAGCAGTTCAAGGACTTTTCCGGCGAGCTGGAATAAAGTTCCTTCCGCCATAGTTTTTGTTTCTCTTATTCTTTCTTTCAGGAATATCATTAAGATCAGATATTCAGATGGGTTTGTGAAATAGTGAAAGTGATGAGTGTAATCTACTAATCTTGTTGACCACTTTCTTCGTACTTTTTGACCTTTGTCACTGTACGAATTATTTTGATTTTCTCTCATAACATTTACAAATTTTGATTTTTATCGTTACTTGTAGTTTTTTACCCCAAAAAAATTAAAAAAACAAATGTTACTTATCATTATGACGGTGAATCTTTTTTGTCGACGCTATGCTAATGTGTTAATATGTGTTTGGTTAGTTCAGTTTTTATTTTATTTTATTTTATTTTTTGAGAAAAAAACCTGCTTACTACTTTTTATCTCATAGAGTTGGTTCAATTAAATCATGCAATGTCATTTTCATTATTATATTTTTATTAGAAACCTTAAAAGAGTAAAATAATTTTAGTTAAAAATTACATACCCTAAAATATATATAGTTTATTTTTGGGGAAAGTATAAAAAAAATCCACAATTTTATCCTCAGGTAGACATTTAAATAGAACTAGTTAAATTCCATACATTCATAAATATACATTTCATATGTGAGAGTGGAATTTGTTGGGGGTATGAAAGTCTAGAGTTTAAAATGTATCATTTAAAAGTGTGGGGCTTAATATATCCTATGGATAAAATTTTGGATTTTTTTTTCTTTTTTTTTTTACAACATTTTCTAGGCATTCAAACAAAGCTTAATTTTTTGGGCATCCCAACCATAGCCGTTTCACCCCAAACAAATGATCAACACCTTATTGATGGTCTCCAAAGACAGATTTAGCAATGTTGCGACCAAGTTCACTTGAATGGTTAAGTACTTGGACATGATCAAAGATAGAAGGATTGAGACTTGAGAGTAACCGAAAGGTACATAGGTGGGCCCTAACAATGTGTCTTTTTTTTTTTTTGTCTCTTTTAATATAAGGATTATGTTGATGTGTATTATAAGGTGCCCATTAAACCCAGTTTTATGTTAGTATTTTGATAGCCTTATTGGTTATGAGGTCATTTTGTTTTCTTCTTTTTCTTTCATTTATCCAATTTTTTTATTAAGTGGGACTCATATTATTTTAACCTAACAAGCAACGCACGGTGCTTATTAACATCTGCTTTAATATAAAGATGCTAAAGACAAATGTTTAACTAACTTTTATAAATATTCAACAACCACTAAATAAAGGTAATCAAAATGGAATGTTCAACCAATCGTTAGCTACTAGCAAGCAGCAACAAACTATGATGTTCAAGAACATCAACCAAAAAGAAAGTCTTTGTAAAAAGGGGAGATGGTTGGCATCTCCCCTGAGAGGGACGGGAACGGCTTTCAAGCTTACCTATTACCTACACATCCGGTCAAGGCTTCCCACCCTTCAAGATGGATCTATAACCCTTTTTTTTACCCAAAAAAAAAAAAAGTAACAAACTAACTTTATTTAAATATTTAATCACTACTCTAGTTACTTTATTTACTCTCTAAAAGTAGTCTAGACGGAGAGAGAAGAAGTTTTTAAATTTCAAGTTTTTAGTTTTTTTCTTTTTAGGTAAATCCACAAATGTTGAATTAGTTTAATTTAATGATGTGTATTCTTTAAAAAAGGTGGCATGGTTTAATTGGATGTGCATTTACTGGACCCAAAACAAATTTGTTTTGAGCTTACTTCATTATAGGCACAAATGGAAGGGTTCCAATCAATACAATAAGTAACATTAGGGGACTAAATCAAAATAGTCAAATTTTAAGAGGAAAAAATAAAATTATCCTTAAACTTTAATCGTGTAATTTACAATTTACTCTATTAGGTTTTCTAAGAAGCATTAATCGGTCTCTATAATAGCCTAATAAATTTGTTAGAATTATTCATTGGATCTTATTTCTAAAGTTGTTTCTCTATTGGAAAAAGCTTAAAGCATTACATAAAATTGAAATTGAAAAGGGTCATTTGAATTTGAAATATTAGTCCCTACCAAGCATAGGAATTGAATTTGAAATGGAAGAAAATAAAAAGAAAAAGGGAAAAAGGAGCTTGGCACGCAGAGATAGGGTTGGTTTTCCAACACTGTTCAATACTATTATTCACCAACTCACACCCAAAAAAAGGTTGGAAAGGAGAAGTCTTTGAAGTCAAAAAACTTCTCTTTTCTTCAGCCCCAACACACCTAAGGAGATTCAAGAATATGTCAAGCAAAGGTTTGGGGCTGACATTATCCACCAACATGAGAAGTACCTAGGTTTACCATCCTTGGTAGGCCGAAATAAAAGAAATACCTTCCAACAACTTAAGGAAAGAGTAGCGCATAAGCTGTCAAGTTGGAAAGAAAAGTTTCTGTCCATGGCCGGTAAAGAGGTTTTGATCAAGGCTGTTGTTCAAGCTATCCCAACTCACACTATGAGTTGCTTCCTTCTTCCAAAGTCCTTGTGTGCTGAGCTGAACAGTATGGTGAGTAACTTTTGGTGGGGACAGAAAAATGATGAGTGTAAAATGGCCTGGATGAAGTGGGAAAAGTTGTGTACTCCAAAGGCAAATGGTGGGATGGGATTTAGAAACTTAAGGGCTTTCAACCTTGCCCTTCTAGAAAAGCAAGGTTGGAGGCTGCAACAAGAATCCATCTCTCTCTTTTATAAAGTGTTTAAGAGCAAATACTTCCCTGACACAGACTTTGTTAACGCAAAATTAGGGAGACACCATCCTATGCTTGGCGTAGCATTTTAGCTGCACAACCTATTATTAATCATGGGATGCGGTGGCAAGTTGGTGATGGCAAGAGTATTCGGATTTGGAAGGATAAGTGGATCCCAATTCCTTCCACTTATCGGGTTATTTCTCCAAGGACCTTACTGCCAATTGATGCAACAGTTGATATCCTTATTGATGCAGAACGCGGCACCTAGAGAGCTGATCTGATAAGAAAGCTGTTTATTAACTTTGAGGCTGAAAATATACTAAGCATTCCGCTTAGTATCTGTCTACCTCGTGACAAGCTGGTTTGGGCAGCTACACCAAATGACTTTTTCACAGTGAAAAGTGCCTATTGGATTGCTATGGTTGCAGCAGGTATAGAGCAAGAAGGCACCTCAGGTGTTAGTGGACAAAAACAACTTTGGAAAACCATTTGGAGTGCTGAAGTGCCAAACAAAATAAGGAACTTTGTTTGGAGAGCTTGTCAAAATATAATCCCTACAAAATCCAACTTGTGTCGAAGACAGGTGCTCAGTTCGGATACCTGTGAGCAATGTGGAAAATGCAGTGAGACAACTAGTCATATTCTTCTTCATTGTGATAAGTCTTCCTCAGTTTGGGTTGCCTGCGGTTTGGTGATGGAAAAGGATTGTTCTTTTGTGGATTTGTTATGGAAGGTGAGTAAAGACTTGGGCCCAGCAAATGTTAACCTTACACACTTCATGGCAATCTCTTGGAATATATGGAATGACAGAAATGGGGTGAGGCATGGTGAGGTACCAAAAACAGTGTCCAATCTGGTCTTAGAAGCTATTCATATTGTTGAAGAGTATAAAGCTCTCCAGGACTGTCATATTCCAGCAACAAACCCTCTACCTCCTCTATGGATTCCTCCTATACCAAGTGCTTACAAAGCAAATGTAGATGGTGTGGTCTTCAATGCTCTCTCTACCGCTAGTTTGGGAGTGCTAACTCGGGATGACAAGGGCCGAGTGGTTGGAGCTATGAGCCAGAATTTTCATGCTCCACTTGGTCCTCTGGAAGCCGAAGCAAAGGCCATGGAGGCAGCTGTACTGTTTGCAAGGGACTTAGGTATTCAGGACATTACATTTGAGGGGGACTCACTGCAAGTTTACAATTTCTTGGCTAGAAGCACAGGGGTTCCACTTGTTGTGGCTAATGTTCTTGAAGGCATTCGTTTCCATCTTCAATTTTTTCGCAGTTTTGCTTTTTCACATGTAAAAAGGGCAGGTAACAAGCCTGCCCACCTATTGGCACAACATGCTAAATTTGTTTCTAGTTATGAGGTTTGGGTTGAGGAAACCCCCAATTTCTTAGAAACTGTTATTGCCTCTGATGCATCTGGTTTGTAATTGTTTTTTCTCTTTATTCTAATGAAGCAGTATTCCACAAAAAAGAAGAAAAAAAAAAGAGCTTTTCTTCTTCTTTGGACAAAATACTCATGGGACAAAAAGTCGTGCACAAACATTGGTACCTTTGCTCCTTGCTATGGTGGCTTGGCTTGATTTCAATTCCAAATCCAATTAATCTATTCTCCTCCATAGATATTGATCTTCAATCATCGAAAGCGAGTTTGATTTGATCAAACTTAAGTCGAGTTGGTCTCCTGCGTACTCCAAATTCATGAACTGTCCTAATAAGTTGGGTTGGTTTCCCAAGTACTCCAAATTCTCTAGCTCTCTCAAAAGAGATGGACACTTTTTGGGGGCTTATAATTGGCATTTATAAGAGCAAGCTCAAGTCAAGTCTTCTATAATCTTTTTCATTCTTATAATCTAAATTTCTGACTTTATCTGTGTTTGAAATAGCTATGTAAAAGCCAATTTCTTTGTGGGTTTGTCTCATATTTTACATACCCAGTTGAGTTTGGCCTTGTGGGTCTTTTTTGTTTGGATAAATTTCCTATTTGATGATATGAATTTCTCAAATTTTGTTGGGATGGCTTCTACCGGTCAGATTCGGCTTCTACATGACTTGTGCTATCAGATTGAGAGATAAGCGGAAGGAAACATATCAAAATTGATATTCACCCAACATAATTTTAATTCACTTACATTACATGATGAAAGTAGATAATACAAATAAAACTCAAGGCACATAGACTTTTATTATTAAAACTACAAATTATGGTAGATGAATAAAATAATTTAAAATAAATAAAATTCTTTTAAATTGCTAAAAATTTCAGTAATAGGCATTTTATCTTAAAATGATTGAAATCTTGATATAGAGGGTTTCACCTAAATATTGTTTATATACCTCAATGCCTATATAGAAAAGCATGTCATAGCCTACTCATAGGAAGTGTAACACTTATGTTGAATCATATGATACAAACTCATATAAGACCTAATTTTTTACTGTATACGATATGGTAGTCCATATCTTATATTATATTATTGGTCCTATGTAGAAAATATCATTTAATATATGTTGAGGTACAAATTTTCGGGCCTTAAATTCTTTAACCCACTCACAAAAATACCCACACAAGCCCATAAATTATTTTGAGCCCACATAAATATCTCCCACACATTACTCAAATGTTCTCCATGTTATTAGGCTCCCACAAATATTTCCTATATAAAGCCCTATATATTACTTTGGCCCTTCTCACAGATATTACCCATTATATCCCACATATTATCCAACTTAAATTTCCCACATATTTCCTATATAAAGACCAACAAAACCTTTACAAAGCCCGTTGCTACATGGCACCTTTACAAAGCCCGTTGCTACACGGCACCTTTAAAGCCCGCTACGATGCGGCATCTCTAAAGCTCGTTGCTACACGGCACCTCTAAAACCTAGTACAATCCGGCACCTCTAAAGCCCATTACTACACGGCACCTCTAAAACTCGGTATGATCTAGCATCTCTAAAGCCCGCTACGATCCGGCATCTCTAAAATCTGTTGCTACACGGCACCTTTACAAAGCCCACTATGATGCGGCATCTCTAAAGCCCTCTATGATGCAACATCTCTAAAGCCAGTTACGATATGACAATATTTTTACAAAATCCTACAAAGCCCAAATGCTAATTTGGCATCTATTTTCATAAAGCCCAAATGCTAATTTGGCACTTATTTTATAAAGCCAAAATATTATTTTTGGCAACTACTCATAAAGCCCAAAATACTTTGGCACTTATTTACAAAAGCCCAAGTACTACCCTTGGAAATATTTTATCAAAAGCCCAAATGCTAATTTGGCATCTATTTTCATAAACCCCAAATGCTAATTTGACACTTATCTTGCAAAACCCAAATATTAATTTGGCACCTATTTTACAAAACCCAAATGCTAATTTGGCACATATTTGCAAAATCAAGTATTATTTCAACACTTGTCTTACATATACTAAATTCCTAACTCATGGGAAATATAAATTACTCATCTCTCAAAAAATATTACTTTCACAAAATTTATGGGAACTATGCTTATTTTTCCATAATTAACTAACTACAATAGCCCATGAATATCACCCATGGCAAAACTCTTCATTTTGTAGTGATAACCAAGTCCAAAGGAGCTCAACTACAAAACCCAGCTGAACTGGCCCAGCCCACACACAGATCCCAGCAGCTGGAGGTCACGTGAGCTGATCGGCCAAATTACTTGGGGCATTTTATGGATCCTATTAAACATGATCTTTACATGTTTTTCTTCTTTGATTGCCATATACCCGTAATTTATCCATTCATGAAGGATTTCTTGTGGATAACGATAAATAATCTATATGTCATAACAAGTAGGGTTCAAATTCAATTCTTCCATTATTTTCTTCTTCAAATCATTTAACGTCTTCAACTTACGACGTATCATCATGTAGTAGCATTCGATACTCGGCCCTCTAAATGGGAATCTGTCAATTTCTCCAGGATTGACAAGGGGTCCACTGTAGTATACATTTATATCAATATTTTTCAAAGATTGTTAACCTATTAGAGTCAAGTGTAATATGTTAGTGACATATTTTATCTCTTTCATTTAACAGTGACAACAAAACCTTTTCTATCTACTCAAAGTTCAAAATTTACAACTTGTCACCCCACATCACATACAAACACACTCAATCATTATCATTTCGTACTCAAACAAATAAAAAAACAAAAGACAATAAACACCCCCATTACAAAATTTCAACTCATTCTAACAAAAAAATAAAGAAAAATATGAAACTCAACAAAAAAAAATAGTCATGATAAAAAGCCTAACAATACATATATCTACAATATTTTTTACTTTTTATAAAAGCCTAACAAATATATACACTAACTTGTTAAATCATATGCATTTACAAACCCCACATTTGCATATACTCACCCTAGCACATACACACACTCAATCATTATCATTTGTTCCTAAAATAAAAATAAAAATAAAAATTCATTAATCATACTCAAAAAAAAAAAAAAAAAAAAAAAAACTAAACACACACACAACTCACCCCATTACAAACCTTCAAATCATTCTATCAAAAATATAAAGAACAATATCAAACCAAACAAAAAAAAAAGTCATGATATACATACCCATAAAAAAACCTAACAATACACACACACACACACACACACACACACACACACATATATATATATATATATATGTAACTAACAACTAAAGAGAGTGAGAAACATTACCTGACATGAGGATGTGAAAATATGAAGGGTGAGTTTGATTTGAGGTTTTGAAATGGGGTGAGTTTTGTATGAGAGTGAGAGAGAGAGAGTGAGAGAGGAAGAGAGAGCTGCTAGGTTTTTTGGAGGAAAAAACGAAGAGACCCCGACCCACATTATGAGGACTAAGTTCAGTAGCTACCCTAACCACGTGGCAGGCCGTGGACCATAGATTGAAAATCGAGTCTCTAAGACTTGATTTCCACGTGGAAAAGGAGCCAGCTCAGACTCCGTCAAAACATGAAAACCGAGCCTAAAAGGCTCAGTTTATAAGCCCAAAATCGAGCCTCTTAGGTTCGAGATATTAGTCTGTAATATAATTTAAAAACATGGTCTACTAATTATAATGTTTGAAAATCATGGTTAATTACCCATTTTGGCTCTGCCTATTCCCGTTTCCCATGCTGTGCTTCTCATGGAAAACCCTTCAGGGTTCCATGATTTCAGATTTCTTGTTTATCCTTTAAGTTGAAAAGGCCTTGGATTGAGCTTTATGGTGGAAGTAAATAGATAAGAAGTGGACTACAATTTATTATATAGGATGGGATTTATTATGTAGATTTATTATTATTCTGAAATTTGTAAAAACTATTTTAAAATTATGGGACCAAGAAAAAAAAAATAGAATGACATGACCGCTGATGTGACGCAATGTAAGCGTAACAACATTAAACGCTACGCTTCAACTTTTAGTAATATATAGATATAGATGTAGATATAGAAGTGTGTTATATATATATAAAATAAAAAAAAATAAAAAAAAAATACATGTCCTACAAAATGTAACATTTATGTGGAAGCATGTATTCATATGACGTAATCTTGTATAATACCTAATATTTAGTACATATTGCTCTATTTGTCCTATACACTATTAACCCTACTTGAAAAATCCTACTTTTTAGAAGATTGTTAATTAATACATTATCTTTCAAATGGAAATATACAAATTTCAAGTCATCATTTTCTTAAGTTTGGTATCATTAAATAATATAGGTTAAAAAAGAAAATAGTACACAACAAAAAATTTAGGCTAAAATACAAATAACATTTTTTAAATTGTTCAATTGATATTTTCATCTTTCATTTTTATAATTCAGTCCATAAAATTTACATGTTTTGTCACCATTAATCCTACCGTCCAAAAAGTGCCTATTTCCATTATTAAAAAAAAAATTCTTAATGCTAATATACTATTAAATTCTCTTTAAAAAAATTTCATAAAAAATCCTTTAATAAAAATAAAAAATAAAAAAAAGTTGAAACAAGGATTGCTACAATAAAGTATCACTTTCAGACGTATAATACTCTCATTTACAGCAAAGGTGGTTCATACATATGTAAAACTTGAGTCATACAATACAACACATTGTATAAATCTGAATTTTTATTATGAAAAAAATATATATTTTCTTTCTGGAATATTCCTTCATCATATAAAAAAATAATACAAAACATAAATTGACATACAAGCATGGACTATGGAGAGCACCCTAGCTATAATCAAATCCAGGTAGCAAAGAAGAACCCAATAAACTGTTTCACACGAAAATGAAGAACAAAGCTGCCCACCCAAATCATACAATTTGAAAAAGAAATGAAATATTTGATAGTCTAACCAACAGCAACATTAAACAAGTTGAGAATTGCAAATTCAGCATTCCTAATGAAATGAATGGATCTGTTCAATTGTTCTTATTCTCTGGCGCAACTGTTGAAGATGACTAATACTTTTCCAAAGGAGAACAATGACCAATCCACATTATCATGTGTGATCTTAACCATCATCCTTGTAATAGGTCAAATTCTAGACTTAATACAAAATTTTTTCTCTGTATTAATGTTGAATAATCCCCTTTTGATGACCCTCCAATGGTTAACTTCACAACCATATAATGGCTGATATCCCTGACAAAGAATAAGGGAGTTAGAGAAACATTTTGTTTTCTTCAAATAGCTAGAGATATGATCATGCATGCAAACAACTTTCACCCCACGATGAAAGGAAACAAGGGAGTTTTTCCATAATAAACTGGTTAAAGAAAAGAGTCTAAAACTTGAATATTAGATATTTAAAAATATAAAGGAACTGTCAATCTTACAAAAAAGAAACATGTAGGCTCACCTCTCATGGAAAAGGAGCTATGAGATAAGTTGTGTGCTAAATGGAAGTATGGAACCGCCATCTACAGAGGAAACAGTGGTTAAAATATCATATTAGATACTATTCTAATCAATAACAGCATACTTGTATCATTTACTCAAAATATTATAGCTACCTCTATTTTGCACTCTAATAATCCAAAATAATAGCTGTCCAACATTGAAGCAATTAGTCTGCAAAATGAGAACAGAGGCTCCAAGTATCTTACCTACAAAATATAATGCAACAGTCATCAACAAGAAAAAAAAGAAGAATAAACCAACAAAAAAATCTTGAAGTAACAAATGACTAAGCTTACCAAAATAAGTTGGACCAAAAAAAATCTAAGAGAACTCCAGCAAACATATGGGCAAAGGATGAGTGTAACATTGGGAGCTGAAACTGAAACTGGCAAGAGGTAAATGGAGTGAACTATCGACAAGAATTAGTTGGATATAACTTCAATTGTTGTGAGAAATTTGTAAAGTTGCATACCAGCTTTTATTTGAACTCAAATTTGCCTTTTCTGAAGGCTTCTCAAAACTTGCTTCTAGAGAGAATACAATAGGACAAAGCTTCAATCATCAATTCTTCCTTGATTAATAACTTCACCAGGCAGCAATATTTGTACAAAGAAAATTCCAAGATTATAACTTACAACAACAAAATGTAACAGGAGAATTCAGGTGAAAGACAACGTACCCCTCAAAGTGGAATTCAACCAAAATTCTCCCTTTACTCTCTATAGTACACAAAGATAGGATCATCTTCACACTTTGCACTTACTTCAAAGAAATTGTTGCAGTGACCTTCATCCCAACTGCAAAAGAGAGAATATTATTAGGAAACTGAAACTATAACAAGAAACAGACACTCCTATCATTAGCACAACTCCAATTAATTATGTTCATAGTGGAAAATTGATTTTTTCTAATATGCTTGATGATACTTTTCTGCCCCTTTTTGTTCTTTCTTTGTGTTATTTCTCTTTCAGCTTGAAATCTTCCTAGACTAGACAAACAGGATTCTAGTGCATGTGAATACAAGTTTTTGAGTTCAAGTTTTCAGGATTAATAAACCATCATAAAATAATAGGTAAAGAAGTGAGAAAAAAGAGGATATTCTACCATTCAGTTTGAAATTTTGGAGAGAAATTTAAACATAACTACATAACAGGGAACACACCCAAAAAAAAAATCTGAAAGCATACCTGGAGTAACAAGCTAATTCCTACAAGGTAGTTGGATGCTCAGTTTTCATTCATACAATAATGGAAGTTATGAAGTATCTGCAAAAATAAAACATTTTCAGCACAAGAACAACAAAAACAATTATTGAGTTTACCAAAGAAAGAAATTCTCTTTTTGGGAGGACAACAATAAGAAGCTAAGCACAATAAAAATGATAAGAATATTTTACCTTGATATATTTGGAGATGAGGTAGAGGCTGTAGCAGTAGCAGGTGCCACAAGATCCAAAAGATTCAACCACTAGGGAAAAAAGTTTTTAAAGTGACTTGGCTTATAAAAGTAGGAAAATAAAAATAAAAAAAGTAACAAAGTTGACAGATTACCGAGGTTTTGTCTGGAACTTTAGAACATGTCTAGAATATGAGAAATTTTATATTTTTTCAAATAAAGAGATAAGAAATGGAATGATGGAGAACTGTTTTGTTACATATACCATAGGATTTGTGTGCATGTATAGACACACTAGACTAAATAAACGTATTGGACTCGATCTCATTTTATGCTTTTGACAAAAACAAATTCTCCAAAAATATTTGGGAAAAGAAGATATTATTCAGCCTTATTATCTCACTGCAAAAACTACGTAAGTCATTAGTTAGTTACTAATTACCCAAATGACAATGTGTAAATCAATATTTAGCAAATTCAAGAACATGTCAAAAGCTTATAATATAAAGGAAAAAACTTGACCAAACCGAATACATTATAATAAGTTAATTCCTGCAGTCCTAGTTGGCAGGGTAGATACTCCCTTAAAGTGTTAAAAGATTTTCTCCATTTCTACAATTTTCAGAAATGCAACCAAGAACATCACCTCATGACATCAAAGAAGTTTTATGTACAATGATATAAATGTTACCCTTTCTTCTCTGTTTATGTGATGAGATCATACAAGCAGCAACAGTCCTTTGCACATACAAAAGGGAAACAAAACAGAGAAATTTCTCAAATAATTTAAAGCAAATAGATGATAACCATTGAGTCCATGACTTATTGCACAATTTCAGTGCCAGAAAGTTTTGAACAGGGTCCAAATTTTGCGCCAGGTTAGTTGTTGCTTAATTTTTACTGCGTGAGATGTCAATTGATTGAGAAGCTTCAAACTATCAAAACTGAAAATGCAAAGATGAAGAAGAAGAAAAATGAACAAGAAAATTGGTGTTCGGTTCCTCATAAAAAAACAAATACCTGAAGTAGTTAAAGACACCATCAGATTCAACTCTTTCCCTCCTATACTCATGTTTGCTGCCTCATGTTCACATAGGACTCCACGGCCAAATTCAAAACCAAGGGCCACGGCTTTAGCAGAGAGAGAAAGTGCCAAATTACCAACCATTGGAAAAACCAAAAGTTCTAAAACTTGGGTGTTGTTTTGAGTGTAACAACCTATTATATAAAAATGGGTAAAGTAACAATATCCTCGAATCATAATTGGGATTCAAGCAAAAAGGAAAACCTTCATTGGTAAATTTTAATCGAGCAACATATAAAATTCAATCCAATCTACATTTGAATTTGTGCATGGATGAACAAATTAGACTCATTCAGTCATTCTCTCATTCTTCTTTGACTCCAAAGTCAGTCTTACGTCAACAATTCGACATGTGAGGAAGCAAACAAAAAATTTTCATTTAATCATCTCATTAAAATAAAATGTTACTTCCTCAACAAAAGAAAGAATAGAAGAACAAATGACAAACTTTTAAATGAACAAAAGAGAGTCAACCAACGAAATACCTGCAAAATAAGCTAATTCCTGCAATGGTTGAGCTAGATTAAGTCCTCCTCTCTAAGTGTTAACAAACTGACTCTGACTCTGATTCTGATTCTGCAATTATTAAGAAGCAACCATACACACATCATATTATGGTCTTATGTACAAAGATACAAATAATTAAAATTTTAACAGATATATATGTATGTATGTATGTATGAAGGGAAGGATTACATTATCCTAATCTTTCTTGTTCAAATAACTTGGTGAAGAAATCAAGTGTCTAATTAACATTTTATAGATAGGAAAAAGAAAAAGATGGAAAGGAAAGAGAGTTTTAAAATGGTTTAGTTCTGCATAGGAAAGAAGTTGAATAGTTTTAGAAGTAGTCCAAAATATCAAAACCCTCAAAAACCAGTGGTTGGTTTTTAATTTGGGATGAAAAGATAGATAGATAGATGCATTCCTAAAGAAATTGTTTCTTCTTGGTTGATCAGACCATCCACATACACATATGGGACATGAGTAATGATGGCCAATCTTCACCTGTTTGCCTCTTGCATCTTTGCCGTGAGAGGGGACAATCAAGAATTTCCAACTTTTTTAAAAGTGAGATTGCGACTCCCTCGAGGAAGTGACGTCAGATTGGGACAATAATCAATTCCTAGTTCTTGTAAAGAGCTGAGATTGTGAATCCCAAGTGACGTTAGTTTGGGACATTCCCAAATGTTAAGGCTTAGTAGCAATGTGAGGATGCCAATCCAAGGGAGAGAACCCAGTCCATCGTACCTTTTTATATGGAGTTCCCGGAGAGAAATGAGGTTCTGCAGCCTCTCCTCTGGAAGCGATTTTAAATCGTTAATCTAACATAATTTTAAATCCTCTAATTGAGAGAGAGGAAAGTAGGTTGATGTGGTTGCTCCCATTTTCATTGTCTGCTTCAATACCTTCCAGTTTGGGACATTTAATCAAACTGCCTCTCTTACCCATCACAGCTCAGCCATCCTTACTCCTACCTCTCTTTGGCCTAAAAACTCCGTACACTATCCATCCATTACACTGCTTGCCCCCTCTGCTTTCCAGTAATTATAAAAAAGAACATGCATCATGTTGCCCATTGTTCGAACAGAGACTGCACAACCAAAAGTTAAGAAGCAAAGGCCATGCTTTAGGAGGTAGTGAAATAGACAAAATACCAACTAAAGAGAAAATGAAAAGAAAAATGGTGTTATCCTCAAGTTTTAATTGGAATACAAGCAAGATGAAAAACCTTAATTAGTAATATTTAATTGAGTAATAGATACAAATTCAATCCAATCTTCCTTTAAATTTGCGCATATACGAAAAATTATACTCGTTCAGTCATTCTTGTGCTCTTCTGACTTTAAAAAGTCAGTCTTCACACCAACATGTGAGGAATCAAACAAATATTACCCCCCCCCCCCCCCACCCAACAAAAAACAAAAAAGAAAACCCACCAAAATACCTTTATAGTAAGCTGATTCCCTGTTGAGTTATCGTTGCCTGGTCATGTTCCTCCCTTCAAAATTCTAACAAATTTGCTACAATTCTGCAATTATTAAGAAGCAACCATATATGTCATTTCATCAACACAAGCTTAGATACAATGATATAAATCATTAAAATAATAGAACAAATGGAAGAATTTACAATTATCCCTTTTTATTATCCTAATAATTTAAAGAAATCATGAATCAAATTAAAGTTTTGATGTTAAAAAAAAGTAAAGGGATTTACTATTTTTTTTAAAAAAAAAAAAAAAAAGATGATTACCATTGAGTCCAAGACTGTACTTGCCATAATTTCTGGGGCATAAAGTTTTGAACAGGGTAAGCCAAGTTTGTCCTTAATTTGTGCTGCATGAGAAGTCAAATGATTGAGAAATTCTTCAAAATATCAAAACCTCAAAAAGCAGAATGAAGAAGAACAAAAAAATTGGTTTTCAATTGTGCATAAAAAGCAAGATACTTGAAGTAGTTAAAACATAATTTGTAATTATATTCTATTAACAGATAAAAATTCAATTCAAACTATCTTTGAACTAGCACATGTACGAACAGATTAGGCTCATTCAATCATTCTCTTGTTCTTTTTTTACTTTTTAAAGCAAGTATACACACAAACATGTGAGGAGTATTTTGGTTCAATCATCTCATGAAAAGAATTGAGTAGATATATGTTGGAAACTTTTATAACCCAAAAAAAAATTAACTACCAAAATACCGGTTTAGTAAGCTAATTCCTACAGTGCTCGTTGCCTAGTCAAGTCCTCCCTTCAAAGTTCTAAGAAATTTGCTATGATTCTGCAATTATGAACAAGCAACCATATATGTCATTTCATTAACACAAGTTTAGATGAAAAGATATAAATCATTAGAATAAAAGAACAAATGATAGAACAGTTATCCTTTTTTATTCTCCTAATAAATTGAAGAAATCGTGCGTCTTATTAAAGTTTTGATGGGAAAAAAGGGAAACAAATGATTACCACCAAGTTCTTGACCAGTTGCACAATTGCAGTTTTTGAATAGGGTCTAAATTTTGCACCCAAGCTTGTTCTTTGCCTAAGTTGGTTCTGCATAAGAAGTCAAATGACTAAGAAGTTCTCCAAAATATGACAAACCTCAAAAGGCATCAAGAAGAAGGGCATCTGTATATGATTGTCCATGAAAAATTGGAATTTAAAGATAGATGCATACCTGAAGAAATTGTTTTCGGCAGATTCTGATAATTCACTTGCAATTCTGGGACGTGTTACACAATTGCAAGGCCTGAAAGTTTTGTAAAAGGTCTGAATTTTAAGTTCTGCATGAAAACTGAAAAGTCCAATGCCTGATAAGTTCTCCAAGATATATCAAAACAAGATTATTGGTGTTGGTTTCTTCATTAAAAGTCAAATACCTGAAGTAGTTAAAGATGCCATCAGATTCCAACTTCTATCCAGTATTCTCTCCTGCTCATTTTTGTGGGACTGTATTTGGACCCCACTGATTAAAAAAGACCAGTTTTGCTGCTGCCTCAAGATTACAGGGACTTCCCAACCAAATGCAGCACGGACTACGACTTTAGGAGGCAGAGAAAGTGACAAAATAACCTATTATTCAAAAAATGGGGGTTAAAGTAAGCAAAATGAGGGATCTTCAAGTCTTAGTTAGTATTCAAGTAATAAAAAAATTAATTAGAAATTTAAAATTTTTATTGGCAGTAATAAAAAAATAATCAATCCAATCTATCCATGAATTGTACATGACTAAACAGATTAGACCCATTCTCTAGTACTTGGATATCACAGTATTATTTACACACATGATGGAAGTGTTACGAACCCTCTGTTTTAGCACAAGAACCAAAAAATAAAGTACATGAAGTGTGCAACTATGCATTAAAAAATTAGAACTTTTCCGTTCCTGGCAGGTTGCAGGACAACAATGAGCAGGAAGAATTTTATAAAAAAAAAGGTTAGAATTTTTTGTTTTGAAATACTTCAAGATGAAAGAAAGGCTGTAAGTGAGGTAGGGCAAGAGCCCAAAATTCACTAGGAAACCAAAAAAATATTATCTCTAGATTTGTGAATGTCTACATCTGTAGTTGTTCTGCTTTTGACTAAAACAAAGTCTCTAAAATTAAAAAAAAAAAATTCTGAGAAAAGAAAGAATGCATTAAGCAATTATTCCATCAAACATGGTAACTAAACCATTAGTTATTTTTCTATAGATCAATAGTTCAAATGAGAATTTTAAAATAATCTTAGTAGATATATAGACCCCCAAAAAAGAATAAAATAAATAAAAGAGGGTGAATCAACAAGATACCTGCAAAATAAGCTAATTCCTGCAATGGTTTTGCTAGATTAAGTCCTCCTCTCGAATTGTTAACAAACTGAATCAGACTCAGATTCTGCAATTATTAAGAAGCAACCATACACACATCATATTATCAACATGCTCTTAGGTACAAAGATATAAATCATTAGAATTAAAACAAAGAAAGAAAAAAAAAAAGGATGGATTACATTATCCTAATTTTTCTTGTTCAAATAACTTTGTGAAGAAATCGTGTGTCTAATTAACATTTTATAGACCGGAAAAAGGAAAAATACCGAAAAGAAGGACAGAGAGTTTTAAACTGGTTCAGTTCAGCATAAAAAAGAAGTTGAATAGTTTTAAAAGTTGATTTTTAATTTGGGATTAAAAGACCGATAGACAAGATGCATACCTGAAGAAATTGTTTCTTCTTGCTGGTTCTGATAATCCACGTATACGGTTGGGACATGGGCAATGAAGGGCCAATCTTCACCTATTTGCCTCTTGCATCTTTGCCCTAACAGGGGACAATCACTAATTGATAACTCTTTTAAAGAGGTGAGATTGCGAATCTCTTGAGGAAGTGACGTCAGATTGGGAGAACCAGAAATGCTCAACTCTTTTAAAGAGGTGAGATTGCGAATCTCTTGAGGAAGTGACGTCAGATTGGAACACCTCCGGAGTTGAAGGGTTTGTAGTGATGTGAGGATGCCTATCCAAGGAAGAGAAACCAGTTCATCGCACCATCCTATAGAGAGTTGCCGGAGAGAAACGAGGTTCCGAAGCCACTCCTCTGGAAGAGATTCTAAATCATTAATATCCATTAAAAACAGGGTCTGTAATTGAGAGAGAGGAAAGTAGGTTGATGTGGTTGCTGCTCCCATTTTCATTTTCATTTTCATTGTCTGCTCCAATACCTTCCAGCTACACCCTCTCAATGTCAGCGTTTCTTTCAAATATGGAAACGGGGGCATATAAGTCAGGTTAGGGCATCGTTCAATCACTAATTCCGAAAGAGAAGGAGGAAATGATGGAAGTAAGAGATGGTGTGGCTCATTCCTCCACCATCCCTTCAGTTTTGGGCAAACCTCAATAGATAGAGAAGATAAGGATGGGAAGAATGGTGTTTTTGAAGAAGAAGAAGAAGAAGAAGAGGAAGCACCCAACACCATCCCTTCATCTGAAATGTATTCAAGTGCTTTCATTCCCCAAAGACGGACAGACTTGAGAAAAGGGAGTTGATTTAACGGTGGGAGGTGCTGCAATCTCCAATTTTGATATAATTCAAATTTAATAAGATTAGTGAGAGAAGAGACCCAACTAGGAATTCTCACACCCATATAAAACAACAATTCCAACCCTCTAAGATTTGGATGTGGCTGGAGGCCTTCCAGTGACATTTCATCGTAACATTCGGTTTCTCCATCATCCCGCTTGTCATCCAGGACCCAATCTATACTCAGCTGTTGAAGATGTTGTTTGTCCTTCATATTTGTGGCTTTACATTCCACCGTGTCATCTTCTCCATGTCCCAAACCGGGAATAAATAGACTTCCTCCCAAATTGCTCAGCTCCTTCAATTCACTTAGCCCACCACCAGACCTACCCTGTTTTTTCTTAGCCTTCAAATCCTCTTGCCTCACGACAAACCCTGTTAGTATCTCAAGAGAAGTAAGATGCCCAAGTCCAAGGGGCATATGCGTCAAATCGAGGCAATTACTAATGTCTAAATGCCTGAGATTGACCAACTTCTCAAGGCCCCGCGGTAACTCTTTAAGGTGGAAACACTCATTGAGTTTTAGTATCAACAAATTTAGCAGCTTTGTAATGGAATTAGGGAGAAATTCAATATTTTCATTTTCAGAAAGATCAAGATATCTTAAATGTTTCAATTCTCCAATTGAATGGGGCACAACATGTATCTTTAATTTACTCAAATCCAATGTACGTAAATAATTGAAATTTGAAATAAGTACATCACAAGTTAAGTTACCCAACGTCCCCCCTACACTAGCTGTAAGAATCGTTCGTATCTTCCTTTTATTAGGCATGAGGATTGAAAATTGTCTCGATGAATCCACAAGATCAAATGATACATGATGAACTTTTTCAATAACATTTTCTCCACTTGAATTTAATACGCCACTTTCCGTTCCGGACACAAGAACTGCAAGATCATGCATGAGATCATGCATCTTACATGATTCTATATTGTCCAAATCATCATTTTCTACATCTTGAAAAAATGACCTCCAAAGTAATTCCATAAAATATTTTCTGCCAATATCCACAAAACGCTGCCTAGGACCTTCTAACATAATAAAACCTTGTGCTACCCAAAGATTAATAAGTGTATTTACATCAATCCTATAATCTTTTGGAAACAATCTACAATAAGCAAAACATTGTTTCAAGTGTGACGGGAGGTGATCATAACTCAACTTAAGAGTTAATGAGATCTTATTTTCTTGTTGAGTTAATTTTGAGAGTTCATTATCTAAAAAAGATTGCCACTCATTCTCATAGGTTTTACCATACAATATGCTTCCTATTGTTCTTATAGCGAGAGGCAATCCATCACACTTTTCAACAATCTTTTGTCCTATTGCTACTAAGGCTTTATACTTTGATTCTTGACCTCGTTCAAATGCCATTTTTACAAACAAATTCCAAGCCTCTTCTTTAGGTAGGCCTCCTAGAAAATAACATGAAGTTGCCCTTATTATCCTCGCTACCCTTTCTGAGCGTGTGGTCACTATTATTCTACTTCCCGTTTTAGCACCCATGAACAAATTCTTCAAACGAAGCCATTCATCATAGTCCTCATTCCACAAATCGTCCAAGACTATCAGGCATTTTTTTCCATTTAGTTCCTTTCGAAGCTTTTGTTGCATCACCTCAATGCTTTCTTCATGATTCCGCTCTTTCATTATCTGTTCTAAAACTTCTTTAACTATACGCTTTATGTCAAGATTATCAGAGATACAAATCCAAAGTTTAAGATCAAATTCGTTTTTGACATTTTCATCATTGTATACCAGTTGAGCTAGTGTCGTCTTGCCCAATCCTCCGATACCAACAATTGCAATGATAGAAATATCATCTACAACATTGTTATCGAAAAGATGTTTTATAATCTCATTCTTATCATTCTCTCTCCCAATAACTTCATCTTCCCTTACCAAAGAATTAGTGTCTCTAGACTCTCTATCCTTATTCATGACTTGTGGCTCATTGGAGCCTACATTAAAGTGGAATTCCTCCTTTTCTTTGTTAATGACATCTAGTCTCTCCCTAATTGCCTTAATTTTATGACCCATCTTAAGACTAAAAGCAAGTTGGTTTGAACTTGAAAAGAAAATGCGTACCTCCTTCGTCATCCTATTTCCAGCCATCACATTACGCTGCAAAGCTTCAGTGGCAACATCATCCAGCACGTCATCAGCATCATGGAGGACATCTTTGAGCTTTTCGAGCCAACCTTTGACCACAGCTCTATGATGAGCCTGCTTTTCAGCATCAAGAAGTACATCTTTGATTATGGAAACTGTGCTCTTTAGATTTACAAGATCAGCTTTCAGACAGCAGGCCAACTTGATCTCTTCACGAATTAAGGGACTCAGCAGTTCAAGCACTTTCCCGGCAAGGTTGAAGACAACTCCTTGCGCCATTTTTTCTTTTTCTTTTTTCTTTCAGGAATAGAATATGGTTTTGTAGGATGATAAAAGCATAAAGAAGCAGGTTGTTGAGTTGTGCCCAACTTAGAATAACCACATCAATATTTATAAGCCTTGAGGGTAATCTTGTTAAACACTTTCCTTGTGATCGTCTTCTAATGATGCTTGCACAAAGAATATTAATTCTTCAGGTGAAAGCAAATAATATTACAAAGCCATGCTTATCGACAAAAGGTAACACTGAACAACTTTGGCAATTGTTCCTACCTTCATGGATGGTGTGAGTGGTCCGTGGTTCTTTTCTTCCTATGGTACCTTTAATTTATTCCAATTCCAATCAATTCAACTCTCATCCATTTTTTGTGATCCTTAAGATTATTGGGAAGTATATCAAGTAAGGAATCAAGTAATGCCTTAGATTACGTTGAACCATCTATAGGTATTTTCCTTGTTTTTCCTTCTTAATAATAGTGTGCTGTTGGATTTAGCTAATGAAAGGGAATAGTAGACGGATTTGGAAAGAAAAACTACAATATTGTGTAGCCAGGATTGTTGGTTGATAAAAAATTGGTGAATGGTGGGATCTATAAAGCAATTAATCCATGTGGGGAAGTATATGAAGCAATTAATCCAGTGGAAATGCTGAATTGACAGAGAGTATAAAGCAAGAACCAATGTTTAATAATTTGTAGTTAGGACTAGTTTGAATTTTGCTGGTTTTCCATAGCTTATTTGTATAGTGTTAATAAATGGTTTTTGGTAATTTTTACGTTAAATATGAAATAAAAAGCTAAAAGTAAGGTTAATAAAAAAAATAAAAAATCATAAAACACGCTACATTATTTAAGCAATTATCATTTTTAGGTTGAGTTATAATGTATGCCCTATAACCTTGATCTTCTTTCAATTTTTTCATTTTAGTTTCATTATTTTCCCCATTTTTCCCCAGTTTTTTTTTTGTTGAAGGTTTGTGCACACTGCATAGGTTTGTGCACCAATTATTATTATTATTTTGTTGAAGGTCTGTGCACCAATTGAGTTTTGAGAAGTATATGAAAAAAAAAATATTTTACAGTGAAGCATACAATTGAAAAATGATTTTCACTGAATTTTCATATTGACAATCAAACACGGTAAAATGAAAATATTTTACTAAAAGTATTTTACATATAAAATATTTTACATTTGCAAATATTTTACCTTAAAACAAACAGAGCGTAAGTTTCATTTTTTTCCCCTCATTTTAGATAAATATCTTTTTTTTTTTCAAGTTATTTCTTTTGTCTAGTTCTATCTAATTTGTACAGTTCAGTCAATCAAAACAACATAATTTTAAATTTTTTTATATATATTTCAAATTAAAAAATAAAATTTATTGCATCTCTCTTTATCTAAGAGTATAGCCTTGTAGTGGTCCACTCCTAACAACCTTGGGCTTTTGGGCCAGGACCCCCAATTTACTTGTGTTCTGGGTTGAGTTATCTCACAGTGGGAGGTCCAAAAAGTGGTTGCTCAAGTCCCTGATGGAGTTCCAGTGTTACTTTGACACCAAACTTTCTTGATCTTGGCTCAACTGAGATGGCTACTAAGCAGCTGAGCCCACTCCCTGAAATCCAAATAGGAACTCCTTCTCCCTGGGATATGTTTTTCCTCACCACTCTTGTGTCTCGCTTCCCCAAATTTTTCAACTCCCCCTTTTTACCTCTTCTCCTCCATTTATAACCCCCTCTCAATGCGGTCGTCATAATGAGGGGATATTCCCTATGTTAGTGGGTCCCTCTATATCATATCACTGGTCAGAGGGAACCCACTTCCTACTGTTGACATGACCTCCTAATAACTCGTGTCTAATGCCAATTATTGCACAGTAGGTGGATTCCCTTAAGGCACTATCTCTCGTCCACGGCTCATTGGGTGCTCGGTACTATTTGGTTTAGACTCAGGACGGGCCAAGCCAATTTCCTATATACATCAACAGAGTACTTAACCAACTAACTGAAAGATAACTAACTCTACTAACTAACTAACTTCAAAGTCACATGCACATCACATGCTCACTTAATAGACTAAACTACTTGCAGCATATTTGCCTAACATTGAACTACATATAGCACAACACCCTGCTTATAGCTCTTCAACAGCAACATCAGTTTCTGCATTAACTGCATTTGCAAAATCCTTCTTCAATACATTACATGATAGAAGTAAAATTATTAGGACATATCATACGTATACTTATTGCTGGTGAGTTTTGGGTTGGGTCCAATAATGTGAAAAATCCTTCTTCAATATATTACATGATAGAAGTAAAATTATTAGGACATATCATATGCATACTTATTGCTGGTGAGTTTTGGGTTGGGTCCAATAATGTGAAAACTTTGTGCCAAACCTATTGCTGGTGAAGCTAAAGCCGCCATTCTCATAGTTCACCTAGCCTGGTCTCTTGGTTTAATGTCATTTTGAAAGGGACACTTTAGCAATTATATCAGCCATCCTTAAGTTCAATCCTACTTAAGCTAACATACTGGAAAAATGCCTCTATCACTGTAGACATTCATAAAAAGGCTCTTTTTCTCTAACACATGGAGTAAGATGGATTTTTATATTTATTTATTATTGTGTTGTTGGAAGAGTTAGATGGATTTAATTTGCTATTCTATATTAATTTCTTTATGTGTTAATGAAAAGTTTTATTCAGCAAAAATAGAGAGAAAAGAAACATGGGCCACTTACAAAATTCCATGACAGGTTAACTTTGTTGCTAACATTTAGCTGGTTGATCCTTGAACAATAGCTTCGTTGGCCCAGCGATGAACCTACAACACCCATCAGATTCAAAACTCAAAAAAATTTCACCTTCCCGAAAATTGAATAAACATCTAAAGCATGAATAAACAACTTAGCTCATAGATGAATAAATTTTTTTTTTAAAAAAAAGAATGAAAATTGAAATCCCTTACAAATGATGGTAATAAAGTTAATCATAATAATATTTTAAGGAAAATATTAAAAAAGAAAGCATAGAATGCTTTTTGTTTTCTGAACTTTTGAGTTTATGAGAAATTAACAAACCATTAAGCTAAATATCTAACTGTAGGGTCACAAATTGCAGCCCAAACCCCAAAGGACTGGGATATAGGCCCAGTAAGCCCAATACAATAAATTTGTAAGAGAGTGGGTGAAAGAACTGGGCTGTTAATGGGTTTTCTAATGATTAATCAAGATCTGGAGCTTGTCTGAGGAGGAAAAGACACATAATCAAGGGTTGAATATAAGTCCGAGGAGTAAATTTTTGGATGAGTTGGCTATTTCAGAAAGTTTGTTCTTCACAGTGTTACAGTAAATCTCATTCAATATCTTTTTCTAATATTTTTCTGATCCCCCTTCTTATGGAGGGTCTCCCCCATTATATAGTTCTTCCCAATTCATTCCCATCGTCCACTTGTTTGTCATCCAACCCTCCACTCAAGTCCCTGCCCTACTGAGCAGCTTTTCTGGTTTTCTGTGGGCGATAGTGGTTGAAAACACTATTCAGTTGTCTTCTCCACATTAATGCGGCCAGGAAAGCTACTGTAGTGCATTTAATGCGGTGGTGGCAACTTTTTCCCAAGATATTTCTGTATTCTTATCCTTTCCTTGCGCACCTGAAGTCTATTTTCGTTGCTGGAACTTCCTGGAAGGTTACCTAAGTCAAGGCGAAATTCACTTGACTGACATCCGTCAGGTCCGAGAAGGATAACCCTCTCGGAGTAGTGCCTTTCAACATTTCTCTGTACGACTACTTACCATGGGGCCTTTCCCAACATTTTCTCCTCCTTGGACGCATTCTTGCTAGTAAATAGGCCTTGAGGCCCAACATTAAAGTTCAAGTCTTTGCCCCCCACACTAACAATATCAAATCCTACAACGACTAAATGTGATACTGCTCCATTAAGGCTATTTACAAATCTCACCTTTGGATCCTGGGTACATAAAAAGTTTATTATTAGCATGTGACTCATTAAACAAATTATTTTATATCTTCAAATTAAATAGCATGCAATTAAGAACATAGCAATCATTGTCAGCTTGAATATGATAGCATGATGGGAAATTGTCTAAAACCAACAAACCTTGGAATGCAAATGCAGGAATCCTTAATGTTCTATATATTTCTGTCAAATTTGTGTATGATATATTGTTACAAGATGTCTGAAACAGAAAATAAACATGCAACATCAATCATAGGAAAACAAAAAAATTTATATAATTAAAGAATAAAAATTATTCACAAAGAGAAAGGAAAGCATAGGCAGATGAAAGAAAGAAGTAATCAAACCTTAGGAATGGTTGGAATAGATGAGAACTTCATATAGAAATACCCAAAAGCATGCATCATTGATCCCGAGAGATACCTTTCAAATTCCATAGCATTCATTGAAAAAGAGGGGAGCTGTATATTAAGGTTCTTGAACCGGTGTGGTAACTGGCAAGATGCACCATTAGCTGAGTAGGAGAGGAAGGAATTTGGGTTTTGTGATTTGCGTTTGATTATTGTAGAAGGGGAGGTGAACCTGAATATAGGCGAGTTTGTTTATCGTGGAAGAGCATAAGGTTTTATTTGGGGGGAAAAAAAAAAAAAACAGCCCAGCCTTTAAACGTAGAAGGCAGAATTCTAGAAAGGGGAGATTAACCTAACGTGTTATTCATTTCAGTAAAAAAAAAAAAAAAACAGTGTTTGTTTCAATGAGAGTGGACATTAATGGATAATTATAACGTAGTCTCACTTAAATTTAGATAGATTGAGTGAAATTGGACTCTAATTTCAAATTTGAATTAAACAATTGGAAGGATAATTATGGTATGATCCCCACATAAATTTAGACACATGGCACAAAATTAAAACTTTAATTTGGAATTCTAATTTGACATTCTCTGTGCTTCACCTATTATTATATATATAGATTACACACATGTTAACGTCTTATAGGAAGTTGAAACCCAAAGTTACAACTAATTTTGTAGTCAAATTTTGTCTATATAAAAATAAAATAACTTAATATTTTATTTAAAAAAAAGATCAAGACATTTTAATAAATTTATTTTTTAAAAGTTTGAAGTAAAAGCTTGTTTGTTGATGAGATTTGGGTTGGCAATACAAATAGAGTGAACCAAAAAGGAAAACAATGTCCCCTTCTTAAACTTTGATACGACAAATATGTATCTTGAATGAATTAAAGTATGAGGCATGTGCACTTTCAGTAGAGAAGATTTATAGATTCAAAACTTGTCGACTTAGAAAAGAAAAGAGGAAGGATTCTAGAGAGAATAGGAAGCAAAGCATCTATATTGTCATTAATGGCTAGTCCTCCAAGGAGACTGAGATCTTGAGGAGAAAGGAATAAAGGTGGTTAAATTCACTTTATTCTTAACAAATCACTAAAGACTCCCTTCTTTTCTCATGTACTTTGAATTTAATGGCAATCTATGCCTCCTCTCTTTTTTTCATAATAAATAAAATTGTGGTCAAAGTTATCTTTTCAATTTAATTAGACACTTTCATAGTTGTTCATTTATTAATGTTGTTGTGTTGTGTTAGTGGTTCCTAAGGCCTCATGATATCCATGAGATCTTGGGTTCAAAACCTCTTACCAACATCTTGGGGCCACTCTTATGTGATTCCTCCCTGTAATAACCTAATGCATGTGGAACAGGGGTATGTTCAAGATTATTTATTGAACATTTAAAATTAGAAATAATTTTTTATAATTAATAAAAATATAGAAGTAGTTTAGAAAAAAGGAGATAACTATTTAGAAAAGGAAAATACAATGCTTTAGAATTCTCTTTGTTAATAGTAAAGATAAGGAGGTTTTGTGTCAAAAGTTGTTCAACATTATTTCAAAAATCATCATAATTGTAGTATCAAATAAAGCAGTAATAGAGTAAAAAAAAAAATTATTTGGGGTTCAAATTATTGAATTGATAAACCAATTAAAATAAATTCAAAACATATACATACACTCATATATATATATATGTTTGTGTGAATGCAAATATCAATATTTTCTTTTGAAGCCACAACTCTTAATTTTATGATGCTAAAATTAGTTGTAACTCATAAATATATTGTATACAAAATTATTGAATTTGATATATAATTTTTAATAATACAAGGTAAGTGAATTTATATTTTTTAAGTTAATAAACGAAAATCATTATATCTATGTAAGTATGTAACTCAAATAATACAATTTTAACTATAATTTATTTATCAATATCATCATAGGTAACTCGTGAATAAGTTCAAACTTGCATTTGATGATAAAATAAAGTAAGCTTAAACATATAATTTAGTTCGTTGATAAGCTCAAACTTGAATTGTGCTCAAATAAAATTAAATAAATCATTCGGAATATATAATACTTCATTTACAGCCCTAAATGTAGTTAGAGGAATGCCCTAGTTTTATTCAACCCTTTTCTCATACTTCTAGTGTATTAATAAAATGTTCTACCACTTTTTATTATTATTTTCTTAAGGTTAAATTGCAAACTACGCTTCTAAAGTTTGGGGGTGTTTGCAGGGACAAATTTAAGATTTTAAGCTAACAGAGGCCAAAGTATAAATAGAAAAAAAAAACTCCAAATAGACATCCATATAGTATTAAAAAATTATAAATACACAAAATTGTTGTTTCTAAATACATTAAAATGCAATCATCTACCAATAAAGACATAAAAACAAAACAAAATAATATGTTTTTTTAATATTAGGCTAGTTAGGATTTTGTTTTTTGGAAGTTAGAGTATTCACCCTGATGATGCTAAAAATTTTAGCTTTTAATACCTCAAAAAACTACTTTATCTATTTTACCACCTCACTTTACAATACTCCCAATATCAAATGTTTTATTTTTTTATCACTTCATTTAAAATAATATTAACAACTCATTAAAATATTAAGGAAGAGAGAGAATTTGAGTTTTTTAATTGAAGGAAGAGATATAATCTTAATAAAATATTGTATTTTATTTTTAACAACTTTTTACAGTCAACTGGTATTTATACTAGTTTAATATAGTTGCAAAAAAAATTAGTTTTAGTTTCTTCAATAACACATGATTTTTTTGTTCTTTGGTGGTAAAATAGTTTTTTTTTTTTTTGGGGGCTAAAATACAATCATCATTACAAATATTTTTATTATTTTTGTTAAGTTTTTGGGTTGGATAGTTGCTATTTGAATTAGGTTAATTAGACTGATTGGGGAGAATGGGAGCCAATTACAAAAATGAAATATAGAATGACTAAAAAAAAAAAAAATTGGACCTAGGTGGGGCCAGGTCCCGTTGAGCCCCCCACCTAGGTTTGTCCTTAGGTGTTTGGATTTTACACCCTAGAGTTTAAGAATTTGGATTTTATACCTTAAAATTTTGAGGATTTTGGATTTTAGACTCTGAGAAGTTCTATATATTTGCATCAGCAACTCCTTCATCCATATTTCCCTATTAAGTGCATATAAACTTGTCACATGTTTAATTCATCCAATAAAATGATGTCACGTTATTTTTATTATGCCATGCCTTTTTTTAATTATTTTTTTTTTTTTTAGGCTACAAAAAGTATGTGACATTATTTTATTGGATAAACTAAACATGCGTGACAAGTTTACGTGGTATTTAATGAAAAATATGAACAGAAGGGCTGTTGATTCAAATGAAATAGAACTTCATGGGGTAAAATTTAAATTCTGAAACTTTAAGATGTAAAATCCAAACACTCCCAAAATTTAGAGGTAAAATCTAAATTCTAAAATTTAAGGGTAAAATCCAAATATCCTTAAAATTTATAGGGTAAAATTTAAATTCTAAGGTTAGACAAAAAAAAGTTCTTAAAAGTTTCTCTTTGGCCTTCCTTTTTAGATTAGCTTCTTTTTTCTTTTTCTTTTTTTTGGAGGGCGGGGGGGATTATTGGTAAAAAAAAAAAAAAAAAAAAACAGCATTTGTGTTTAAAGTATATTGTGGGGAGTGAAACAATCTCTACTCGGGCCTATTGCCCAAAGAGTCACTGGGCCACTGGAAAGTAGTTAGGCCTAGCCTATCAACTGAGAGGAATGCTCAAAGAGAAATAATCCATGAAAGGGGTGAAAGTTGGATCACCATCGATATTTAGGATAAGGTGGAGTACCACGGTTAGCCCATTACCGCAGGAAATGGAAATTATTAGCATTAGTCGAATCTTGAAGCGCGGATGATCAATGTGTGGCCTCTGGAAGATACTAGTGACCATGGGAAACTCCTAGAAGGTGCAAGAAGGAGGAAGATCTTTACCTCTGAATTAATAAGGGGGTTCTTACCTAACTCCTGTCGCATTAATGGCACATAAGACAGCTTGAACAATACAAGTAACTCCCAGGTCGTCAGAATCCCAAGATAAGAAGGTGAGGAAACCGATAAAGCAAGGGAAAAATATCCTTGATACTCTAGGTAGAAGCAGAAGAGTTGTAAGGGTGAGAATAAGGATTGAAGCTATAAAAGGGAAAGAAGCCAAAAGGAGAAGGGGATCTAGAAAAAAAAAGACCTATCCTAGAGAAATAGAAAGAGAGGAACATTCAATGTGGTACCACGGGAACAAAAGAAAAAGCTCCACATGGTCATATGAGCATTTGTAATAGGAAAGAGAGTGTTTTAATGGTCAAAGAGATTCACTGTTTGCATTTCCCATTGTAGAGTGTTTTGTTCCTATTATTTAATTATATCTTTATTATGTGGAGTTGTTATTAAAAGTGATCCGAGAACCCCTCCTCGGGGACTATCTTTTAGGTTTCTACATATATAATTTTAATTATATGACTTATTTCATAGTTATGTGATTTTTTTTTACTCACTTGATAAATTATATAGTTAAATATGTATAGATAATCCATTGATTGTTGTTATTACTAACTTGGTAAAAAATTATTATAGAAAAGGGTTGGCCTAAGAGTTATCATCCATGATAAAAAGGGTGAGATGCTATTATGCTCAGAAATTTGAATGATAATATGTAGTTATTTTAAGGGTATATTTGGATACCGCTTATTGTTGAAAACTAAAAATTGAAAATACTGTAGCAAAATAATTTTTAAACGTGTAAATAGTGTCGTTGGAACTATCTTTAATGAAAATTTTGCTTAAAAAAAATGTTTGTGGATCCTGTGAACAGTGCACGGGACCCACTGACAGACGCAAACACACAACGCAAGCGTTGAAAACGCTATCCAAACTCCACCTAAGTGTACCTAATAAGGTGTTGAGAGCCGCTTTAAACGTCTAGTTGAGTTTTATTTATTAAATTTTTGATATTTTGCAACATAAGAAGGACCCTTTCGAAACTTCTTTAGGTTCCTCCTTAACAAAAGCCAAAAAAGAAAGAGAAAGATAAAAATATTAAAAAATAATTAAAAAAAAAAAAAAAAACTTAAAAAAGGTTTGTTGGAGATGGCTCATATCCGAAATTGGGTCACTGAATTTGGGGCCTTATGGGCCGAAACTGACTGATTCGGGCACAGATATTGGCTCGGGCCGGAACCATCGGTTACCCAAGGTGCTCTACAGCTCAACTGTATGAGTAACGCTCTTCTTTCTCTCTGCCTCTCTGCTATTCCTTCCGTCGATTCCAGATTGGACCATTCATTGCTTTCAACAATCAACATGGTAAGCCTTCTTATTTTGTTGTTACCCACTTCAACCCTTCGCCTTGGTTGAAATTGCATACCAACTTTTTTTTTTTTTCCTTTAGTTGTTTTTGGTTTACCATTTGATTTTTATTATTTCCCCAAATTTCATACATGGGTATGGCCCAGTTCTTAACAATTTGTAAAATTTTTATCACTGTATTGTTTAAGACTTCCATCACCACACTGCAAATTATTAATCTGTACCCATCTATTTTAAAATTTTTAGATGTGAACTTTGATTTCTATGTTTATCTTTGCTTTTATACTTAAAAAGCCTTAACCTATATCCATTGTTTTTAGGGAAAAATACAACCCAAGTTGAGGTTTTGAGTGTTAACACTTAAACCCTTGTGATAGAGTTAGTTGTGTAAACAGTAAAACCCTTCTGGGGGTTTTGAGTGGAACAGAAGACCCTGTGTGGTTCTGTTTTATATGAATGGGCACATGTCATCATATGTGCAGCTCACTGTTTATTCTTACAGATGTTTTAACAGTTTACGCATGAAACAGTACTACGTGGGTTAAGTGTTGAGGTGTATTGGTGAGGATAAGATGTGTTGGACGCCTGCTGAGAGTAGGGGCTTTGAGGTGTGCAGTTATTTTCAGGCCTAGTTGGGTGTGTGTACTCAGTCCTTCTCTTGGAGAAGTATTTGGAAGCAAAAGGTTGCTTCCAGAGTTGCATTTTTTGTTTGGATTGCAGCTTTGGGAACTGTTTTGACAATTGATAATTTATGTAAGAGGATTCTAGATTGGTGTTGTATGTGCAAAAGTAATGGAGAATCAGTAGATCATCTTTTATTACATTGTCCTACTGTTTTTGAGTTGTGGTCTATGGTGTTCACCTTGTTTGGTATATACTGGGCAATGCCAAAGATTGTGGTTGAGCTCCTTACATGTTGGGAAAGAAAATTTGGTCATCATCGTAATGGTGTTATCTGGATGGCTGTCCCTCATTGTTTGATGTGGTGCATTTGGCCGAAGAGAAACAATTGGTGTTTTGAAGATTTTGAAAGAACAATAGTTGGCTTAAAACTTAAAAAAAAAAAAAAACTATAGAATTGGATTTCTATCGTAGGAAGCCATTCTATTTTTTCGGTATGATTTGATGGATGCTTGTAACTTGTGTATTTGATTGTTTTGGTCCCCTACTGTATACTTCCTATATAATTGGGTGACTCCGTTTTATGAATTTGAATAAAGTTTTCTTTACTTATCAAAAAAAAAAAAAAGTGTTGAACTCAAAACTTCGAGCGGCTTTTGTGTTTTTTAGGGAAACCACATAGGGGTTATTATGGTATTAATGTTAGTATTATGGCATGTGTTGTTTATTATTCTCAGGAAGTGTTCAAGAGAGCCATACTACAACCTGGGCCACCTCAAGCTTTTGCACTACAGACGGTTCAGGAAGTTATAAAACCACAGGTAATCACACGTATCCCTCTTTACTCATGATTCAAATGTCAACTTCCCTTGTATAGGACAATCAACATGGATCTGCTTTGTTGCCGTTTTTATTTGGTGTGACTATGGTTATTTAAACAAATATCAATCACCTTTGCTGTTATTATTTGTAAAATTGAACGATATAATGGCATTTGGGAGGGAATTATGATTTGATGGGCATTGTATCTTCAGTGGATATGGCTTTGAATAGAATTAATTTAGAAGTTTTACTTTTATGTCTTGTGGTTTCTCTACTCACTAACTTCAAATGATTGATTTAATGTCCTTTGTTTCATTTGGATCTAAATTTCCAAGGTAAGCCTTGAGCTCAACCCTAGTGGATTTGAGCATTTGGAGCTGTGAAAAAGGTGGTGTGTGCAAACCTTCTAACGAGCTTTACTTATAAATAAGAAAAAAAAATGACAAATAAAAAGCTCAAACCTTTATATGGGGGTTGTTCTGTTGTCTCTCCCAAATGAATGATCCATGTTTCAACCAGGATCAATGCTTGATCCTTGGTGCGATTTCTGATCGGTTCAGTTTCTTACTGAGTTAACATTTATCTAATGCTCTTCAATTTTTCATATGCCGTGATCATGAAATACAACTAGTCTATCGATGGTTTGCATGCTTATATTGTTAAGCTCTTCATTGTTGTTTTATTTTTTTTTCCCCTTTTCTTTTCTTTAGGCTTGATAGGTGATTTGGTTTATGTTTTTTTCTTTGACAGAAACAAACAAAACTAGCCCAAGATGAGAATCAATTATTAGAAAACATTCTTCGGACGTTGCTTCAGGAACTGGTGGTAGGTTACTCTTTGGTGCTTGTTCAAGATTTCAATCATGCATGTGGTTGTACTTGTGCACTGTATTTTATCCATATCCTTTTGTGTATTGATAAGAATTAGTTGGGTTTTTTATTGTTTTTATATCATTTTTTGAATGGGTGCATTTGGTTGTTCTTGAAGAAAATCATGACGATATATTGTCTATAATTATTTCTTCCTAAATATGCTTGATTTTCTGTATGTTACTCCTGCTGATTTTCTGCTTTTTGGGTATTGAGGGACAGAAGCCCCTAATTTTCAGTGGTTCCATAGTCACTTTATTGGCAATAATTTACTAAGCCAATTCATTATGTCCTTTCACAAGACAACACCCTTGGCAGATCTGCTTGTATAGATTCTTTCTTTCTAGTTATTCCTTTCTATGTACTCCATGTATTTGGATAGTGGTTTTCTGATGAAATTTATTACTTATTGAAAAAAAGTTCTGCTTGTATTGCTTCTATCATGTACTTATTTGGGTACTTCTTTAGGTTCTTTTTAAATGTTCTCCTGTATTTTTTTTTTTTTTTTTTCAAAAAAATAAAAAACCCAACTAATTTTTACATAGGACTTAATTTTAAGAAACATTTACAAGTAGTTGATCTGATTGCTTGCTGCTTGCACATTTTAAGGCTAGTTTTTACATAGGACTTAATTTTGAAACTTACATAAAAATTGAGAGACTTCAATTTTCTCGAAATTAAATTAGGTTAATATGTTGTGTTCATTGTGTTTAAAGTATGTTTCTGGGAATTTTTCTTAAACTTTGGTTAACAGAGCAAAAGCTCCACATAAAAAAAGTAGCAACTTTCTCCAGAGCTAGGGCATGTATTGTCGTATCGTAGTTCACTAATATTATTAAATAAATTTTGCATGTGATTGAATTAATTTTTCTTGGCGTGATGTGGTCTATTTGGTGTAAAAGGAATGTTAGAAGTTTTGAGGGATGTGAACATTCTATGCTAGAGATTAAGTCTTTCTTCTTGCAAACTCTCCTTGAATGGAGTGTGGTTGTCTCATTTTTCTTGTTTTTCCCCTCCTGTTCTTGATCATTTTAATTTTGGTTCCTAATTTTTGCCCCCACAGTACATCCCCAATGTACTTGGGTTGGCTACTTTTTTAATAATATTTTAAGTTACCTATCAAAAATAATAATAAGTTTTCTTGTATTTTGTGCAGTCATCTGCAGTACAGTCAGGGGAGCAAATAATGCAGTATGGGCAATCGATTGATGATGGCGAAACTAGCCAGGGTCATATTCCTCGTCTTCTTGGTCTGTACAAGTTCCCTCTTGCTAAAAGTTTATATTAGGTGTTCCATAAGCTGTTTCTGATTCTCAGGCCTCAGCTTTTTATAAGAACTAAACTTTTTGAAAATCTACGTTATTCTTTTTTTTTTTTTTATAAGTAACGTAAGAATATTATTAATAATAGAAAAAGTGCCAAATCGAGTACATTGGGGATGTACTATGGGACAATTGGAAACTTTATTTTCTGGTTGAAAATTTCAGAAAAATGTAGAAAAAGAAAGTTCAAATTCAGTATATAAATCTATCTTAGGGAGAAAATTCACTTGCTGATGTGCCAGTGGCATATAAGATGACCATGACTAAAATTATGGTTTAGTCAGATGTTTTTATTTAGATTTAGTTGTAATTTACTAATTTTAACACTATTTTTACTTTATTATGTTCAGAAAGCTTTATTTATTGATTTATTTATTGCTTTTAGGCTATTTTCTGAAAAGGTATATTGGAAACAGATTTTACATAATACTATTTCCTTAATTAATTCTTGAATTGAATACTTTTGTGTTTTGTTGTGAATCTGGACTCAAAAAATCTTTTGGTTAACATTCAGATTCAAGTATTTCCTGTTGGGAAGTTAGTCCCAATGGATTTTGAAAAATTAAAAATATAATACCTATAAAATAAAAATAAAAAAATTGAAAATATAATATCTGAGAGCACCATTTAGTTTCTTTCCTTTCAACTTGCACTGCTGCGTGGTGACATACTTCCAAAATTTCATTTTGGGAATGTCAATATAAAAATTGGATTTTCTTTTCATGCACTATTGTCTTAGGTTGTTCTTATATGGATTTCATTATTGATGTACATGTTTAGTAATCTATATTCAGATTGAAAATGTTACATGAATAAAAGCAACTCAGTTACGTGGTCAATTAAATATTTGTTTGACGTGAAGATCAGGCTAACTGCCTTAGGGATAAACAGCTTATATGTGTGCCACTGTGCATGCCTATTTGCGCTGTGGTTATGCTTCAATTAGATTGGTTTACCATTACCTTTGGTTTGGAGTCTTTGGACTTTAGAAATCTGTTAAGATCAAGCTCTTTTGGGGGAATTGCTATGGTGGTTTGCTATAGTACAAGATGCCTTATGGCAAAGGCTGGTGGAGAAGAAGTACGGGAGTTTGGTGTTTAAATGGGCTGTGTGGTGTTTGTTTATAAAAATACGTTAGGAAAAGTGTTTGAAAATTACAAATGTGACCAACCCTAACTAATCTGTCAAGGATCCATAGCCAACTCCAAAAATTTGGGCTTTGTAATTGTTGTAAAGTATGGGAGTTTGGTGTTTAAATGGGCTGTGTGGTGTTTGTTTATAAAAATACGTTAGGAAAAGTGTTTGAAAATTACAAATGTGACCAACCCTAACTAATCTGTCAAGGATCCATAGCCAACTCCAAAAATTTGGGCTTTGTAATTGTTGTATATCTTTCTGGTGGGTAGTCAACCACCCAGCATGCTGGGGTTAGTGTTTTTGGCATATTTTAATTTGAAGGCTTCTTAGGGTGGACTTCCATATATCTTGAAAATATGTAATAATATATATATGTATATCTATGTTCTGACTTTTTTGGGGGGTATCTTTTGAAATTTTGATACAACTTTTACTTGCTTTAGGTATATAATCAATTCATTGTTAAAATTTTAAAAATCTATTAGTTACACACACTAATGTTTCTTTTCTGGTCAGACATTGTGCTATATCTTTGTGAGAGAGAACATGTTGAAGGGGGCATGATATTTCAACTGTTGGAAGACTTGACAGAAATGTCTACAATGAGAAACTGCAAAGATATTTTTGGTTATATAGAGAGTAAACAAGATATTTTGGGGAAGGTAACTGAATTTTAAGAATTTTTATTTTTATTTATTTTCCTCTTGATTTATTGGACTCATTAATCACTGCAATCCTTGCCTAGTTGTTTTTAAAATCTTTGGCTGCATTACATACAGCAAGAGCTTTTTGCTCGTGGGAAACTTGTGATGTTAAGAACGTGCAATCAACTTCTTCGTCGTCTATCAAAGGTTGTATAGAGAACCATCATCATTGTTGTTTTCCTTTCTTTCTTTTTTTCCCCTTACTCATTCATGTTTCATATTTTTGTTTTTCCCTTAATATTGTGATTTGTTCCAATATTGGAAGTAGTTAGTGAATTTTCTTAACAAAGTTATAACTGAAGTGATCTTATAAGTGAGTAACATATTTGGCCTAACCTAAAATCTTTAGTCCTGATAAAATTTAGCAAGTTTCATTAATTGCAACAAAAGAGCTTAACTAGATTTAAGATGTGATAAATTTGGGAAAGTAATTTTTGCAAGATATTTACAAAATGTCCTCAATCTACTCTGCGGTGTACAATGGATGTGAAGAAGTAGACAGTAATTTCAGCAATAACAGCCAAGCTAGCATTTGCAGTGAATCCCGCTGTTAAGTAGTTTTGCACTTCGTTAAGAACTTACCATTCTCTGGCAAATACAAGCCTTACTAATCTACAGACCATTTCTACGGGAATTAATGTGATGTATGTTGGTATACCCCATGATAGTGCAATCCTCTTTGTATTATCATGATTCATATTTCCAAGATGGGAAAAGGAAAGACTTGCAATGGGTCAAGGTTCTCTAAGATTGAGCCTCCTTTTAGCCGACAGAGTTACTTCTATATCAGTATTTGTGTTTGCACCACGGAACAAGTGATTCCCAGTTAAAAATTTTGAATGAGAAAAAGAAAGTTTATTTATTTTTTAAATAAAAAAAATAAAGATGATGGTTGTTCTTTGGAGTTTCCCAAGGTTCAATTCTATTCCTAAGATAGATTTAGAGTTTCTGCCTTAAAACAATCTTCCAAGCCAACAGGGGAAGACAACACATTAAAGGTGGACTCACAAGATAATCTCGTTGCTAGTTGGTATAGCTGACTTGAAGTGCGGCCATCAATGATCAACTTCCCTTCTCCAAGTAAATAGAAGTGCAGAGTGATGGGTGAAAGATAGTCCTACTACTTATTAGACCTTTCACAGATTAAATATAAGTGGAAGCATCTTTTTATCCTATTTTGAGACAAGTTGTTTGTATGAACCACCCTTAGAGTTACTAACCAAGCAAAGGCCATAATCTGTGTTTCTGTTCAGTTAATATACATGTTTAATAACAAAAATACAGAGTTGTTATTATTTTGACAACTTTCAATTAAAAAAAATTGTTTTATTCAACATCTTTCTTAATTGTTTTTTATTTATTTTTTGATAAGAAAGAAACATCTTTCCTAATAGTTTTACTGGAAACTAAACTTTTTGGACACTATTATTCTGGAATCTGGATCTGGTTGATCTATCCTCATATTAACAAAGAACTTCAATTGGGAAATTTGAATCTGACCCTTTCTTTTTAATGTTTTTGTATTTAAACTTGTAGGCAAATGATGTGGTGTTTTGTGGACGAATTCTCATGTTTCTGGCACATTTTTTTCCATTGTCTGAACGCTCAGGTATTCAACCCTGATTTTTACTTTATTACAAAGTTTCTTGCCTTGTGATATTTTGCTGATGTCATTTAATTCTTGCAGCTGTGAATATCAAAGGAGTTTTTAACACATCAAATGAAACAAAGTATGAGAAAGACCCCCCTGATGGTATGTCCTTGCTAAGCAATATTTTGGCTTACTTCAATGTCAGTCTTCTTAAGTTGTATTTATTCTGTACAGGTTTCTTGCTCGAGCATATACACTAATTAATTTCCTTGCTTTTCCAGGGATTTCTATTGATTATAACTTTTATAAGACCTTTTGGAGTTTACAGGTAAATCTTCCCATTTGGATGCATAGTTAGTGAAAGAAAAGAGTTTATTTCTGCCATGTAAATTGCTGCCTTGCCGATCAAAAAAAGTAAATTGCTGCCTTGCTATTGTGAAGTCTCTGAACCTAATACATATGGAATAATGCCAAAACTACTCTTTTGTGATAACAAATCACAAACTTAAAAGGACAAGTGGTTTATTAACAATTACTGCCACTTCTATTAATCATGCTGCATGTAGTATTCATGGCTTCATATGTCAGAGTTAGAATCTGCTTGCATGATTACCTCTAATTGAAACGTTTTTAGTTTGACATGAAGATTCACAAACTGAGTTCAGAATTGTTTCAGTTATCTTAGTTAGATGAGATATTTGATGTTTTCATACTTCATCTAAATTTTCTTATGGGTGTATGTTTTTGTTCAGGAACATTTTTGCAACCCTGCTTCTCTTACTCTTGCTTCTGCTAAGTGGCAGAAATTTACATCCAGTTTAATGGTAAAACTTTCATCTGTCAATAGGTTTTCTGTCGATCTTGGTTTTTTGTTAGTTTCTCCTACTTCATTATTGACTTCAAATATTTTTCCTTGAATTTTGAGATGTATAGATTGTCTTGAATACCTTTGAAGCTCAACCATTAAGTGATGAAGAGGGGGATGCTAATAATTTGGAAGAAGAGTCAGCAAATTTCAGCATAAAATATCTTACTAGCAGTAAACTAATGGGTTTAGAGGTAAGCAGTGTTTAGAAGTTTTCTATAATGAAGCAGATAAAAATATGTAGTTGTGGGTTTTTGGAGAATAGCTTGAATCTTCATTTAAAAACCATTTATTTTGGGACACAGTTGAAGGATCCAAGTTTCCGACGCCATGTTCTTGTGCAGTGCCTTATACTATTTGATTATTTGAAGGTAATGATTATCTGGAGTTTTAAATTTAAACTGTTATAGGGGCCTTCTGTGATTCAATAACTGTGTATTGGGTGATTAAACAGCTCTTATTTGCTTATAGGCCCCTGGAAAGAATGAGAAAGATTTGCCATCTGAAAGCATGGTAAGTTCTACTGCTTTGATAAGGTCTCTCCTTTTTTTTTTTTTTTTTTTTCCCTAATAAAATTTGGTTATTACTTATCAGGAAAATAAGTTTTATCGTTTGTGTACATCAACATCCTGCTTTTTGTACTATTCTCACATATATACTTAAGAATTGTATATCAACGTTGACATCTTAAGATGTGTATATATGTGTTTATTATACTTAACATGTTAACATTTGCTTTAACAACATTTACTTGTTGATTCCAGAAAGAAGAAATAAAATCATGTGAGGAGCGTGTGAAAAAGTTGCTTGAAATGACTCCACCTAAAGGGAAAGATTTTCTTCGTAAAATTGATCATATCTTAGAACGTGAGAAAAATTGGGTGAGAAACTTTTCAGTTCACCCTTCTTTCTCTCTCTCTCTCTCTCTCTCTCTCTCTCTCTCAAGAAATTCTTTGGAAATTGTTATGTTTGCAGTGTATCTTAATTTGTTTCAAATCTCTTTGATTTTAGGTGTGGTGGAAGCGTGATGGTTGCCCACCATTTGAAAAGCAACCATTGGAGAAGAAAACAGTACAAGATGGAGCTAAAAAGCGGTATGCAAATAACTTCCTAGGATCTTTTATTTATTTATTATTATTATTATTTTTTTATGATAACAAATTCTGTTAGATTTTGGTGGTTTTTAAGAGGAATATTTAAGAGAATAGAAACAAACGTCAATCTTTTCTTCAAAATCCATGTTTCCACTCCCCAATGGTCAACATGAGGAATTGTGCAGGGGTTGTTTTTAAATCGTAAAGATACAAATCAGCTAAAGGATCTTTACCCTGATCTTTTCTCTCGTACTATAGGTAAAGAAGCTAGGATTTCTGAGTTGATTAGTATTTCACTAGATGGTGGTGGTAGGAGTTGGAATACTCAATTCCACAAGGCTCCTGATGATTGGGAGGAGGAGAGAGTGTTTGCTTTTTACGAGCTTATTTATTCCAAAATGCCTAGGGGTGAGGGGACTAATCGTTTGTTTTGGAAGTTAACCCCGAATGGTGTTTTTGATGTGCGCTCTTTCTATAATTCCTTATATGCTCCTCCTACCTTTCCTTTCCCATGGAAATGTATTTGGAGTAGTAAGGTACCTAAAAGAGTTTCTTTCTTTTTTATGGACTGCTGATTGAGATGGTATTCTTACTATTGACAACCTTGTAAAAAGGAACTTGTCTTTGGTTAATTGGTGTTGCTTGTGCTGTTGCGATGGAGAAACAGTGGATCATCTTTTACTTCATTGCAAGTTCGCACACACCTTATGGAGTGAAGCGTTTTTGATGTTTGGTTTGCAGTGGGTGATGCCAAGGACGGTTGTTTCTCTTCTTTTTGCATGGGAGAATTATTTGGGGTTACACTCTTCGGTCTGAAATATGGTTCCAACCTGTTTGATGTGGCTAATTTGGAGGGAACGTAATACCCACACTTTTGAGGATGTTGAGAAATTTGCTGATTTTTTGAAGTCTTTGCTAGTTGGGACATTGTTTGGGTGGTCTCATATTTGGGGTTTTACACAATGTATTTTCATTTTTGATTTCATGCATTCTATTTCTGTTTGATTTGTTTGTAGTACATTCTGTTCATCATTGTGAACATGACGTACTTTTTTTAATGAAAATATTTATTACCTATTAAAAAAAAAAAAATAGCTAAAAGTTATGATATTTCAAAAGCAAAAACCAAATGTTTACAATCTTTATACTTTGTTGATAAGTGATTAGCTAAGTTTGGAAATAATATTATGAACTGCCAAGGTGGAGAAGAAATATCAAATTTCTTTTTTTGCTAGGTATAGAATTTTAAGGGGTGGGGGGGGGGTATGGGGATTTACCCTTGAATGTGCACCACTGAGGGTGGATGTGCCAATTGGCCCAAAGGCCCTTGGTTAGAAAATAGAAAAGCTTGTTGCAAAGAGCCACATTGCTGAACTAGTTTGTACTTTCTGGTGTTTCCAACGAAAACATCCAGGGTTTAAGCCCCCTCTCTTCCAATTATTGAAGTATCAAAAAAATAGAAAAGCTTGTTAATTGTCTCTACTGTTGCTCATTCTTAAATGATAAAATCAACAACTTGTCCAAACTTTATAATTTGTTAAATGATTAAGACAGCTTTTTGGGGATTTTATTAGGGGAGTAGAAGTTGTCAATTCTTGTCCTGGCCCAACAAGGATTCTAGTTTGGCATGGTGTAATGCATTGGATGTGGGCTTTAGTAATCTCCAAAAATGTTTGAGGTTTGATGTGGCTCTTCAGAGGATGGTTTTCTAGGAACTTGTGACCACTTAAGTTATGATAGTGCAAACCAAGCCCACCATTATATTTTTGTCTGCATGACATTATTTTATTATTGTACCTCATGCTTAAATTTTAAAAAAATTTAAATTCTTACTGAGCCTTTTGTGGCCTGAATTTTTTTTTTTTATTCATTGTTTTCCATTTATCTTTAAATATTGAATATGTTTGCTTTGTTAATCTAGATTTAGTAATAAATTGAGTAATTTTAATACTGCAGTAGACAAAAGTGGAGACTGGGAAATAGAGAACTCTCTCAGTTGTGGAAGTGGGCAGATCAGAATCCGGTGTGTATTCATTTACTCAATACTTACATTAGTTTGTAATAGCAATATGTTGATTTTACTGATTTAATCAATCAACAGATACCTTTTCTTGATATATTTTGATGATTACCACTAAAAAGTGGTCATTACTAAACTCTACATATGGGAATTAGGGTGGATCATTCACAATGAACGCAATAATTTCCATAGAAAGTGTTCATCACTTAACTGTAGAATGCCTTTCCTTTGCTTTGCTTTGTTTTCAGTAGTGAGCTCTTTACAGGTTTTCAATTAGGCGGTTAATATCACTTTCAATGGTTGGGGTATTTGTCCACTATGTACTATGACTGGCATTTTTCTTCCACAACCCCCACACCCCCCCCCCCCCCCCCCCCCCCAACAAAAACACCCCAACCAAAAAAGAAATCCTCAATATCAAATTTTCTAGTGGAATTTTCTCCTTTCGCTCTCAATAATTCCCTTGGTTGTGGATTGGCCACTCATCCTTCCATGATATGCTTTGCTCTGCACATGCTCTCCCAACAGAAGTTTGCAAAGAGAAGGAAGTGCAGCTTCATTCTTAAAATGAAACTGAAAGGAGAGTCAACAAGAAAAGGTTAAATTTGATTTTAGACAAGGCAAATATCTGCAATTGGCTTAACAATGTATAGGAATAGAATTAGGTGTTCCAAAAGTAAAAAGTAAAAATTTATGCACTTGTCATGAGAGAACATGGTCTGGTCTGATTTGATGTTAGACATAAAATGTGATTCTGATGCAACAAGGAAAACAAGAGGAAGTGGTGCATATGAGGGTGAGGCAGAGTCTAGTACCTTAAGTCATGGTCTGATTAGGACTTAGGGGAGAGTTTGTTTAAGGATAGTGGGTTGTCCCATGTGTTTGCATAACTTTAACTAGATACTGTGCAGATCATGGGATATTTGTAGTGTGATTAAATTATGAGAATGGATTAGTTATGGTTGGCTATTCAACATGGGACATTTCCGGTGGAAGAATGGAAAATCTGTGTTCAAAGCACACATTCAAATGCTTTAGGCTCAGACTGGACCCACACAAAACACTGACAGAGTTGAACTTTGAGTAGTTTTTGTTCTTGAAACTGCTACTAGATATATGTTACAACTTACATGAGCCAGTAGGCATACAACTCACGAAAGTCAAGTTAGCCCTCAAGCTTTTTCATGCCTTCTTCTCTTCTCTCTCTCTTTATTGCAGGGTCAATTTTATGCTCAGTTTAATCTTCTTTAAGTTTTATACTTCTGATTAATTAGTTAATCGAGAATTAGCTCTCACCGTGTACCTCTAATGCAATTAAAGACTCTTAATGACTCATACTTTGCAACTGCCATCTCCTCCCCTGGCAAGTGTTAGGTGGAGGGTGAGATCATGAGTTCAAGACCCACTGGGTGTGTTTGTGTAACTAACCAATATATATATAATATTTTAAAAAATAATAATAATAAAAAAAAAGAAAAAAAAAAAAAGCCTATGCAACACTAAAACACACCAAGTTTACCAGCTTGGTCAAAAGGTTAAATTAACTCTCAAGTCTTATATGCTTTGTGCTAATAATGTATCTATCCTTATATCTAGAAATGTTTTTTTCAATGTACTTGATGTCATATTATTAATTAAATATTCTGGATTATTATTTTATGCTTAAGATCTTATTACCATGTCCAGAATGCCTTGACCGATCCTCAACGTGTCCGAACTCCTCACATCATGGAATACTGGAAACCATTGGCTGAAGATGTAAGGTTCCTTGCTTCCTGAAGTCAAATTAACAGATAAATTATGTTTCCTTGTCCCTTTAATAGCACTAAGTTATCAGGAGTCTTTCTCCTTCATATCTGAACCTCAATTTCATTTTGTCAAGTATCAGAATAAAGTTATTTCTTCTTGGAATTGCAGATGGACGTATCAGCTGGAATAGAAGCTGATTATCACCACAAAAATAGTCGGGTGGGTTTTGGTTCTTAAAACTTCAGATTTAATTTAGGTTGATGTTACCCAGAAGATGGTTGTACTCTCAATACAGATTATGTTTATAACTATTAATTACCTCAAATTTCATGTGATGTGCTAATCAAGGTAATTTGTCCTTTCAAACGTTTTACCTTGTGTTTGGATCTAAGAAGCACGGACATGGCAAAAACCATGGTGTTTCCATGTCAGACCGGACTTGTTGGGGACATGGCTGCATGCATGTCCTGGCAAAATAAAAATAAAAAAAATTTATATCTCAGACACGGTGGCAATGCAGCTGGGACACAACCACAATTTTTTTTAAAAGAAGATTTTGATTATTAGGCACAATCAATGCTGTTGATTGATGCTTAATCAGATTAGATCTTCTCTCTTGAACTCCATTGATCTACTCTCTTGATCGATCATTAAACCGGCACTTATATTGGCCGCCGATTGAATCTAGTCTGTCTGTTGGTCGGTCAGTTGGTCTCTCTCTCACACACATGTACGGGTACTACTTACCACGACTGCCCAGAGCTCATCCCAGTTTCAGATTTTTGTTTTCTACTAACTCTTGTGTTTTGTCTTTTGACCAATATTTTTCTTTGCCAGCTCTATTGTTTAAAACGTGGAGGGAATTCTGTTATTGCTTATAACTTCTTTGAGATGTGTAGCCTTAGATTCCTTTTTTTTTTTTTTTTTTAAATGTTTGCTATTAAGAAAAACTTAACAAAAAGATAATTATTATTGAAAAATCCCATTGTTATTTAAGAAAATTCTGTTATTAAGAAAACTTAACAGACAAAATTTTTATTATTAAAAACAATTCCTGTTGTTATTAATGGTTACTAAAAATGACTACTAAACATCATTTTTTGAATATAAGTGTTTTTTTTGTTATTAATTATTGCTCTAAAATTAGTTATAGATAAGTTTTCAAACATTTTTATGGTTATTACTCATTTCTAAAACATAAAATATGTTTAAAATATAACTAAAATATATATATTTATCAAGTTATTAGTTGTCATGTCCCCAATGTCTTGTGTCATAATGTTTCTAGAATAGCAGTGTCTTGTGTCGTGTCTGTGCACTGTAAAGCATGCATTTTAATTAGTTATAGTTAGTAGTATTGACTACTGGCCTTCAACTTGACATTGAAGTGTATTTTATTCTCAGAAAGGTTTATCATATTCTTCTGCAGGTTTATTGTTGGAAAGGTCTTCGATTTTCAGCTCGACAAGACTTGGATGGATTTTCTAGAGTATGTTCAATTTTACAACGTATGCGTATTTTATTTTTATATGGTCAAAAAATACAAAGAATTCACGTAATATGAATTCATGTGGTTGCAGTTCACTGATCATGGTATTGAAGGGGTTGTGCCTCTAGAACTTTTGCCGCCTGATGTTCGGTCCAAATACCAAGCAAAACCAAATGACAAGTCCAAGCGTGCTAAGAAGGACGAATCCAAGGGTGCTGCAGCACAAGCTGAGGAAAATCAGGTATCTTTGGAAATATCTAGCTCTGCAGTAATTTATTCCAAAGTTAAGGTCTTTTCTTTCAATAAATGGAGGATCGTCTAATTGACATGAATTATAGGTTTGAGACATGTGTAGGTTTGAGAAGCAAGCTATAAGGTGAAGCATTTTGCCAGCTGATATGAAAGTGAAATGTAAAATGCAAACTTACTAGATGATAATAGGTACCGCAGAGAGGATGGGTTGTAGCTCAATGGCATTGCCCAGATCTCTCTATTGGGAGAACTTGAGTTCAAATCCCCTCCTAACCCCCAGGAAAAAAAAGTTTTCACAATCATAGTATTAATAAAACAGAACTCTAGATATCTCGCATGGAAATTGTGGGCTTGGGGCCTTGGGCACACACACCATCAAAATCTCTCATCTGAAATAAGTTTTTTTTTTTTTAAATGGCAGTTGGTGGTGGCCGGGGGGATTAGAAGCAAAATGTGAAAATGTTCAACAAACTTTGTAAGAGATCAAGATATATTGCATAAAATATTTTGGATGATGAATTTAGAAGCAATATGTGGAAATTTTATACTTGGAATTGGTGTTCTAGAGACAATTAAAAAAAGTGTTCTGGAGACAATTAAAAATTTGTAGATGTCAGAACATAAAAAGATGACCAATAATCTCATGGTTTGGTGGATTTTGATCATTTATGCTCAGGATTCAATGTGAAGTATCTCCATTAAAATGCGTTTCAGATGAATCACATGTCATGTTATAATTTTATTTTTTGTATTTTTTGCAAAGATTGCTACACCTGCAAGTGAAGTTGATGGTGAGGGAATCAGAGCTGATCTTGAAGCCTCAGCAGCACAAATGGACGTTGATGTGACAGCAACTGGCAATATATCCCAAGGTGGCACTCCAACACCAGATGAACATCAAAAGCAAAGCTCTGATACTGATAATGGTCAAGAGGCGGGTCAGTTAGAAGCTGATGCTGAGGTTGAGGCTGGAATGATAGATGGAGAGACTGATGCAGAAGTTGATTTAGATGCTGTTGGCTGATATGCTGGAAGTGTGATTGCAATTTTTGGTTGCACATAAGAGAATGCTAGTGAAGTGTTAAATCCTTAATCTTAACTTAGAATCTAGTAAAGGCATTGAATTTTTCCTACGCCACAAAAATGGCTATTTTGCCAAAGTATGTAATTTTCACATGTAACCATTGTAGGGCTTATTGAGCAATCAATGCCTTCTTAACATTTTTTTCTTTATGGGTTCACTGAAGGCTCATTATTGTATTTTATTGCAAGTTTTTCCAGACCATATAAGACAGATTTCAGTACCAAGCGCAGCTCTTTGAAGTTTTAGTCCCGCAGCTGAGCAGCAACCTCAACCTGAGCAGGAAGTTAACTGTATTTGGAAAGTCAGTGTCATAAATGGATTTGGGAGAGAGTTTCTACTGAAAGTCATGATTTCAGGAGTTCATTAAATTTTCTGGTGTTCTCCTTTACTTCATATATCCTGAAATGCAATGGGGAATTGAGTATTTGGGATCTTCAAACAAGAAACAACTACCAAAGGCTAGAGCAACATCTCCAACAGTTTGGAAGATCTGTAGAAAAGGTTTCAGCACTGTTGTATGTATGTACTCTTGTTCATACTTCATAGCATGGCATCCCAGCGGTGCCGTGGTCTGTTATGAATTGATTAACTTTTTTGACAAGTTAGTGTCAAAATCTTTGAAGGTGCTTGAAGGCTTCTATTAAATGCCACAACCAATCTTAACCCTGTTGATCTGGTATAATTGATCCTGTAGAAGCAACATAGGCTTAGACATTATCTGAGTGGCTAATCAATTTTTGAGGCCTACATTTAGAGGCAACATAAATTAGTCCTGGGATAGTATTTATTTCCTGTGTAGATGTTGCTTGGTTTTTTGTTTTGATGTTACGACTATCGAATGTAAATGACATAAAAAATCTATATTTTAGTTTTTTTACCCATTCAAAAAATACTCTTATGATCGTGTTGTTTTGTTACATACATCCAGCCCATGCATTCAGCTTAAACGATGTAGTAGCTGGTGCTACCCCAAAATCACGTCCAAATGTACTAATGAAAAAATCACGGTAGTACGAATTTATGGTTTGATTGGATGAAGGAGAGTAGACTCTCTCCTCTACTCTCCCTCTTCCTCCATCCAATAAGGCCCTTTGCCCCCCATGAATTGACGTTGGACCTACATTGCCCTTAAAAAATTTTATATATAAATTTGTTCATCTACTTTTGTTGGAAAGGAGAGGCAAGTTTTTTTAAGAAATTCTTATTTTTGGTAGCTTACTTGCATAGCGTAGATGAAAAGATATAGCTTTTGGTATTTTTATGTTAAACGTGTTACAGATAGCTAATAGTTAGTTTATTTTTTTAATTTTTTAGAAAGGGTTAAAAACTAGATTATTTGCACCAACAAAAAAAAAAAAAAAAACCTAAGACAAAAAGCAAAAAGTTGAACTTTTTTTAGACAATCTCAAATGCACACGAAGTGTCCTTGTCACCGAAGGAAAGAATTGCCCCTAAGATGAGATATTATAACTTATCACTAGGCCTTTGAAATTGGCCTCTAAAATGAGGTATTGTAACTTATCACAGAAAGTCAGACGAGGCTTCTATTAAATGCATTTCGACTAGGTTTTTGACCAACCCACTTCAATTCTGACTTGCCTGCTCTTGTCTTGCGTCACGCATTGGTTTAGTTTATGTGATGTACAACTTTTTAAAACCCCATTTCTCTGATGCCATCCACATTAACTTATTAGCTTATGTGATATACTTCTTTTTAAGTATAATTGCAAATTTGCCAACTTTTAATGAATAAGCATATATACTTTTTCAACAAAAGTTAATCCAAAGGCAAAGGAGCACAACTTACAACTTGCCCACCTATTGCATCGAAGGTCGTAAGATTGCAAGTACTTTTCTACATATTGGAACAAACCATTTTATCTAGAATAACCAGCCTATTTCCTATAGAGAAGTATCTCAAGAAAAAGTGAGCTACCTATGCAATGAAGACAGGCCTTCTCTCCAAAGCTGAACCATGAACATACTTGGTCTTAAAACCTATAAAAAAAAGCCTACTAATGTGATTAAACATTCCATGGATGTTCCAATGCACTATTACTCTTCTTATTTTTGGTAGCTTACTTGCATAGCGTAGATGAAAAGATATAGCTTTTGATATTTTTATGTTAAATGTGTTACAAATAGCTAATAGTTAGTTTATTTTTTTATTTTTTTTAAAAGGGTTAAAAACTAGATTATTTGCACCAACCAAAAAAAAAAAAAAAGCCTAAGACAAAAGGCAAAAAGTTGAACTTTTTTAAGACAATCCCAAATGCACACGGAGTGTCCTTGTCACCGAAGGAAAGAATTGCCTCTAAGATGAGATATTATAACTTATCACTAGACCTTTGAAATTAGCCTCTAAAATGAGATATTATAACTTATCACAGAAATTCAGACAAGACTTCTATTAAGTGCATTTAGATTAGGTTTTTGACCAACCCGCTTCAATTCCGACTTGCCCGCTCTCGTCTTGCATCTTGCATTAGTTTTAGTTTATGTGATATACAACTTTTTAAAACCCCATTTCTCTGATGCCATCCACATTAACTTATTAGCTTATGTGATATACTTCTTTTTAAGTATAATTGTAATTTGCCAACTTTTAATGAATAAGCAAATATACTTTTCAACAAAAGTTAATCCAAAGGCACACTAAGGAGCACAACCGAAACTCAAAACTTGCCCACCTATTGCATCGAAGGTCGTAAGATTGCAAGTACTTTTCTACATAATTGGAACAAACCATTTGAAAATATTACCATCTCCCATCTAGAATAACCAACCTCTTTCCTATAGAGCAGCATGTCAAGAAAAAGTGAGCTACCTATGCATTGAAGACAGGCCTTCTCTCCAAAGCTGAACCATAAACATACTTGGTCTTAAAACCTATAAAAAAAGGCCTACTGATGTGATTAAACATTCCATGGATGTTCCAATGCACTATTACTCTTCTTATGACTTCGATTTTTTTTTCTAAACTTGTGACATGCAAATAGAGAATGAAGAAGCACCTCACTAACTTCTGCCACAAAGTCACAAACCATGTAAAAGCTAGTCAAGGTCCACCTGAACTGTTTATAAAAAAAAAAGGTCCGCCGGAACTAAATTGATCTGGATGGGTGCTTTGGGTGATGAAATTATGGCCACTTGATTATTTTGAATATACTTCCCATGAGTTTGTTTGTAAACTTGTAGCCATAGATCTTTGAACCATTCTAAGCAGTGCACTTTGACTGCAATGCATGAACAAGTACCACTATTTAGTCGCACAGTTCCAGAAAGTGAAACAATGAGTTCAACTCCAATAGAGACCAGACGCATTGGTGATTTGCAGCCACCATTTTGCAAAAAAAAACCTTTAGTTTGATACACACATATCACAATGACGAAGGCCATTAACAAAGATCCAAAAGGCAGATCTTCACTAGTATAAAAAAGCATAAAATCAAGCCTAGTAATGCTTAATTGCAAGTTCAGATAATAACAGGTAAGCTGGTAATTCCTCCAGGATTTTTTACCACATTGTGTGTCATAAGTTTTCAAAGAAGATATGACATGTGAGTTGGCAGAGAATGAGAGGCAAATATAGAATCCCAGACAACTGTTTCAGACATGATGGCTCTGGAGCTCTCCATTCATGAAATTTGTCATGCTTTCTGTAATAAAATCATGATGCCAAAAAGTTTATTTAGACAAGCAATGAGAAGGCATGAAGACTAGATATAACACAATAAGTGAGGCCGAATAGTTGATTCAATCTTACCTGCATTGGAAGATACAATTTAAACTCTGGGGGGAGCTCTTCTTCTGAGTACAGGCGGTCTGAGAAATATATCCTCCTCAGACGGCAGTTTGCATGAACCTGAACACGCAGTGTCTCAACATAATTGGTCCCATATGCTCTCCTGGTAAAATCAGCAAGATTCAACTGGATTTGATTCCAGCCCTCATCCATCCTCAGCGGCATGGTGCAGATGTAAGGTTTCACACGAGTTACAGCCTAAAACAATAAAAGAAAAACTAATCACTCACAAACAAAATCCATCTTTTAGACTATTAGTGTCACACACTTACTTTAGTACAGATGGAAACTGTGCATTACTACACCACAATTGTATCCTCAAACTTTATTAGCACTACTTTCTATCCTTTTCTTTTCTTTTTTTTCTACAAAACAATCCACATATCCTCTTTGCAATAATGATACCTCTAAAAACAATAATTAATAATTTACCTAGTGCACAATAATGACACCTCTAAAAAAATCCTACCAAGTGCACAATAATGAATCATTTACCAAAAGTGTTCACCACCCAAAAGCTAAATATAATTGTCTCCTTAGAATATAAGAAAGAAAACTCTGACGTTTGCCTATATTTTTATAGGCAAGTTTTGCGCCAAGAGAATTTTAAACCCACAACATCACCTTCCACCCATTGTAAAAGAAGAAAAGTCATTTGACTTGGAGCTCATTGGCCTCATCATGCAGCTGACATTTTACTTTAACAGCTTAAAACATGGTGCAATTTGTATCCATTCTAAAAAAATGTAACAAATTTTATAACAAAACAGCTTAAAGAGTATTCTACAATTTAGAGATGATAGGAACATTATAAAGCTTAGAGATGAAGAGATGAAATATTAATTTGCCAATTCCACAACCCTCTCAAACAATCTTGAGGCATCCTGTTTAAACTATAATATGCTACATTAACTGAAGAGGGACTTGTGGTTATAAAGTTTGCAACATGACCAAAATCAGTTCATAATGCCAAAAACCATATCTTCACCTAGATCTTAGATTACTAATCACTTGTCCTCTTTAGTCTACTATTCAGCTAACAAAAGTCACAAAACATATTTTGAAATAATTCATCTTACAGGTAACAACTAATTCTTCAGTACCGTCTAAAACAAAAGTGGTCACTATTTACCAGAATATTGTCTACGACAGACAGACACACAAGCGCACACAGAAAGAAGGGGGGAGGGGTGGGAACATTTAAACAACTGAAACATGGGCAGACTTACACACTTGAAAATTAGAAGCTCGGAAACGCCGCCTGACATTCTTATCATCCAGGACTTGAATCTCAAATGTAAAGTATTTCTTTAGATTCTTCACAATAATAACCAAAAATGGTAGTTTTATACCAAGTGTTGCAGCTGGATCAGCCGGGCAAGTGATGTAAGTTGACTGGATATTTGATCCAATTATTTCAAGGACGTTAGATTGTATGTCTTCATCCTGTGGTCGCTTTACATGGCCACTGGCAGCTGCAAGAAGTGCAACACAAATGGTGCATTTATCTTAACAAACTTGGAAAAAATAACAGGGCTATGCTGCAGATGAAAAGTTATTCCATAAGCAGATATTGGGACCTCTTGAATAGAGAACTATAAAAATAAAAATAAAATAAAATAACAAAACTTTTTTTTTCTTCGATTGGTAAGTTACACCTACACCTAGTGGGTACCTCAATCTCCGCCTTGCTCTTACAAGTGGAGGAGGCACCATGTGAGCTAGAGCTAATTGGCAAGAACTTCATAGATTAACACTAGGATGCATAGATACTCCATTTTTGCTCACATACCCATATCCAATATGTATTGTACCGGTATCGTACCAGATGCCTCTAAGATACATACCTAGTCATTTAAAAAAAAAAAAAAAAAAAACCATACATCTAGGATACACCCATGATATGACTTGGATATCGTTCTAACCCAATCCTCCATAGTGAGAGATAGCCCAAACTTGTAAGAATTTTTATTTATATGTTTTATATATTGGTTTCAATGTTGAATACTTACCTAGTTATCTGTTATTTACTCTTTTGGATCTTGGTTTGTATTCTAAACATCATTTAATGGCCATGGATTCACTTTATTATCCATTATCGTACCCTAAGTTTTTCAAAAAACATTGTATCCCCATATTCGTATCATACCCATACTGTATCTGTACCCATGCATCATAGGATTAACATAAAACACCACTTCAAACTCATTAAGATGAAAAATGATGACAGGTCTTTATACACACTTATCAGAGAAAAACATATTTTCAAGGAAACAAATAAGGCAAAGCCAATTTCCTGACAAAAATGGCAATGCATGACTTTTTTTTTCTGACAGGTACAATCAAGCAAAGCTACATCTCATACTTAATTGTTTCTAGCAACTTTATCCCACAAAAAAAGATAGGATGCACGGACACTTCATTTGGGCCATACCCATGTCATACCATGTCCTATTTGCCCTATCATGTTATAATTTTTGTCATACCGTGTCCTATTTGCAGTATCATGTTATAATTTTTCAAAAATTACTCGTATCCTAGAAAAAAAAAAAAAAAAAAAAAAACCAACACAGAGCAATAAACCCACTTACCTTCTTTATCCCATATCTGCAAAGGTTTACTCCTATAACATTCAAACAAAATTACCCACTTTTCAGTATCAAAATTGCAATGTTAAAAAATAAAAATAAAAAACATTTGAAGTCTGTATAACATGAATTTCTCAAATGCATGCATAAGAAAAACAACCACCATACCCAAGGCTGTATAAGATGGACAGAAATCCAGACTGGAAAGTGTTCTTAAACATTTTTTCAGCACTATTGAGAAAATTGAACTGCAATGAAAAATCAAAGGTTAATTTATACATATACATAAGAAACACAAATACAAAGAAGTTTTCATTGTATAAAAATTATAAGCAGCACAATTTTTTTTTTTTTTCTTTTAATGGCTGCACGCGTGTCCTTCCCTTTTCTTTTTTTAATAATCGGACACGGCGGAGACACGGCGAGGAGAGTGAAAATATAACTGAATTTAAAAATTCCTAACCTGAGACGCTGCGTTTTTTCCAGTTTCCTCTCTCTCTCACGCCGATCTCCTCTGGCTCTTCTTCTTCTTTTTCTTCTTTCTTCTTCTTCTTCTGCCAAATATGCCCTTACATATTTTACGGTTTTCCCCTTTTGACCCCTGCTTGGGATTTGGGTATTTTTGGGAGGAAGGTGTTTTAATTTTATTTTATTTTTTAATTACATTTCACTCTCGCAACTATAACCCTAATTACATTTTGTACTTTAAACTTTTCGAATACACATCTTATGCTCTAAGCTATAATTTTTTTTACACTTTATATCCCGACATCAAATTTACCATTAACTTAGATGAAAAAATATAACACCACGTAAAAAGTCTTAATTACTCATCTTCTTAATTCTTTAAAAAATAAAAGATAAATTACATTTTATCATTCTAAACTATACTCCTTATTATACTTTACCCCCTAAACTTTAAATTTCTACCCAAGGTAACAGAAAACTTAACGTCGGGTGCAAAGTATAACATGGATCATAATTTAGGGTGCAAAATGTGCATTTAAAAAGTTTATGGTGCAAGTGTAATATGAGATATAATTTAGGATGGTAAAATATAATTTTGCCAATTTTTTTTTTAATTGTTTCAATTGTGTCAATTGTGGCAAATAGTCAAAATAAAAAATTAGTTTATGTTAATGTAATAATAAATTAATTTTTTATTTTAGCCGTTTGCTACATTAGCAATTTTCATTTAAAAGATAGCAGTAGAAACTAAATTAATACAGTATTGTAAGGTTAAAAATCAAATTAACACAATTGAAATATTATTGACCCCAATTAAAATATAGTGTAAATGATAGGAATCAAATAAGTAGTTTTTTTTTTTTTTTTTTTTTTTTGAACGTCTTCCTATGTGAATGTTAATATTGATTAGTAAAATAAATAAATACATAGCACAGTTTTTAATTCTATTTTTATATTATCAAGGTAAACAGTAGATACATGTATATATTATTAATGGTTAGACTTTAATATTCTTCTAAAAGAATTTTTAATAATTATTTTAAAACAATTATTTTTGTTATTAAACAAATATAATTTAATATTAAGAAGTGGGATGTTCTATCCTACCAGCTTGTTTGTTTCTCGGGAAAAGATTTTGCCGGAAAATATAAAATAGGGCGGCAGCCAGGTGGAAACTGCTCTGTGGGAAACTGGGAATTGGTAGAGTCCAGAAGGGATTTGAAAGACTCTAGAAGGCCCGTGTGGGAGGGTGTATTTTCTGGGTCATCATGAGTTTGGGCTTCCAACATTTTTGGGCCTTGTAAAGGAATAGGTGGTCATAAGACTCATAACTCATAAACCGTGTTGTGCTATTTTATTTTTTTGCTAATTAATTTAGAAGTTGAAGTTTGTTTTTAGCAATGAGAAGTTGTGAGAACTGAGAAGTTACCTTATATAAATAATTCTATCAGTATAAAATTTTTTACAATTGTTGAGTTGGTAATTTGTGATTAATATTGATAAAATTGATGTTAATGGTGAGTTCATATAAGGTGATTTTACTTTAATCATAATTTATTACATTAATGGAGTAGTTGGAAAAAAGAAAAGAAAGTGAAAGTTATTGTGTGCTGTAAATAGTAATGGATTTGAAGCTTTTGGCATCCCTGGGTTAAAGTCATTATTTTATGACCTTTTAGCCAAAACAGGGTAAATAAATTAGCTTTAAAAAAACTAAGTTATTCAGTTAAAATTACTTTTTATCTCACATTTTAGGCAAACTAAGTTTATATATATATATAGATGCTAAATGCATTAGCAAATTAAGGTGGTTCACCGATTACTGAAAAGAAAAAATAAAATAAAAGGAAAGCAAAATAGTATTGATTTTCTCTCTCTATCTTAGTAGTTCACTAAAATTTTAAGGTGGAAGATGTTTCCAATTTTTATTAGAATTTCGCTTGGGTTCAATACTTGAAAACACTAATATTACTATTTTTGTGTGTGTTCTAATAAGTATTACTGTTTATTAAAAAAAAAAAAAAAAAAAAAAGATGTTCTTCCCACATTGGTTATGTATATTTAGTGTCCGTTGTTTATAATATTAGTCTACAACTACAAATGTTAGGCCCTTTTGTAGTTGTACTCTGATTATGTAATATATTATAAAGTCGGTTTAAAACATTAATATTATTATTTTCATGTGTATTCTAATAAGTATTACTATTTACTAAAAAAAAATATTTTAGTATACTAAATCTATTGAAATAGTGGCACGTGTTTGCTTTTAGCCACATGTCATCATTATAATGGATCTAATGCACTAGACTCAAGCTTTGATCTTTTCATTAACATATGACATATTTCTTATTGAGGAAAATTCTTAATTATCTCACTAGTCAATATTAGAAGATATGACACGTTATTGAATATTAGACTAAAGGGAAGAACATACAATCCAGTCAATAAGTTTAAAAACACAAAAAATTTCACAATTATTGAGAAGATAAATTATTATTGGTAGATAAAAAAAACTATGTTAATAGTGAGTCTATATAAGAATCAGTACTTTAACTGTTATTTAGCTTTAAATTGATTTATATTCCCAATTGAACAAAACTTAAGTACAACTAAGGTGCTATTTCTTAAGTTCCTCTCTTAAGATTTGACTATGTGACTACTTAATTAAAAAATACACTTTCATCCCATGAAAAAAAATTCACATGACAGAATCTTAAAAGAAAAATCTAAAAAACAGTATCTAAATATTGTATCTAAATCTTACCCTTCTCTATTTATATAACCCATATGAGAATCAGTAAAAACTTACCGACTGAACGTTTCTATCAAGTAAGTGACAAACCCTGGTAAAGAAAAGACTGAATGAGAAGGGTCTGAGTGAAAAAGTTTGCCGACTGTAATATAATCAACCTCACGCCCAAGAAAAACCCAAATGGGCCAGCCCAACGTAGACTGTTTGTCAATTCTAAGCAAGACTCTCCGACTTTGGGTCCCATTCTCCCTTGGACTACTCAAAAGATAATCAGTGAAAATAAGTCATATGAAATTAAGGAAAAAAAAGAAGAAAAAAGTGACAGTTTAATGATTTATTCCATGTCCCTTCAACTGTTCTTATCTTATTAAAAAAGTATTGCATTGCTAGGCCTCATCTATCTATATATTTGTATAAATTACCATATGAAAAATATATGATCGTTACCTTACATATGTATATTACATTTTTCACATTAGTTGTGTCATTTCTCACAAATCCTCACTGTTTTGAACAAAGTTTTAGGATCATGGGCATAACTAAAGGAGATAAAATAACACTCTTCTCTGAAAGCTTTGTAACTTAGTGTCATTATTTACTATCCTTCGTGAGGAGGACAATTATGGTTAAAATCTTATCTTTCTATGGGTATGACTATCTAATTATTAAAAAAAAAATACTAATCAAATAAAAAATTCAAATATAATTTACTTTCATTTACTTAGACCTAGTTATATTTCACATTCAGAGTATCTTAATGATACAAGTTAAGGTACATTTAATATTTTATTAAGTAATTTTTAATACATTTTTTTAAAGCAAAGTCAAATTGTGTACATATTACAACAAAAACATAAACAACCACAATGAATTTGTACATGTAAACTAATAAAGTGTATTTTTTTTTTTTTCAAAATTCTTATAGCTAACATTTTTTTTAAAGATAGTTTCAACCTATAATGTCTACTTTTAATAATAATTTGTATCATTAGACTAAGTGTGCATTTGGGTTAAGATGAAAAATGAAAATTATTTCATTATTCAGCTTATTTTTAATACTATTCGTAGACCTCACTGCACTTTTTTACATTATTCATAGGTCTCACTGTACTATTTCAACTAACTTTTACTTTTATCTACAATACTTTCAATAATAATTTTTCAGTTTCAGCAAAATAAGTGGTATCCAAACACATCTTAATACACTAATTGGGTTTTTAGTATAGACAAAAATTAAACCTCCATTCTTATTTGATAACAAGAAATTTTATTAATTAAACTAATTATTTAGTACCTCATAATCTTTTCAAGTTCAAAACTCTCTCTCTATTGTAACTGTAACTCATAAAGGCTATTTCACTCCTTAATTGTGATACACTCCGACATCCTCATAGGTCGGTAGTGTAATAAATTGAATCCAACCAACACACACACACCTGACCAATGGACCCACCACCCTAATACTCTATTAGGGGTGTATAATATTATGATAATCTAATATAGTTATCATTAGTTACTTGCCAATTAGTGATAATCTAATACTATTAATTAGGGGGGTGATACTTATCAAAACCCATGTTGTTTGGATAAGAATAAAATTCCCACATAGTATATGATGCTCTGTGGGTGTGGGTGCTATTGTATCATAAATCTTGTGGCCATCCTCTTCTCATAAAACCTTTGTCTATGACAGCCTCACAGCTGACAAGTCAAGACCCTCCTCTCTCTTAACTCGTACTCCTATCCTTATTATGTATAAAGTTATATAATAAAAGCCTTTTAACTCTTTTTTTTTTTTTTTTTTTGGGGAAAAAGATAAAATCCTAAACATAAAGCAACACCTTTTTCGTTTTTCCAATTATGCCCTTCACATGTGCCTAACTACCTCACTGTCTTCCATTCCTTCACTTCACGCCACGTGTCCTACACTCTCACCTAATCGTGCCACGTATCAATAATATCAGACATGCACTGAGAATCTGCCACGTGTACCCATCTCAACCACAAGGTGTCACATCAAGGGAAAATGACCAAAACAGACACATGACTTTAGGTGCAACTTGATGGGTCCGATACAATACAAAGCAAAGGGCATTTTAGGGCAATCCGAGTCATTTTTATTGCAACTCACTTTGTCACAGGCTCACAGCACCACATGACCGAATCAAAATCTATGCAGTGGGACCAGATGTTGCCACGTGGACCACTGGGGTTGCAGTTTTAGATGGAGATCTCTCAGCCACTAATTCTCAGCCTCACTTATCAGCCACAAACCACTTTCTTTGACCCTATTAGAACAATAAAATAACACTTGTTTGTCCACCCAGAACCACAAAGCCGCCACCTCTGTGTGTTTTTTTGTTTGCTCTGCTTTCTTAGCTGACACTGTGTTAAGCTCTTAACCCCAAGAAAAAAAAAAAAAAAAAAAACCCATCTTAGTTTTCACTCACTTCCATAAGTTTTCTTCATCTGGGTCTATTTCTTTAGCTGAATCAAGAACTGGGTCTTCCTTGTTTTCTCAACTAACCTCACAAGGTGTGTGCTTTTCTTCAACTCTGATCTTTTTTGTGTAGTTTAATGTGGTTTTGTGAGTCTTGTTCCATGATATTATTGCTTTTTTTTAGCAGAGTTTTGGGTCCTTTTGAGAAGCTGTGGTTTTTATATGGCTGTGGATTTTTGTAAAAAAAATTCTGCTGCTTAAAGTGCTTTTTGTGATATGATTTTCCTTTTTGTTTGGTTGGTGAGGAAAGGGGAAGAAAAAAGAAAGAAAAAGAAATTAAGCTTCCAAATTTAGATTTCGGCTTATCATCTGGTAATGGATTATTTTTGAAAATTTACTCAGATGAGTCACTTGAAATAAACAAACTGAAAGCATAAATTAAAATCTAGTATTTTTGCTTCTTGTTTTGTTGAAGATCTAGGAAATCAGTGGGAGAAATATGATTTCTTGCTGATATATAGTTCATATATCTGTTCTTGTTCTATCTAAATCTGGAAATTGGTTTAAACTATGTAACTTTAGACTCAATTTCTAGATTTTTCCCTGCTAGTAGTTGATCTAAGTCTTGTTGATTTTACATAGTTTACTAATTGACAAAAAAGAGAGAAAAAGAAAGAAAAAGATGAGATTTTCTGATAAAATTCTTTCTTATGGATCTGTTTGATGGCCACTAAACTAAGGACTTGTAATTGTTATGAGGTATTAAATCTTGTATATTCTGTTTCTTACTTCAGGAAAAGAAAAAGGTCACTCTTTTCTGAAATGATAATTTCATCTGTCATTGATTGAGAATATGATAACATTGCTGATTGCTTTGTCTATTTAATCTTATGCTCCTTTTTCCAATTTTCTATTCCTTTTAATTTCAGATCATATCTCATGGAGTGGTATCTTGGGAGTGGATTTGATGATCTTGTTGTTCCCAAAGATCAAGAATTACCAGATAGGCTTCCATCACCAGACAGCTGGTCAAAATGGGGGATAAGTGCATCTGAAAGTTTCAGGTCACCCTACAAATGCTTTGACATGGATGAAAATTCTACCCAACAAGAACTTAACTTCAATGGTGAAAAAGATCAGTCCTGTGGTTCAAGCATGTGTGAAGGATTGTCAGAGGAGTGTTTTAATTGGAGAACACATTCGCGTGACCAGCCTGACTGCCAGCTCAATGACTTAGCGGGATTCGAACAGATGAATGACATTTTCTTGTACAAGCGTAACCTCTGGGATTAAGATACTTGAATTACTGCATGTAGGAAGAGATTAAGCTTCTCAACAACTTTAACTTGACATAATAATCACTGGCATTTGAATCGCTCCATTGTGCTTTATTTTGTGTACTTCATAGACATCCTCACAATTGGGGCCATTTCAAACCATTACACCATCAAAATATGACTTTAAATTTGAGAAACATTAGCTTCTTAACTGATTTAGCATCAGTTGTGGCGAGGGATCACATACTCTTTGATGGTTCTATTTTAATAGATATATTTATATACTATGTGCCATTTGAAATGCAATAGAGCCATTCAATATCCATGGGATGTCCAAAGCCCTGCATGTTTGTTGTATTTAAATGATGTTCTCTTTGTTTTTAGACATCACATTCTTTGGTTTTCCCTTAATGCAGGAGTTCCTTACTTGAAGATCTGCCAGAGGCAGAAAATCTAGATGAATCATTTTACTTTTCTCCTGAATCTGAATATGGCATGATGGCCATTGACAATCTAGATTCACAAAGTATCTCAAGTGATGTAGAAAATACCATCGGAAGCTCAAAGTATCTCAAAAGACATGCCTTTTCTCCACCAATGGGGTGGGATAATGGAGATGTTACCGCTGTGCAGTTTATTCCATGCAACACAGAACAACTAGATTGCCCAAGAATAAAGGTTAGATTGTTCTATATGCTTTTTACTTGTGAAGTGCTAAGTTTTTAGTTACCATTAGTGTTACAAAATCTGGACCAGCCTGATTAATATAGAATGTATTTTTTGAATGGTTGGTACTATCAAGTGGTCTGGTTCTTGGCATGGATTGCTGGTATTTCTGAGGTATGCTGATGTTTGGATAGATGAAAGTTCACTTTTTTACCCATTAACTGGAAAATACTATTTTCAAGATTGCACTGGGTTCAACCCTTTTATTATATGAACTCTCTTGTGCTTCAAACATCAACGACCCTAAATTTTTATGGCTAAACAGTCTTGCTATTACTTGGTTCATGGTTGAATTGAGGGGCTTATTCTTATTTCTTATGATTTTTCTTGTCTATAAATTTTTATTAGTGCCTACTTTCAAGATCTTGATTTTCAGGGTGTTGGTGGAGTGAAAATGAACATATACATTCAAACATCTCTTGATTTTGTTATATCATATACTGGTTTAAGCACTCATGTAGCCACAAATGTTAAAATCGTTGCTGGGCATTATGTTACAGTGTTCCCATTATTTTAGTGGAAAATATTTGACACAAATTTGAGTACTTCTGCTGGGTTTCATATAAGCAGGGTGATGTATTAGGTTTCTTTTATAGAGTGCATGGGAGAGTGTGCGGGCGTGTGTGCTTGTATAAGAAAGAAAATTTGTTCTATCCACCATTATCTCTTCTACTTTTACTGCAATGTTTATTTGTTTAGTACTTGTTTTTAGACACACAAGATTAGCTAATCAAGTTAATTTTCTTTCTAAGGAATCATATGGAAAGGACATGGTCTCTTCTGAGCAAAATGAAATGGATGGGACTTTGGGTCAGGATACATCACTTGAAGAATCTGTATTGCATGAGCTTGAACTGGTGATGGAACAGGTGAAGTAACTAAGAGCTCATAAGCTTTTTAACTGCATCACTTCAGGAAATGTTTATTTTCTTATCAGAATTTCTCTCTTTCAATGTAATTTAGTTGCCAGAGAAGACCCGGATTTGCTTTCGGGATGCCTTGTACCGCCTTGCAAAGAACTCAAAACACCACATGGAAACACCTAGTGACGATGGATACCTTGTGATGGAAAAGTCCCCTCCATTGACAACTCAAGACGTAACAATGAGGTGCGCAATAATTTCTCTGTATTTTTGGTTTATTTCTCTATCATTATGTTGAAGTTGTTTTAGGATTTCCATTTAAGCTACTGGGTGTTGTTGATGTTCCAACGTCAAATTACAAGCCATAGGCAATGATAGTGTCAGTAGGACTAATCTCATTTCATGATTTTCCTTTGATTTCTGAACAATTGAAAGAATCCAACTCTCATTTAGGTTTAAATTTCTGAGTGGCATTTACAATCAACCATGTTATTAGGAATCTTCTGTTAGTGTATCTATGCAATATTGCAGATATATCAGCATGTGTGGTTTAGGTCCCGTTTTGGGTAACGAGTGTTCTTCATCCAATTATATGATTTTTCTTTGTGTCTTTGTCTTGGATGCATTTGCAGTAGCTCTCTTGATAAAAAACATCTCTTTCATATTCAGGTCTGAAAGTAAGAAAGCAGTGGAGTTAGAGACCAATACAATTGATCGAGCCATTGCAAATCTCATGTTCAATAAAACAGACACTAGTGTAGGAGAAGTAAGAGAATTTTCCAGCGCAGCATCAGTTAGCTCGAACGAAGGAGTATCTGGAGACACCCAACCACCAGTAAACTCCAAGCAAGAAGTCATGAGAGCAACTGGGCCACAAAACTACAGCTCGAATCAACCCAAAATCCATCTTTTTCCAGACCAACAAATTTTAGCAGGTGATGCAGAAGTCCCGACCCTTTTTCAAATAGATCCACGGGAAACAAATCATAAAAAGAATGCGGAAAAAGTAAATGAGAACTACAGAAATCCTGCTGAGAAGAGGAAGTCTTTTGTACTGGACTTTGGTTCTGTGATATGATGGATGAAAGGCCATCTGAAGATTGTCATGAAGGGAGGATCCAAGAAAGCTTTATCTTCCAAGAGACCATGAAACAATCGGCTGAGTTGAGCATTACTATATGCATGTATATATACCCCGTTTAGTTATCATATATGCTGGTAGTTAGCATGCAAGATAGCCCTCTTCTGACCTTTTCCAATTTACTTATAAAATAGAAAAGTAGTAGTCAATCAGTTCAGTTTTGATCAGAGTTCAAATGAATAGCAATTTGAATAACTCGGACAAACGATTATTTGCTTCTGCTTCCTTTTTCTTCTTTTTTGGATTGAGATTAAGCAATAGTAAGTATGGTATGTGTATGATAAGTTGATAATATTTGGTATGTGTATGATAAGTTATTAATATTCTTGTTTGTGCCATATTGGACGAATTATTCAAAAATTTTCTGGATAGATGGTAACAGCTAGTTAAAACCTGGCTCTGAATAGCTATAAAAGAGGGAAATCCAACCTGAACCTTGCTTTACTGGTCTTCAATTTGGCATCACATGGCAAAGCAGCGTGAGGCTCCATTAGCTTCACTGGGCATAGGGAAATTTTCAAAGCCTGGTTTGTGCAAATGAGCATTTTTATCTGCAAGGCTACTAGTAATTTGATCTGTGATTGTCACTGGCACATTGTTGAAGTGTTTCCCAAAACTGTGTGTGTGGAGGATGAAGGTTGATTATACTGATATTGTTTTAATGATCTCTATTTTAACACCAGTAACTGCAAAGTTTATCAATAATAGCATTAGTAAGTTCTGCTTGTGAAAAGTCATCAGTAGGTTCATACTATGTCAAAGTGCCCAAAGGGAATGAAATCTCACTTTTTAATGTGACATCTATTCTGACTATGCAGTGTTGCAATGATTCAATCATAAATTTGGAATGAATATAATGCAAACGAGTGATTATTATGTAACACAACATAGACCATATATTAGGATAGATAACTACCGTCATAAGTCACACCTATATATGATATCTCTAGCTGCATTTAGAGGTAACTAAAATTTTTATTACTAATGTTAGAACTGTGGATATATATGGTGCTACTAAGTGTAACATGTGTATTCACTTGTTAAGTATTTTGTTTGTAATAATCAATATAAAATGGCGGATTAAGTTAACTCAATTGATAAAGTTTGTTTAGTCAAAAACAAGAAATCTGTGATTGAACACACCAACACAAAAAAGAAATTAATTAATGTTTTGGTTTGAACAAAATCTTTTTTTTTTTTTTTCTTTTTCAAACTACTCAAGAATCTCTCCTAGTGCCTTTGATCTGCTTGTAACTTGAACTAATATCTATGAGAATTTCCCATCCCATGGGCCATGGATTTTATTCTATCTTAGATAAATATAAATAAATAATAATAATTGGAAATGAAAAATCAACCCCAATGTGTGTTTCTTCTATGCTATTGCACTCCACCTGTAGGTGAAGCTTGACTTTTGTTTGGGGACAGGTTGTAGTGCCTCTCCACAAGCAAAACCCTCTGCCGGCAGCACAAAGGCAGACATAGCTCACAACATGCACAATGTTTCAACCTGCTTAATTTGGTCACATTGACCTTATTAGCTATAAAAAAAATTAGATTCTTCTCAAGTATCAGACTCAAAAATGTCAACTCAAGGGCGGCTAGAATCATTCAAATCAACCTAAATTGTCAAGTCCATAATTAATATTGCAAATTAAGTACATTTACTACCCTGAAAAAATTAAAAGAATCTTATAACTTAACTCATGACAATTAAATGAAGACACGGTCCAAATCCTTCGGTTCTAGTATAACTATCAAATTATTTTTAAAACAAAAATACTAAAAAAATAAAAAAGTAAAAAAAGTAGGACAATATATTTCAACTTTTGCTTTTTAAGCATCCAGAATTTTGGGTAACAACTTAATTATGAGATGCAACTGTGTTTCTCAAGCTGTACATATTAAAATGGACCTCCGTATGAACAAGGCTATAAGAAAAGCCTCTCAAGTAGCTAAAAAAAACTACAAAAATCTATAAGAAAAGCAAAAGCAGGACAGTATATTTGAACTTACTTTTAAAGCATTCAAAATTTTGGGTAACAACTCAACCATGAGAAGCAACAGAATTCTCAAGCTGTACATATTAAAATGGCTTTCTATATATACAAGACTATACTCTCAAAGTAGCTAAAAAAAAACATTGAAAATTTAGAAGATAAACTAATTTGCAACCACATCTTTTTTACTTACCTATCTTTAGCTAACTATAGCTAGAGTACAGCCTAACCATAAGTCAGTACTAAACCAAAAATTTATATGTTTGTCACAAAAATTTTCCCACTTTAATAAATATAAAAACCACCATGACTATAATCAACGTGCATACCACAACTACTTCCTCTTCATATACCCCATATCCCTACAACTACACCAACATCAAACACCTCTCATTTTAGGCCATTTATCCATCCTTTTGCTACAATCACCAAAGCTCCAGCAATTAATCAAACACATTAGGCATATATGGCGGTGTCAAAGCCGCAAGCACCGTCACTACCACCACCACCACCGCCACCGCCACCAGCAGCCGGGGAGGGTAAGCCCTCCCCTACGTATACCCGGCCGCCTATCTCCCTCCAACCATCACATAATAAAAAGAACCACCCTTCAAAATCTAACCGGCTTTTCAGGCGCTTTCGATCAGTTTTCCGGTCATTTCCAATAATAAACATCCCGTCGTGCAAAATGACTGTCTCCCTACACGGTGGCCGGTCCAATGACGGGCACATTCACGGAGGGACACGCATGACAGGGACCCTTTTCGGGTTTCGTAAGGCTAGGGTGAACCTTGCCATCCAAGAAAACTCTAGGTGTTTGCCTGCTCTTCTTCTTGAGCTTGCAATTCCCACAGGGAAGCTTTTACAGGACATGGGGATGGGGCTTGTAAGGGTTGCACTTGAATGTGAGAAGCACCCGAATGAGAAGACCAAGATTATCGACGAGCCCATATGGAGCTTGTATTGCAATGGGAGAAAATCAGGGTATGCTGTGAAGAGAGAGGCAACGGATGATGATTTGAATGTGATGCAAATGCTGCATGCAGTGTCAATGGGAGCTGGGGTTCTTCCAAGTGAAGTAACATCGGATCAACAAGAGAGTGGTGATTTGATGTACATGAGAGCGCATTTTGAACGTGTTGTTGGATCGAAAGACTCTGAGACATACTATATGTTGAATCCTGATGGCAACAATGGCCCTGAATTGAGTATTTTTTTCGTTAGGATATGATATGAAGCCTCTAACTAATCTGTTGAGAATCTATAATCGGCTCAAAAACTTTTGAGACTAAGGCGTAGTGGTTGTTATTGTTGTATGATATGGAGTTGGTAGGTGCATGGTTAAGGTGAATGTGTTTAGCATGGAAAAAGTGACTTTTTCTCATGCAAATGCAAATGCAAATGGGTTTGGGAGATATATGACCATGGATATGCATGCAAGAAGATGTTGTTGCCTCTCTAATTGGAAGAAAGGAAAAAGGGTTAAGGGAACTTTTGGTGACTATGCATTAATGGTTTGAAATTGGCATGAAGAGATTGAAATGTTGTCTCTTTGGTGTTCTGGAAATGAACAAGAACAAGTTTGTGCATGTAATCCATATTGTCTATATTAGGTTTATTTCCATTTGTATTTCTTGATAAGAGACAAGCAATTTCATAGTGAAGATTAACTTTTTAACAAATCTAATGGTGTAAATAATGTTCTGCTATTTAAAATAAGTTATTGTTCTTTATTTGGTGCCATGTGATCTTAAGTACTATGGCATTATATATACTGTTATATTCATGAAAAAAAATCTTTACCATAAAATAGATGTTCTTTCATTTCAAAGTAAATGGAATTGATCAAAATCTGTGTTGTCCAACTATTATAACGAATGTAAAGAAAAAAAAATGTCGAGTATATAATAATTGCAATTGTTTGTTTTTCTAGTGATATTTGCCTTTTAGTTCTTGCTCCAAAATACGGTTGTATGCATCATCTATTGCTGATAACCATATAACAGTTTTACTTATGGTCTAGGACTAGCTAGGAGGATGAACAAATGGGATGATAGGGGATTAATTTTGGGGTAAGAAAATGTGCGCTATTAATCATTCTTTTTAACCAAAATTAAATCCTAGTTTTTTTATTTTTTTATAGATAATTTGATAGTTGTAGATGAGAAATTTCGACCATAAATATCTCTGTTGGAAATACTAAAAAGTGTCAACTAGTTGAGCTACAATGCTTTTAGCAAAAATTCTAGAAATGTTAGTTACAATATTTTTCATAATTTGTTACTTAAGAAATTATGGTTGATTCAACATTCCTTTCACATTAGCTTGTTACATGTTCACCTAACTAATTAAATACTACCATTATTGACTTATTAATACTATCATTATTAATTAATGGTAGTATTTAATTAGTTAGGTGAACATGTGGTAAGTTTTTAATAGTGGAGTATAGAGTGGAGCAGGAAAAGTGGAACAAAAAATTTGGATTCGTTATTAACAGTTTAACATCATTTGTATTATATATTAGTTATGACATGTCACCTTAGCTATTTTGAAAAAAAAAAAAAAAGGTGCAATTTTTTTGTTGATGATTCAAAATTAATATTGTATATTTGTATAGCTAACGCTTTGAATTCAAAATATAACTAAGAGCATTCTCATCCGTTAAACTAAAACGTACAACATTTAGTTAAAAAAAAAAAAAAAAAAACTAAACTCACCCAAAACTTCCACACATCAACCTCATCATTTTGTCCCCCAAAACATAACAACAAATAGTGACCTCAATACATCTATGGAGCACTGTTCACTCAATACGCCAAATAAAGATCTTATTTTATTCACTCCTCGGAAAAGATGGGTTAAAAATATATAATTGAGGAGAAAGAAAATAATATTAAAATAGAATAGTAATAGAGAATTGATGCTAATGTTTTTTTTTTTTTTTTTTTTGAGAATCAGTATTGATGCTAATGTAATTGTCTGTAAATAGTAAATTAGCTAAACTAATCCAAAAAAAAAAAAAAGGTGAGTTTTTTAAAACTAAATTGGTCTAATCCCTGAGGCTGATGTGAATCTGTTTTGGCCAACTGGTAATTAAATAACCAAAAATTAGCAGAAATTAATGTAGATGATTTGACTTCAAATCTAACTTTATGAGTAACTAACTTATAAAATTATACCACACGTACAGTCTTAGTTATAAGAAATTGATTAGAAAAAGATAGAGACGAACGTGTATACAAGCACGAATAGTATATAAAACAATGTCAAAACTTTGAATCCCTGAAAATTGAACTTAATTAGAAGATATTTATTTGCGATAACTACGAAGTAACACACAAAGTTGGCCTTGCTTTAATTAGAAGTATAACACTTTAATTAGGCAAAAAGTAGTGATAAACGATAATATCTAGTACCGATATAGGATTTAACAATTAAATTTTTTTACATAATTGGATAGTTGGGGACTAGATTTGGTTATTTTGTTTAAAGATGTCAAAAAGTGCTAATTGATATATAAGGTTTTTGGCAACTTGAATATTTTTTTTTGGCATCACTAACTCGAATATATTAGAAAATTAAAGGTATATCAAGTGTCATATCATTTAAAAATTTAAATGATGCAAAATTATATATGTGGGGGAGCAAAACCTGGGCCCATGTGGTGGGCTTAGGTACAACGTTTCATCAACAATACGTTCGAGGAGAGGAACTCATAGGGAACCCTCGTAACTAACAGTACGACGCGTAAGTATCCAGGGAGGTTGATCCGAGAGGAGAACCCTCCTCGGGTATGGCATATGTCGGTAAGAGAAGCCTCGGCTTCCCCTTAGTCCACCTTCCAGGAAGTTCCAGAGGTGAAGATAGATTACCAATGCACAGGGAAGGGATAAGGATGCAGAAATATCTTGGGAAAAAGCTGCTACCACCGCATTAAATGCATTACGGCAGCTTTCCTGGCCGCATTTATGTGGAGAAGACTCCTGAACAGTGTTTCAAATCACCCTTACCCCCAGAAAATCAAAAAGCTGTAAGAGAAGAAGTGGAAACTCAAGTACCAAGCTAGATGGCAAACAAGTGGACGATAGGATCGAACAATGAAGGACTATATAATGGAGTAAGACCTCCAGAGGAAAGGGATCACGAGAGAAAAAGAAGAAACATCAAGAAATAATTACTGTAGCATTTGGAAGAATACAACCTAAAGGAAAACATTTTATCTAAGATCCTATCTCTCGGACCCTACTCGAATCCACCAATTAGTCCAAAACCTGCTTCTCGGATATAAGATCTTAACTTGTTTATGTGTTTTAGTCTCCTCGGCCAAGTTCCTAATCTTCAGTAACTGTTATAAGACTCGTTATTAGCCCAATTCTTTGGCCCACTCTCTTACAAATTTATTGTATTGGGCTTATTGGGCCCATCTCCTGTTTCCATCTGGGTGTGGGTTACAATTTGTGACCCTACAATATATATGGTCAAATCTAACAAATAAAATTTTAACCTTGAAATAGAGTCTCAAAACTATTGTTAATACTTTTGATACCAAATTTGTAATTGCACGCAAAATATATATCAAAAGATTACAGCTACAAGAGAATTTCTTGTTCTTAATTTTTTTTTTTTTTTTTTTTGGTTGAAACATTGGTGACTAAGTATTAGAAATATGTAGTTAAATGAATAAATTTACTATATCCCAATAACTTAAGCTTTTGGGAGAATTAGTAATTTAATATGGTATTAGAGTATGAGATTCTGAGTTTGATTATTGTCTCTTTCACTTTACCTCTCATTTAAATTTTCATAACTACCCACACATGAGGGGGAGTATTAGAAATATATGGTTAAATGATTATATTTTTAAATTTATGTGATTAAATAATTAAATTTACCATATTCCAATAGTTTAAACTTTTAAGAAAATCGGTAATTTAACACTAAAATTACCACTAAGCATAGATCACTTGCAATTTAGGTGAGTGCGGAGAATATCAATCTCAAGTTTCTTATATACAATGATAAGTGGTGATGTTGGAAATCTTAGTAAGCCGCTTGTCCAAACAAAGAGCTTTGAAAGACTCGCAAGATGTAAACACTCCATCAGAAACACCAATGTAGTCTTTGTCTAATCTCCCCCAATACTCAAGTCAAAACTCACAGAAGAAAATAGAAAATTGTGAAGTGTATTCTCTATTCTTGGAGGGTGTAAGACTTGAGATTTATATAGGAGTTGATCTGAACACTCCCTCCTTGATTCTCTCCCATTATCATGGTGCTATGGGAGCTATGGCATTTATGGGGATCACAAATCTAAGGATTGGAGCCCATGATTGCAAATTGTGAGATGTTGGGTGTGAATTTCAAGCCAAAATTCATGTATCTTACCTACCATATTGAGGTTTAGCCTAGAAGAGCTATTTCCATCAATAAGCTTTATCAAATGAAGCTCATCTAATTCAAAAAGGAATTTACTCTAATTAGACAATCAACTAAAAATTTGATTGTAAATAAATATTCCCAACTTTTTAAAACCGTCTAATGCGTGTAAAAATTATATCAACAATAGATCCATATAAAATAAATATTACTTCAATTATAACTTGTCAAAAAAAAAATTATAAAAAATAGTTGTGTAACTAACATTTGGTCGATATATAAGAGAAAAAAAATTTAATCAATATAACTCTACATGCATGATCAATAAAATAGTAGAAAAAAATTAAAAAATTAATAACAACTTGCCAATTAGTTGTGGAAATAGTATTAGAATGTATAATGGGTTTAACTAATCAAGAAGAATGGAGGCCTTTACTTGTAAAGCCCAAGATTTCATCAAGCTAAGCAAATCCGGTCCAGCTTTGTCTTAAATTGGACCTAAATAAACCTCTTATTCCAAGCCACACAATACCATTCCTCATAGCTGAACAAAATGGATGGGCCATGTCCAACACTTTCTGGCTCCAAGTTGTGAATCACATTCTCATGAATCAAGCTTAACCCAGATGATATTTGGTCCCAACCAGCATAATTCTCAGCTTTTCATCCTTTAAAAGAAAATGAAAAAAAATGTGGGTTTAAAGTCCAGCAGAGGAAATTAAAGAACGGGGTTTTAGCCTCAGTTCAGTTACCAGTAACTAGTGGGTGTGTACTGTCTGTGTCTAGGATTGCCAGGGTTTACATCCCACCCTGATCATGTGGCCACTCCGTCGAGCCTTTCACACTCTCAAGTAACACTCTTTCTCTCTCAGTCTGATATATAAATAAATGGGTCTGCCTGCAAATTGAATATTTCCTCTTCTTTACTTGGTTTTTATTTTATTTTATATATCAGTAAGTTCAAGTTGTTTCTTTTAATATATGTCTAAAATGTGATTTCACTGCCCCATACATGTATCTTTTGACCAACTATTAGAAAAAGTTCATAAATTTTCTCATTTTGTGCAGTTGTTATCCTTTTTATCTTATTCTTAGTCTTTGGTTATTTATTAATGTTGGTTTTGGGTTAAGTAAGAGTGTAAGACAAGCACATTATAGCATCATGTTTTAACAGAATTGGATGGAAGGCGTGAATTGAATAAATTTGAAAATTAGAGAACTCAATTGAATGAAAGTAAAGTTAGAGCTTGAAATGAATTCCAACCAATCTTGGAGGGTGCAATTTGCATTTTAGCCTTGAATTTATATAGCAATGACCTGTTATGTTGCCTGTGATAGCTTTATAATAACTTCACTTCTTTAGCAGTCTAAATCATTTGAATTTCTTTCTTTTATTATTAGGAAACAACGGTATTGCCTTGAGGCTTCAAGGGCTTTTTGTGCTAAACTGGAAACATCAAGTAATGTTAGAGGAGACAGAGCTAGCATATGCTACCCTGCTCACTTATTATTGACTAGATTCCTTTCGGTGAAGTTGTTTCATGACACACCTATTCTTGAAGGAATCTTTGTGGGTAGCCATAGTCTTTATTCAGAGGCAGATGCAAGAAGTAGTGGTGATAACCTTGATGTGGAAGGTGGGGTTTTAGAAGCTGAAACACATGCTGCAGTTGATGAAATTGAGGATAGTAATGCGGATGAAGAATATGGGGAAAAATTAGCTTCAGAACCAGGGTTTTTGCATGATGATTTGTCTGATGCTGAGAAAGGTGTGGTTGGTGAGGACTCACACAAGAAAAAGGCTTCTTTGGAGTTGTGTAAAGCTATAATGGATGCTGCAAGCCACTCTGTGGCTGGTGTTCTTGGTAAGTGGTTTGAGGAAGGGAATGATTTGAACAGACTCAGTACTTCTAGGATCATAGTTATACTTCGGAAGTGTAAGATGTATGGCAAGGCATTGCAGGTGCTCTTTCTTGATATTTCCCTAAATAAAGTTTTTATGTAGTTTTTCATATTTTGTCACATGGTTTTGCTGAAAGTTAGAAACACGTATTTTGTCACATGGTTTTGCTGAAAGTTCTTGTCTCATGGTTTTGCTGAAAGATAGAAACGCATATGTTTGCCTATACTTTGCCTGTTACATTTTTGTACCTTTAAAGGTAAAATGACGACATATTTTTCATGTTTGTCGTTGTTTATCCAGAGGTTATCCAGCATCAACTTGGTAGGTACTAGCTTCAAATTAGATATATTGCAATACTAATAATATTATTGATTGATGCCTCAGGTAAGGAATATGTCTTCCTCAGACAATAGGAGTTTTATTAATCAATGCCAATGAGTTGTAGCTCAAAAGACATTTTCTTCTCTAAAAGAACTAAGTGAAACTAGAGGTTGTGGATTCAAATCTACTGAGTTTATGTGTAAACCTTCCATATTTTATATAAATTATATATACTTATAAACAAAATTTAAAAATATAAGTAAGAAATGACATTAAAAAACTAAAAATGAGAAGTTATATTTTATCTATATTAATTTATTATTCTATAATATTAATTACTATCAGATATCATATTATATCTTATATTTATTTATAAATGTACTGTATATGTAAATGTACCTAGTAAAATAATTTAGTTTAATGTATAATTGTATATATTATTTAATATTTTATAATAATTGATGATAGTCATTGATAATAAATAATCTAATTTAAATAATTTATATACTCAAACCATGTTTATGCATCAGTGTGATATACTTTGTTCGCAACCGGACTTGAGTCCGGAAAAAAGAGGGTTGTGGTATGTTTATGGCCATCATAAAATTTAGTCACTTTTTTATGAATGGATTCACTGTAGATACATGTTGGGGCATCTCCTAAGAATGCATGTGATTGACTCTGATTAGTCTATTGAAGATCCATAGACAACTCCAAAATTTTGGAACTAAGGGTTGTTGTTGTCATTGTATGTAGTCAAACTATATATGATAAGATAACATTTACTAGTTCTAAAGTTCTCTTCCAGGGTTCCAGTACTGCAATATAAAATAGAATAAAATAAATGAATAGGAATATCAATTTTATCCCCAATAATACTGATTCATATTCAATTTCTACTCTTGCTGTATATCATCTCAACATACTAAGCTGACCTTCATTGGCCAAGAGCTTTGTAGCTCAGTGGCATTGCCTAGTCTTCTTTATTAGGAGAACCAAGGTTCAAATCTCCCCACCCCTATATCAAAAATAAAAAGGCAGGGCATTATTGGCTTATTTAAGGGCTAAAAGATTGGGAGAACTTAGGCTTATGGGTTTCGAAGTATATAAGAGAAGGGTTATAGTTTGAATGTAAAGAAAGAAGGAGAGAGGTCCAAGGGGCTTTCTTTGGCTATGAAGAGTAACAGAGCACAGAGGAGGAGGAAAAGAAGAAGAAAGGAGAGAGAAAACACACTAGGGGATCTTGCCTCAACATTAAACATTTAGCAACTAGCATAAAACCCCTTTTTCCCATAATCCCTAGCCTTAAACCACAAATTTCCCCAACTCTCGACCACCATAAAACCATCCATGGGCAGGTTTCCTAATCTGTTCTATGTCAATAGCTTGTTCTTTTTCCCTCAACAACACCCCTCCCTCTTGATGTAGGTAAGTTTTGGACGCAAGGGGAGATTTAAACTAGTGACCTGCACTCCATAAGGCATAGTTGCAGCTGATTGTGTGTGCCCTGTTGAGGTCACGTGTCAATAACTGGTTCTTGATGTTAAGCAATGTAAGTGGGCCTGTTTGGGTGAAACATATATTGAGATTAATTGATTGTCTGTTTCCCTATATTAAGATCATATGATCTGTGGTGGTTGTGCACGTGTGATTTATTATACTCTGTCATGATATGATGTCAAAATGCTTCAAATCTTTGCAAGATTATGTTATTAGCCTATGTTTTTGATATTGTAAAGTTCAGTTGCATTGTGTCCAAGGGGTTTCCCACCGGAGTTAGTTCATGCCCTTCTGCTTGATTGTTGGTAGTTTTCCTTTTTGCTGTTCCCTGTTTATTTTTATCTAAGCCAAAAAATACAAATAAAGGATTATCCAAGCCATCTGGTCATTGATAATCCCAAGGTTAAATATGATGAAATATTTCAAGACAGGTGGAAATGTCGGCTTATGGATGAACTAAATTCTCTCATATAATATTGATAGCATCCTTGGTTCACATATGCTTAGCCAAAATGGGGACAAAAGAAAATATAATATGCTTAGTTCTATCACAGAAGTGGTTAAACAGTTGATGGAAAAATATGTTTCCCTTGATTCCCAAGCCTTGATAAATAAAATTTTGGTTAATTTTAGCTGCTGCAATCATGATATTATCTTATTGATTGTAAGAATACAATGAAAGTAAAGCAGGATATGTGGAAAAACATTCTTGTAGCTGACCTATGTAGTCAGGATTAATGCTAGATTGCATCTCAAACTTTTTATCAAAATCTATTTTATTTTGCAGTTCTCAGAGTGGTTGGAGACTAATAAACAACCTGACCTTTACGAACATGATTATGCTTTTCGCCTTGATTTGATTGCTAAAGTACATGGTATCGAAAAGGCGGAGAAGTACATTGAGAAAATTCCCGACCACTTCAGAGGCGAATTAGTATACCTAGCCCTCCTAACTTGCTGTGTCCTTGTCACTAACATGAAGAAAGCAGAGACAGTGTTCAAGAAAATGAGGGAGCTAGAATTTCCAGTCACTGTTGATGCTTGCAATCAAATGATCATCCTCTACAAGAGGCTTGACAAGAGAAGGATAACGGATATCTTGTTGTTAATGGAGGAAGAAAATCTCAAGCCATCTCTCTTTACGTACAGGCTCTTACTAGACGCCAAAGGGGAGTCCCATGACCTTGTAGGGATGGAGCTGTTGTTTGAGAATATGAAGGCTGAAGGAGTGCTACCTGACATATATGTTTTAACTGTCTTGGCTAAACATTATATATCTGGGGGTTTAGAAGATAAAGCTAAGACTGTCTTGAAGGAAATTGAAGAAAGAAAGCTAAAGGAAAGTACTGAGGTGTGCAGAGCATTGCTTCCTCTCTATGCTTCTCTTGGAAACTCTGATGAGGTGGCTAGAATTTGGAAGGAATGTGAATTGGATCTCACGCTGAATGAGAGCATTGCTGCTATAGAAGCATGGGGCAAATTGGGCAAAGTTGAGGAGGCAGAAGCAGTCTTTGAAATGATGCTTCAGAGGTGGAAGAAACTCTCTTCAAGGCCTTACAATGCGCTCTTGAAAGTTTATCTGAACCATAAGCTTTTGACTAAGGGGGGGGAATTTGTGAAGCGGATGGGAGATAGTGGGTGCTGGATTGGCCCTTTGGCTTGGGATGCACTGGTGAGAATCTATTTGGGAGCTGGGGATGTGGAGAAAGCTGACTCCATTTTGCATAAGGCAGCTCAGCAGCACAGGGTGAGACCACTATTCAACACTTACATGGCTGTCATGGAAGAGTACTCAAATCTGGGTGATATACATAATACTGAGAAAATGTTTTATAGAATGAAGCACTGTAGACACTCTGGCCAGCTCAAGCCATTTAAGATTCTGATTCAAGCGTATATCAATGCTAAATCTCCTGTTTATGGGTTTCAAGAGAGAATGAAGGCAGAGAACATGTTCCCAAACAAAGCATTTGCACAACTGTTGGCACAAGTTGATGCATTCAGGGAAGGATAAAGCAAAAAAGGTATTAGATTTGCTATATTGATGAAAGGATTTTAAAGTTTTTTATTTAAAAAAGTAACTTTAACAATTTAATGTCTAACTTGTGTAAGTGAGTAGGTTTGTAGGAGGGAAGTACATGGAAATGGCTCAGTTTTTTATTATGACTGATGTAATTTTTCAAGAAGTGGTTGATAGTTGATACTGGCATCTTTCACTTCTTATTTAATACTCAATTCTCATAATCATCCAAACGAGAAGACAGATTATGGACAAGCTGGCATGAACTTTGTATTGCAATGGTAGAACTAGAAAATCAGGGTATGCTGTAAAGAGAGAGCAGATGATTTGAATGTGATGCAAGTCAATGGGAGTTGCTGTACTTCCAAGGGAAGTAACATCAGAGCACCATGAGAGTAGTGAATTAATGTACATTAGAGCACATTTTGAAAGGGTAGTTAGATCTGAAGACTTCGAGACACACGACAAAATCAATCCTGATGGCAACATTGGCCCTGAAGTGAGTTTCTTTTTTGTTGGGATATAATATGGAGTCTTGAAACATGTGGCCGCCTAACTAGTCTGTTGAGAATATATATGGCCAATTCCAACAATTTTGGGACTAAGCGCAGTTGTTGTATGACATGAAATCTGTAGGTGCATGGTTGAGGTGGTGAATCTGTTTTGCATGCAAATTGTTAAAAAGCGTTTGTGTTGCATGTTATAGTGCCAAGAAGGTTTTGATGAAAGCGTTGGATCCAAGAAGATGTTGCTTCTCTAATAGGACATGTTGTCTTTGGGAACTTTGGAAATTAACCAAAAAACAGTTAATTTTTTTTTTCCTTTGTGAGATTTTAAGCAATGTGTCGTTAAATTATATAATTTAAAATTTACGAAAAATGGAATCTTAAGACTTTCTCCAATTCAAAGTACGGTTTTACTAACGTTTGACTTAAGGACATATATTAGTAAACTATTTTAGATAATTTTTTATGGGAAAATTAAAAAATAACTAACTTTTATGACAATTTTTTTCAATTTTATAGCATATATTAACTAGTCCCTTCAAAGTAAATGAAAAAATAAGATAAAACACAATTAACACTCCCGAGATTTCGGTTAATGTTAAATAGGTTTAAGACTTTTCAAAACTAACCAACTATGTCCTTATTCATAGTGAGAAAATGGAGAAAATGAGTAACGATTTAGAGACTAAGGTGGTCAGTTTTGAAAAGTCTTAGACCTGACTGTCATTAGTCCAAACTTTAAGGGTGTTAACTGTATTTTATCCAACTTGACTATATTAACAGGGGTGACCTATATAAGATTTAACAGATAATTAAGAGTACTAAAATATTTGTGGTACCTACCAGGCAAGATTGATAACAACATAATAACCATGCAAATAAACCAGCCCACCAGGCCCATATCCAACACTTTCTGGGTCACTCCCTGCATAACGTTCACATATTCATATAGGTCAACCCTGAGTTCCTGACCCGAATGATACTCGGCTCCTCAATCAGCAAAAAGAAAATGAAAAAGAAAAATGTGGGTTTTAAAAGGACAGGGTTTTAGCCTCAGTGACTAGTAAGTAGCAAGTTTGTCCTTCCTGGGATTGCAAGGGTTTACGTTTATCTCCAACATTCATCATCAGTCATCATGTGGCCACTCCGTCGAGCTTTTCACCCTCTCAAGTAACTCTCTCTCTCTCTCTCTCTCTCTCTCTCACACTCACACACACACACACACACACACACTCTGACATGATCATACGCAAATGGGTTTGTCTGCAAATTGAAATTTTTGTTATCTTTTTCTCTGTTTTCTTATTACTACATAGTCAAAGATGTTTCTTTTAATATTTGTCTACATGTGATTTCACTACCCAATACTTGTATCTTAGACCAACCATTACAAAAGTTTCTAATTTTCCTCATTTTTTTGCGTTGGTATCTGTTTTATTATTATTTAAATTAATGTTGATTTTGGGTTAACTTAGACAAGAACATTGTACCATCATGTTTTTCACTGTATATATAGAGAGCATAGCCATGGTGGTTTTGTGGGGAGTGAGATTCTGATGATAAAAGTATGGAGAATTGTCATTAATAAATAGGGTATATGCTATATTTTCCCCCTTGGCTCAAACTTCATATTTTACGTGTCTTAGGCTCTTAAACAAAATTAGTTCTTAGTTTATAATTTTATTCACAAAATAAAGCATGACCATTTTGCCTCCTCAGGTCTTGCTTCCAACTTTGTGTATGTGGGTGGGTGTGTCATTTGAGAAAAAGTTTTTACAATAAATAAACATCTTCTTATGATTTTGAATTTATATAGCAATCGCCTGTTATGCTGTTTGTGATAGCTTTCACTAACACCCATGTTATCCGACTAAGTTTTTATACCATTCCACCCTTTGCTTATAATATAACTCCACTTCTTTAGCTGTCTAAATTATTTGAATTTCTTTCTTTTATTGTTAGGAAACAACGGTATTTCCTTGAAGCTTCAAGAGTTTTTTGTGCTGAACCGGGCACATCAAGTAATGTTAGAGGAGACAGAGCCAGTATATGCCACCCTGCTCACTTATTATCGACTAGATTCCTTTCGGTTAAGTTGTTTCACCACACACCTATTCTTGAAGGAATCTTTGTGCGTAGCCGTAGTCTTTGTTCAGTGGCAGATGCAGGAAGTAGCAGTGATAGCCTTGATGTGGAAGATGGGATTTTAGAACCTGAAACAACCTCTACAGTTGATGTAATTGAGGATTGTAATGCGGATGAAGAAGTTGGGGAAGAATTAGCTTCAGAACCAGGGATTTTGGATGATGATTTATTTGATACTGAGAAAGGTGTGGTTGGTGAGGAATCTCACAAGAAAAAGGCATCTTTAGAGTTGTGCAAGGCTATAATGGATGCTCCAAGCCACTCTGTTGCTAGTGTTCTTGATAAGTGGCTTGCGGAAGGGAATGATTTGAACCGACTCAGTATTTCTAAAATCATAGTTAGCCTTCGGAAGCGTAGGATGTATGGCAAGACATTGCAGGTGCTATTTCTTGATATTTCCCTAAATAAATTATTATGTATTTTTTTTTTTTCATTTTTTGTTGCAAATTATGAAATGCATGTCTGATTTTGCTGAAATGCATATGTTTGCTTGCACTTTGCCTGTGACATTTTTGTACCTTTAATGGTAAAATGAAGACATAATTTGCTAGTTTGTCATTGTTTTATCCAGAAGTTATCCACCATCACCCTGGTATGTGCTAGATTCAAATTAAATATATTTCCCAAAAAAAAAAAAAAAGTTATTAATTAATGCCTCAAGTAAAGAATACATATTCCTCAGACTAATTGCATCATTAGGAATTTCTATTAACTAATGCCAATTAGTTGTAGCTCAAATGGAAAATCTTCTCCATGCGAATGAGGTGAAACTTGAGTTTGTAAATTCAAGAGCTACTGAGTGTATGTGTAACCTACCGTATTTGATATAAACTATATATAATATAAACAAAATTGAAAAATATAAATAAGAGATGACATTAAATTCCGTACATTACTCCGATGTATGGAATTTGGTGTGGTGTGCTTGATGTGGTTAGTTTGGAAGCAATGGAACAGACATGAGTTTTAGCATATTGCGCGACCTCTTGATCACTTGAATTTCATGTTGATTTGTTCTTTGTTTGATTGGTCTCGGGCATTGGGCTTTACACATTGTACTTCCATTTTTGAATTCCAACATTTTGTTAGATCTTCAACTTTATTTCCTTGTAATTGTTAATGGTACTTTATGTTCATCATCGTGAACATAGAGTATTTTTTTCAACTTTAATAAAACTATTATTAATTTTAAAAAAATGATAATTTATATTTTCATATATTACTTTATTATTCTATGAGAAATGCTATGTCCACAACACTATTGATCCCTAGTAATGGAAATTTTTACTCTTGCTATTATTGAATTGGCATACTAAACAATGGCTAAATGTTTGTGTTGAGGCAAGATTGCCTAGCATATTTTCTCCTTTCTTCTTTTTCTTCTCCTTGACATTGGATAAAGCCAAAACTTAATGCAACACAAAAATCAAAGAACAGAAAATATAAGGATAGATAACTGAGGAAACAACATTTTGGCTAGCTTTGAGTCAGCACCAAGTAAGAGAACAAACTTCTAGGAGTCAGCACCTAGAGGTAGCTCGAGTCAGCACTAGAACATTGAAAGGAAAATTCCAAGAGAAATTTATTAATCTATCAAACTGTAAACAAAACTGAATCATGGGTTCTTTAAATAGAGTCCCAAACTTATTATCCTTGTAGGGATTGAAAATAACATTACTTCTCTAAAAAGAATTTAAACTCCTAAACCAAATACAAAAAGAAAATAACAATTACATAAAAGAAATCCTAATTATTATATGATTGGGCTTAGTAGGCTTCATCCATAAGGCCACACGTTAGGTCATCATCTTTTTATGTCTATGCCCATATGTTTGCATTATTGGAGGCTATATCGTTTGTCCGCACCACTCCACCTCTTCTGTGCACTGTTACTCTTCACATCCAAAGCAAAGCCCCCTGGAACTCTCTCCTTCTTTCTTTAGGTTCTAACCATAACCCTTCTCTTATAGGTGAAAATGCCGGCTTATGGCTGAACTACTTGTATAGTTCTACCAAAAAAAGAATGAAGTCTTATTACTCCTTAGTGCACTTATGACTTAGCCAAAAGGGAGAAAAGAAAGAAGATAATACCCTTAGTTCTATCACAAAATTGGTTAAACAGCTGATGCAATAATATGTTTCTCTGGATTCTCAAGCATTGATAAATTTAAATTTGCTTACTTTTAGCTGCTGCAATCATAATAATAGCTTATTGATTGTAACAATGATCTGCAGCAAAGACAATATCATGAAAAGTAAAGCAGGATATGTGGAAAAAGATTCATACAGCTGACCCTATGTAGTCAGGATTGATGCTTGGTTGCATTTTTAACCTTCTATTAAAAATCTAATTTATTTTGCAGTTCTCAGAGTGGTTGGAGACTACTAAGCAACATTACCTTACTGAAAAAGATCATGCTGCTCGCCTTGATTTGATTGCTAAAGTACATGGTATCCAGAAGGCAGAGAAGTACATTGAGAACATCCCCAAGAATTTCAAAGGTGAATTAGTATACCGAACCCTCCTAACTTGCTGTGTCCATCTCATTAACATGAAGAAAGCAGAGGCAGTGTTCAAGAAATTCAGGGAGCTTGAGTTTCCAATCACTATTGATGCTTGCAATCAAATGATCATCCTCTACAAGAGGCTTGACAAGAGAAGGATAGCTGATATCTTGTTGTTAATGGAGAAAGAAAATCTCAAGCCATCTCTCTTAACTTACAAGCTCTTACTAGACACCAAAGGGGAGTCCAATGACATTGTAGGGATGGAGCAGTTGTTTGAGACTATGAAGGCTGAAGGAGTGCTACCTGACATACATGTTTTAGCTGTCTTGGCTAAGCACTACATATCTGGGGGTTTAGAAGATAAAGCTAAAACTGTCTTAAAGGAAATTGAAGAAAGAAAGCTGAAGGAAAGTCTTGATGTGCGCAGAGTGGTGCTTCCTCTCTATGCTTCTCTTGGCATTTCTGATGATGTGGATAGAATTTGGAAGGAATGTGAATTGGATCCCACGATGAATGAGTGCAGGGCTGCTATAGAAGCGTGGGGCAAGCTGGGCGAAGTGGAGAAGGCAGAAGCAGTCTTTGAAATGATGCTTCAGAAGTGGAAGAAACTCTCTTCAAGGCATTACTCTGCTCTCCTACAAGTTTATGTGAACCATAAGCTTCTGACTAAGGGAAAGGAATTTGTGAAGCAGATGGGAGATATTGGGAGCTGGGTTGGCCCATTGACTTGGGATGCACTGGTGAGGCTCCATTTGGGAGCTGGGGACGTGGAGAAAGCTGACTCCATTTTGCATAAGGCAGTTCAGAAGAATAAGGTGAGACCACTATTCAACACTTACAAGGTTGTCATGGAAGAATACGCAAAGCAGGGAGATATACATAATACTGAGAAATTATTCCATAGAATGAAGCAGTCTGGGTACAATGGCCGACTCAAGCCACATGAGATTCTGATCCAGGCGTATATCAATGCTAAAGCTCCTGTTTATGGGTTTCGAGAGAGGATGAAGGCAGATAACATATTCCCAAACAAAGCATTTGCACAACGGTTGGCACAAGCAGATCCGTTCAGGAAAAGATAAAAGCAAAAAGGTATTAGATTTGCTTGATTGTTGGAGATTGACTTTGCTAGAGTTTGCAACATTAATGTCTAACTCATGTAAGTAATTAGTAGGTTTGTAGGAAGGAAGTACATGAAACTGGCTCAGTTTTTTATACTATTGCCAATGTAATATTCAAGAAGTGGTAAAAAAATTTTTGTTGAGTCTTATTTAACATTCAATTCTCATAATCATTGTGTTTTTTGTGGATAAATTTACCATGTTTAGAGGAAGAATTAGATATAAGTCTTGATTAAAAAAAAATAAAAAAAAAAATTGTGCTAGAACTACTGTGGTGCAGTATAGGTTTTGCATGAACTGCTCAAGAGAAATGGACAACTGCAAAGAATACCAGCCTAAAAGAAAAGCATGTTTATGGTCCTTTATATGTCAAGGATACAATGTCAAGGATACCAGACATGCAATAATGTTATAAATGATACTGAGAATCAGTTTTCTTCAAAAACCCTTGGACCATATCTAACTGAAAGTGATAAAAGGGTCAGACACCATTCCTTCTCCTATTTGTATTTCCTTTGGCAATGCCAAATTATAGCAGAAAATCACCAGAGATGCTCTGGGAAATGATACATAACCGGTTGTTTGAACTGTATTTTAGTCTTTTGTGAAATGAGAACAAAAGCTAATTTGCTGACATGTATTTGCCATGAGATCGAATTACATCACGTGCTTGAAATGTAAATTTTACCTCCATATATTCAAATTTACATTACAAGAGGGTAATGTAAGATACACATGGGTCATAAAACTCCAACCACAAATCTTTGAAATCTAATAAAAACTTATTGATCCTCTTTTGTTATGGTGGTTAGAATCGTTATTCTTTTAAAGTTTTATTGATAATCAAAGCTTCTAGTACCATTGATCCTCTTTTGTTTTGGTAGTTTGGTTTCTTAAAAGTTTATTAAGAATAAAAGCTTCTCATACCAATGAAGGTTGTTTTCTTGTCATGTTCCTTTTTTTTTTTTTTTTTTAATTCGATAGTTAGAGGATGAGGATATTTAAACTTTGGATATTTTCATTGAAAACATAAAAAAAAGTATGATATGACTTACAAGAATCTTGGCACAATTAACTATGTTTGGATCAATCCATATTTAATAGTCAAACTAGCATAACCTACTTTATTTTACTATTGATTATAATGGACTACTCAATGGTAACCATATGATTATATGGGCTACCTTATGTTTAAACCTGGCCACACAAGATTTTAGAGGATTACCACTCTATTTGAGTCATCACATACAATGGTATGATTTTAAGAAAACATTATGATCACATGTTGGAGATTTGTTTGAACTTAAACCTATTAATTTTTTTTTTTTAATAACTAGTTACAACAATGAAAGGGGCAATTTGAACTAGAGTTACGAGACTCTTGGTACCATTAACCATGTTTTGGACAGATCCATATTTAAAAGTCAAACTAGCATATATCAATAACAAAGTGCTTAATTATAGAAGTTACAACAACCTACCTTATTTCACTCTTGATTTTAATGTAGCACTCAATGGTGGCCACATGATGATATAGAGCTACCTAACATAATATTCATTATCTTTAAGCCTAGCCAAGCTTGGAGGATTATCACTCTATTTGAGTCATCACATAATGACATACTTTTAAGAAAACTTTATGATCACATGTTGGAGTATCGTGTGTGTATATATTTTTGATAATTAGTTATAACAATGGAAGAGGGGGGATTTTAACCTAAACTACAAGACTCTTTGCACTTAACCATGTTTTGGATCAATCCATAATTTAATAGTCAAACTAGCATATATCAATAAGGCAAGAGTGCTTCATCATAGAAGTTACAACAACCTACCTTATTTCACTTTTGATTTTAATGGAGTACTTAATGGTGACCATATGATTGATTATATGGGGCTACCTAACATAATATTCATTATGGTTAAGACTTGGCCACACTTTTGGGTCATCACATAATGACATGTTTTTAAGAAAACTTTATGATCACGTCTTAGAGTACTGTCTAAACTAAAACATGTTAATTAACTATAAATAAATTTAATTGAATATCATCTGCACCTTTTCGTCTTACATGCAAAAGAAGAAGCCATACACCTAACGGTGCAAAATTGCACAAGCCAACCACATCTAATAGAACACTTTGAATGGCAAACCAGAACTACCTAACTTCCTCCATGATTTAGGCCAATTTTTCCACAATCCTAGGGGACAAATAACAAGTTTTTAGATCTACCACCCAGTTTCCCACCTCACCTATAATAACAAGTTTCTGTTTTCAACACATTATTTTTTGTTAGTATAAATTTCTTTGTAAAGTGGGCCAAATGTGGAAGTAGAAAATACTATATGCATGCTCAACTTTAATACACTTCTTTTCTTTTTCTTTTCTTTTTTTTGTTGATAATTTGATAATTGGAATAGGAAGATTTAAATTCTAGATATCTCTGTTGAAAATACTAAAATGTGTTAGTTAAATTATAAGACTCTTGACTAATTAACTTTCTTTCAAATACAAACTTTTTTCCTTTTTTATTTATTGAAGAATGAGTGCTCATTTTTGGATTTAGTGCAATGAGTAGGGTTATTACACCATACAATAACACTTTCCATTATTAAGATTAAAAGCAAAATAAAAATAAAAAAGTTTACTTTTAATTTTAGTCTTGGGAGCAAAAAAAATTTTGTGACTTTTACCTTGTTAACATTTTTCACTCCCATCAAAATAGTAATTGCATGGTGCATCAAAAGCTCCCATTTTTACCATGAAAAGGAAACTCTTAAAATACGAAAAAAAAAAATGTTTCTAGTGAGTCCGCCAAACAGTTTGAATGTCATTTTCATCTGCCAATAATCAATATCCAAATATGATATATCATGTTGGTAACGGGTTGAAGAAAAAGCAGCTTTTAAGTTGGAATCTTTAGTTCCTTTTAGATATATTGTCCATATTGCACAAAGTAAACAAATCTAGGAATTAGTAATAGTATGTTTACCCAGCAAATCTACTCATTCTGGCAGCAATGAGTCAGTCAGTTCTGACAAGATTTGGATGTGATAAAATGAGTTTTGAGACAGTGATTTGAAGGCATAATAATGAGTTTTTAAAATATTAAAGAATCCATATTAGGAGAGCTATTCTTTAATTTAGTAGTGTGGCTTTTATTTTATTTTTATTTCATTTCATTTTATTTAAAGAAGAAAAAGAAAAGAATCAAATCAACTTTCAATCTTTCAATGTACACGGACCATGAGAATCCAACCATTTCCATCACAGATCTAATGAGGCACTTTTCTTATAAATTATGGTGGTTAGGTTCTTTAAAAGTAATTAATGTAAGTTAATAGATTATTTTGGAAAAATTTTGATGCCGGTTAAGGGAAAATATAAAAAATTGTAAAATATAAAAGTTACTTTTTTCTTTCTCATAAAAAATTTTTTAAAAATATTTCTTAAACCAATATCTTTAAGCATCCCTTACCTTTTCCCATTAATATCAGCTTCTCTTATCTTAGAATTAGCTCCAATTCAATTCATTATTAATTTGACCAGTGTCAATAAGAAAGAGAGTGCTTCAACAGAGACATAGACCACAAGGTCCACAATCCATCTCATTCTTTATGGATTTAAAATTATTACAAGTTTTACTACAGATATTCTACAAATTATTATATCAATTTTTAACACAAAATAAAATAATAATCAATAGGTTTATTTATTATTTTGATTTTTATTGTTATTCAATTTGTAATTTTTTTTAATATTAAAATTGATAACGTTGTCCATGATCTAATACCAAACATCACACTCCTTATATTTGAGTCTGGCTACATGAGGTGGTAAAAACAAGCATCAAATCCTTTTATTTGATTTATGAAAAACTGAAATGCTTTCATTAAACAACATGCTAGTACCATATTTGTACAAAAGAGAAATTTTCATACAACATGAGGAGTACAATATTGTTCGAGTTGAAGAACAATTTAACCACATGTGAATTTATTTGAACAGCGACTTCACCTTTCTATCCTGCATGGAAAGGACAAGTTATATAGATAATAATGCAAATTAAAAAACAAAGGCTGACAACACGTACAAGTAAAATTTGTGTTTCTTACATTAATGTAAGAAACACAAATTTTTTACAACTACTTTATACGGAATATTGTGATTATTGTGATTGTACTGTTACTTTAACATCATTGATACCATTTTTATTACATACCAACGATAACAATTTGTATCAACAATCGTGAAGGATATTGTGTCTCTAAACTTATTGATTACTTGCCTGTTCTAAGGGAGCACTTTGAATGACAAACCAGAACCACCTAGCTTCTCCTCCATGACTTTGGATAATTGCTCCGCCATCCTAGGTGATAGATAGTTTACCCAATCTCCCACCTCAGCCTTCCTAAACAAGTTTTTGTTTTCAAAGTTCTTAATAGACTTGTCAGCTTTGTTTACCTCCAACTCCTTCAAATTCTCAAAACAACAAAGCTTTGCTATCTTTTCAACACAGCCAGCTCTCTCTTCCTCCAAAGAAAATGGGAACCCAAGAAAATCAGCCAACTTTTTCAAGTGAAAACTAACATCCTCTTTCATGTCCTCATATTTCAAGAACAAAACCTTGTGAGGTCTCTCTATGCTCTCTTTCCAATACCCCAACATGTGGTCCCAAAATGGACCAAACCCAACAATCCCTTTACAATACATTTCAAATGCTTCCTCTATTGGCATTGGGGCTTGAGTTTTTGGTATAATTTTGTTAGTGTAATGCCATGAGGAGACAAAAGTATCAAATGGGTTTCGGCAAAGATAAACAACCCTACTGCTAGACTTGTTGATAGGATTAGCCAAAGAAGCGAATGGAACATGAGTGCCAAAAAGTCTAGGTTGTGGAAGGTTGGAGAGGTCAGGAAGTTGCTCATTTGCATAAAGCTTGTACTCAAAGAAAGGTACAAGATCATGGGGGTTGTAAGAAAGCAAAGGGTGATTGTTTGAGATTGGAAAACGCTTTCTATTCACAATAGCAAAGGCCAAGGCTTTTAACCATGTGGTGCCTGATTTTGGTATGGTAGCTAATACTACATCTGTGTCACATGCTAGGAAGTGCTTTTGGAAAGACACTGTAGCTTGAATCTCCATTGGCTGGCACCAAAATCCTTGGTACTTGTAGAGATAAGGGGTTCTCCATCCTTTCTCTTTTGGAAGAGAAAGAAGAAGTTCCTTGCTTTCATGGCTTAGCTTTTCTCCTTCTCGTGCTTCTTCTCCATGGTTTTTTGTGTAATGGGTGAGAACCATATTGAAGTAGTGTTGGTTGAAATATTGGCATGAAAATCAACTCACAAAGATCACTTCTTTATAGTTGCACTTCATCACTGTTTTTTTCTGTCAGAAAATGAGGTTTGGCCATTTCTACCTCGTTGAGCACATGCATAACAAAAGTTCAAGCCACAAAAGCCATTGTGGGCTACAACTTGTCGTGCCTGTTGCGCCTTGGTTAGACATGTCGCTGAAAGTTTCCTAGTTCTATACGTCTACCTATGGGGGACCTTTCTTTTCTCAAAAAGAAGAATTTAATTCGTTTGTCCCACACTATTTTGCATGAGGAAAATGCAATTTTACATGAAAGATTTTTAACTATAAACTAAAATCAACAGCATAGAAACATTTTGTAACATTGAAATTATAGATATTTTGCTTCCTTGTCCATGTTTAATTGCTTCCACTCATATGTAAGTCATTATAACTCCGTAGGCTTTAAGGCCTCTATATAGGCCACAAACAAATTTTACTAGTTCCCATTATTTTGGGTTCTTTTCTTCATCCATGTGTCATCCGTGGACTTCTCAAATGTTGCATGCTCACTCGTGTGAACCTTGCATCTCCATGACTCCATGTACATATGAATCTCGAGCCACACCATTCTTTTTAATATAGCACCCATGACAATATTACTTTGTTGGACATTTTTCTAAAGATCATTTGTATGTATTCCACGGGCTTACCTTATACAATTCACACTTGTACGGACTCCAAGCATATGCATCCTGTCCCGCTCTCTCATGTGAGTCCTTTCCTCTCCGTGGGCTTTAAGGCCTCTATATAGGCCACAAATTTTTTTTACTAGTTCCCCATTATTTTGGGTTTTCTTTCTTCATTCGTGCATCATCCATGGACTTCTCAAACGATGCATGCTCATCTATGTGAACCTTGCGTCTCCATGTCCATGGGAACCTTGAGCCACACCATTCTTTTTGATATAGCACCCATGCCAATATTACTTTGTTGGACATTTTTCTAAGAAAATTTGTATGGGCTCCACAAGCTTATCTTGTGTGATGCACACTTGTGGGGACTCTAAGTACATGCACCCTATCCTGCTCCAACTAGAAAAGGGATCTCAATGACCTTGCCACTTTAATGCATACCAAAATTGGCTCTAATACCACTTGTTTGGCAGATAACAAGGGAGATTATAATTGAGTAGTTAATATATATAAGTATACCATTTAACCAAAAGTTAAGTGTATGGGTTTCAGCCTAGTTATATTATATAAATTCTTCAATTTCTTAAGTTTATCTTCATATGAAACTTCCACTCACATATGTATACACTAAATAATTTTTTTTTTTTTAAAGCCAACATACTCGCTTTTCTTAATATAAACTTCTAAATATGGAAATAGCTAAAAAAAATTAAACTGCAAATGTAAGTCTGAGAACATTCATCAATAAATACTTGCAATTTTATTTTGATAATATAAATGTATCATTTTCAACCTGCTTAATTTGGAATGTCATTTGACTTCCAAAATGTCTCCTACAGAATATATAGTAGAACAAATTTAGATATTTCACAAACTTAGTTATTAAATATCTAAATTAGCACTTTAAATCCAAATTTTTATAGATATAGATTTGTAATCTCCATATGAACAACAAGATTAAAATGCTTATCAAATAATTATGAAATGAGAGGTTTGAATTTCATCAACAAAAGTAGTGTTGATAATGTTTATTTAAATTTAGATGACGTAAATAGCATTCACTCATTTCAATTTTTTTTTTTTTTTTTTGGTTGAAGTGCACGCACTCATTTCACAATTAATTGGTAGAGTATTTTATTAATTCTTAGATTATTTATGGACCAATCTAAATCCCAAAATGAAAGAAATATCTCACACACACACATATATATATGTGTGATATTTCTTGTTCTTAGATAATAAAATATTGTGGGCAAATATAAATATTATATAATAAAATAAGTATTATATGTAGATTTTAATATACATAAAAATAATTTTAAATAAAATTATAAAGTAATCTGCGCATCGCACGAGACATCATCTAATTATAATAAATATTAGGTGGGGGACATGAATTGAACTATGTGATGTTAAACAGTTGGGTTAACCTACCCAAAATAGTTTAATAACCAAATAATTGAGTCTTTCAATCTTTCGGAGAATGGTGGTAGGGTCAATTAAACAGAAGACTCCACTTTCTGGCCATGATAATTCTTTCTTTTTTGTTCTTACGGGACTGCAAATGCTCATAGTATTGTAAATAAATTTGTAAGGATAATGTTAGAAGTTTGAAACAGATCAATGTCACTGCAAATGCAAAGTTCACCATTTCAGGAATAACATTGCCATAGTAATCAGTAAAATTCGAAAGAATACTTTGCCTTTAGGAACAGAACAAGCCACCAATTGATTAAAAAGATCGTACATAGTATATAAAGCTCTTATTCTTAGATATTTAAGAGAGGTCATTGATAATCAACCTCCCTTTGAGAGATTTTTTTTTTTTTTGGGTGGTAAATATTGATATATAAAGCAACTAAGAAACAACAACAAGGCGGGAATTAGTCACCGCAGATTTATCAATTACAATAAACTGCCTAGCCATAGCAGGGGTATCGTCAAAAACAACAAAATCTTGGTCTTGAGATCTTCCAAAAGCAGCAAGGACATCAACACACTTGTTCGCTTCCCTGAATGCATGTTGAATTTCATAACTAGCAATTCTTAGGAATAGAGACCTGCAATCATCCACTAGAGGAAACAAGTAAGGGTGAATATTAACCAAGCTGTTCCATCCCTCAGAGCCCACGGGTTGATTCTTTTTTTTTTTTTTTTTTTAACAAGATAGAAATTTCTAATATAACCTAATCTAAATGTATGTGTGTGAAACTCTCTTATAAAGACTTGAACCCCGGCCTTTACCCTCCACACTCCACAAGCACTTATATTTGTGGAATGACCATCGTACTAAGGGTATGCGGTGGTCACAATTTGATTCCTTGACAAACTACCAATTGGTTCATTCATAATTTTTATTTATTTATTTATTTGTTATATATGAGTGTGCGCACATGCTTATTGAGAAAGAATATTAAAAAAACCTAAATTTTACAAATAAAAACTAAATGTGATTTATTATATATATATATATATATATATATATTAAGTTTTTATAATTTTATTATAATTTCATGAAAAAAAAATCAATTTCTTTAAAAGGTCGAACTTTTTTGAACATTTGAATATAAAGATTTAATCATGTTTTTCTTTGGTCAATTATACACATGAATGATTAATATAATTTTCAGAGTTTTGAGGGTGCCATAGCGACCCCTACTCCATCCCCAACACCTTATCCACCCATGTCCCCTATCCCTTTCTCTCAACTTTAACAAAGAGTATTTGCACTTATCTATATCAATTTGACCAAAAGGTGGCCAACAAAATGGTTGACATGTGAGAATAAAAGGGGCATCTTATGAGCCCAATCAACTCACAAAATGTGGATTCCACATGTATATAGAATCCATAATCAATTAAAAGTCGCTTTATTGAACAAGCTCATAATATAATTATTACAGGTAATTGTTCTTAGTCAGACCAAAGAAATCAAATTAGCCTACCACACTCACAAAATATGAATTTCACATAAGCGTAGGGTCTATAATCAATGAGTAGCTCACTCCATAGAACAAGCTCATAAGAAAAACACTATGGACAATTGCCCCATGTGTTACCAAAGAAATCAAACTTTGTTTGAAAACAAAAATAGAAAGAAATATTTTCATATTTTACAAGGTCTTTTTGAGATTCAAAAGCTATAAATTTTTTTTAAGAGGAAAACATCATAAAAAATAAAAAAAACTTTGAAAAGTGTTAGGATCTCAATTTTTTATTTATTAATTTATTAATCTTCATAAAAACAAGTGTATAAGTAACAAAATTTGGAAATAATTATATAAATAAAGTCCATAAATTGATATTATTTTTAAGTTAAACGATAAATTTATAATTAATCAATAAAGTCTACTATCAATTTCCCTATTAAAAAAAGAGGTATAAATGGTTCCTATATATGGTTTAAAAATGTTACTGATCAATTTAGCCATTTTATGAGTAACAAAAACTGACGTAAACTATACTTGAGTTTTATCTAGTTACCAAAAATAATTCCATGGGAATTAGTAAATTTTAAATTTTAACTAAAAAAAATTACAACACGATGTGTGTACACATATGTAAACTCTAATAAATAAATACAATATTATGTACATAATTTTTGTTGAGTTTTTCAACACTAAACTACCTTTTAATATTCACATGAGTGTATATATATATATAGAGAGAGAGAGGTTGTGTGCTGTTTTTTAACCATACTTTTAAAATTATAATAGGTTGTGTGCTGTTTTTTATTTTTTATTTTTTTTATGAACGGGTGTGTGCTGTTTTTGAACTCAATTGTCTTGAATCTTATATATGAGAAATGTAACAAAATTTTCATTTGGAGACTATATAGCAAAATTTTAATTTGAAGATTGTACTAACTTTGATGTGATTATATAGTTTTTTTATAAACTAATGTTAAGTTCTTTGAATTTGAACAATTAAAAGAAAAATAAAATCTCAGTAATAATCATTATTTCAGTTCTTTCTGCATTCACAATAGCACAAAAGATTTTGAGGATAAGACCTTAGAATATGCTAAAAAAGAGAGTAAAAAAAGCAAATACTGAAGCCCAGAAACAATTTGTACTATGTGCCCAACGGCAAAATTCAATGCACTACCATGCCAATGACAAAACATTAACAAGTATTGCACCATCTGTTGAATTTGCATCCACTCTTCCTCTGTGATGTTGACGCTATTTCCATCCATGATCAATTGCTTTTATGGTTCCTTTATTATTTGTACCCCACTCTTGTTCAGCCTCGTTACCATTCTGTTGAATCCGCACCATCTGTGGCCTTTTTTTTTAGTTGCCAGTGATCTGACCGTGGAGATGGAAGAGCCGTAAAGGAGATAGAGAGAAAAACATGCAAAGAGAAAGAGAGAGAGAGACATGCCATGGAGAGAAAAAGAGTCGGCCGTATAAATTTTTTTTGGGTTTAGAAATAAGTATAGAATATATTAAATAAGGAATAATAAATAAGATAAATTAGAATATTAGCATTAATAAGGATCTTTTTTTTACTGTTAGATCTACTTAAAAGAATATATATAACTAGTCAATATCCTGTGAAAAGATTTTGAATAAAATATATATTTTTTCTAAATATGAAATTTGATAATTATGATAATAATTAATAAACATTTAGTTTGATTGTGTTTGTAAATAAAGCTATCTCTTCTATCATTTTAAGAAAATATGATTCAACAAGATTCTTATGAAATATTTAAATATAGAATAGAATTTAAACTCAATTAAATACATATTAATAATGACATGCAAAACTATGCTCAAGGTTTGGTTTTCATTATATTATAGATTATTGATGTAGATGTATTGTGTGCATAATGTTTGTTTTTCTCCATGTTAATGTTGTTCTTTTTTTCTTTTTCCTTATTTTTGGTCCCCCTAGGTTTAGTCTTGAACAAGAATGCTTTAGGAAAACATATGAACAACCTTTTGTTTACGAACACACTCAAACTTACATCTAGTTTCACAACATATTTAAATGTCAAATTGTAATGGGATTTTAGCACTTACACAAATGACCACCACGGGTATTTACAATACCAAATTTCACAACATACTTGAGTGTTAATTTGTTATTGAATTTTAATACTTACACACAGGACCACCACAGGTATTCGCAGCACTTAGAATCTATCTTTTTCATTTGTAACGTGGTTGAGCTGGTTCCTTCTATGGTATTACCTGAATTTTAGCATCAACCTGCTGTGAAACATAAAGGCACAGCTAGAGGGTTACACTGTCATAAATTGCCGACATATTGAGAGAACATACCCACAATTTTCATACAGATACAGTAGGAGCTGATGAACAATTACAATGACTCATCAAAAAAAAAAAAAGATGAACAATTACAATGCACATTTATTAGGTCACTGTCTTAGAAAATAAAGTGGGGGGACCTTGAGACCTTGACTTGACATCGGCTTTCTGCCGACGTTGTACAAAGTGCAGTTTTCTTTTGTTTGTGCCGATTGAAATATGCAATTATAAGGATTAGGTCGTGCTTTATATCATTTCAATCAATGCGGGGGCTAGTTAAGGTTGCACTACTTTGTCACATCGTGATTCATGAAATCTTCACTTCATTGAAATCCAGCTCTTTGATTTGATGTCCACTCAAAATGGATTGTGTTTTGGCAATAAAAATCTTTTTGGATTATCCAAAAAAATAGCAATTTATAAGGAAAACAATAAGGAGATGTAAGTAAAGTAAAACCGATTTAACCTGCGTAATAGCTTAGTTTTATGGACATGATCATACTTTAATTAATTTCTCTTAAATCTCTAATTCTCACACTATTAGCATCCGTTTAGGATGAGTTGAAAAATTTAGCTTATCTACACTTGCTTATTTTGATTACTATTTATGAGTCTTATTACACTTTTTTATGCTTTTCATGGGTCTTACTGTACTATTCAGCTTATTTTTTAACCAATTTTCTACACTTTTAGCAAAAAAAATTCAATTTCAACTAAATAAACTATTCCCAATTGGATTCTTAGTCCACTTGAGGACACCCAAATGATAGGCTTAGTGAACTTGAATGACGTACTGCAAATCCAGAAGTTTTAAATTTCATCTATCACATTATCAGTTTATGAGATTTTTAGAGTATCTCATGGGTGGTCAAAGATTGTGATACCACTTCCTTATATATATATATATAAATATATATATATATATATATTAAAATCTTTTGTTTAAGTAAATTTTTTTTTTATTCTAACTATCTTATATTTTTCCTAAAAATTTTAATGGTTTAAATTTCTTGTTTATTCTCTTACGTATCCACTTTTCAAATTGCATTCAACTTATTCCTTCTCCTTCGTAATCATGCTTAGATGAAGGTGAGGTTCAGTAGGATTTCCAGAATGATGTTACCTTTCTATAACCCATTCGGTCCTTTTTCTATTTTAATTACTTGCGAGATGTCAATATGAATGTATCACATGTGAATGCCATTGTAGTTTCTCATTGCTATTGAATGACAATTGGTTTATGTTACCTTTAAGGCCTGGTGATATATGTGGTATTACCATTATTATCACATAGTGTGAGATCGATGAGTCCACACCAAAGACCTTATTTTTATTCAGCCAAAAAAAAGGTTTACAATGGGGAGCTGGATGGGACCTAATGGTATACGTGGTATTACTATTACTATCATGTGACGTGAGATCGATTAGTCCACACGGAAGATCCCATTGTTTATTCAACCAAAAAAAAAAGTTTACAACGGGAAACTGAATGGGGATAATTTTTGGGCAAGAAGTGGGGTTGACACAAGTCTGTTTTGATCGTGATTCTCTTGGGGTGATAGTTGAATTGGAAGATGCAATCATGCAACAGATCTTCAGCCAAAAAAAAAAGGAAGAAGAAAGAAAGGAAGATGTAACAGAAAATCTGACCTTGCTGGGCCATTTGTTTGAAGAGATGAAATTGTTACTTAAGGTTTTAGTTTCAGTTAACAAAGCAGCACATAGGTTAGCCAAAATGGCTGGTTGTCTAGATACTAAGCTCGTCTGGCTTGAAGAAGTCCCGGTTAGGTTGAAGAGTGTGATTGACTGTGATGTGAAAATCGTATGAGGTTACTAAAAATTAATATTTGATTGAAAAAAATTAATATTTCAAAAGACGAAAACGAAAAAGAGGTTGGAATGATATATATACTTCTTATGAGGTTACTAATTTGATATGTGTGTTCTTTAACAAAAGAAAATGAAAAAACCTTTATTGGGTCCTATCTCCTAAGTGAGCAAGCATACATACATAGGAGCCTATAGAACATATCCTCAAGTAAGGCCATAAAGTTAGTTTGAGATGGGCATTCTTTTATATAACTTAAAATTATACTAAGTGTAACTTAAACCTAGCGTAACTCTAACTTAATAACTTCTTATTGGATTAATATTTCGAAAATCTCACTATTGAATTACATATTCTCTATGCTCTTAACACACATATTAAGTTTTATGTCAATCAGATACTATTAATTATTCAATCTAGAAAATTAGAAATCCATCTTTTATGCACAATTTTAAATACAAAAACTTGCAATTTAAAAATCTATCCCAAATTGCCAAGGATGGAATTGGAAGTTTGCTTTAATAGTGTCTAGACTATCTTAGGAGTCAAAAGAGTACTCGTTTTAAGGTGGGCTTAGGGCTTACACCATAAGGGCGTTATCTTCCCCACTCCTCCTTAGCAACCCAGCCTAAATTCTGAACAAAAATCCTAATTTATATCCAGGCAATAATCATTAAATTTCTCAAACGAATGGAATTATGGTACAGATGTAAGAGATAACATGATTCTAGGAATTGTCAATACTTTTTTGTTTCAACTTTTCTTACGCTATGTAACATGCAAGTCTATATCTGTCACTAATTGCTCATTCTATCTAGTCATTGCTGGCTGGCTTTATCTGTGTGCATTAACAAGCAGTACATGACAATATTTTCCAGTCAGAAACTTGATTCTCTCGTTTCTGGGAATAATACATTGCATCACAAAGATGGACACTCTCCAAGGGGAAGAAACAACCCACTCAATATTGACTCGATTATTTCACAGAAGATCAGCACCTGTTCCATCTTTTTAAGTTGTGTACCTTGACATGAGAGAGAGATCAAAGAGAATATGCTCCTCTGGTTAACAGCAACAGCAACTGGGGGTATAACATATACATCTTCACAGATAATACTTATGAGCACTTAAAGCCAAAGACGGTTTCATTTGAAACAATTTAGGCCAGTCATTGATCATCACATTTGCACAATGGCTTCTCTGAGAAGTTGAGTCTCTGCTATTATGGGATCTAGTTGCAGGACTCCTTCCTGTTTTGAGCCTTCTACTTCCAAAATCCAATCATTGCAGATAAGATCAACTGTTCTCTTCATACCCGCATCCCCCCACCCCCACGCGGCCAGCGCCGCCCTCTTTTCTTCTGCCTAGGAAATAAGACACTAATAAGCCATTGTGGCTCCCTATATTGCTAATCCAAATAAATTGATCAACCTGGCATCAGAGAAGTTGGAACAAGCCAGGCTTTCCACCCTAGTTAATGTTTCTCATAAAGTTCAAAATCTTTGAGTGTTGATGTCAGGCTAAGATTCTAAGCATCCTGGAAAGAGAAGATATGCAAAATTCTTTAGTGCCCTTAAAGTTGAAAAATATACATAAAATCTTTCGAACAGTTGTCAAAACAGCTTCGAGAACCTAAAATTAGTAATTACTACAATAACAAGAACAAGCCTTTTTGGGTCTACAATTTTTCTTTTAAAAAAAAAAATACAGATAAGGAAACGCTAGGTGTCAGTGTGACCTGGGCTTCCTTGGACCCATCTCATTAATTTTCAACATGTGCAGAATTTTCTGTTACAGCGACATCTTATCTGGTGCTGTTGCTGTAGCAGAAATTCTGCAGATAAAGTTGCTTCAATAACATTAAACTGCCATAAGATACAGAAAAGTTGGGTACAGCCCCCTTATTTAAACTGACAAAGAATGTGTTTATTCAGGCACCAAAAAAAAAAAAAAAAAAAAAAAAAAAAAAAAACAAAACAAAACAAAACAAAAAAAAAAACAAAGAAGGTGTTTTAAAGTCTATAGGCCCACCGATTTCAATCAATTAGTACTTTACCTCTACTTTTTTCTCTCGTGGACAGCTTAGCAACAGAAGTATGGCATCTTTTTATATGTGTCAACAGTAGCTGGTACCTGTAAAAAACATCAAATGTAACTATCCATAAGCTATGCAGTTCACATTTAACCAAAAGTACAGACACCAAGCAATACCAAGCCATACCAATCCACAGAATACTTTGTGCATTTATCTTGCAAGAGCCCATGGGAGAAGTAAATTTCATATTTCTTCACTCCAGTCCATGGAAATTGGAGCCTCTGGAATATTTGTTGGCAAAAGTGATGAATGGCTTTTCTCCTTAAAAGGAAAGAGCTTTCCTGAATGTAAGCTCTTGATGATCCAGCTAGCCGGCTGCAACAACATATGACCAAAAGAAGGCTTGAAAGTTGAACAGTGTAGGGAAAAGCAAATACTTGAGAGTCTTCATGTGCAAGCAACCAAGAAATATATCTATATGCACTTCTTAGACATTGAAAATTTTCAGAGGGGATGATATGATTTCCCATCAGTAATTCAATGCAATTGTAAAGAGTAAAACAAGTACTAACCATCATGGGTATTTCTCGCTCTGAGGCACAATGTTTCAAATGACGTGATACCCTACTCTCATCCTCAGCAATAATAGCACCAACAAAAATCTTTTCATTGTCAAGACTCTGAACCAACCACTGAAGGGTTTTAAACACCAGCCCACCTCCATGCTGGGCAACCAAGAAACAGACAACAGACTGAATTAGACTATAATCAACTTTTTAGAAGGAAAAAAACTAACCATATGGAAGAAGAATGTGAAATCAAGCATATCATGGTACAATAAGAATGAAGTTAGGACCAACTAACCAACTACAAAGGCTAAAATGGCCATACGGGTGTTATACTGTTATATGTTAACTACATGGAAGTTGCTTCTAAGCAAAATGTGTGATTAAGGTGCATTTGGGAAGTTCAGGTCTATGGCTACATAGTAACTGAAGATTAAAACTGGACTTTTCTTACCTATCAAAAAAAAAAAAAAAAAAAAACTGGACTTAAGAGGAGAGACGGTAGCCATCACTAAAATTAAGGGTCTGACACTGAATACAGGTTTTCTCAAAACAACAATGTAAGAAATCATTATCATATTTGAGCTGGCTGCCATTCTTCTATAAAAGTAGCATATAAAGACGCCTGGTCTGACTAATTGTACTTTAGCATTGATGTGGTAGGTGTATAAAATTCAATGTACTCCATCTTTCTTCTAGATCTTATTATTGGACTAACTAAAATACTTTTTTGCCCCATTTCCATATGCTGCATAATCAAAATTTAATCTTTAAAGACTGAAATTTATCAACATGACTAGATTCTTTACCTGAACTTCTGTGAGCCCATGCTCACTCTTAAAAATTCAAACATTTAAATGTGTGCCATTGTTATCACATTAACAATACAAAATTGGATGACACTGCCATTTACTAGGGGCGAAACCTGAATTTTATTATTATTATTATTTTTAGGGAGGGGGTGGGCAAGGTGAGGATTTAAATAAAAGACGAGCAATGTTGTGTATACATTTAGTTGATGTTTATTAATGTAATGGAATGCAAACCAGTGAATTAACATGTCCTTGTTTAATTAAGTCTTGTGCTGGACTCTTAGATTTTTGTTTGGAGCAGGTAATTCCTACGATGACAGTGAAGATGGATTTGATTATGGATGTGTTTGTGGGTGATGCACTGATTGTGATTTTATGAAATGTGGGTTTGTTGAGTAACCACGACAGTGTTTGAATTATGCCTAATAGAATTCTGTTTCTTGAAATTCAAAGATTTGTGGTTCTTTGAGAATGTGTTTTCTCCAGTGAGGTCTGAATCTTTTAGGGGGATCTTGAAGGGTGAGGTAGGTTCGATATCAGATGTTGCTTTTACGAAAACTGGAATAGGAGTGTTGTGCAGCAAATGGACAAGTTAAATATGTAATATCCATAGCCACAATGTTCAATTTTTGCTAACATGCCCACTAAAAAGCGCATAAATGATTTCATTAGCTGTAAGAGAGAGAGAGAATTTCTGCTGATGGCAATCTACTTTGGACCCAATCAGGCTTCAAAGAGAGATTGAAAAATTCAGTGAATGAAAAGAAAGGACAAGATAGGGTTTCAATGTTTAACAAAATGAGTGTTTAGTTTGCATATGTATGACATGGCAAATTATTATTGGGAACCAGAAAAACAATACCTGAGGTACCATAATCAAGTTTTTCCCTACCCTTACATTTAGTTTTGACATGTCGGCATATGTTATTTCAAATGAAACACTATGGTTATAAAGAGGGACAACCACATTAATGGTCTATAAGCAATGAAACTAATCGATATTTCAAAAACAAATCAACTAGGATATGATACAAAAATATGTGACAAAAAAAGAAGGCGTAAATTACTTTAGAAATTTTGCATTCATAACTTCATATAAATGAAATAAAATTTATTTTTTATTAGGAGTTACACAGAGTAAAATACTAGGTGAGACTTGAGAGGTTTATTAATCATCCCGATTTCCCATTTCCATCAAGTCTACTCTTGCAATTTGCATTGTTGGCTTGCACACATTGACTCGTACCATGTTCATGTTTGTGTGCCTTACCATGTCATGTCCTACTTTTTCAGTTGCTAAATCTTGTAACAGGAATAAAGAAAACAGTCAAACCTTCTTCTTTGTTCTTCAATCATTTTAGTTAAAGGTTTAGGATATAGGTGAAGATTAGAGAAGCTAAAATTTCAGGAGTCAATGAATTCTATAAAGACTCAAGATTTTAAGAAAAAAGAGTCTACCATCAAGGAGAAAACTAGTGCAAGTTTGCTTAAAGATTCCCAATCAAGTGCTCCACTCCCTCCATGATCTAACTATTTTGCTCTGCTCAAAAAGAACTTCTTAACTCTTAAGAGTTAGATGATCAGAAACTTTTGGAAAACCTTTGCATCAAGATCAAACATTTCCAAGAAACAACCTAGTTCTCTTACTTTTTAGGTCTAGCACTCAGCACACAATAGCTACAAGAAGTAATGAGATACAAATTCAAACTTCAGAGTTCAATAATGATCCTTGCATAGGTTACAAGGTCAGTTAAAAGCAATTCCACTGATTTCCTGGTGCTTATTAAAAAATATTAACAGTATAGTTTTGTAATCATGCAGGAGCTATGTGACCAAGAAAAGATGGCCAGAGAGAGGCAAATTAAACTAATATAGTCAAGGAGATATAATATGGACTTCAAGTAAAGCTATCAATTAGAGTGAACTGATCTTACCTTGAATATTTTTGAGAATTTGGTGTAGAAACTATGCTTTCCATGAAGCATGATCCCTACTCCCTCAAAGATATATTTATTGGTATTGAGACGAACTAGCTTCCCAATGCTGGTGCACAATGCATCAGCTCGGTTTAAAAGAATCATGTACCTAATAGATTGACAAATTTGGAATCATAAAACCATAGAGAAATACATTCAAAATTGGAAAAAATGGCAGCAACATTCATCTCCTGATAAAAATAAAATACAGTAAAAATATATTGATTCTTTTAAACCTTCATACATCAACAAAAAGCAGTTGGCAGAAGGTTGTAAGACAAGCATTCAGCCAGACTGGAAAGTCCTCTCCAATAAACTCACAATGCGAGCTATAACATCATACAAATTCCACAGTAAGAAGAAAGGGTTGCCTCATTCATGTTAAAAAAACTATCAATTTCAGTTATGCTCAGTACAAAACATGAACACAAACTCTAATGACTAAAGGTCCTGTGCAACACAAGCAATGAAGTAAGAAGATGGTCAACTGCTTCACCACCCCTCTTACACATACAAGACCAATCTCAAATAATCTCCTCTCTCTTTTGCTAGAATAATGGTTCATTGAGTAAATTCACCCTTTCTTTCCAGCTTAAGTTTTTCGGACAAATGGTAGTTTATCATTCATGGTATCAAATTAGCCCCACTTATTGATTGTTGGGGGGGGGGGGGGGGGGGGGGTTTGGTGTTAGAATAATGGGTAAGTCATTAAAATCATCATTTCTATCAACTTAAGTTTTTGGAACAAGTGCTATTTTATCATCTTTAATATATCCTCTTTTGATAGGATCATTCCACAACTCAAATTGTCATCTTCTAAACCCTCCCCCACCCCCCCCCCCCCCCCACCCTCTCCCCCTAATTCAAACTGAACTGATTTAAAAAAAAAAAAAAAAAAAAAAAAAAAAAAAAAAAAAAAAAAAAATCAAATTAAGTACTACTCTCACAAATCTTTGGTTCCAATGTATATCCCAAGAAAATTTTATTAATGCATCCTTAAGCACTGCAATAAAAAATTTGAGAAATTGTGTTTAAAAAGTATTCCAAAAACAGAGAGGCAGGACCTCTTTCCACTAGACCTGTGCTAAAAACAACTCAACCGCAATCACCAAAATTTAACCTAGTAAAGGCTTAAGAATAATCTCTCCCAATCACCCAATACATTCTTTATAAATTCATTTCATTTGAGGCTTTGTTGTTGTTGTTGTACCATGAATCTGCCTTGTTTGTTTCAGAGCAAGCTTAAAAAGCTACTACTGAAAATGTTACATTCATGTCATGCATGGCAGCTAGTATAGATGAATAAAGACAGACTGCTTCTCGTCTTTCTCTAATGATCTTCTCTATACTTAAAGATAATTGAGTAGCCTTTTTGTATATATATATATTTTTGCTACTTCATTCTTCTTCATGAAGTAGCCTTGATTTATAAAAATTTTATTAACTAAAATATATATATATATATATATATATATATATATAGTTAGAGCTAATTGACCAGTTTAAAACACTTTGACCCTTATTTCTTCCAATTAAATTCTAATTCAATAGAAACCTAGTCAACTTCATGGTCAAAGTTCAAGCTTTGATCAAGCGGGCAGTCATTATGACACTAAAACATAACACAAACATTTAGCAGGAGTATAGCACCAAACAATTCCAAGAAACAAGATAAAAGTGCTAGTCAGACATGGAGCTCAACTTACTTCTCAGGTGGTATAATAGAACCTGCTGCAATTGAATCAGTAAGCCAATCAACTTTCAGTATTAAGGTATTCACTGCACACCCATACAAGAATTTGGTAGTTTTTAGCTGAGACAGAGAAAAAGAATACCCATTAGAAAAAGAAATGCCACATCCCCCAAAAAGTTATGAAACCTTGTACTCTGAAAGATAATAAAACAAAATACTTTTAAATAGAACAGAAGTCAGATATTAAGATATTCACAAACTTCTCATGATATTTCCTGTTTTAGATTAAGAAGACTATCACCCCAAAATAAATTTTAAGAGCTCTTATGGCTAGGACTTTTGTGACTCATTTTAACCTTGAAGTTTCTTAAGCCCAGCAAAGTAGAAACTAAATGAGATGTGAGGAGCTAATTGCTGAACAGTCAAAACTTATTGTATACCCTGACGAATATAAAAATAACCACTGATAAAGGAAGATATGTTAGCCTATATATAAAGAACAATTAATTGATCATTAATATCAAACATATTTCAGTTCTTTAATCTCCTCTGCCAAATCCACCCCCTCCCTCCACACACCCCCCCCCCCCCAGAAAAAAAGAGAAAGAACCTTGATCACAAAGATGTCCTTGTATCTGCAATAGGCAGTAATATTTAATTAACAGTAACCCTTAAGGCCATCAAAAGACTTCCTATATTTTGTGATCATAACTTAAACTACCTTTCACTTTAACCCACATGAAAAGGAAAACACTATTTTGCTGCAATCCAATGCCCATGTTTGTGTTCACTGTTATATCACATATCAGTTCATTGAAGGTCACTATGTTGAATACATCATAGCCATGTTAAAGTATTGACTTCATGTTTGAGTCATATGACAAACATCTAGCATTTACCATGTCATACACTTATTTTATTCTTGAAAGCAAAAGTTCTTTATAATGATCATACAATATTACACTGTGTTGAATTCTAAAACATTACATAAAGATAATTATTATATAATCAGACATAGATAGCAAAAATAAAATTCTAACAATATAAAAAAGTTGAAGTCTAACTACATGATTATTATATAATCATTATTAGATATTAATTGGGTCTCAATCATATATTTTTATTAATCAGACACGGACAGCAAAAATAAATGGATAACAATATAATCATGTAGTTAGACTTCAATCATTATTAGATATTTGTAGGGCCTCAATCAAATATTTTATTATATAATTAGACATAGATGGCAAAAGTATATGGATAACAATATAATAATGGTTGAAGTCTAACTGCATGATTATTATATAATATTATTAGATATTCATAGGGTCTCAATCAAATACAATCAAATATTTTTATTAAAAAAATACACATTGAGATATAATCAAATGTGAACAGATGAACACTTATGGAGACCCTATGAAGTAAACTCTTCAAGTCTTTAGAAAAGAACCCATCCATAGATTGAGTCTCTCTAAAATTTACATAAACAAATCAAGAATATATATATATAAGAAAATTTTTAGCAATGATGTATATCTAAAATTTTCATAGAGGGTACATGGCAGGGAAAGCAGACATAGATGGAAAAAATAAATAAATAATTGTGACTTAGAGTAAGTTATCAACATTTACATATTTGAAAGAAACTGATGTAATGAGGACCAATTTTTAGATGCATCATTCCAAAGATAGAGTGAGGCTCCACAAAGCCCGGGATGTGGGGGTGGGGAGGACCAAAGTTATAAATAAAGGAAGAAAAGGTCTTAATCATTAAGAACCAACCTTTTTTAAACAAAGAATAACTGGAAAATTCTGGCAAATAGAACTTCTCTTTCCCCTTGAAATTGGTGGAGAAGGAATATCAAATAGAACCACACCACCATATTTCCATATTAGTCCCTCAATTTCCTTTTCCTTCTCACTAGAAAATCCTGTAAGAAGGAATTCTACCCCTTGAAAAATCAATCTCTTCCCAACATTAACACAAAAATTTGCGAGACATCTTTTCACGCCATAATCTCTGGATCCTGGTCTGGACAATTTCGTCCTTGTAGCTCTAGCAGTTGAGCCTACATAAATTTAAACAATGTTAAGTGGGGCCCGGGGGGGAGGACTATAATATTTACATATTGAAGGTCCATTACACAATCAGTGCCCACATGAAAAAATAATCAAATTTGAAAACACATGATTCAAAATTTAAAGATGCATTACACAACCAGCATTCAAGTCTTACAGTTTTGGTGTAAAGATTGCATCTTTTGAAGTTTCTTGTTCTGCGGGAGCAGGTCCTTTGCTTCAGAGAAACGAACTCGCTTTCTTACAAAAACATGCTTGTCATTGGAGTTATAGCATTCAGATTGAATCTTTTGAAGACTTTCGATCTTTTGATGCTCAATAAAAGGTCCTGTTACTGTAGCAAGCTTGGGATGTTTCTCTCCAGAAAAATTGTTCACAGAATGTTTAGAAGTCTGCAGACCATGGCATCTCCTTTGGTTTACAACAAGAGGTGAAGTCCTCTTCTCTAATGGCTGAACCAGAAACTCAACCCCTTCTGCAGTTTCATTTCTCTCCTCATTTGTCATTTCTGCAGCTAAACTCCTGTTAAGTGCAATTTCATTATTGTCCTCGTTATTTCTACCAGCAGTACACTTGGAAGCAGACCTTAAACATAGGAGATTATCAAAACCCCTTTTATCAGAATACTTGGTGCTGCTCATATTCTGATCAGAGGAAAGCAGTCCCCAATCATATTTGAATTGAAACTGATTATGGCAAAGGCGTCCCCTTTCCAAGAGGGGAATGTAGTTAGGCACAAGCATGCTGTAAGTCTTAAGTGAGGTCAACTTCCTTCTGACTGATAACCCAGAGCCTTGCACATTAACCGTATTTGTAGCTTGCTCGTTCCCATGGTCAAGTTCAATATTTTGGTCCAGTGTTTTTTGCAAATCCTCCATTCCAAGTTCTGGCATGGGTTGAAAGAACTTTTCCTTACTATTTTCACCTTCATTCTGATCCTTATCTTGTGCTGAACTGGCATTTTCTATAGAAATACTACAAGGAACAACAGAACAAAGAGGATCAACGAAAGATAGACTCGAAGATCTAACATCTTGAGAAAGCAATATTCCCTCATTAGCTTTGCCAGGTAAACCCACAGAGTGCATGCTTGACTGTGAACCTAACCTGGACTTGGACTCATGTTTCTGCACAAAAGAGTTCTCATCTGGGGCAATATATGCTGATTCAGAGAGAAAGCTCGTCTCACCAAGAAAACGCTTGGGGAAACTTTTAGGATTTTCCTGCTTCTGCCTCCCACAATCAAGAGATTCTTGCGAGAGAGGATCAGGAGGAAGTTTCTTCTGCCTCTCACAATCAAGAGATTCTAGAGGCAAGTCATTTGTTATCTGCAGATCCATTTCCACATTGTCTTCTAAATGTTTACTTGTAGAAATATAATCAAAAGATTCTTGTTGAGACCTGAGTTTTGTACAATTCAATCCATTGTCATCTCTAAAATGAGTTTCAGAGTAAAAAGTTTCCTTGATGTGAGACATAGCCGAATTACAAGCATGCTGATCATCAGGGACACTACAAGACAACCCAACATCTTCAAATGCATCTGCCATGGCAACATCATCCAACTCAGAAAGAGAATCACACGTGTCAGTCTCCTTGGTTGGGCAACAAAAAGCATCTTCCAACATATTTAACCGTGCTTGCTTCACCAGAAGGGCAACTTCAAGTACAGATGCTGTTGGCAGTGCTTCTGAAGCTGACTCACTCTTCACTAATTCATTTATAACCAATGCTTCAGATGCTGCAATAGATAGTTCAACTGCTTCATTGACATCAGCACCTTTGAGGAACCTGTAATTGAATTTCTTTTCATACTGCCTCTCAATCTCCTTGTTATTGGATGGAGATGGTGGATAAACATTCTCCACAGTTTCTGGAACAGAACTTAGAGGCAACAAATTAGGCCCACCAGCACTAAACTGCATGTTGGCATGGGTCTTATCTCTAGAACCAACAGAATTTTCAGCAAGCTGCACTGAGAGGACTTTTTTAGATTCAGGCAGCTTTTGTGATGAATCCAAAAGTTGAGCAGTGCCATACTGTGAGTTTCCATCTGATGAAAGATGTAGATGGAAATGAAGCACCTGTCCAACAGAGAATATATTGATCAAGCCAAGTTATAACTGAATATTCAAACAAGTCTGAGATTTTTATTGAAATATATGCCAATGAAGCATAAAAAATTCAAGAGAGAACACATCACTTTGCTGGTCAAAGTTAGGAGACAAGACTAAACTCGCAAATTCATTCAGAAACATAATAATGTTTGCAGAACCCAAAATTTTAGAATTAATTTTTGGCCAATATGGTTAAAAACTTACATTTCCAGGAGATGGAGAAAAACTAATTTCTGAACTGTTTTCCCCAGATAAGAATAAATGACAGCTGTTATATCTACCTTCTTCCCTTGCTAAAAGATTTGCATCTTTACTTACACCAATGTTTCCTTGAAAAGAACTCAAACCCTATCCATTCCAACAAACAAGATACATTAGAAAACATTTTATTAAACTAAACCGTTCATGCATATCAAGCATAGAATAATCTGTGCAACAATCCAGTGAATGGAAATAACAAATGTTAATTAAGTTTATTTGAATCATCACCTTTATGGCTTTATCAAATTACATACCATCAGAAGTCAAGAAAAATTCACTACAACAAACTAAAAATCACAGACTAATAATTTACAAAATGTAGACCAGAAATAAGTAGTTTGCTTCCAATTCCAGATGCTTATGGAGTCTAAGAAAAATCGGCTTCTGACTTAAACATGATGGTTAAAATAGTTCTCTTGTCCCACTACTCCTTCCACCTCATTGATTGCATCCTAATAACCTAAAGGTGGAAAAACAGACTTAGAGCTCAGTGACCACAACACTAGAATGACAGGAATAAAATTAGGTTAACAAAAAAGGAAGTCCTAATTGACAAAAAATCCCCATTATAAGATGATCGCAAGCGATTTTGGATCATTAGTTTATCATATTGCACAGCGACAAACCCAAATAATATATATTGTGTTACTGACCTATCTACTTATAGAAGCAGTATCTTTTGTCCCATTCTTCCTTGTGTAAGTATTGAATGCTAAAATATTGGATGAAAACAATCATCAGAACAAAAATAAACTTTGACAGTGCAGAAAAAAAGAGAGCTGGCACCACTCTTTTAAGTTATTTACAATAACATCATTGTTTCAATTTCATTCAGTAGGACATAAGAAAGATGGTCATGACATGAGAGAAGTAAGTTGGATCCACAATGCACAGTATTGAAGTTCGTCAAGGGACTCCTTGTGGGAGGTGGGAGAAGGTTATGAACATAGTAGAATTTGAAGTTATTGGAGAATAAGCCATATTGTGTATCAATATCAACACATGCCAAACGGTAAACAACACATAAATAAACAATAAAAATCCTTCCAACCTTAATTGCTAGCTCAGAAGGCATTTGAGTTTCCTTCATGTGCTCATCAAATGGTTCTGCTTGATGTTGCTGAAGCCAACCAGGAAGCCAAACTAAATCCTGTAATTAGTACATGTTCAAACAACACCATTGGTTGCAGTTATAGCTTGTAACAAAAAATTTATAAGCAATCACTTAGAAAACAGAACAACTCACATTTCTTTTTCTTTACCAAATTTCATTGGATGCAAATTTGCAGAGCATGTACAATGACATAGGAGTTAGGAGATGGACAGAAAACACAACCATGATGCCAGAAGGGAAGTACAAGAAGGGAGCTTAGTTCAAGGCAGCAACAAACCCCAATTTTATACCAATATTTCTTTTTTCCTTTTTACAAAATACCAAGATTCCACTTTGGCATTATACAATTATTAGATTAAAGCAATGAAAACATAAAGTTCAGTTGTTCTGGAAGCGACTTTCATTATTAACCTTAATATTTGATTTCCCTCTTAGAAATAAAATTTTCATTAAATATCTCAAACAGGTTGTTCATTGATTCTGGAAGCACAACACAACATAAGCGAGATTTACCAAGGTTTATTGCAATTGAAAAAGTTAATTGCCTAAATCCAAGTACTTTCTAAATGGATTTCCTTTATGAAAATTGTAAAATGAAACAGTTATTGTAAACTCACGCATATAAATTTTCAACAAATAGCCCATGGTTAAAGGAAAAAAAAAAAAAAAACCAGGTAGCAAAACCTCAAAACCAGGAAAATTTCTTAAAGAAAAGATAAGACACCACAAACTCACTCATCACATGCATAACCAAATGCCTATGAAAATTGAATTCAATACTTCTTCCTCGATAAAACCAAGAAACAGCAAACAAACAAAAAGAAATGAATGGTGAATACCCCCCTCCTCTTTCAATTAGACCCAATAAGTGAACCATTCATAATCCAGAATTTTACTTAAAATTAAGCTTGACCCAGTTCAGTTTGGTTGCTAAGAAAAACAAAAAAAAAAAACAAAAACAATAATAACAACAATAAATTTTAGATAAGCATTTGCTAACTGAGTCAAGTGGAACTTTCAATTAGACCTAACAGCTGAACTATTCAAAATCCATAATTTTACTTAAAATTAGCTTGACCCAGTTCAATTCGGTTGCTGAAAAAACCAAAAAGCAAAAAAAGAAAGAATTTTGACATGAGCCATTGCTGCTAATAATGGATCAAGTCAAGTCGGTTTCCACTTTTTCCACTAATACACAAAACTGAGAAATCCATTTCACTTAACTTTTTGACTATTTTCTCGGTAACCAAACAAGTATCAATTAGCATTATAACAAAAGAGGATAAGGAGAAAAAGAAATCAGTTGGAGTACCTCGGAGAACTGAGGAGGACGAAACCCTAAGCTGCAACCCATTGACATTGAAATTTCGAAAAAAAAAAGGAATGTGAATGTGGGAGCGCCAAACACAGCCTATTCACTTAGTCTAGGATTTTCGCGCCATACGAAAAGTAATAGTTTTTTTTTTTTTTTTTTTAAATTAGTAGTAATAGTTAATAAGAAATATAAAAAAAAATTAAAAAAAACTTTTTTTTTTTTAAGTAATAGATAAACATTTGATGTTAATATAATTTTGTAATTTTTTTAATCATTTCATAGGATTTTGTAACTTTAAAAGGCCGTGTTAAAAAAAAAAAAAATTTATAGATATAATAGAATTTGAAAATATGATACAATATAAAATATTCATTTTATGATAACTATTCTTTAGTACGAGACCAAGTGACCAACACATTAATAAATTGTGTTGTTGTTATTATCTATATATATATATAAAACTGAAACTTTTGAAATTTCCACAATTTTCCACGTCAACACAATTTTTAAATATAATATAAAAACAAAATAAATAACAAATAAATAACTGATGCACGGGAAATTCAGCCACTAAGTAGTAATATATAAATCTCTTAAAATCTAAACCTAAACGTAAGGACTAAATGGTTGAGAAATATTGTTAAAATTCATAGTTTTATGTGCCTTCTCTTACTTTCCTGATGTGTTTGGTTAATGGAACATTTGCAAAGCAGGATGCAGGTCACAGAATGCTGAAAAAATTGATTGGGGAGAGAAGTTCAAAGGTATATAGGTTTTGAAGTGTTTTGAACTTCAGCCAGATAATAAGATCTTTTTGGAACTGATTCCAATTTTTCCCAAGGTAAGGATGTGTCGTAGGTTGACTGGTCTTCAAGTTATAGTATACCAATTGAATAGCTTTATTTTAATAATTGTTAAGTGTTACAAGTTGACTGGTATTTTTCAGACTTGGATTATGTGAAAAGGACTTTGGGTGTTTTAATTTCTAAATAACTGTGATCAATTGTTAAGTGCTTGAGTTTTAAATTTTTTAAATTTTGTTTGTTTTGCTTCTATTTCATCAGCACTGCCTGCCAAAATCTGTTTTGTATTTTTTAATGACTTCTTTGGATTGCCTTTTCAATGGATCTATTGAGTGGACTCATAATCTCAATGATTTTCTATAGATTATGCTATTTTACTGTGTTTTCTTTTCTTTTGTAGCATGTAGCTTATCCAAATTTGGACAGTTCCACCTTTCTTTGGTGTCTATGATAGTCATGGAGATTAGCATATGGCTTTTATTTATTTTTCCATATTTTCCTCCCATATCAGTAAAAATTTCTTCCAATTAAAATTCCTTTTTGAATTGAAGTTTTTTTTGTAAGCCATTGCAAGTTCAAGCAATGGCTTCTTCATCAAATTGTAACACAAATTGAAGTCATACAAGAGCAAATCATGCAATAGTGTAGTTTCTTAATCAATTTAAGATTTAAAAAATTATTTTAATTTACCTCACAAATAGGTAGGTTTCCGTGTATAGCATGGATTAGCGACTATTGTATGTTTCAATTGCTTCTTTGTTATTTATTCTTGAGGTTTGGATATCAATTATCAAGTACTAAACAATTAAAATTCAACAATAAAACTCATATATAATAAATAATCAAGAGCTTATTGCTACAGACACTATGAGTTGTGAGATCACAACTTCAATAATATTCTATATACTCAATAATAGATTTTAAATCGCTTTTGAAAGAACTGGGATTTGTCTCGACTTTTTTTTTTTTTTTTATATGAACTTTTGGTCTCAAATTTAGCCATTTTTTTGTTTTGGATTACAAGTTTGGCCATATAGTGGATCTCACTAGCATTACATCGGTTCTTTATCTTAAAGATAAGACTTCTATTTCTACCGTAAGAACTATTTAGGTATGTATCCCTTGCAAACATACATGAACTTAAATTGTCTTTTAATATATGCATGCTTTATTATTTTTCAATAGTTTTCCCGTGCATCGCACAGGTTAACGACTAGTTATTATTATTATTATTATAGGCATAATTGGATAACAGTAAATTTCGTAGTTGAATTAGTTAGGACCCATGAATTTTTTTTAATTATATTGGATTGGCTAAAATATGTGATACACTACCCATCTTTCATTTATGTCAGGATAAGTTTAAAATCTAATTTATTTTCAAATTTTCAAAATATTTTTTATTTATTTATTATTTTTCAAATTTTTGTTTTAAGCAAAATCATATAATCCAAGTCTTTGCTTTCTCCATTCTAAAAAATAAATAAATAAAAAGTGTTGTTTTCTATTTGCACAATGTGGCTACATTTTTATTTTTTTTAGCGCCAAGTAACCACCTTTATAAAAGAAATTACTAAATATTAAATACATATAGAAAAAATTATGTACAAATTTTATTAAATTCAATGACTTGATTCTATTAGCCAATGCATATGATTGAATAAGGAAAAAAATTATATTGTGTGTGTTGCATTGGTCAATACGACCACATAGTTAAGGGCTCGTTTGGTATGTGTGTTTAAATAACAGTTTTCAATTTTTTTGAAAATACGTATAGATGAAAAAGTATGTAGAAATATATGTAATGTTTAAAAACTGAAAATATGTGTTTAAACTTACATACCAAACGGGGCCAAAGTATCAAAGGTATTGTAGGTTTGTAACTAAGTTTAAGGAACTGTTCCAAATTTTTTTTAATTAAATCACAAATAAAAAAATGTTTAAACCATAATTTTTTTAATTCATTTCAATTCACAACTTCAATTAGTTATAATTAACATAATTCAAACAAAATTCAAAAGCATGACAATTCTACGTTACATTACATGAACCAAGATTACAACTTGGTTTTTATAAAAATAATAATAAAATATGAGAAATGTTAATGGATGCTTTAAGGGCATTTGTTAGTGAACCATTTTAGAAAAATTCTTATGGAAAAAGAAAAAAAAATATTTTGACAATTTTTTATTTCTCATTAAGGAGATCAGTTAATAAGACCCTAATTGTGGTCAACACATCAGTCTAATATCTATATATATAATGTCTTCAATTTGACCTATTATTCTACAAAACAGCCTAGAAACTTCATGTACCGATAATATAATGAAGGAAACTTGAGATATCAAGAATTACGGACATCTTCCAGTCCATTGAGCCTACCACTCAAGTGTCCTTGAAAGGGCAACCATTCAACCAGTTGTGGCCTATGAACCAACCAACCATGAGTCCGGATTGATGTGTAGTACAGGATTTAACACTTTGACGTATAATTTTCAATAATTGCAAGTAATTTTTTTTTTTTTTTGTTATGGAAATAATTGCAAGTAACTAACCTACTAATTCTTTGATTGTATTCAATTGTGATGTCCCTAGTTCGGACTGGGATTAGTGCTTTGTTGTCATACGTAGATATTTGCACAAAAGCATTGCTCCATGCTCGTTTTCGTTCTTAATAAGACCGACATGTTTTCACACGACAGAAAAACAACTCTTCTAAATCAAATATTATAAAGTTATCAACCATATTCTTTATAAGTAACAAATTTCATTAAAAAGCGCAATAAGCAAAGCCCCCTTTTTTTTTAATCAACCATTAATTAACATCTTACATTTTGATCCTCGGGACATGATGAAATCTAACAAAATATTGCATCTGTATATACACAATACACTAATAAAGAGGAAGCATATCAAGGACTAGATGGCACACTAGATGACACCGTTACCATCAGCCACACTATCAGAGGAAGCTCTAACAGAGCCCAATAGTTCAGGCTTCCTTAACCGGTATTGTTGAAACCTTTGCCTTGCATATTCCATGTAGTCGAAGTCGATTTCATTCACATGTTCCTGAGCAAGATATCAGAAGACAAAACTAATGAGCTTGCAGAAAATGAACGCATAAAAAAATTTATTTCCTAGCAATTTCCCATAACATACCTACTAGGTACAAGGTAGGAGATCAGCTAGGTAGAAATTAAAACCAAGCATATAACAAATAAATAAATAAATAAGCTTATAATGGTGAGGTCCCTATCAGCTATTTGAGGCTAGACTGCCAATAAAATAACGTTTTGAAAACTAGAAAAAGTTACTGTGGTAGGAGATCAACTTGGTTGAAACTAAAACCAGGCATAAAAGCTAAAACTAGACACAGAATAGCTTCTATTTAAGCCATTTAATGGCATGTCCCTGATGAGGCACCCGGCAAGTTATATGTATGAGGCTAGAAATGCCATTAATGTTTTGAAAAACTGGGGTTGGGTGGGGGGGGGGAATAGAAATGTTTGATGAAGCGTTTAAAAGGATGTTTATAGAAGAAAAAAAAAAAAGTTAAATTAAGTAATAATCTGTACAGATATCCAAGAGGTAAGTCAAACTCTATATTCAGCAACCATAGGAAACTTCCTGGTAAAAATATTGGCTCGGTCATCCTGAGACATTCTAGTAGGATTTTAGTGTTCAAGTTCTAATCATGAAAGCTAAGATGAGAAGGTTAGACGTACCGATATTATTCCCCATAAGCCCCAAACCAGATGGCTTGCAAGAGTATACTTCTCAACATCTTGAAGTAACTGCTCGACTTCAATATCGCTAGGTTCATCACCTGCATTTGGAGATTCAGATCAGAGGATGATGAAAGCAAAATGCAAATTCTCAGGTGAAGTATAATTCTAGCCACTAACACAACTTGGTTACATGATTTAAATTGTTCAACAATTACATTATATTTAAGCTCTGTTTTTTTTTTTTTTTTTTGGATGATTAGATAGTTGGGGAATGAGGGATTTGAATCCTTGACATCTTTATTGGAAATGCCAAGAGTTGTCAGCTAAGCTACTACAAGGCTCTGGACATATTTAAGCCAATGAAATATGAGAATTCAAAGGAAAATATACAGCGACAATATTGGGTTTTCCTATCGACGGAAATGAACACTAATTGCAGTTTTTAAATGTTATAATAGTGATCATTCATGTGAAATTCATAGTAAAAAAGAAAAAAAGAAAAAAGAGAGAGACAGCAAAAATTACTTGTACAAATAAAATGAAGGATAAAAATTTTATTACCAGAAGAGCTCAAATATATACGAACAAATCTTTGACGATCCTCCAAACCTGGTGGAGGCAAAAAGAATTCCCTTTCAATCAGAGGAAATAAAAGCAAAGGAAGATGTTTAAAAAAAAAAAACAAAAACAAAAACCCTCAGCAAGCCACGCACCAGGATATTTACTGAAGTCCAGAATATGAGGAGTTTCCGTGTGATAGTCAGCAGCCATCTCACAAAAATGATTTGCTATGTCAAATGCAACAGCATTGTAACTTGCATACTCATAATCCTGGTAATGATGGTGGAATTACAATTAATGATAGCTGATTATATCATATAATATCTTTGCGCGTTCATGGGGGAAGTAATTATGTGTGAAGGGTAAAATCAGATATTTCAATTCATATCAAACAAGATGTTCTCATAACATTCACATATAAAGATGACAATCTGTTTTTTATTTTTTATTTTGGTATACAAAAAAATTACTGAGAAAACAACCCAAGTGTATACATGCAGAACTAGCAGCTGCATGCAAATTTGTGGATTCCATAAATAAAAACCATGAAATTTAGTGGATTCCATCCAGAAAAACCCACTACCAGGCATGACATGGTTTTATTATTCATGATCATATATTTAGTTAAAAATATCAAAGTATCCTCTTCAGATCCCATAACTTTCACAATTTTTGGTTTTTGATCTTTTAGTTTAGGGGTATCATAGAATTGCAATTAAGGAGAAAAGGGGGAGGGGATAAAAGGAAGTAAAAGAAAGGAAAAAGAGGACAAAGGATGCAATAAGACTCAAGATTTTCAAACCAAACAAAACAAGTGGCAAAACTTTCTCACTGTAATCCATACATTTCCGAATTTTTGTGTCAAAGTTCAATATGATTTAGTCTAGCAATATTTATTGTATAGGATTTCAGTCCGAGGATAAATCTTCCATGACAGCTGAACTAATGAACTTTACAATTGAGTCAAGTTTCTGTGCAGTATAATAAAAAAGGAAATTACTAAAATGCTTAATTCTCAATTAAAGAAAAAAAGATCCGGTGATGCAGCAGAAGTTTCTGTCCAATATCAATTTTACCTGATACATGCATCTTCGTCTGACCTGAGACTACGGAAAATCCATGACATCACTAGTAACCCCATCATTGACCTATAAGTCATTCAACCAGGCAGAGTCACAACTCCACTTGGATGCCATGCAAACTTAGTTGAATATACACTCCATAGGAAAACAGAACCACTCTAAACTCATACATCATGCAGGTAACAGATAGCTAGACCTATGAATATGAGGTTCATAAGGACAATTGCTACAATAATTTACAGACATAATTGCACTCTTTTTCATCAGCAGGGTTGGTTCAAAAATTGCATATAATGCATATAAGAAAATAATAACAATAACCATAAAATTTAACAACTGAAAATGATCTTTCCAAGCAGCTACTAATACTAACCTGACCACTTTCCCTAAACTGATTACCCCCCATTAACAGTTATTCTTAAATTCACTTCCAGTTATATATAATAACCTTGAAAATCTATAAAAGTTTATGAGTTATCTCAAAGTAAAGTTGGAAAAGAAATGCAGAATTCAGAATTACAAGGTAAATGAAATCTCTCATTCTATCTATCATGAACTAACAAATTTAGGGAACAAAAGTTAGGGTATGAAGAGATCAACACTTAAGGTATATCAAATCTCCTATGCGCTGCATTCCACTGAGTAGACCAAACAATTGTAAATTTTAATCTTGACAGTAGAGGTTTTATGAAAAATTCAAAACATGGTTTTGTCACCCAGAAAATCTGATTTTGCCAAAGAACCATAAATTTAGATAACCAGCAAAGAGGAACTTACAATGATGGTTATTGAATTTGTCACTTCGTCAATCATTAGGTTACCATATTGCAAATCATTGTGGCAAAAACCTATATGTTGATGTGCCCCTGGAAGCTCCTTTTCCAATATCGAGATATCCTCTTCAATGGTATCTAAGCAAAAGGCTTTAGCTTCTTCAGGGAGAGCCAAACTCTTGGCTGCACCTAGCCAGTTTCTGAAGCATTGAAAAAAAAAAGTTATTGCTTCTAAATTGTTGAACATATTATGCGGGTGCAAAAATAACCTTGCTTTGGTTGAGATACATGCAACTGAAACTGATTGGAGAAAAGAAAATTATGTATTGGGGGCAAACATACTGCAATCTATCCCACAGGCGAACATTCTTTGGGCCGGGCATATCAAGATCATTAAACTCCTTCATTTTAGATGCTATAAGAGCAGATATTTCTGGATCATGCAGATCAGATGCTGAGAGTGTCTGCAAATCACAAATAAAGCAGGCATATTATATTTATTTCTTTTTGATAAGGGCATATTATATTTATTTCAGGAAGGGAATATGAACACTTCAATTTGTAGAGAGAACAAAACAACCCATTTCTTATTGACCAGAAACTCAGATATTTCAATTAAAGAGGAAAATATTTAAAAAAAAAAAAAAAAAGAGTAAAGAAATTGCACTAGGGCTATAGCAGATTCTCTAAAAAAACCACATAATGATCCACCTTACCAACTGAATGTCATGTACAAAAAATATTACACCACTAGATGGTCAGAACAATACGGGCACACGCTTCTAAGTTGTATTTATGAGGGAAAAATGCACAATCTAACATAAATCCACAATAACGCTAACTTATACTACCCATTTGATGAAAAAAGAGACCATATGTGCAACACCATTTAGTTAAGAATAAAAAAGACCATTGCATATCCCAATGCATTTGAAGCACATACACTCTAAAATCCCTGGTGTCCTGCATGCATGTCCTCAATGTGTTAGGAGGACAAAATATAGTATTTTTATTTTAAGAATTCCTTCAATTTAGATATGTTTTTAACCATTTTGATAGTTGTTATTTATTTTCTAAAATTAAAATAAACACAAAATATGCCTAAAAATAAGTAAAACTACATACATACATATGTATATACACATTAAATGCTTGTCATATCCCCTACATGGGGTATCCTAATCTATCAAAAATTGTCCTATCTCCATGTCCTGTGTGTATTCATGTTCGTGTCCATGCTTCTTACTTCAAACTCAAACAAGATAGACTATAAGAAAGAAAGAAAAAAAAGGAAAAAAAAAAAAAAAAAATCAAAATACCCGTGCATGGATGAACTCTTCAATTCGCCCATTGGGGAACCGGCCTAGAAGACGAGGTCCTTGCCCATGCTTTGACATAAACTCAAATGTCCGAATCTCATCGTCCCGGTCAAAGAACACTTCCACGCCCTCACCATATATCCTAGCTAGAACTTTTCTAGAGACTGTCTTTGTTGGCCACTTTATTTGGTAAACCTGATTGGTCATTGCACCCTTAAGTTGGATAACTTGCAATTCATTCACATCAAGCACATCCTCCCATTTGGCAGCCAATGATTTTAGAATCTCCTTTGCTTCTACTGGTAGACGATCCACTTTGATGTCCACAGTATTCTGTCCAGCCCCCATTACAAATGACCAACAATTTCCCACACGATATTGCTCAAGATAATTTGAGTAAATCAGACTTCTAAACGTGAAAACAACCCGATCTGCAAACAATGAGAATATTAAAATTCAAATGCCAAACAAAAAATATATATATATACAACCATCTAAGTGTTTTTTTCATTTAAATATTAGTTACACCTGCACCCAATGTTTTTTGAACCCAAGACTTCACCCTCCAGCTACTTTTATAATAGGTGGAAGTGCCATTTGAGCCAGAACCTACTAGCATACAACCATCCAACTTCCTTAAGACCGGAAAAATCCCCACACAATGTAAAGACATAGTTTACAACTAAAGCCAACAACTTCTACAGCTCTATGATTATATGCAATTTTTTCCTTAACATCATATTTTCCAAAAACAAGAAATCAAAACAAAAATCAACATACAGAAAGTTGAAAAATTGACGTGGCGAAAACCATCTGAAGGATGCCCAAGTCTATAAAAACCCCACTAAACCAATCTAATTCAACAAACTTGAACTCCAGCCTAAAATTAAAATCATAAAAAAATAAAAAATAATAAAAAATAAAAAATAAAAACCCAAAACTAAGATATACTTCTGGATTTGAAAAACAGTTGCCAAAGTATAAATTTGCTTGACATAAATTTAACAGCAAATGATGATCTGATCTAGCACCTAATCAAATAAAGTTCAAATCTTTTTCATAAACCGAGTTCCTAAAATCCTATCCATCCATTTTGAAAGGTTTTTCCTAACAAACCTCAGATCCTAATCCTAAAAACCCCATTTCGAAGATCTCAACAGTGCATTTTAACATCAACATTATTAATAAAAAAGCAATACCAATACAAATCCACCATATATTAATTAATTCCATTCCTTTCTGTTTGATTACTTTTAACAATATAAAAGAATATGTAAATTGCATAACTACCAAACCAACTAACCTACTAACCAACCACTACATAAAATAAATGAACAAAAACAAAAAAGATTCGATCTTCAATCAATCAACCGCATAATATTTATATTAGCAATGAAAGAATTGGAGAGACAATGAAACGTCGCCGTGTGATCGGGGAACGAACCTGAGATGGAACTGTAGGGAACCGGAGAGAAGAAGAAGGATGTGGGCGATGATATTGAATTGAAAAATTACAGAGTTTTTGTGAGAGAGAGAGAGAGAGAGAGAGAAAGAGAGAGAGAGAGTGTGTGTGAATAGCGAAAGCGGGAGGTTCGGTTTAAGAGTGGGAATGTGCGGTTTTTGTGGGGTCCAGAATTTTGTGTTTGTGTGTTTTTTGAGGATGGGCCTCGTAGTTACGACTCGATTCGTTTATTTATTTATTTTTTTTTTGATGAGTCAGGATTTTGGGCATAGACAGATATGCATTGAAGAGATACGCGTCGTCTGTGTTTGTGTGTGTAAAGATGATAGTGATTGGACACGTTTCACGGAAATGAAGGTGACGGGGGACAGCTAGAGTAGATTCACCCTTGTGAATCTCAAATGAAAAGTAAATTTTTTTTTTTAAAGAAATACTATATTTATAATATTTTCACAATAAATTATAGGTAATTAATTGTTATTGGTTCAAATTTAAATTTAGTATTGAAATTATTTTTTTTACCCAACAATAACAATTAGTAACAACTTACCACTTAGGACACATAAAACACAAAGATCTCTAGTATTACAAATATATACATCATTTTGAGTGGCAAAAAAAATAGTAATACTTACGACACATAAAAGTGCACAATTTTGTGCCACACGCTTATACCAATTACACTTACACCAATCATAACTCGCCATGTGGCAAATTATGGCATAAAGTTATGTATTTTTCTGTGTCCTGAGCATTACTCTAAAGAAAAAGTAATAAATTTATTGGAAAATAACTAACTATTAGTCACAACATGTCACGAGTTGTTTGTGATATTAAAAAGACTTGTTTTTTTTTTTTCCTTCTCTTTTTTAGAGGAAAATTTTAAAGTTAGGAGAAATTATAGTTTGCTCACCTGCGATTCGTTTTAAAAACATTTTGTCCAGCTGTGGTTTAAAAATTGGTATTTTACCCACCTAAGATAAGCTTTATTTGTCTCCCATTATCCACCTCTGTTAAAAATATGGGGTAAATTTGTATTTTTGCTACTTTCTTATATCTCTCTCCCCCCAAAACATTAAAAAGAAAAAGAAAAAGATCTAAAAATTAGGTTTTATAATATGGTTGAAATGAAATCCCAATTGGAACTGAAAGAGAAGATCCATTCCCACATGGAGACTTTCAGATGATTGATTAGTTTTTTATTTTTTAAGAGAAGAGAAACATAAAAGGGTAGCAAAAATAAAAATTTACTCATATTTTTAACAGAGGTGGATAAGTAGAAACAAACAGAGCTTACATCAGGTGTGTAAAGTGCCAATTTTTAAACTACATGTAGGTAAAGTGTTTTTCAGGTAAATCACGGGTGAGCAAAGTGTAATTTGTCCTTAAAGTTTCATTTGAGAGTTCATAAGAGAACAACTAGAATGTTCATAAAGAAATGAAAATGAATTAAATGAAATGTATTTAAGTTAGATATTTTAAAATAAAAGAATGGAAAGTAAGTTAAAGTGTAATTTGTCCTTAAAGTTTCATTTGAGAGTTCATAAGAGAACGGCTAGAATGTTCATAAAGAAATAAAAATGAATCAAATGAAATGTATTTAAGTTAGATTTTTTTTTTTTTGAACTAATTTAAGTTAGATGTTTTAAAATAAAAGAATGGAAAGTAAGTTACTTTGTTTAGGAGTAATATAGAGGAAAAAATTGAATTATTTTATAACAATATTACTGTTAAACCCGTATTTTAAAATAAATAACTAAATATATAGAGGTACTTTGAGAGTTTTAGTAAAAAATTCATTAAATTTAATTTCATTGCCTACAATCCTTTCTAATTTTGGAGGAATGAAAATTTAAGATTTTGGGAGAATAGAGAAAAATGAGTATTCCCTCCTCCATATTATTTTCCTTCTCAATTAAACTCTCAAATAAATAAATATGAACTTTCTATTCCCTTTATTAAAAATCCAAAAAAAAAAATTCTAAAATAAATTTCTTTTTCATTTATTTTCACTCCATTCATTTTTCTCCTCCCAAACGCTGAATACGGTCGAATTCTATGGTTAATTTCACAACTTTTGAAGTGTCAGTGATTAGGGCACCACTTTTCATCAAGTACCAAATAAAAAGCATTTGGATAAGTTGTATTCCGAATGCACCTCCATTTGTTGGTTTTGAACCTGTCTTCAAGCAAAGTGCCGAGCAAATTTTGACACTTCTAAGTTCTAATTCTAAAAGCACATGGAGATGGGACACCTTCCCTTTCAAACAAATGCACAATTTCGAGTAATGAAAAAAAAGTGGTTCTTTCATACGAAAGTAACAAACAGCTAGTTACAATCTGTCACGTAAAAGTGTTATTGCAAAAATTGTGAAGTTGTTTGAGATATTCATAGTTTTAAAAACCGAACTGGATTAACTGGTTTGATCGGTTCAACCAAAAATTGGGTACGATTTGGTCCAGTAAACCAGCCAAAATCAATTAAAAACAGGTAAAAACTGAGAACTGAGAGCAAAACTGATTTATTTACCAGTTCGATTTTTAAAACCGGGAGGTATTAGAAGAACTCTTTCTTAAAGTAAAACTCTAGAGACGGTTGAATTCTACAATTATTTTTACAATTTTTTTTAAGTGTCAATTTATAATTAGTGCACGAATTTATGATCAAGTATCATGTTTGATATGACACTAAAAGCCAGCATATTTGGATAAGAAGAAACTTTTCGATAAATTGTATTCCCTATGCACCTCTATCTGTTGGTTTTGACATGTCTTCAAGCAAAGTGTCGGCAAATTTTAACTTCTAAAGCACATAGGAAGTGGACACGTTTCCTTTCAAATTCAAGTAGTTCTGCCACCTCAAATGAATTAAAAAAAAATTAAATACAATAAAACATATTATAACGTTTCATTTAAATAAAAATTAGTATTATTTTTATATAAATAAAACTATACCAATTTTGTTAATAGGTAAAGGAGTAATTGGATCCAAGGGGAATAGAGAATTGAGATGCGTTGGGTGTAATTTTTATTAAAGGCTAAGATTGAAAGCTATTATCGCGCACTTTTGGTGCGGTGGTCATTCCACAAGTATAAATGCTTGTGGGATGCGAGGGGCAAGAGTCGAGATTCAAGTCTCCAATAGAGATATTTACACACATATACAATTAGATTAGGGTATAGTAGAAATTCTATCTTGTATTAAAAAAAAAAAAAAGATTGAAAGCTAAACAGTTAACTTTAACTTCTTCTTTTTTTTTCTTCTCTCTCAACATTGATGAGGAAAGTTAACAAGTTAAAAGAAAAAAATTGGATTCAAAGACAAGGAAAAAAAAAAAGGTTAACTTTTTAATATTCAATTTCAACTCTTGATACCATGGGCGACGCTGTATAGTTCAGGGGGTTCATTTGAGCTAGCAAATTTTTTTATTTATTAATTTTTTTATATTATATATATATATATATTTATATTATTTGACCCTCCTAAATAAAAATTTGAACACTCTGATTTTAAATTTTTAAAAAACTCAATTGAAATAAGTTTGATTATGATCATCTTAACAATATTTTGATCTTTTTAAATACAAAAAAATGCCTAATAAGAGCATCTCCAATGGTGTAGCTAAAAGCAAAATTCTCTCTATAATAGAGAGTGAGACCAAAAAAGGGTCTCCAATGGACTCTCTATCCCTTGAATTTTTTTTTGCTCATGAACAGTAGCTCATCAAGTCTGATGAGCTACTGTTCATTCTTCAAATCCTTTTTTTTTTCTATTATAATAATTAGGTGTTGAATAAAAAAATGTTGGAAGATGTGTAGTTGTTAAAAAAATAATAAATAATGAATGAATAAATAATATTTAAATGAGATAGATAATAAGATAGAAAGTCTATTGGAAAATATATTTGAAAAAATGGGTAGATAAAGGTAAAAGTCACTGTTCATTCTCCAAACAGTACAAAAATTTGCTGATTTTGCTGGAGATGCTCTAACAATCCAAATTTATCTAAAATCTGGGAGAAATAGTAAGCCCAACAACAAAGTAATTTTTTTTCATCTAAAATTGTTTTAAAAAGTTCATTTAGATCTTAATAAATTTGAAATAAACAAATGGAAAATTCATAGTTTACATTGTACTATCATTGTAATATTTACATTGTTTCTAAACAAATGTGTACAATATTGTATAGTTTTGGTAAATGTGTATAGTATAATTATCTATAATATAAATCTTACATTGATAGTATAATGTAAATATATAATCATCATAAACTAATAAATAAAAGTATTTTAAGTAGTAATAATTAAAATTCACTTAATAATAACAATTAACGTGTTCATTATATTAAGAAAAAATATGTCAAATGAACCTATAATTAATTTTTATTATATTACTAATACGTACTATAGACAAATTTGTAATAAGAAATCCATTTAAACCGTAAGATTCATATTTTACCTGAGATGTATCTTTTTACCGACCCCCCTAGAAAAAAATCCTAAAGCCGCCACTGCTTGATACCAATTGCACTCGAACCATATTTCCGTCTAGATTGAAGGATCAACTTTGACAATAAATTCCCCTAATATATATATATATATATATATATATTGACAATAAACATGTGAGTTTCAATTAATTCAACTGGTAAAGTCTCTGATGGTTGAATAAAATATTTAGAGTTCAGTCTCTGCTTATTCCAAAAACTGATTGGTGTCTTCGTCTAATAATAAATAAAGAGTTATCATCGAGAACGGACACCAAAAATAAAACTTAAGGAATCATAATGACAATCCACTAGGCCTAAAGGATGTAATTTGTAATTTGAGGGGGAAAATAAAAATACAAAAAGACCCAATGGGATTTGGGTGAGTTGCAAACAAACCCCTATGTTATCAATGTTGTCTATATATATATATATATATATTTTTTTTTTTTTTTTTTTTTGAGAATGTATCAATGTTGTCTAATTGACCACTAAAGTTTAAGAATTAATCAAACTTAATGTTGTGAACTGTAACTAACAAAAAAATGGTCACGTGGTGTTAGTGGCGGCTCTCAAAATTTTTTTTAAGGTGGCCACTAAAAAATTTAAATTATGACAATATTTTTATTGGTACCATTTATTAAAGAAAAATGAAAAATGAAAAATGAAATTAGAAATTATCTTTATTAAATAGGTTGAACGAGCCAGAAATTTTATCTTTTTGTTTTATAATAGGCTTTTTGTTGAATAATTTTTTCACTTCTTGTTGTTTTGTCTTGTCTTGTTTTTATTTGGTTTATATCTGTTGTTATTTGAGCTAATATTTATTGTTGTTATTTAAGCTTTTAAAAAAACAGGGATTAAGGATTATGTTTGGAGGCAAAATAATTTTGTAGTAATGCTACGTTCACAACATTTTTACTATAAATCTTATGCAAAAAGCTGTTATTGGTAAGTAAAATATTAATATTAGTATTTGGCCCAAATTAGAATTAGTAACAGCTTACTACATTAGATTTGTTGTAAAATTATTGTAAAAATTTTGTGAATGTAGTAGGACTACTCTTATTTTTGTTGAACCCAAATTTTTGTAATTCTCAAGTCAGAGTGTTTAAAATTTTTATTAGGGTAGTCACAATAGGTTAATTTAGCGTATAATACTTTTTTGGCAAGTGTATATATACATGTTTTTTGCAAGTCAAGGTGGGAAAATTATTAGGTACTCCCGGAGTACCATAAATGCGTGCTCCCTCCTCTCACATGAATGGTGGGTCCCACCATGAATTTAATTAGTGGGACCCACCATTCATGTGAAAGGAGGGAGCACGCATTTATGGTATTCCGAGAGTACACAATAATTTCCCGTCAAGGTGGTCCTGTGACCACCTTGGCTTGTATGTAGATCAAGCCGCCACTGGGGTGAGCACCTACTATCTTTAAAATGATTTTTTTTAATGATAAGATGTGCACATAACATGATCATGTTTTTTTAAGAATAAGAATGTATTAAGAAGGAACAAGAGAGATCAATAGGCCCACAACTTATCTTCCAACTTCTAAAACAAGAACTGAAGAAGGAAGAAAAGAGATGAAGATGAGCTCATCCCTATTACAAAAGGCTGTACAAAGGGCCAAATTTTGAGACAAAATTAACATTCCTAGAGACAAAACTAAAATCCCATCCGCAGAGGGAATTTAAGGCTCTACTCAAATCAGAAGAAAGTAGGGCAAGAAAGAAAGGGGAGTGCAATGGGGGTTCTGCAGAGCTTCACTAACCCCTTTGGAATATCCCTAAAAAATAACATATTGAAACTTGTGAAATATAACTAGCTTTATGGCTTGGAATGTTGCTTGGGCTTCTCCCATAGTCTGGTCTGTAAGAGGAAAAAGGTTGGAATGGGCAAACCACAATAATGTGCACTTGAACACATAAAGTCAATAATATAAATTTGATAACACAACGGTGAGTTTGTGATTGCTCCAATCCCGAAGGTTTTTTTGCAACTTTATCTTGTATTTGATTGATTAATTAATTAATTAATTATTTTTAATTTTGATTGATTAATTAATTAATTAAGGGTAAATTACATAGTTAGTCCCTGTCCTTTATACTATATTTCAATTTTGTCACTAACCTTTTAATTGTGTTAATTTGATCCCTAACATTTTCAATGTTGTGTTAATTTAGTTTTTGTCGTTATCTTTGGATGGAAAAATCTGACATGTCAAAAGGAAAAATTAAAAATAATTTCCTATGCCACATCGAATTGTATTGCCATATCAGACTTTCAAAAAAAAAAAAAAAAAAAAATTCACGAGTCATATTTAGTGTGTGTTTAGTATTAGCTTTAAAGACCAGCTTTTTTTTACTATTCAGTTTATTTTTGCTACTATTCATGGGTTCTATTGCATTTTTTGGTACTATTCATGAATTTCATTATACTATTTCAGATACTTTTTAGCTTTATTTACAATAATTTTAACAAGAAGTTTTCAGTTTCATCTAAATAAGCTGTTCCCAAACGGCCATGAATCCCTAAAAGTTTCTCCTTGTTAGTCCACATCTCCATCTCTTCTTCCTCATCTCATCCTCATGCTCACATGAGTCCTGATTTGAAGTTGTAGATGGCAACTCCAATGGCAAGGACTTCGGCATGCACGGTGGATTGATTTGGGATTGGGGTTTTGAAAAAGGGATTTTCATTTGGGGTTTGGGTTTTTTTTTTTTTTTTTTTTTTTCCTTTCCAATTTGTTTATGGCTGTTTTTGTGGGTTTGGTGGCGGTTCTTGTGTGAGTTGACTTAACATTTGTTGATAATTCACTTGGTGAGGAATAAATTGAAGTAGTAAGTGTAAGAAGACTAAATGTAGCATGTTCTAATCGTTTTTATTGTTTTCCCAATTACCAGTAGATTTGGTTCCGTTTGTCAATGAAAAACATTGTAGTTGCATATATATTTAAGCATTCAAATTAGGGGATGATATCAAGGAAGGCAATATGAAAATAGCAAGGCACCAAGGGGAAAAACGAAAAACAACAAGCCAAGAAATATCAAAAAGTATTCTGGATAGGAAGCAATTATAATAATAGGTGCCCATGAATTCAAATTTCTAATTCTCCTTTTTGTTTTCCCCAACTACCAGCAAATTTTCTATTTGTAAATGGAAAACACTTTAGTTGCATATTTAGCATTCAATCACCTTGTTGACTCAGTGTGAGGATGAGGAGATGAAGATGTGGACTAACAAAAGAGTGAAACTATTAGGCATGTTTGGTAGACTGTGCTACATGTAATATAATAGTTATTCCTATAATTTAGTTATTCTTTAGTTTAATTATATTTTTATTACAAGAAATAGTCATTCCTTATAAATAGCTATTTTTCAAAATGAGAAATAACTATTCCTCTTTAAAAGGTTGCGTGCGTATCCAATGTAAGGTTAGCGAGTTCTACCTATAATTGGGCTCACAATCTATTTGTATTGTGAGCTTTGGGTTTTCTACTATGGGTGGTCCTTCACTTGGAGACCCAGTCACTTTTGTTTTTGCAAGCCCCTCTCTTTCTCACAAAGCTATTCCCCCTTCTTTTGGAATAGTCCCTCTTCTCTTTGTGTTTTCTTCTAAGGATCTTTTCCAACCCCCATTCCTTGTTCTTTTCTCCTATTTATAGGCTAAAATGAGTGGAGGTGTTATGATTACTCACCCTACTAGTGCGAACAGGGGTCCAATTCCATCATCTCTAAGTGGATGTTCCGTTGTGAAAGGTGGTAATGGCATTGGAACTGATTCCTACCTTCAAAAGCCTGCCCGACAACGATATTCCTGAGGGCACCACCAAGCAGCTGAGCAAAGAGTGTCTCAAAGCAATAACACCTTCGATCGGGTTAGAGACGATCGGGAAGGGCTTGCTTTGGGTATCCAAGACAGTGCAATCTCATTTAAGCTCTTAGGCCTAGATTGGACCTTGAGGCATCTGGATCGAGGCTACAAGTCCAGAATTTGGGGGGGGGGGGGTCATATAATGTATCGCAAGGCTTGGGCCCAAGGCCCGTGGGGCTTGTGGCCCACCCCCGTACAATACCCCCCCTTGATTAGTGTCTGGATCTCAGGCATGAATCAAGGAAGGCGTGCGCCGGAGGCTCCTCGGGAAGCTCATGCATCAGTGACTGAATGGATAAGACGTTTATTTATGTGCTCTTGAAAGGTGTGTCATGCCAAACTGTCAAGTGTAATCATCATCATAGCCTGATGGTTCGTGAACCGAGACGACACGCGTGGCAGTTAGAGAGAGAATTTAGAAAGTTTTCCTGCCTCCCTTTTTCATTAAATGCTTTTAACCCCATTTGGACCCTATAAATAGTTCCCTCTGATTTCCCACACCACTCTTTGCATCCTTTCTCCCTCAACTTCCTTTCTGTCGAGCATTCTCCTCATATGCGTAAACACTCCACTTCAAATCATTACTCTCTAAAGCCCAAAGTAAGTTTTCTCTACTCTTTATTCCTTTCAATTTTTCTTCACTATATAGTTTAGGAATGGGATACTCTCATCTTCTTGCACTTGGGGCTACCTTGGCCAACTTTAGAGAAGCCTATGGCGTCCCTGGGGATGTCGATATTGCCTATTGTCACGAGGGTGATATTGCTCTCGAGAGGGGCTTTGGCCCAAACGTGGCATTTTTTCCTTTGATGGCTATATTAGAGGGTGGGGTTAGGTTTCCTGTGACCCTCCTATTATATGTACCCTTAGGTTTTACGGCTTGTGCCCCGACCAACTCCCACCCAATTTTTACCAAGTTGTAAGCTGCGTCAGTAAATTAAACCAAATATACAGGCTTCAACTAAACCATCACGATATCAATTTTATGTATAGTTTATGCGGCAACATTAAGTCTAATTACTACCTAAAAGTTAGGGATGTATGGAAACGGCTTATATCATGCCTCCTCGATTCCAACTGAAACTTGGCAGGAGAATTCGTTCGGGTGAGTGGTAACTGGCTTGCCGATGAGCTCCCTTGTCTGCTTTCGCTGCATGACGCTAGTTGGTACAGAGTACCTTTTTCCGTTTTAAATTTGATACTTTCACTCATTTTACTCACGTATGTACTAACCAATCCACATTTCGATTTGTTGCAAAAGGGAAAATATTCAAATCGGACATTAGGGTCGTGCACGTAAGGGATCTCAACTACGTAGCCATCACCCGACCCAAGTTAGCCGTAAACAACAGCCACTCCCCATCTTCACTAAAGCACACGTGGTTTATCCTCTCCCTGTCCACATCATCCAATCCTTCTGATCCCGCCATGTGGATCCTACGCAAATCAGAGCTGTCTGGTTTAACCACGTAGATGCGGAACGTAGCCACGTCGATATATGAAAGGAGTGGGCTATCCACTAGCAAAGCCTAGCTGAACGGCTGCCAGGAAGTGTACACGGGGTTGTAGCCAAGTATCAAGTGGGAAGCCCGAAGCTGCTCGTTTGTGTGCACAAAGATCATTGAGATAGATATGTCAATTTGAACAATTCTTAAAGAACAAAGTTTGACTACAAAATTGAGTGTAACCTAAGGCTACAACTTCACTCAATATTTTTTTTATTGGATGTGAATTTTGACAAATCCATTATTATATTATACTTTCTTCTTATATCTTTAATGCATGCAAAATTTTCTAAAAATAAAAAATCAATAGCTATATCATTAATCAATTGTTTAAATTGCAAGTTTTTGTAGTATAAATTATATATGAATAAAATAAGCTTATAGATTATACAATAAATAACATCCGATTAGTAAAAAATTTGATATGTATGTTAAGAGCATAAAGAACATACAATTTAATAGTTATATTTTCAAAATATATATTAATGTTAATTTTTATAAAAGAAAATTGTAATCTTAGACTACAGTCAATTTTATGATTGCCCCAACCCCGAAGGTCTTTTTGCATTTTTCTCTTGTATTTAATTAATTGATTAGTTGTTGTTGTTGTTGTTGTTATTAAACGTAAATGCACTTTTAGTTCCTACATTTTAACTTTTTTTCATTTTAGTCCCTATATTTTTATTTTACCACTTTTAGTCCCTAAACCAATTAACGTGTGACATTTAAGTCCTTACAATCACCAAACTAACAGAAAAAGCTGACGTGACTGACAGAATAATTAAAATGTTATTAAAAATCCACATGGCATTTATCACCCATGCCACATGGGCTTCCCGCCTTTTTATTTCATAGTAATTTATATATAAAAAAAGCCACATCAAATAAAATAATAAAAAAATTTCTAACCTTCTTATTTTTAAAAAAAGAAAAGGAAAGAATTAAATTAATTTTGTTTCTTCTCTCTCTTTTTTTTTTGGGAAGAACATGAAGAACCTAGAAACTTCTAACCCGTCAGTCCCTCTTGCCTTCAAAGATTCAAAACACCTTCAACAAACCCAAAGTCCTTACACAATTAAAATCTCTCATTCTCATTACAAACCCAAATTTGCAGTCCTTTCACATTCCACATTCTCATTACAAACCCAAATTTACCCAAAATAACAATTGGAATCTCTCAAGCTCTCTCTTTATGGGCTGAGTCGGCTGACTGAAGGTGAGCTCTCTTTAAATCCATTGCTGAAATGACAAAGCCGTTGGTGGTAAGGTTTGTGAAGTCGGGTGCGATGGGTTTGATCTGGGTTTAAGATAGAAAGAGGCTGAGATCGGCTTGATCTGTGTTAGAGAGATGTTGTGATCGGTTGCTGGCGGCAGTATGGCCGGCAACGACGCGACACAGGGCCAATGACAACGGAGCTCTGTGGTGGAGTCGAATTCGATTGATCCGGTCTTGAAGATTTTTCGGTGCAAGATGTCTCGGTCTACCACATGGCGGATGTGGTGAGAGAAAGGAGGGACCTTGAGAGCGATGGTGGAGGTCACTAATTGATGGAGGTCTGGGGTTTGGAGGTTTCAGATCATTAGGTTTTGCTAATGGGTTTCGGATCTGGGATTTGGGTTTGGCCGTTTAGATCTATGATTTGGTGGTTTTGAATCTAGTTTTGGTGGTGGGTTTTGTGTTTGGTTTCTCTGGTTCAACATTTCAGCCTCTCGATTTTGCTTCCACTAGAATCGATTAGTCATATCTTTGGTTTAGAATTTGGCTTTTGTTATTGGGTTTTTTTTCATTTGAGCTTGTTTGTACTAGGAGTTTGTGTAGATGGAGGTAAGCGAATTGGGTTGTTGCTGGTTTTGCTGAAGTTGGATTGATGGGTTTGTGTTTGTATTCTTGCTGGATTTGTGTTTTGTGTTCTTGCTGGATTTGTCTGCATTTGTGTGTGTTTGTGTTTGTGTTCTTACTGGATTTGTGTTTGTGTTCTTACTGAATCTTGTGTTTGTTTTATAAGAAAAAAAAAAAGAGAGAAAATGTCAAATAAAGGAAAATGTTCTTGTTCTTAAATCTAGATTTGTGTTCTTATTGTTCTTGTTCAAGGCACTCTTAGATCTTAATTCATGCGATTTCTTGTTTTTAATTTTTTTTTATTTAGTTAAAATTAATAAATTATTATTTTTTAATTTAGATGCTGATGTGGTATTTTTTTAATGTCAAAATATATTTTTTAATTATTATTTTAATGTGCCGTTAGCCACGTCAACTATTTTTGTTAATTGGGTGATGGTAAAGACTTAAATGTCATGCGTTAATTGGTTTAGGAACTAAAAATAGTAAAATAAAAATATAAGAACCAAAATGAAAAAAAGCCAAAATATAGAGGTTTAAAGTGCATTTACGTCTTATTATTATTATTTGGGTTGTCGCTTTCACAAGAAAAGAAACTTGAGGTCGTGTTTGTTTCATCCGAAAATGTTTGTTGGAAAATATTTTTCTTAGTTTCAAGTATTTTTAGTGCGTTTGAAAACAGTAATATTTGGGGTATTTGGCAGTAAAATAAATTATTTTACTGCCTATATTTGCCATACAAAATTCCCCTCCCCCCCCCCCCCCCAAACCAAACACATCCCCACCCCACAACCGTTTACTGACCTTTTGAGGTTTTTTTCTTTTTTTTTTTTTTTTTTTTTTTTTTTTTTTTTAAATTTAAATTTTTTAATTTCGTAATTAAAAAAGAAAAATTGTAATTAAAAAAAAACTAAGGGGAACGACGTCGTTCCCCTGCCAATTGAAAACAAGACAAAAAAGCCCACCCCCACTGATATCCTCTAGCCTCACCGATTTCTGAGAAAAAAAGAAATTAAAGGGACTGAGGGACTGACTGAGGGAGAACGCTCCACCGTCGTCGCCGCCGTCGCTCGGTCTCTCTCTCCTCGCCACCGATCGTGAATCTCAACGCCAGCCACCACCAATTCAAGCCCCGTTTCACAATCTCAATCTCCTAAAACCTCCCCTCTGTTCTTTTTTCCACCAGGTAAATTCAAAAAAACACCCAACTCTTTTTGCTCTCTTTCGTAATTGCTACTACTTGATGACCCTGCTTTCATGGCCTCAAAGCTCATCCAAGTTGCTTCCTTTGAAGCTGAGAACCAAACCGAACTCTCTCTGAGGCAAGCCTTTGAGCTTTTGGAACCAAAACTTAGACCCCCATTTGACTTAACAATCCCAGACCAACAGCAATATGCTCAGCTCAACAGGGCCATTCTTTATGGTGTTTTATGCGAACCCCATTTCGCAAAAACTCATATTAAGCACTTACATGCAATTGTCACTGATGGGTATGGCTTGTTTGTCCATTTGCTTGTCAAGGTTGTTCATGAATTGTATCCAAAACTCGTCGCCTCAGCGAGGCAACAGTTGGTTTGGGTTACCAAGGAGATGGTTGATGTTTTGGCAGTCGGGTTTGATGGTTTGTTGGTGTGTCTATTGAGGCAAATTGTTGGTGGGGATTTTAGTGAGGGGAATTTGTGGTTGTGTTTTGAGTTGTTGAGTGTTTTTATGGATAGATGGGATTGCTTGTTAGAAGAGGAACCATTGGTTTTGTCGAGTGCTTTGTACACGTACCTTCGGCTATTGGCTGATCATTGTAGGTTATCGAATGATGTGAGTTTAGAGGTATTGAAGAGGTTGGAGATTGAGTTTTGTGTTAAACTAGTGAGGGAGCAGTTTCATTTGTGTTTGAGAATTGGGAGGGATTTTATTAGAGTTTTGCAAGATTTGGTTCATGTTCCCGAGTTTAGAGCTATATGGAAAGATTTAGTATTGAACCCAAGTGTGTTTAACACTCCGGGATTTTCTGATATTTCGAAGTTCTATTGTACGAGGACTTCGAGCCGGTATGCTTTACTTAGGATTACTCCAGAAATGGAGACCCAATTGCGGTTTTTACTCACATATGTGAAGTTTGGGAGTCAGAGGCGCCACCAAGAATGGTTTGCTAAGAAGTTTCTATGTGGACTGGAGAGAGAGTCCCTCATTAGTGACATTGTTCGGTTTATATGTTGTGCACACCACCCAACTAATGAAATTATTCAGTCAGATGTTATTCCAAGATGGGCTGTCATAGGTTGGCTTTTGACACTTTGTAGGAAGAACTATGTTAGTGCCAATGTGAAGTTGGCTCTATTTTATGATTGGCTATTCTTTGATGAAAGAGTGGATAATATTATGAACATTGAACCTGCAATGCTATTGATGGTATACTCCATTCCCAAATACATGGATATGATTCACACCCTTCTTGAGTTTTTGTTCCTTCTTGTGGACAACTATGATGTGCAACATATTGATATCATAGTTAAGGGTGTCTCATCAGCTTTCAATGTACTTCTCAGGAAAGGAGTGATTCAATCAATGGATGTTTTGACTTCTTGTGATGCACTTTCTCCTGCTCTAAAGGAGAGACTTGGAAGGTTTTTTTCAGGTATGAAAATGGCAATTTCTAAAGAACTGCAGCCAGCCAATGTTTCTGGTCACCTTTTGACACCTTTGAGCTTGTCAAATTCATCTGGTATGGAAACTCCAGCACCATCATTGAAAGGGCAACTTACATGCACCCAAGAAGATGGATCTGCCATGGAACCTTTTGATTCTTCTGTTCCATCAGTTGTGACTGGTGAATGTCAAGTTGTTGCTGTGGAGAATTTACTTAGAAAATGTGGAGAGACGATTAAGAAATCATATGCAATGGGCCTTCAGACTTTGGAGGAATTATTATATTCATTTGTGAATCTCAATAATCACAAAACAGTGGGTGGCACAATATGTCCTGAAGTTTTATCTTCTAGAATAGCAAAAGAATTTGAGTTGAATGGACATAAACTATTTAGTTCTCTTCAATTTCTTTCCGATAAGCCTGACTGTGATGATGAAATCAGGTCTGCTACATCCTTAATTATTCGTACATTTATCTTTTCTCAGCCTAAGATGCAGGACATGCTTCTATCCTGGTCAAGTATGGGTTTTTCTGTGGGTGCATGGTTACTATCTTACGCATCAAGACTTGCTTATGAGGCATACATGGTGGATTGTACGAGAGATACATTGCTTGATGAAGATTCTGCCAAGAAAATTGATCAGCCTTTGCTGATGTTTCATTTTAATGGGTATCATTCTTTTTTAAATGGAAAAAAAGAGAATTCCCTTGCTTCTACTCCTAAGATAGACGATAAATTAGTCTCAGAGTTGGTAGATATTGCCTTTTCTGCTTATGGATGTTTCCTTAAGTATTCACAAAGAATCTTACATAAAGATAAAGATATGTCTCTGACAAAGCTCCTCGTTTCTGACTTAATATCTTGTACTTTAAGGGGGACAAAAATATTGAAAATTTTATTCTGCAGTGTCTTTTGTCGTTTTCCTGATTTATCCATGGGTGAGGAAGACATCATCAGGTTACTTGTCAGTCAGTTGGATCACACTGATCTAGTTGATATACAGTTTGAAATTGGCTTGAAGAAATACTCTATATTTGGTGAGAACACTGAAAACATTTTCCACTTAATTGAAAGCTCCCTGAGTTGGGGCTGTCTGGAACAGTATAAGTTCTGGGGCTTGATTAGATCAGAGCTTGCAGTTTCCACAGTTCAACTAGAGAAAGTGATTTTGGGATTTTTCTGCTCAGGTGAACTACATGAAAAAAGAAATTCCATTGCAGTTGAAGGTCTTCTGACACTCTGTAGTTGTCGTGCACCCACACCTGAGCTTGTTGGGGCAATCATGTTATTACCTAATAATGTGTTCCCTGACTTTGCTGCTGCGGCTCTGGCAACATGGGTTGTGTCTAATGCCTCAACTCTATTTGATAGCTTAGCTGAATTTTCTGGGAAACTTGATAAGAAGACTGTGGATTCTGATTTTCCTGATTCGGCTGAGATTATGATAAACCATTCTGCAATTTTGTGGTTATTCAATTACTATAATGCACAGGGGATGAATGGCTCAGATATTTTGAGAAATTTATCCCAAGATATTTGCGTCAAAAAGTAATGCAGCGTTTCTGATAAATATTGGAGAATGACTTTCATATTGAAAGGTAAGCTATAGGGTGTACATCTGTTTTTCCCAATCTGAACAAGATCAAATTGTGTTTAATTTTTGTTGAGTAACTGTGGGTTCTATCACTTTTACGTGTAGTAAAATAGCTGTGTATCTTATTTACTGTTTGGTTGCCTCATTAAATTAAACCAGTCTTCATGTAGTCAATTTTCTCATATTCAATTAAGTTAACCAACTCAATTGAAAATGAGAAAGATCTTTCGGTACTGTTCTTTATAGCCAAATTCTTCAGATTAGATTGATGCTATTTATACAACAGTGACTTGATGTGAGAATTTGTGTGCTTCGTATTGCCAATGCGCTATTAATAATTGGTACTCAGGTCCTCTCTTTTCATGTTGAATTTGGCAGGATGGCATATGGTTGGACAAGAGCCTTAGTGCTGCTTCTTTTGATAACCTTTTTTGTCATCGCTGTATGGTATGTGGTCTTAAGACCATTTCTCATCTTTATTATTTGCAAAAGAGAATTAGTGTTGTTGTATCCAATAGAAGCTTTAAATTGCTTCAGATATAGTTTTATTCAGAAATATTTTTCTTTATTGATAAGTCATATTCAGATATAGTTTTCATATTCATAAACTAAATAGTATTTGTTTTAGTTATGATGCACACTGGCTGACATAATTGTGAATGCATGTGCTTGCTTTTGGGGTTTAGGGGGACTGAAGTTATGGGAAGGTTCACTGGATCTCATTAAAGCACTTCAATGGATCTTCAGTCAGATGCACTGTTTCTGCTTCATCTGACCAGTAATGTTTTCAAGATTGTCCAGGACTTGAATAGGATTTATGTGAGTATAGATGTTTTATGTTGATCTAATACAGTAATTAATCAATTTCTTAAAGCAAAGCTTTTATGTCAAGAATTCCCTTTATAAGTAACTCATCCATGTTTCTATTTGGGGGATAAACCCATTTCCAATGTGTAGAAGTAGGTTCCAGGGATCATGGCATTTCAAATTGTATATGCTCTGTGTAGGTATCTCCCCTGCAGGCTTTTAGCATGCTGGACAAATTTGGGATTGGGACACTGCTGGCAGCCTGATATACTTCATAATCGAGGAATGAAACGGTGGAAAACCTGTGAAAGTCTGCGGACTAATAATAACTACAAAATTTTGGCAGGAAATTTTGATTTTGTGTAAATTGTAAATAAAGGATCTCATGTGGTGTTCCTTCGGAGAATAAGAACAGAAGAAGGGAGAATAAGGTAAAAATAAATTTGTTTTGGTCGGTTGTAAATGCCTGTTCAAAATAAGCCTGTGTTCTCATTCTTGAATATTTGGAATTTTATGGGGATATTGCAAATAATCTGGAATTTTACAGTGTTATCAATAATCTTAAAACCAGTTAACTTGGAAGTTGGGTGATATTGTGTGTAATTGTTGTAGAACCTCCATATAGCCTTGATTGCTTGACAAAATTGTATAAGTCTTGAGAGGTTGCCTTTTAAGCAAAGAAATGTTACTTATATTTCATCTGCTTTCTGGCAACACCTGTGCCTTTCTGTACAATGTATTGAAGACCATAATGTATGTCTTTTACAGAAAGCCACAAGGGTAACAGCAGCTCGTTATGGTGTCCAAATCAGCCCATCTTTTCTTGTGCCATCCAATTGCACAGGTTGCTTGGGAGTCATGAATAACTATGAATCTCCGCTTCCAAATAAGAAAGCTCTTTTTGATATCCCAGTGGCACGTACAGCTATTGCATATTTGACATCTCTTTTACTTGCAGTTGCTGCATTTGTAGCTGATGGCAGCTTTAATGGAGGGGACAATGCTTTGTAAGTTTTCTTAAGTGCCTTTCTTTGGAAAGTCATACTTTATTATGCAGAAGAATTTTTTTTAGATGTTCTTTCTGTTGGAATTGGCAACTGTTTTTATTGTGGATATGGCTGTAGAAATCAGTTGGTAGGGGGTTCTGATCTGTTTTCATTATTGCTTGCTTCATTAATTTGGTGCCAACTGTGTAGATGTCTAAAGAAGTACAACATGTTGGCCTCCCAAAGTTGCAACCTTGGGGGTAGCTATTGACTTAGTGTCATAATATGTGAAAGACCTTGCTGGATGTTATATGGGAATGTAATCAATAGATTATTCATAACTGAACAGAAAATGAAGAGATAAAACTCAGAAAATATCCTTTGTATATATGTTAATCGAGGTCTACTCCTAAGGTTATAGTTGGCTTGACACTAAAACTACTTGGACACTAAAAAGTAAGGAAACTAGACTTAAGTTTATCATGTCAGGGATTTTGGAATTATTGTGGACTTTGTTAAATATCTGTTTTCAAGAAATATTGCATCTCAATGTGCTCTACTGGTAGCTACTCTACACTTCTTTCCTCTGAAAAAAAGTTCATACTTTATACACCAAGACAAAGCGTTAGTGGGTTATTAGGGCTCAAAAAGTTACAGATTGTAATTATATTCTTGTTGTCAATCAATGTACTCATAAACTTTATCATTTTAAGATTTTGGAACTATAGTGGGCTTAGTAATATGTAGTTCTTTAAAGTATATGTGCACAGTTGTGGTATTTTTTTTTTTAATAAAAAAAGAAAGAAAAAGAAAACTGAATTTCAATTGAAATATAATTTTGTGTCATGTGTCTCATTTAAACTTTTTACCCCCATCTTCTTAGAAGTATAATTCTTAAACCCTTTCAATGTGACAATTAGTTTCACTTGATTTAATTTTAGTCTGCATCAGTTATTTGAAGCCCAAATGTTGTATGTTCACTAGTATTTTTAGCTTATTCCTTATTCACAAACTACCACTTCTATTTTTCTGGTGCCCCCTTCACGAGTGTAAGACTTTTAAGTGGCTTTACATATGTGGAACCAACTATATGTTTTATGTGTTATACATAGTGTCAAGTTGATGATTACTCTCCATGTTGCAGGGTATATCTTTGGCTGCAGATAACTGACAAGATGAAAGCACGTGCATTCTTAGAAGTAATTGGCAATGACTGAATACTGGACCCTGGGACTCATCAGACGAATGGGAACTTGTGATTGAAGCATCTTCTAATCTCTTGGAATGACCTTGAGAAATCATATCTTTACCCAACACTCTCATCATGCTATTAAAGATGGTGGGTATAATAGTTTATTAGTTTCAGAATTCTCTGGTTAAAATACTAAGTTCCTTTAGGTTAATGTGAAAATGTCTCCATAAACTTCAAGAGTGAAGGTTTTAGTGATTTGGAAAGCTAATTGAATTTTGTTTGATTTTGTGTTTTGGTATAATATAGATTTTGTAATATGTGGTTCTTTAAAGTCTATGTGCATAGTTGTGGGGTTTTATTTTTTTTTAAAGAGAAAGCCTTATTTTAAAGAACCACATAAGGTTTGGGAGACCCTAAAAAAAAACTTTTGTACTTTTATTTATTTTAAAATTTTTCAGGGGTCGCCAATCCTCCTTAAAGATAAAATATTTGTTTCAAGGGTCATGTGGACCGTTGAAATTTCTATTTCAAGGGTCACAGAAAGTTCATTGAGGGAAGGCATGATCGTGTTGCAGTGGCTGCTGTCCACCGGATGAGTTTTTTGTACTGGTTCAACTAATGGAGGGCAGTGAGCCAAGGAAGGGCAGCGAGCCAAGCGAACAGGCTAGAAGGCCATCAGCAACCATGCATGAGTTATAGTGTCACAAAATGGTATTTTTAAGGACAGATCCTTTTTATGAGATACTGTACTGGTTCAACTAAATTATGTAATGACTTGGGGGGAAAGAAAATGATATGTACTGTTTATCTACTTGATGACCCTTAGACTTTCTATTGAAGCAATTTTCTCTTAACAACTTCAACGTGTTCCATGTTCAAGCTTGGCCACTCAGTGATAACTTAAAGAAAGTTCTTAAAAGATTAGGGTATGTTTGGTTACTATTTTTTCCTTTTATTTCTATTTTCAAAAATAATTTTTTATTTTTAAGATTAAAAAACTTGTTTATCAACTCAAAATTGACAGAAAACATAAACTGTTTTCAAAACTCAATTTGTAGAGGAAACTAAAAACATGTGCTGTTTTCAATTTCTAATTTTCAAAAGTCAATGAAAATACGTATTTAATTTAATGAATCTGTCTCATTTAATGAATTAGCATTAGAGTTCAAATCCTAATAACAAAATATTTTAGTATTTTCTATTTTTTTTCTTCAAAAACTTTTTTTTTAAAATTTTAACTAACCAAACATGTTTTTTATTTCAAAAATACAAGAAAATTGTTTTTTATTTATATCCCAAAAACAAGTTTTTGAAAATAAAAAACTAAAACGACTACCAAATATAACCTTAGGGGTTTTGCTTCACCATTTAGTGTATTTTAGAAAACAAGAATTTTACTCAACTTTACAGACTAATAGGCCAAGAAAATGTCCATCTTGATAATGGAGGCTTTTCATTTATCTTAGTTCTTTTTAGAACTGTGGTTTTGTAATTGTTGATTTTTTATTTCTTAGTTATGTTCTACTATTATTATTTCCTCTGGGATGTTAAAAAAGGCTTTGAAGTTTAGGATATGAGTTTCTATAGTTAAATTTTGTTAACCTGTATCAAATAATTACATCTCCCAAGTTAATTATATATATATATATATATATATATATATATGGGTTGGGTTGAAGTAACATATGGTTTATCTGCAAATCAATTTTGATTACATTTTCTTATTTTCTCCATGTACCTGCAAATTTCAAGATTATAAATAATCAATAACTATTTTATCCCTTATCAAAAAAAAAAAAAACTATTTTATCCTTTAGAGTTTTAAATTAAAAATTTTTGTATTTTAAAATTATACATAAAACATGAATAATTTATAAATAGGATAGTAAAAATGTTATAAAAAAACAAAAACAAAGTGTAGTAAACAACATTCGACAAGTACAAAATTTAGTGTGCTCGTTAAGAAGACAATAACATGGTGGAATTTTTAAGATATTAATCAAAAATCAAATTGAGTTGGGTAACATTGACAAAGAATTACGCAAGGTGTTATTTGATATTTTCTGTAGTCTTGGGAAGAAGTACGTAGTTTTCATAATTTTGCATCACATGCTGCAACTTTTAGTAAAAAAAAAGTGATTCCTCTTACAACTTCACCAAGTTAATGGAGGCCTTGAATGAGATTCAGTCCCCTTATTACTTCAACAAGCTCTCAGAAGCACTGTGCATTGCTTAGAAAGAAGCAGTTGCAATGGAGTTAAAGCCTCTCAAGGAGAAGCCAAGAAGGCATGAACATAGCGTATTCTCAGATGTAGAGGGTTTCAAGAGCAAGGAATAATGGCTAAGATATGAAAAACTTATTCTGGAAGATACTTATTACCTGCCATTTCTAGAGGATGGTTTAGGCTTCAAATATATTGATGTTTTTGGGTGGATATTATTTGATCTTCACGTATGTGATGTCTTTGGTTGAGTCAGACAATTATATGAGATTTAAGCTATTTTGAGGGGATGCAAGACAAGCTAAAAATGGTATCACTACTTGTCTATACATCTTTTTCATTTATCATGTCCTTTCTCTTCTTGTTTATAGTATCACTACTTGCTTCATCGTTTGTTTATTCTGAACATCTAGCTCTTTAAGACCTTATTTTCTACCTTGCAAATAGACATACACCTTCAAGAGAATTTTCAAACATATAAGACATGTAACATGTTCTTTAGCACAAACAAAACTGTATTGCTAATCATCTTTGTAGTGAAAGTGATATACATCTTCATAAGGTTGCAGAAATATATCTTCAATTATAAAATTATATATCTTATGATATAAAGAAAAATCTGCAGTTAGTTTTTAGAATTCAATAAATTATACCAACTTTAATTGCCTAAGAGACGGTTCTCACACTTGAAGTGGAAGGCTCCAGAAGATCCGGTGCAGAGTTGACCTGAATCTGGGGTACTTCCTCTGCAGAACTATCTACCTGAACAGATGAGGATGATTCAGCTTGGCTTGGCACTGAGGCTTCAATCATTTCTTGTGGTTTAAACTTGTTGATATAATAAGTAAGCGATGGCCCAGAGTATTCTATTGTCTTCACTTGAGGAGGTTCGTTTTTACCAACTTGAAGGAGTATTGATGAAGCTGCAGCAATTGAGATGAGAGCAAGGCCTCCAGCAATTGCTGCTGAGTTCTCAGCTCCGTCAGCAGATTTACCTGCATTTCCAGAGCTTATTGCACTTTCTGCCACGTAAACCGTAGGCTGGAGAAGGTTTAGAAGATATTAGATGAAACAGGCTATAACATTGAAGAATTGAGAAAGGAGCAGATAATAAGGACAGAGATAGAAGAAAGAAGGAACAACCATAAAAACAGATGGCTGCAATAATTAATTGAGCTCTTGTCCTACATGCTGTGTGCACCCATATTAATTCATTTTTTCAAGGGGAGATTACACTGATGACTCTGTGCCCTGAAACATGAGCACTTGTGTGGCTTTTATCATATGAGAGCTTGTGGTCAACCCTGTTACATTATGTCATCTCAATATGCCCAATAGAAGCTGAATTTATTGTTACAAACAAACTGTTTTACTTAAAACAAAACCTAGTTAGTCTAGAAATACTGAAATTTGTATGTTTGGTATAACCATTCCCTTCTGCATAGACCTGGTCTGTAGATTATTAGTGAATATAGTTATAGTTTCACATAAAACTGTTAACAACCATTTATTTTCTTACTCCCAATCTTTCAACAACAGGGGGTTAAAGTATCTGAAGGAGGGGAAAACACAAAAACCAAAAGGTTTCCCTTGTTTCTCAACCCAAACATTTGTGGTGTTTAAGTGTAGTTTTTTATTGGCTAAAATGCACTTTCCACCCTCTAAGTTTGGGGTTTGCTAGAAAAATCAAATGACTCATGAATCAAAATGTTAAAAAGGTTGAAAAAAAAAAGGTTTTGCAGAAGTTCAACTTGTACTGTATGTTGCCTTGTGAAAGTGTATGAATAATTAGAATTGTACTAAACTTTATTTTTATCACAAAAGAGAGAACGGCCATGCTCTAATGCAAGCCTCAGAAAGAAATTGTAATGATGGCAGAGTGAGGATAGGAGATTTTGTCATTTTCACGAATCAACCAGTTCCCCTCCTACAGTCCTATGCCATAACTAAAAGCTCTTAAAATACATCAATTTTAAGGAAATGTCCAGTTCACGAGGAACTTATAAATATGAAAGGCAGATATATCCTGGAAAATCTTTGAATTTCTTTCGACGCGTGCAGATGACAAGCTTGATGAAATTAAATGAAAAAATTTCAGGTACTATGATTTTCCTGACTGGGAGAAGTGATCAACTGTGTGAGAACTATGTTTGCTGATTAACATTGATTTTTTTTTCCAAGGCAACCATCTTGATTTTGTTTGATTGCAAAATATAGTGGATCATCCTCAAATATTAAACCTAACTAAATATTTGCATAAGGTCTCTCTCTCCTTAATTCTCCTTTTTGTTTTTAATTACAAAATCTACTACAGTCAAAAAAGAATTAAAAAAATAACTTGAAAATAGAAAGAGCTCAAAATAACCAACCTCAACTGAATATATGTTTGTTTGCCCGGCAGTGTCTTTCTCAACATAGCCTGTCCAACCTTTCTTGCGGGGCGGATATGTTCCAACCACTCTGGTCTTCTCCCCAGCTAACCACTCCCCGCTAATCTTCCCAACCTAATTTTTCCATAAGCAAAACATTAAATTTATTATGTTGAGTGAAGATAAATACCCAGTTGTTCCCCATTAGTTCGTGCAGTGCCCTGCATATCAATTGCTCTTGATTTTGGGTAAAAACATAAATTGCACAATTGATGAAAGTAGGCAGAGTGATATTAGTGAATAAACAGGTTCTTTTTTTTATGCAATATAAAAATATGCATAACAAGTTTTACATAAAAAGCCATTTCACCTTGAGGCAAAAAACAAAAGTGAATCTTGACTCTGGCATGAAATACTGTATAGGGTCCCATAATATGTAAATCTTATAAGGAAGTGAGTTTTCTACTTCACTTTGGCACTGACATCAATATCGATTACCACCTTATTAAGCTAGGAACATAGCATTCACTCATAAGGCATTTATGCCAATGGCATATGTGGTAGATTAGACAAGAACAATTGTCAAGACAAGGTAAGCAACTTGGAGTGTTATACATATATTCAGACACCACCTTAAATCTAAAAGTTTAAATATGCAGACTGGACCCAATCATGTATATTGATCCTTACTTTTTGCCCCTACTTTGCAATGAGTGATTCACTACTCACACATGCACCACAACAAAGGGCATTACAAGAACTGCTTCTTTGCACTAGACACCTCTTTCCATCTCCCCCACCCCAACTAACCAACAACACACAAACATTTGGAAGCAATGGCTCTGGGAAACAAAGTTTAAACAAAACATCTAGGAAAAATCTCACCTATCCTACAGTTGTTCATTTTTATTTATTGATAAAACAGGACTTAAATTTTAATAAGAACATTATAATAAAAATCATAAAATTATGTACACAAGATACACAACTTTTTATCAAGCACAAAAGCTAAATTTATCACATTTATTCAATATGTTTTGCACTATTTGTATATATATACCAAACTATGGATTAGGCAGCTGCACAGGCATGGCATCTTACATTAATAGTCTATTTCCTTAAAAAATTCCATTATTTTGCAGGCGGGCAAGCACGCACACACAAAATATCATTACAGCTAATTTCCAAAACCCTGAACAGAATTCGAATTGGTTTTCTAAAAAGCCTTTTTCCAGAATCATGAAATCACTTGAAGAAACACAAGTTAGAAAACAAGCCTTAAACATATCAACCCATAGATAAATCAGAATATGAGGCCAACTTTTCCTTAAATGAACCATCTATTAATAATTTTTAATGCAACAAATCCATTCTTCTTCTAAATTCTCTTTCCCAAAAAAATATAAACTTCTCTCACTTAATTGCTTAACAAAACAGAGTTCCTGAATTCTAATATTTTTCCTATAATCAATATTTTCTACACCAGACAGTGCATAAACAAGAGGAGATACTGTTAAAATAATAGTTAAATGATTAAATTCACAATTTCTTAACAGTTTAAGTATATGGAAAAAATCATAATTGAACATGGTATAATTGCAGTTAGTCCCAGTGATTAAGGACAAAAAAAATAGCAAGAAATAGAAGTGAAGGATAATCCCAGTAAGAAAAGAAGACCCACCTCCTTATCAGGAGCACATTCTTCATCATTGCAGTCAGGGTCTTCAGTGGAAGCTCTGACTGTGAAAGAAAGGCTGGAACTTCGCTTGCTGACACTATGGTACTTGCTGTTGAAGAACCTTTGAGTTGGGAAAGTGCAGGTATTGGCTGCAGCTACCACTGCTTGTAATGCACAGGCCATTCTTGAAAACTTTTAAAGATATAAAACTATATCAGGCTTATCAGCTCAGAAAGTACACTTTTGAGAGGTAAAAAAGAAAAAAGAAAACTTGAGGTGGGTTTGTTTTGTTTTGTTGGAAAAGTTCGTGAGTTTCTTTCTTTCTTTCTTTCTTGGGGTTGGAGTGGTGTTGAAGTTTGAGAGTTGGAACAGAGAGAGAGAGAGAGAGAGAGAGAGAGAGAGAGGTATAGAGAGATTTTTGATTTCCAGTTTTTTGTGGTGGATTTTGAGTGGGCTACTTGTGGACTGTAATCTTTTTCGTGCACATTTTGGGCTGGACTTGGACTGTTTCATAGGTACTGAAAAAAAGTGGGATTTTGTAAAGTTGTTTTCTTTCTGTGAGTGGGTGTCATGAAGCCAAGTTGCCAGAAAATCTCCATCTCCATACAGAAAATTTGGAATGAAACCTCCTATATAAAAACAAGGTGGAGGATTTCATTAGGGTATTTTTGCAGGGATTTAGCTTGTACTTGGTGTATTAATTTAATGCGCTGAATGTGACATAGAAATGATACATGTTTAAAATTGATCACTTGTCAATCTTGTATCTCATTTAAAATTGATCACATGTCGATCTTGTATCTCGTCCAATGTTCCAATGTACTGGGTAAAACTTTGCAGACAACATACCCATCACGATTTAGTTAATAAATTTTCAATTGTTACATTTGACTATTAAAAATTAAGATTAAAATAAAATTATTAGGAATTTGTCCAAATTATTAAATGAATAGATTTTTTATTTTTTGGATAAAAAAATGACCTCTTGTATTTTTGACCCAATAACAATTTAGTATCACAAGATTTTTCAATTATTATATTTTGACTTTCTTGAGTTTAGAATTAAATGAATTCGTTAAGGGTACTGTGGACAGAACCCTAATAATTTTATTTCAGTCTAAACCTTGAAAGATAAAATATATTAATTGAAAGTTTCTGAACTATTTTATTTATTTTTTTTTGGGTAGAAATTTCTGAAATAAATTGTAATAGTATGCAATCATAGTTTAATCTTTTGTCATATATTTGAAGTTTTATCATGAATTCTTGGAATAGTATTGAATTCAGCACTTGGACAGCAAAATTTAACTAAAATTCTGCTCTCCATGTGTCGAATTTCAAGTATGTTTATGTGGCAATTTTTGCATGATGTGGCAATCACACACAATTTGTTGTTAGTCTTAAAAAAACTTCCGTCCGTGTCCTCGTACTGTTTTTTATTTATTTATCATATAATTAGATCCTTGAATCATTTAGCTTATAAGATTGATAAAAGCAAAAAAAGTAAAAAAAAAAAAAAAAAAAATGGAGAACATATAAAAAAAGCTCACGAGAACGAGAACAAGAACTCACACAAGCCTTTTCTAAACGGAGAAATAGGCAGCCACAAGATTTACTTTTCTTCATGCTTTCATCACATCTTGGATTTTATGGTAATGTTTTAGATTTAGGTGGTTACATTTCTTGTCCTTTAATAAGAGATTTTAGGTTCGAACTTAGCCTACGCTAAAAAAATTGATTAGTATTTTATTTTTCAATATGAAATACGTAATTTTTATATTGAACTATTACATATGCTGGTTTGTTCTTCTGTCGCCTTACATTATATATTAATTAGCATCTTAGTTTGATGATATAGAGTAATTATTATGTAGCAGATGCCATAAGTTAAAATTATATAGTATCTTATATATTTTTTAAAAATCTACTTTTTTTTTTTTTTTTTGGTTAATGGATTTAGTAGACCCAATTTAATATACAAAACTGAGAAATCTCTTGAAGGGATCAACTTTGGACTTGGTCCGAGGTCCTAGTAGTAGCTTTGAGGAGAACATATTTACTTTTCGGCCCAAAATGTTCATTTATGCATTGCAGTATCTTGGATCAACAAAGTTGGAGTTTGGGTTACACAAAGCATACAGAGTCCAAGAGAATGACTTACACAAGCACAGGCTGGGCAAGCCCAACAAGGCGTGAAGAAGAGGAAAAGGAATAAAAGAAGAAGAAGAGTGAGGCCCAATTCTAACGTTCGGGACGTGTGGCCAACAACAATGAGAGCAATTGCATCAGTTTGTGCATAAATGTGCAAAATGAAAAAAGTAACTACTTTTACACAATTTGACCAAAAAATCACCCACATTAATGGGTGTAAACTTGTGTATAAATACACAATTGCTACAATAACCGTATAGTATGTGTATTTATTATTTTATTAATTTTACGTTCGCACATTTTTTTCTCTCTCTTCTCTGTGCACAACGAACTTAGTGACTTCTCCTCTCCTCATCTTCTTTTTCCTCAAATGCACTCAAACACACCCTCACACAAACACATCCACATAGACAAATCAACACAGAGATACACAAACACACCTACACACAAACAAACCCACACAGACAAACCAACAGAGAGATAGATCGGTGCTTGACTAGAATGATCGGTGCTTGTGGGTCTTGTTTGATCGGTGCTTGTGAGTCTTGCTTGATCGATGCTTGACTGAGAGGGAGTGGAGATTGGGTCTTGTTTAAGGAGTGAGTATGGGTCTTGCTAGTTTTGCAATGAAGGTGTTTGATATTTATTCTCAATGACCGTGGAAGAGAAGGAGCAAGAGAAAGTGAGGGGTTTGAGATGGCGGTGAAGTTGTCTGTGAAGATCTGACCGAGAGGGAGAGGTGATCTGTGTTCAAAAATGGGTATAGAGATGGGTAGAGAGATGGGTATAGAGAGCAACAAGTAAAAAAAAAGGGTAGAGAGAGAGAGAGAGAGAGAGCGCGTATGTAAAGGGTAGTTGAGAGAAATAATAAAAAAATTGAGAAGAATGAATATTTTATTGAAATATATTGTAAAATAGAGAAACTGATGTGAATGTTTTGTAAAAGAGATGGCGTAAAATAGAAAAAGTAGGTTTTAAGTGTAAAATAGACGGAATCTTTTCCACAAGCTAATGCAATTGCTCTTAAAGTTCTAGTTCTACTTGTATTGGGACTACGTGGAAACAAATAGGTTTTCTCTTGCTGAAAGTTCATTATGGCTCCATCCATAGCTGTAAAAAATCCATGTACTTGTGGACTAAGGATCACAAGTTGTGTTGCAACCCTTTCTGCAGCTTTAGCTTTGGCTACAACTTGTCAGTCAGTTCACTTCTCCAATGTCAATGTTTCTATTCAAGTTGGATACAGCGATTTGATGTGCTACATGTAAGTCATACTACTTCCTTCCACTCTTCCATGGTTAATAATTGGAAAAATTTTCTATGCGCCGGTTTTATGAGACATATGTCTTGTTGACAGATTCAGTGAGACATAGGTCTTATGAAACCAACTTAGGAGATACTTTCTTTTAACAATTACTTGTTTAACTCTTGTGACTGATAACTTGCATGCTATAGGTGCCTTCTAATTGTGAATGTCATAGCATGCGTTTATAACTTTGCAATAAAGTTTGCTGTGGCGATTAGTTGGGGTAATTGATGCGGTAATGGTTTTTCTTTATTACAATTTTATATAATATTCTTTCTTCTAAATAAGTACTAAATTTAATAATTGTAATAGTTCATTAATAGATATTTATTAATGATAATTTGACAAAATTAATATAAGGGGGTTTAGATGGAATTGTTAATTGTTATAGAATTTAAAGAAAATTAAAAAATATATAACTCTTAGAAATAATCAACAAAAATAACTTGGTCCATGCTATTTATATTATAGACTATAGATTATTTAATTTGTGTTTGGTTTTAAAAAAATGCTTTACCATAGCCTTAAGAATGTTTAGCTCAATTTTGTAAAGTATTTTATTGTCGAATAAAAAATCGAAATTTTAATTTCTGCCTAAACAAAAAAACTAATTGAGGTCTCTGCTTAAACATATTAGAACAAGTGATTGAATCATCTTCTTTTTATCCATCCTTATTTATTTTCCTAGAGCTTTATATTCTCTTCAGTATTGGAAGAATTAACTTTTATGGTGCTCTACATATATGATTTTAGCTAATGGGTTGTTCTTTAATTTTCTTTTTATTTTTTTAGATGTTGATGGTGCTACTTGCTTCAAGCAATTCAGCTGCCTTGTCAGCTATTTGCCTGGAAAGGAATAGAAATTTTCATGCAGGGTGGAGAGGTATTTGTGGGCTTGCTCCACAATACAGTAACCATATAACTGGTGCTATAACTGTTAGCTTTCTTGGGTTTGTCAAATATATGATACTGCTTCTCTTAGCTATCAACAATCTCCTAAATCCTCTACTTGTGCAATAGCAATATGCTATTAACATAATATTTTTCATCTGTTTTGTATTTTTATAAGAGTCTCTTGAATCTCCAATATTTTTTCATTATGGATTGGAATAAAAAGTAATTTTTAATTTTTTTATTTAATTATAAAACTGATCTCACTTTACATTATGTTGCAATGTTACTCTCACTTTCAAGGAATGTGAAAATATTATCAAGTTTCATTTAAGGACTCCAAACTCAAGAAATTTAGTAAGAACAAATTATCAAAAAATTATACCATACAAAAAATAGGCAATTAGACCACAATCAAAAGTGTAAATACATCAAATTTCTTCAAAATGACCAATTGCTCTTGAATCCTCCAAAATTATAAAAATTAAGGAATTACAATAGAGATAATGGGGTTTGTGTGGTTCTAGATTTGGTGGGTTGCTTTGAGGATTTGGAAGTTCCTTTTGTGTGACTTCTAAGATTTTGAGGGCAAATTTTGATGTTTTTACTCTTTTGAGTCATATTGTTGTCGTTTTAGAAATTTTAGTAGGAATTTTATTTGGGTAAAGTGTACCAACCTCACTTGAGATTTTACATGGGTATTTTGTATTCCTATTAGACAAAGGGTTTATATTTTAAAGGCACTCAATGAACTTCCTAGTCTGCTTTTCTAAAATAAGTCGCTTATTAGTGGGTTCAGCCATATAAACACTGATATTGCTTCGAATCAGTGGGTTGGATGATCTGGCTTCGGTGGGACTACTGACGGTGGTGGAAGGCCTGCAAAGACTAAACGTAGTCAAAGAGGAGACCGGAGATGACCGGCCAAAGCCCCTCCGATGATAAAGTTAGTATGGAGTTTCAGATATTTGGGAATAAAGTCTTAGGAAAATTCTTACCCTCCTTGGGTTCAGACCGGTCCTTTATATAGAGATCCCTGAAGCGGTTACTTGTCCAAATAACTTCCCCAAGATTTGTGGAAGCCAACGGGCCCGGAGTTAACTTCCTCAACGGCTATTAAAATTGTAACCGCCAACGGAAGTTTATTTGAGGGGTTCGTGGCGATAGTTACGGATTTAGTAACTGCTATAAACACTTGAAATTTCTCCAAGTGTTGTGTATTCGTCTGTCTGGTCCAAGAAGGTTTTGGTCGTCCATGGACATCTGGAGATCGTCCATGGACGAGTTACATGGACGATTGGTATGGACGACCTTCACTATTAAGTGTGGTGTTGGTCCATGTACTGTCCCTTCTTGGGTGATTCTTCGTCCAAACGGCTCTGTTAGCCCTGGACGACTCCTTGGACGAACAAGAGTTGGGATCATTTTTCTGCTTCCCTATCAGTTGCCCCTTTGTTCAAGGGGTCGTCCAGGATATTGTTGTGATTTTAAAGAAAGTTTTGCTTTTTGTGAGCCACGTGTCGCGAAGCCATTGGTGGGCGGGCTGTGTCGATCCCATTTCCCAAAGGACTTGCTACGTGTCATTTTTTGAATGGCCAGCGTCGCTTCAGTGACCCTGTTGCTGGGGCCTATAAATAGTACAATTCCCTTTCATGCCCTTCACCTTCCTCTCAATCTCCTTTCTGCCATCTCGTCCAAGAGCCTCGTCTAGCCCTCGTCCTAGTTATATCAGGTATTTCTCCTTTCTTTTTAGGTTTTCATAAGTTTTTCTGCGTTTCATCATGTCTTCGTCCAGTAGTATAGAGAGGGAGATAGACGAGTATCAGGATGTTTCTTCAGGGAGTGAGGGTAGTGAGGATAGTGTAGATACTGTAGATAGTTCGTCCTGTGGTGATTCCTCCGACGAGCATTATTCGTCTGGGGTTCCTGGCATTCCCTTGGAGGAATTCCTGGAATTACAACGTAGGATGGCTTCTGGATCCGGGGCTAGCTCGTCCAGACAGCCATCTAGTCCCCCTCAAGACGAGGAAGAGGACGAGGAAGATATAATTTATAGTTGTGCCCCAGAAGTAGCATCCACCTTAGACGCTGTTAAGTTGAAAATTATTGTAGATAGATACCAAATTCCAAAAGAGTTTAACCCTCGTCTACCCAAGGATGGAGAATGGTGTTGTTCTCCTTCCTCTGGTCTAGGGGTATACACTTCTTACCTTTTAGCTGGCCTTAGGTTTCCTCTAAATTCATTCTGTAGAGATCTCTTCCAAAGGTTGGGTATTGGACCTAACCAGCTCAACCCCAACGGTTGGAGGACGATAGTTGCCATGCAAGTGTTATGGCGTGAGGCTCTGGAAGGGAACCGTCTAATTACGGTGGACGAGTTCCTTTACTGTTATAAGCCCTCAGAAATAAAGAAATCTGCTGGTTTTTACCAGTTCTCGTCCAGGGGCTCCTATTACAGTTTAATAAAGGGTCGTAGCTCGTCCGACCGGTTTTGGAAACAAGAGTTTTTTATTATTTCTGGAAAATGGGCTGGGGACCCAGCTGTGGTGGGTAGTCCCTCCTTCCCACCTTTTACCAGCCTCTAGGTCGTCTTCGTCCTGAGGGTATGTATTCTTTCAATTTCATTTCATTTCTTTTATTTTATTTTTCCATCTTTCATTCGTCTAACTCTCTCCTGGTTATGCAGCTATTGTTCGTCCACGCTTGGACAAATTTTATCAGGATCGGATAGACGTGGTTCGTGCCTTCCCTGATAGGACCTTCCACTATTTAGTAACCCTCAGTCGTCTAGCAGCTTGGGGACTTGGTCCAGTGCCAACTGCAGAGAACCTAAGTCACGAGGAGACTACTCGTCGACGTAAATATGGTCTACATTTTGTTTTCATATATATATATATATATATATATTCTTTTTTTTTTTAACTGATTTTCCTCGTCATAGGTATAACTACAATGAGGGAAAATAAAGAGAAAACAGTGACCAGTGGGGACGAGGACGCTGCAGCACCTCAAGTGGCTTTCGTCCAGGCTGGGAAGAGGAAGTCTAAGACGATATCCAGTGTCATGGACCTGGACGATCTCCCTAGTCGTTGTGGCCCTAAGAAGCAGAAATCAAGTAAGACTTCCCTTCCCAAGGTTCCCAAGTTTACACCTCCTACAGTGAATTTGGACGAACCTTTAGTGGACGTGGAGCCCGTCCAAACAGTCCACCCCGTCCAGAGTGACCCTCCCCCTCAGCCTAAAGCTTCTCGCAAGCCTAGCTCGTCTGAAGCCTCTGATCGTCCTTCGAATTTAGTTCTGGACGAGAGCTATGCTTGGAGGACGTTCAAAGGAATCGTCACTGACCGTGAGGTGAACGAGTGCTATAATATGTCAGTGAAGGAGTTTGAACGTTCTGGCGTCCACGACCTTTTTAAGGTAGTCTTCCTCTCATCCTTGTGAAAAGTTTTTTTTTTCTTCTTTTATTTTTTTTTATTTTTTATGGATAGGATGTTTAACTCCTTTTCATCCATATGTAGGCTATGTCAAAGTTCTATACAGCAACTTGCCAAGCCAAGGAGCTCGCTGCAGAGGTCAAGACGGCTAAGGACAAGGCTAAGGAGCTAAACAATGAAATTCTGCTGAAAAAGGGGGAGGTCCTCAGGTTGACCGAAGATTACAATCGTCTACAAGGAAGCGAGACGAAGCTGAAGAACGAGGTGGAAGAGCTTAAAGCTGACAACTTGGAGAAGGATAGCCGTATCGTCCATCTCGAAGGACAAGTCGCGGAGTTTACCTCGTCCTTGCAGAAAGCACGTGAAGAATTCATAGCAGCTTTTAAAAGGTCTGACGAGTACAAGAATCGTCTAGACAGCCACTATGCAGCTGGTTATGAAGATTTTCGTGCTGATGCTAAGGAGGCGTATCCTGACTTGGACTTCAGTTCTTTCAAGCTTCCCCTTGCTACAGAGAGTTCCTTGTTGCAGACGAGTTCTGAGGACGTCAACATTATGGACGACGCTAACACTGAGGTGAACCAGGACGATCCCAAGACGAGCTCGCCCAAGTGATAACTTTGTTTAGAAAATTTATTCTATTTTTATTCTTGTACTTTCCTTGAAGTGCCCAGTGTTTTGGGGCTTTATTTTACTTCCTTTCTTTTCAAGTACAATTGTCTCGTCCAAGATTATGGACGAGCCTTATATACAATAGGTTTACTTTTATAAAGGGTTTTTTGGACGTGGGTCGTCCACCCTTGAGATTTTATGAACATCTTTTTTCATATTGCATTAAAGTATATACATTTCCAGCTTTATGTATGAAATTCTGTTTGCCTCGTCTTGAGTATAGGGGTGAATTTTGATTACATCACCAAGATATACCAAGTTTGTCTCGTCTATGAATGTTTTTTTTTTTGTTTTGACTAGATGTATTTACCATCCAGATTTAGGGACGATCATTTTATCGTCCTTGATAAGACTTCTCAACAATTTCTCATTCAAATAATGAATTGTTATGCTGGTTTAGTCTTAGCTCGTCCATGATTTGGACGATTACAGCTTTCATTTTATCTCGTCTTGAGCTTTAGACGGATATGCCTTGTCAGGTTTTATCCCATCTTTATGCTTTGGACGGATGTATTTTCATTTTATTTTTTAGCTCAGGTTTTATCTCGTCTTTAACATCTGGATGAATATACCTTGTTCCATTTGAAAGCTTGTGGACATATATCCTTGCGTCTAGGATTTTATTCGTCCATGCTTATTTTTCATTCGTGTGGATTTAGTTTGAATGAATATACAAAAAGGATTCCAATAGTATACTTGAAAATACATCATATATATACTTGAAAATCCAAACTTATGTAAACATTCGTCCACAGGTATGGCACATGCTCGTGAGCTAGTGCCTTATTGAATTAAAAATACAAACCAACTCGTCCATGAATAGCACAAAAGTGTAAACACTAATGTACTTTCTAAAGGATTATTAAAATACTTAAAAACACATGATAATAGTAAATAAACACAACATACTTCTGACCGTCCAGCTGTCTCGTCCAAGGCCACTTTCATCAAGAGTTGGCACTTATTGATGGTATTTTCTTAGGTGCTCAACATTCCATGGGTGTTCTAGCCTTCGTCCATCCAAAGCTTCCAAATAGTAGGATCCTTGCCTCTTGCAGTTGATAACTCTATAAGGTCCTTCCCAATTTGGCCCGAGTTTTCCGTAGGCCGGGTTTCTTGTTGCCAAGGTAACCCTCTTCAGGACGAGATCCCCAATTTTGAAACGCCTAGGCTTCACCATGGCATCATATTGTCTAGACATAAGATTTTTGTACCTCGCCGTTCTTTGTTCTGCATCCATCCTGACTTCATCCATGAGGTCAAGGTTAAGACGGAGCTGTTCTTCGTTTTCTTCAGCTTGATACTTCCTCACCCTGTGGCTCATCATGTGTACCTCTGCTGGTATAACCGCCTCACTTCCATAGGCCAGTTTAAAGGGAGTTTCCCCTGTCGGAGTTCTCACTGTTGTTCTGTAAGCCCATAAAACACCTGGTAGCTCATCTGGCCATACACCCTTTGCCCCTTCGAGCCGAGTCTTGATGATCTTCAACAAGGATCGGTTTGCTACTTCTGCCTGGCCGTTGGCCTGTGGGTGGGCGGGTGAGGAGTAGTGATTCTTCATCCCAAGCCGTTCACAGAATTCATTGAAAGGTGTATTGTCGAACTGCCGTCCATTGTCAGACACTAGTACCCTAGGTACTCCAAACCTGCATACAATGTTCTTCCAGACGAAGTTCTTGACATTCTGTTGTGTAATTTTTGCTAAGGGCTCGGCTTCCACCCATTTTGTGAAGTAGTCTATTCCTACCACCAGAAATTTCATCTGCCGAGTCCCAGTTGGAAAGGGCCCCAAAATGTCTAATCCCCATTGTGCAAAAGGCCAAGGGGCCATCATTGGCGTGAGATAATCTGCTGGCTGTCTAGGAATGTTGCTGAAGCGCTGACATTGATCACATACTTTAACATATGCCTTAGCATCAGCTTGGATGGTTGGCCAGTAGAATCCGCTGCGGATGACTTTATGGACGAGTGATCTGGCTCCTGAATGATTACCGCATGCTCCTTCATGAACCTCCCTCAACATGTAGTTTGCCTCGTCCGGAGCCAAACATCTTAAGAGAGGTTGGGAGAAACCCCTTTTGTATAACACTTCGTCCATAAGTATGTACCTGGCCGATTTGACTTTGAGCTTTCTAGCTTCGTCCTTCACTTCTGGAAGCCTTCCGTCCTTCAAGTACGACACTATTGGGGTCATCCAATTTTCGTCTCCTTCTATCTGTAGCATCTCTGGAAGGTCTATACTAGGCATATATTGTACTGCATCCAGCTCGTCCACTGTTTCACTTGCAGACGCTTCCTTCGCCAGAATATCTGCTTCCATGTTCTCTTCCCTCGGGATTTGAATGAAATCAACTTTTTTGAATTTCTTTACAAGGCGCACCACCTTCTTTAAGTATTTTTTCATCCTGTCTTCCTTGGCTTCACATATCCCATTTATTTGACCTATGACCAACTGAGAGTCTCCCAAAACAAGTATTGAGTCTGCTTCTACAGATCTAGCCAACTCCAACCCCTTCAAAAGGGCTTCATACTCCACTTCATTGTTGGTAGTCTGGTATTGCAAACGAGCCTTGTACTTTAACTTATCTCCTTCTGGCGACTGCAAAACAATTCCGATTCCTCCAGCATGCAACGTAGAGGATCCATCTACATGGACGACCCATTTATTACTGTAATCTCCTTCCCCAAGGTCCTCATAATTCAGAGTGAACTCTGCAATGAAGTCTGCTAGAGCTTGAGCTTTTATTGCGTTTCTCGGTTGGTACCGAATGTCGAATTCACTAAGTTCCACCGCCCATTGAATCAGCCGTCCTGCGGCTTCCAATTTGTTCATTGCCTTCTTCAGCGGATGGTCTGTCATGACATTGATGACATGAGCTTGGAAGTAATGTCTTAACTTCTTGGAAGCTGTTATCAGTGCAAAAGCCAATTTCTCCATAAGCGGATACCTCCCCTCTGCTCCTCTGAGCGCTCGGCTAGTGTAGTACACGGGTTTTTGTACTCTTCCTTCCTCTCTGATCAGAGCTGAACTTACGGCGTGTGGGGACACCGCTAAGTACAGGTACAGTTCTTCTCCTTGCACGGACGGACTTAATAACGGAGCTCTAGTGAGATAGTCTTTCAGGTCTTGGAAAGCCTTCCGACACTCGTCCGTCCATTCGAATGCCTTCCTGAGGACTTTGAAGAAAGGTAGACACTTGTCTGTGGCTTTCGAAACAAACCTGTTCAAAGCAGCAACTCTTCCAGTGAGGGATTGGACTTCTTTGATGTTTTTTGGTGGCTCCATGTCTAGTATGGCTTGGATCTTGTCCGGATTCGCCTCGATTCCTCTCTGCGAGACCATGAAGCCCAGAAACTTTCCTGATGATACTCCGAATGCACATTTGCTTGGGTTTAATTTCATCTTATACCGCCTAAGTGTTTCAAAAGTTTCCTGTAGATCATCCAAATGGCTTTCCTCGTTTACGCTCTTCACAAGCATGTCGTCGACATAAACCTCTACATTTCGTCCTATCTGTGGACGAAACATATGATTTACCAACCTTTGATAAGTTGCCCCTGCATTCTTCAGACCGAATGGCATCACTTTATAGCAAAACAAGCCTTGGCTGGTGATGAAGGAAGTCTTCTCCTGATCAGCTTCATCCATCTTGATTTGGTTGTATCCTGAAAAGGCGTCCATGAAGCTCAGCAATTGATGGCCAGCTGTAGAGTCTACCAATTGATCAATACGTGGCAATGGGTAACTATCCTTGGGACATGCTTTGTTCAGGTCAGTGAAGTCTACGCACATTCTCCACTTGCCACTTGCTTTCTTCACCATCACCACATTGGCCAACCAATTCGGGTAATAGACTTCCTTAATGAACTGTGCCGTGGTCAATTTCTGAAGCTCTTCCTTGATCGCCTTATCTCGCTCCGGAGCGAATACCCTTTTCTTCTGGCGAACAGGCTTAAAAAAAGGGTACACGTTCAATTGATGAGTAATCACTCTTGGATCGATTCCCGGCATGTCGTCATGACTCCATGCAAACACGTCAATACTCTTTCTCAGGAACTGGATGAGGTCTTCTTTTTCATTTTCCTTTATGCCCGTTCCAATTCTGGTGAATTTCTCGGGATCATCTTCTTGTAAAAGAACATTTTCTAACACTTCTGTGGGTTCTGCAACAACCCTTCTTTCCTTGATACTCAATGTCTGCGCCTGCTCGTCCAAAGCCATCATGGCTAAGTAGCATTCTCTAGCTGCCAACTGATCTCCCTGTGCTTGGCCTATCCCGTACTCCGTAGGGAATTTGACTGATAGATGGTAGGTAGATGTTATCGCCTTCCAACTGTTCAGGGTTGGTCTTCCGATGATGGCATTGTACGAAGACGAATAGTCCACCACGAGGAAATTCACTTCCCTAGTTATCTGCTGTGGGTACGACCCTACCACTACTGGTAATGTAATGGTGCCCACAGGCTGCACCTTCATTCCTCCAAACCCTATCAGTGGTGAGCAAACTGGACGAAGTTGATCCCGCCTAAGCCTCATCTGTTGGAAGGCAGGATAGTACAATATGTCTGCTGAGCTTCCATTGTCAACCAACACTCTCCTGGTTGTATAATCTGCAATGAGCAGAGTAATGACAATTGCATCGTCATGCGGGTGATGGATCCTCACAGCATCTTCGTCGGTGAAGGAAATGGCAGGTTCGTCCATAGGGTTCGTCCTTGGAGATCGTCCAGAGAGCTGGATGTTCTGTACCACCTTGAGATACGTTTTCTTCGATTTGGAAGATTTCCCCATTGAGTTCCCTCCAATGATAATCCTTATCTCTCCAAGTGGGGGCCGGATGACTCCTCCATTTTTCCTTTCAACTTCTCGTCTCTATGATCCCTTCCGACGAAGTGCCTCAGTTTTCCTTGTTTGATCAGATTCTCAATTTGCTGTTTCAGATCGTAACATTCATCCGTGTCATGCCCATGGTCCCGGTAGAAGCGACAATATTTATTCTTATTGCGCTTGTTGGGATCTCCCTTCATCTTCTCTGGCCATTTTAGAGAGGGGTCGTCTTTGATCTGCATGAGCACCTGATCAAGTGGAGCATTCAGGGGCGTATAATTTTGGCTTCTCCCCGGAGGACCAACCTTCATGTTATCTCGTTCCTTTTTATCTTCCGTCCGTCCCTTCTTTGGACGAGGGCCTTGTTCTGAGTGGCGTGCTGGATGTGCTTCCATTCTTTCAGCTCTTTTCCTCTTCTTGGCTATGATCGCATCCTCCGCATTCATGAAGTTCTGAGCCGAATGAACTAGCTCGGCCATGGTTTGAGGCTCCTTCTCATACAGCTTGTGGATAAATAGATCAGAATTAATCCCGTTGTGGAAGGCCGCCAATAGAAGCTTGTCATCCACCTCGTCCACACTAAGGGATTCTCTGTTGAAGCGAGTGATGAATGACCGCAGGCTTTCGTCCTCCCCTTGCTCTATGGTCAGCAAGCTGGATGAAGAGCGCTTGTGTCTCTGCCCCCCAATGAAATTGTTGACAAACAATTTGCTTAACTCTTCGAAAGAGCCTACAGAACCTGGGGGTATTTTACTGAACCAAACTCGTGCTGGACCCTTAAGGGTGGTTGGGAAGGTTCTACACATGATTTCATCTGGGACCCCTTGAAGGTGCATCGTTGTTTTAAAAGTAGCAATGTGATCGAATGGGTCACGCGTTCCATCATACGAATCCAGGGAAGGCAGTTTGAATTTTGATGGTAGAGGATGACCATTGATGGAAGCCGTAAAGGGAGAGTCTGTTCTGTGGACCAGATCTTCTATTGGATTCGTCCTCCTCATGTTCTCTTTCATTTCCTCCATGACTTTCTTCATTTGGTCCATCTCTTCCTTCACCGTCCGAGAAGTGGTGCCTCTAAACTGACTCCCAATCTCAGGATTTTCTCTTTCGCCATGACCTTGTGTTTGTCCTCCTTCTTCATGCTCCTCACATGCCTGTCTTCTCTGATTAATCTCCATTCTTAACTCCTGGTTTTGGCGAGTCAACTCTGCCATCGCAGCCGCCATAGATTGCACATGCTGAATAGATGATGTCTGCATGGCTGGTGCAGATTGGCGATCACGTTGGGGATCACTTGAAGCGCCTCTGCTTCCCTGACGGCCTGGGCTAGTAGCCCTCGACCTGGTCCTGACCATCCTAACCCTTTGTCGCGGAAAAGAGTCACAAAACAGCCTTACTTATCCTCTTCCCCACAGACGGCGCCAACTGATATTGCTTCGAATCAGTGGGTTGGATGATCTGGCTTCGGTGGGACTACTGACGGTGGTGGAAGGCCTGCAAAGACTAAACGCAGTCAAAGAGGAGATCGGAGATGACCGGCCAAACCCCCTCCGATGATAAAGTTAGTATGGAGTTTCAGATATTTGGGAATAAAGTCTTAGGAAAATTCTTACCCTCCTTGGGTTCAGACCGGTCCTTTATATAGAGATCCCTGAAGCGGTTACTTGTCCAAATAACTTCCCCAAGATTTGTGGAAGCCAACGGGCCCGGAGTTAACTTCCTCAACGGCTATTAAAATTGTAACCGCCAACGGAAGTTTATTTGAGGGGTTCGTGGCGATAGTTACGGATTTAGTAACTGCTATAAACACTTGAAATTTCTCCAAGTGTTGTGTATTCGTCTGTCTGGTCCAAGAAGGTTTTGGTCGTCCATGGACATCTGGAGATCGTCCATGGACGAGTTACATGGACGATTGGTATGGACGACCTTCACTATTAAGTGTGGTGTTGGTCCATGTACTGTCCCTTCTTGGGTGATTCTTCGTCCAAACGGCTCTGTTAGCCCTGGACGACTCCTTGGACGAACAAGAGTTTGGATCATTTTTCTGCTTCCCTATCAAACACCACAGCCCAAATTGTCATTTTTTATTTATTTATTAAACGTTGAAATTCTTGAGGTCTTTTTTTTTTTTTTGAGAATCTCTTGGGGGTTAATCTTGGTTTTTTATTTTTTTTCACCAAAAAAAAAAAAAAAAAAATCCAAAGACATGTATAAAATTTGGTCCTTGCTATGGGAGGTGTTGGTTCTCATTACATGTGTTGAATACCTATTGGCCATGACTACATTACAGAATTAAGTACAGTGGTTTTTGGACCTTATGTCTCACCATTCTGGCCCAAGAAGGTAAGTAATGACTCCTGAATGACACATTATTAGCTGGTATAGTGGCACCAAAATTCCTTCATTCCTTAGTCTGTATTGTTGTTTTCTGACCAAATGAGATTTCTTTGTGTTACTGTGGTCCTCATACTCTTGTCTTGTGTGTATTTGTTGTTCCCATGCAAAATTACTGCTCCATTCTGGCTTGCTTATTGACAACCTTGCCTCGGGTTTCTCTGCTATTCAAATTAAAATCAAATAAAATGCTAATCTCCCATTTGGTTTTGATTTTAATAAAACAAAAAATAAAAACGAGTTGTGATTCATATTCAACATGTTTCATTGGACAAACTAATTCCTTATGGACTGAATTCTATATATATTTTCCATCCAAACCCACACCAGCACATGGAAAAACCAAGAGGCGAAACCTACACAGAAAAATACAATTCAATCCATAATACCACCCAAAACAAAATACCCACAACAATTTCTTGGTTCTTAATACAAATCACAATCATGAAAAAAAAAAAAAAAAAAAAAAAAAAAACAATAACAACAACAACAACTTTACAACAATATAATGCTTAGATCAAAACAACATGTAAATCCCACAAAATAGAGTTTATGTTCCTTCGTTTTCCCAGCAACCAATTAGAGATTATTAAAAAAATCAATAAAATATGAGAGAGAACTTACTGGGCGGTGTAGTTGGTGACAGCGATTTGAGAGTTAACGTCTATTTTTAATTGCTAATGTGTATTACGGTAATTTGTAAAAATTTTATAAAATAGTTTGTGATTATAATATTACTCTATATAGAAGAAATTTAAAAGGTAATCCTGATCTTCATGGAGTTTGAGATTTGAAACAGAAAAAATTGGAATTTGCTGGAGAGAGAGAGAGAGAGAGAGAGATATTTGTTTTCCAGTTTTTTGTGGTGGATTTTGAATGGGCTTCGTGTAATATTTTCATGCATGGTTTGGGCTGGACTTTAGGCTGTTTTATCGGTACCGAAAGAAAGTGGAATTTTGTAAGTTGTTTTCTTTCTGAGTGGGTGTCATCAAGCCAAGTTGACAGAAATTTCTCCATCTCCATATAGAAGATTTGGGATGAAACCTCCTATATATTAAAAACAAGATGGAAGATTTGATTAGGGTATTTTGGCAGGGATTTGGCTTGTATCCATGACCATGATTTAACACATTGGATATGACATAAATATGACACATGTTTAAAATTAATTACATGTCGATCTTATATCCTGTCCAATATTCCAATACACTGAACAAAAATCTTGCCCATTTAGGCAATATATTAGTGGATTTTTGTTGGGTAATACCTCTTTGTGGTTAGACTCGTCACAATTTAGCTAATAAATTTTCAATTGTTTTATTTTACTATGAAAAATTAGGATTAAAATAAAACTATTAGGATTATGTCCAAATTAATAGATTTTACATTTTTTGGACAAACAAATTACCCTCTTTGTGGTTTGACTTTGACCTAATAACAATTTAGTATCACAAGCTTTTTCAGTTGTTATATTTTGACTTGCTTAGGTTTAGAATTAAATGAATTCCTTAGGACTACTTCGGATGGAACTCTAACAATTTTATTTTTAAAAAATATGGTCATTAAAAGTTTCTGAACTAAATTGTAATAGAATGTAATCACAGTTTAATCTTTTGTCACATATTTGAAGTTTATCATAAATTCTTGGAATAGTATTGAATTCAGCACTTTGACAGCAAAATTTAACTGGCCATTTTTTGCATGATGTGGCAATCACACTCAATTTGTTGTTATTCTTAAAAAAAACTTCTGCCAAAGTGAAGAACATATAGAAAAAGCTCACGAGAACGAGAACTCACATAAGCCTTTTTCTAAGAGGAGAAAAAGGCGGTGCCAAGGTTTAATTTTCCTCATGCTTTCATAACATCTTGGATTTCATGGTAATATTTTAGATTTAGGTGGTAAAATTTCTTGTCATCTAATAAGAGATTTAGAGTTCGAACCTAGACTACGCCAAAAAAATTGATTAGCATCTTTTTTTTTTTTTTGGATTAAAAAAATGTAGCTTTCATTAAAAAGAAGATAAATTCAATATATCTTGAGCCAGTGAAGATTGTGCTAGGATTTTCATCTATTCAAGTTACAAAATTGGCAACACCCTTAACATATTGAGCCAATACATGTGCTAGTTTGTTTTCGTGTGAGCTAATACATGTGCTGGTTTGTTCCCGTGTCGCCTCACATAGCATATTAATTAGTATCTAAGTCTTTTTTTTTTAGAGCAATAATATTTCAGCCTAATGATAAAGAATAATTTTTATGAAGCAGACGTTATTTAAAAAATTATATAGTATCTTTTATATATATATATATATATACATTTTTTTTTTTTTAAGTCGACTATTTTTTTGGTAATGGATTGTAATGGTTTTAGTAGACCCAATTTAATAGACCAAACCGAGAAATCTCTTGAAGGGATCAACTTTGGACTTGGTCTGAGGTCCAAGTATCTTTGAACAGTACATATTTACTTTTCGGCCCAAAATGTTCTTTTACGCATTGCAGTATCTTGGATCAACAAAGTTGGAGTTTGGGCTACACAAAGCACACAGAGTCCAAGAGAACGACTTCCATAAGCACAGGCAATAAGAAATGTGAGGCCCAATTCTAATGCTCTGGACGTGAGGCCGACACCTATTAAAGTTCTAGTTCTACTTGTATTAGGACTATATTAATATAACATGCATATGTATAGAGGCTAGTACTAGGGCTGTCACGCAAAAACAGAGCAAATTTTTTTCATAAAAATAGAGCTTGTCTTCGGCCGAAAACAAAAAGGGTTTGAGTACATGTGAAAACAAATAGGTTTTCTCTTGCTGAAAAGCTCATTATAGCTCCATCCATGGCTGCAAAAAATCCATGTACTTTTGGACTAAGGATCACAGGTTGTGTTGCAACCCTTTCTGCAGCTTTAGCTTTGGCTACAGCCCGTCAGTCAGTTCACTTCTCCAATGTCAATGTTTCTATTCAGGTTGGATACAGCGATTTGATGTGCTACATGTAAGTCATACTACTTCAACTCTTCCATAGTTAATAACTGGAAAAATCTTATATGCACCGGTTTCGTGAGATATATGTCTCATTGACGGTTTCAATGAGACGTAGGTCTTATGAAACAGGTTTAAAAGATACTTTCTCTTGATAATTACTTGTTCAACTCTTGTGACTGACAACTTGCATGCTATAGGTGCCTTCTAGTTGTGAATGTCATAGTATGCGTTTACAGCTTTGCAATCAATCTTCTTCCTAAGAAAAGTTTGCTGTGGCGATCAGTTGTGGTAATTGATGCGGTAATAGTTCTTCTTTATTACAATTTTATATAATCTTCTTTCTCCTTCTAAATAAGTACTAAATTCGATAATTGCAATAGTTCATTAATAGATATTTATTAATGATAATTTGACAAAATTTATATAAGGGGGTTTAGAGGAATTTAAAGAGAATTAAAAATATATGTCTATTAGAAACAATCAACAAAAATATCTTTGTTCATGTTATTTGTATTATAGATTATAGATTATTTAATTTCTTGTGTTAGGTTTTTTAAAAATGCATAGGCTTAAGAACAATGTGGGTTCCAATTAAGCTACATATCGGATTGTAGGTACCAATTAGCTTAATTGGTAAAGTTTTTAATTGTTGTATAAGAAATCAAAGTTTTAATTCTCGCCTACCAAAAAAAAAAAAAAAAACTAATTAAGGTATCTGCTTAAGCGTATTAAAACAAGTAATTGAATAGTCTTCCTTTTATCCATCCCTATTTATTTTCCTAGAGCTTTATATTCTCTTCAGTATTGGAAGAATTAACTTTTACAGTGCTTTACATGATTTTAGCTAATGGGTTGTTTTTTAATTATATTTTTTTATAATGTTTTTTAGATGTTGATGGTGCTACTTGCTTCAAGCAATTCAGCGGCCTTGTCAGCTATTTGCCTGGAAAGGAATGGAAATTTTCATGCAGGCTGGAGAGGTATTTGTGGGCTTGCTCCACAATACTGTAACCATATAATTGGTGCTATAGCTGTTAGCTTTCTTGGGTTTGTCACATATATGATACTGCTTCTCTTAGACATCAACAATCTCCTAAACCCTCTACTGGTGCAATAGCTATATGCTATTAGCATAATATTTTTCATCTGTTTTGTATTTTTATAAGAGTCTCTTGAATCTCCAATATTTTTTCATTATGGATTGGAATAAAAAGTTTCATTATGGATTGTCAGGCAGTACACACTTTTTTTTTTTTGGGGTGAGATTTACATGATGTTGCGATGTTATTGTTAGTCTTTCACTTTCAAGGAATCTGAGAATATTATCAGTTTTATGTAAGCACTCCAAACACAAGAACTTTAGTAAGAACAAATTATCAAAAAATTATACTCTACGAAAAATAGGCAATTAGACCACAACCAAAAGTGTAAATACATCAAATTTCTTCAAAATGACCAAATTGTTGTTGAATCCTCCAAAATTACAAGAATTAAGGAATTACAATAAAGATAATGGGGGTTTGTGTGGTTCTAGATTTGGTGGGTTGCTTTGAGGATCTTGGAAGTTCCTTTTATGCGACTTTTAAGAGTTTGGGGGGCAAATTTTGATGTTTTTACTCTTTTGAGCCATATTGTTGTCATTTTAGAAATTTTAGGAAGAATTTTATTCGGGTAAATTACACCAACATCTCTCAAGAGATTTTACTTGAATACTGAATATTTTGTATTCCTATCAAATAAAGGGTTTAAATTTTAAAGACACTCGGTAAATCGTCTAGCTTGCTTCTCCAAAACATGCCACTTATTAGTGGGTTGAGCCCCATAAGTACTGCAACCCAAACATTTATTTTTTCCCTACGTTGAAATTCTTGTGGTCTTTTCTTTTTCCTTTTATTTTTAGCACCAAAAAAAAAAAAAAAAAAAAAAAAACCCAAAACATGTATAAAATTTGGTCCTTGCTAATTTTGTAGACTAAAGGAGGTGTTGGTTCTCATTACAAATGTTGAATACCCATTCGCCGAGACAACATTACATAATTAGGTAGAGTGTTTTTTAGACCTTATTGTCTCACCATTCTGGGCCAAGAAGTTAAGTATTGACTCCTGAATGACACACTATTAGCTGGTATAGTGGCACCAGAATTCCTTCATTCCTTAGTCTGTATTTTTGTGTTCTGACCAAAAAGTTCAAAAGGTAACCCTAATCTTTCTGGAGTTTGAGAGTTGAAACAGAAAATTTTGGATTTTGGTGGAGAGAGAGAGAGAATTTTTTTTTTTTTTTTAAATGAAATTTTGTGGTGGATTTTGAGTGGGCTGCGTGTGGACTGAAATATTTTCATGCATGGTTTGGGGCCTTGGGCTGGACTAAGGCTATTTGATAGGTACTGAAAAAAAAAGTGGGATTTTGTAAGTTGTTTTCTTTCTATGTGAGTGGATGTCATCAAGCCAAGTTGACAGAAATTTCTCCATCTCCATATAGAAGATTTGGGATGTCCTATTTATTAAAAACAAGATGGAAGATTTGATTAGGGTATTTTGGCAGGTTTTGGCTTGTATCCATGATTTAATGTACTGGATGTGACATAAACACGATATGTGTTTAAAATTGATCACGTGTCAATCTTGTATCTTATCCAATGTTTCAATGCATTGAATGAAAACCTTACTTATTTAGGCAACATATTAGTGAATTTTTACTGGGTAATACCTTTTGTGGTTGGGCTCATCACAATTTATCTAATAAATTTTTAATTGTTATATTTTACTATTGAAAATTAGGATTGAAATAAAACTATTAGGATTCCATTCAAATTAATAAATTTTGCATTTTTTGGACAAACAAATTACCCTTCTTGTGGTTTGACTTTGACCTAATAACAATTTAGTATCACAAGCTTTTTCAATTGTTATATTTTGACTTGCTTATGTTTAGAATTAAATGAATTCGTTAGGGATGGAACTCTAACAATTTTATTTTTAAAAGATAAAATATAGTAATTGAAAGTTTATGAACTAAATTGTAATAGAATGCAATCACAAATTAATCTTTTGTCACATATTTGAAGTTTATCATGAATTTTTGGAATAGTATTAAATTAAGCATTTGGACAGCAAAACTTAATCAAAATTCAGCTCTCCATGTGTCGAATTTCGAGTATGTTTTATATGGAAATTTTGCATGATGTGGCAATCACACTAAATTTGTTGTTAGTCTTAAAAAAACTTCTGTCCATGTCCTCATACTGTTTTGATCATATAATTAGATCCTTGCATCATTTAGCTTTATAAGATCGTTAAAAGAAAAAAAAAATGGAGAACATATAGAGAAAGCTCACGAGAAAGAGAATTCACATAAGCCTTTTCCAAGAGGAGAAATAGGCAGTGTGCAAGATTTACATTTCCTCATACTATCATAATATCTTGGATTGTAGGGTAATGCTTCAGAGTTAAGTTAATTGGTAAAATTTTTTAACTTCTGATAAACGATTTTACTTGCTCACGTTAAATATCAATTAGTGTTTTGACTTAATGATATCAAACTAAGAAATCTCTTGAAGGGATCAACTTTTGGACTTGGGCTGAGGTCCAAGTAGCTTTGAACAGTACATATTTAGTTTTCGGCCCAAAATGTTCATTTATGCATTGCAGTATCTTGGATCAACAACGTTGGAGCTTGGGTTTATGAAGTGGATCAAGAAGCCATTTGGAGTTAGGTTTGGGTTGGGTTTGATGAGAGAGCAGCAATGGGACAATTAGTCCACTTAAAATTCAAACTCGTTGTTAACGGTAGTGTTAGGTCAAATTGTATTTTTTGTTTTTCAGATTGACTACCATTTCTCATAAATTTTAGAGGAATGTTATTCTTTCCTTCTTCTTTTTTTGGATAATACGGTGCCATTATGCAAAAATAGACACTGGTAATCATTATGTTAAAAAAGAGCTCAACTCAACAGGTGGTGGGGTAGCAAAAATAACATGATCGGTTCTTTGAGGGGCACCTAGTTTAGCTAGTGCATTAGCATACTGATTGACTTCCCTGAATATGTGTTGCATTGTCAAGTTGATGAAATTCTTAATCAAGGTCTTGCAATTAATAATAAGAGGGTTCATCATAACGTTGTTAAGAGACTGTTTAGAAATAGTATGCACAATGAGCTTTGCATCTAGCTCTACTCAAATCAAGAAGAAGAAGTAAATTTAAGTTCTCGCATATGTCAAAAAAGCAAAAAAAAAAAAAAAAAAGTTTTAAAAAATTTACAAGTCAAAGAATCAGGAAATGATGTTGTTCTTAATTTTTATCAATTGAACTGTCGGTTTTGACAGTTTTACTTGTCCGAATTAGTGTCCAATTTCTATTTGAACCGACCGGTTCGGTTTGGTCCAATTTTTAAAACTAAGTATAAAAGTGAAACTTAAATTTGGGGATGGGTTTCTAGTGTCCATGTCTAGAGCACTATGGAAGTATGAACTACCATAGTTTTATATTTGCCCTGATTTGGCTTTCCGGAGTATAGTATAGATTATTAACATAAAATTCACTTGTGAGTTTTTTTTTTTTAATAAAATTTTTTAAAAATTTTTTTTATTGTGTTCTAAAAACAAATTTACAATTTGACATGACCATCCCTGATTGGTCGTGTCAAATTGAATATATTCTACAGAAGTTGTACGATCATAATGATAACTGGATGAGTAGATTTTGCATTCAATATTGGGCTCCAATTGCCTTACAAAACTTTGGGCTTGATTTTTTGGCTTCTTTGATTTTTTTTTTTAATATATTTTTTTATATAAATGAAAAAGGGTTGAAGGGGGTGTCCAACATGGCAATCCTACCTAAGTTTGACTATTATAACACCCTACTTGTTGGATTTGGATTAGAGTACAGAGAGACCACAGCGAGTCATAACTTTTGAACTTCACGAAGGACGCTAGTAAACTTTGAGCTGTTAAGGGAAACAACCCAAGTGAGTCCATATTCGAACTCGAATCTTGGACCACACACTCAGTACATCTTGTGTATACTCAAGACTAATAGACCACATCCCTTAGTGGTTCTTTGATCTTGTTTTGGAAATTTACTCTATGTGAGTTTTTATATTTATTACATATCCAACATATTGATTCCTTTGTGCTATTTGGACTTGGTGTTGGATTCCGGACATTACTCCCTAGAGGCTAGAGCTTTTAAGGTATTTGTACGATCTGTGTATAGAGAAGCTACTAACCAACAACCATGTTGTGTAGATAAATTAGCCATTATGAGTGGATGTCAAATGGAGCCCATTGTGTTTTTTAAGTTATTGTCATGATGCATAATGTTTTGACCGTTTGTATTTATTTTTTAATAAAATAAAAATCATACTTTAGCATAATCTATATATATATATATATATATATATATATATAGTGTGTGTGTAAAACTCCCTTTTGAAAACTTAAATCTTAGTCCATACCTTTCATCGCATAAGAACTTGTACTTATGAAGTGACCATCACAAGTGTATCCTTAATATAATTAAGTTTGTGTGACAATTTTATATTTATTATATTGATAATAACATATTATAATCTCTTAATAAAAAAATTGTTGTCATTTGTTTTACCTATATATATTAAAAAAAAAAAAAAAAGGCTTCTGCACTCAATGCCCTTTTCTTTTTCCCTTTCTCATAATCTCCACCCCCTTCGCCCCTTCTCATTTTTTTTAATTTTTAATTTTTTCTTTTTGGCTGAGAATCTTAGTCAGTACTAGTTGAGAAGCATTGTACCTAATTTTGCTCATCTTGGTGCTTTCTTTAATCATGGTGTAGTTCTGGTGTGAGAATTAGTTTAATTTAAAAGTTTCCTCTTCGTAGCACCAAAAGTTGGAGGGAAACATGCATATTTCCGACCAATAAGATTGACATTATTGAAAAAAAAAAAGAAAAAAGCAAGACAATTTGATATATAATTAGATACTGGAAAGACATAAGTACATAACAATAGGCTTTTGGTTTAATAATAAGGCCATAGTAATATAATAAGTTGTGAAAATGACAGGCATTATTTTGATTCTAAATTTAATACAAAAGTGCATAATGAGTTAAATAAGCATGTTACATTTTTTGTGCTTTGTAATAATAAGCATCTTTATTTTCTTTATTTTTTTTCTTCTCCCTTTTCATAGTGTAGGGCTAAAGGCCCAGATCACATATTGGGCCTTGGGCCTCAACCGAGAGCTGAGCAGTCCGAGGACAAGTGAATGGTAATGAATGTTTCAAGCCTAGGAACCAATGAGTGTAGTACCTACGGGAGGACGGTCCGAGGAGAAATGTCCCCTCGGATACGATAAATACGTATCAAATACACGTTCTAACGTTATGATGACCTTCCAGGAATCTCCAGTAATAAAGATGTGTATCATGAACATCCAAGGATGATGGAACCTCAGAAATAGCTTGGGAAAAACTACTACCACCGCATTGAATGCACTACAACTACTTTCTTGGCTGCATTTATGTTGAGAAGACCCCTGAATAGTGTTGTCTCGGCTACCACAACTCACAGGAAAACTAGAGAGGGTGTCTGATGGGACAGACACTCAAGTGAAGGCACCAATGAGCAACAAATGTAGGGACAAGATGACTCAAGGAGAGATATATATAATGTAAGAGACCCTCCATGAGAGGGGGATCGGAAAAATTAAGAAAAAGAAGATGGTAGCAATCTAAATTGTCTCTATATTAAATCTGAACTAATTTATACAAGATAATCTCCTCGGACTGAAGGTCTTTTGATAACAAAACCTCTAATCTATGTTTGATGGCCATTTAATTTAACGTGAGCCGTAATTCAATTCATTAGAGCTTAGTTCTTTAATCCAGTCTCTACAAATTTATTGTATTGGGTTTATTGGGCCGAGATCCCATACATTTTGGGCTTGGTTACAAAAATCATGTCCCTACACATAGTGTTATTATTATTATTTTTAATTTTCTCTCTTATTTTATGATTTGAATATGAGAGAATATATGACCATTTTCCCCTCTACAATCCTCACCCCATTTAAAAATATTAATATGTACATATTAATATTTTAAAATGGTTTAAGAGTTTCCAAGAGTTTGTATATGACTTGCTACCAAAAAGCAAGTGTCTAGTTTTCTATTTGCTAATATTTGTCACAATAAAAAGTTTATACCATTGAAAAATGATTTCATGAATCAAGCTATCAAACAAGATCTAAAAAAAAAGAAAGTATATTTTATGCTTGGATATGCCTATAAATACCAGTAGAAAATTCTAGTTATTATCAATTTAAATATATAATGTTTAATAAACTGATTTGACAATAATTTATTGTAAGTAATAGTGTAATACTAATATCATATGATTCACATCAACAATGTAAACAAAAAATTAATTATTTTTTATTTGTCACAAAAAAAAGTTTATACCATTGAAAAATGATTTCATGAATCAAGCTATCAAACAAGATCTATAAACAAAAAATATGTATATTTTATGCTTGGATATGCCTATAAATACCAATAGAAAATTCTAGTTATATTAGCAATTTAAATATATAATGTTTAATAAATTGACTTGACAATAATTTATTGTAAGTAATAGTGTAATACTAATATCACATCAACAATGTAAACAAAAAAAAAAGTATTTTTTTTTTAAAATTTAAAAATTAAAACACTATAGAACTTATTAATGTAATAAAATTAATAATACAGGCATGTAACATCACTCAATCTCTATCCAATGTATGCATGCAGCATGCTGTGGAAAAATGGATCCAAAGAGTCGTGTTTTTTATATATTCTTCCTTTGCCGTTTCTCGAGCCACTGATTTCCTGACATTAGGCTACGTAGCAGGAAAATTCTTCTTCTCTTGAATCTTGACATGACAAGTATTAAGTTTATCGTGGACTTGATTTTTTATTATCAAAAATTGATAGTATATATTTTTTAAATTACTCTAAAAAAAAATCATTTGCATCCACCAATGCAAAATAAATAAATAAAAAAGTATCAATCTAACACATTCAACTTCCTAAAATTATAGTGTAAATTTACACTGCAATATTTACCTTGTATATAGTATTTTATTCTTTTTTTATGTATTTCAATACTAAATATTAAAATAAGAAAGTGAATGATGGTTATTAGATGCGAAAAAAAAAAATATATATATATATATATATATTTTAATGTATTTTAGTGTAAAATAAATTATTTATGTGAGATATTTTGAAAAGTGAACATGTAAAATTTAAAAAAAAAAAAGTAAATTCTTACACTAAAATAGACGAAATTTTTTGCAACTTGTTAACAATGTGTTAAATTTTCATCATTTTTACCCCCAAAAAAAAAAAAAAATCATCATTGCTATAAATATTGTGTATATTAATTACTACATGATACTGTTTTCTAAGCGCATTTGGTAGTATAGTAGCACTTAGTTATTACCTCTGTCCTTGTTAGTTGATACATTAATTTATAGTATTATATATATAAAATATACTCTCTCAACAACTAATAAAAAACTAAATTAAATAGAATCAAAACAAGCCGTACATGATCTTCTTCCTTTTATAGTCTTGAGATCCACAATGGAGAATTTAAAGGCACTCAGGTGTTGAATTCTTTATTTCTTTAGAGCAAAAGTAAAAGCTTTAAGACTTTCTAGCTAAGGTGTCACTCACCTTACTGAACATACTCCAAATTCTCTCTCTCTCTCTCTCTCTCTCTCTCTCTCTCTCTCTCTCTCAAAAATTAAGGACAAATTTTTATACAAAAGTTGGAATCAGAAACCTAATCAAACTGGCCTTCAAAGAAATATAGTAGATAACAAACAATTAATCATGATGAATGATGATCCATGCCTCTTTTGGTGCATAATAAAATATATGATCAACAAACAAAATGGACTTTCAAGACTACTTTACCGATCCTACCCTTTCTTGGATATCAATTGCATGGGTAATATTGTAACTTCAACACTCATTGAACGTTAACTCAAAGTCCAAAGTCACTTAATTTTTCCCGCGGACCCCGGCTGGCCTTGGCCCACCTGTTCTTTTAGCGTTATATAAACCCTCCCCATTTCTTTCTTTATTCCCTTCCCCATTTCTTACGTTGGGATTTAGGCCTCACAACTTTCTTTGGCCTAAGATCTCTCTCCTTCTCTTAATCATATGTCCACGGCTGATCCACCTGTGCCATCGGCCACCACCGGTGTCGGCCTCGGGTACAGCATTGCCATTGCTGTGAGTATTCTCGTACTCATCTCTACAATCATGCTCGCTTCGTATATATGTGTTAGAATGAAAGCTAACGGTCGTAATGATAGTGGTGATGGTAGTGGTGGTAACGATAATAATATCTTGACAGGAAGGTCTAATCACCAATCTACAACAAGGATTTCGATAGAACCCGTGGTGATAGTGATGGGTTTAGATGGACCCAACATAGAGTCTTATCCAAAGATGGTTCTTGGTGAAAGTCGACGACTGCCTAAGCCCAACAACGGCCCATGTTCGATTTGCTTGTCTGACTACCAGCCCAAAGATACCATAAGGTGCATTCCAGAGTGCCATCACTGTTTCCATGCAAATTGCATTGATCAATGGCTCCAAATGAGTGCTACATGTCCTTTGTGTCGACATTCTCCTGCTCCATCAGGGAACTCTACACCTCTTGCTACTCCTTTGTCAGAATTGGTTCCACTGGCCTTTCATGCCAGGTGATTTTGTATCAATTTCATTAGTTTTTTTGTTAAAAATTGGTACAAACATAGAGGTTTTTCATTTTTTGAGATTTCCTTTGTTTAATTGAGTAGTTAAGAATATTGGGTACGAAACAATTTAACCATACTTTAGGGATAAAACTATTATGATGGGAGTGTATGACAGGTAGTGGTAAGGACCAAAAGTAATAGACTATTAATACAATGTATATTTCACACTTATTTAGGGATAGGTGAAGAGAACAAGCCGTGTAAGCATGAGGTCCTTTGGGTTTTTGGGATAGGTGTTTCAATTCCAATGGCTCAAGAATACCTAACTCTAAATTTATTGTGCTTTCTAGTGTATGTAAATGGGGTCCATAACCATTATAATCCTTTGGTAATTGGTATATATATTAATGTGCATATTTAATTTCTCAACAAAGTAGAAAGAAAAGTTGATAGAGACCTATTATATGGAGTGGTCGGCACCAATACACCACCCAAGGTTTGGTATACTTTTAGTTGGATTGGGTTTTCGGCCATAAATTGCATATCAGTTCACATTGAAAGTGAGATTCATACTGATAAAATAATTTGGTTGGGTTGCCTTAGATTGCGGTTGAAGTTAATGGGGCACGAATTTCCTGCTCCTGCTGCAGATTTATCATCTCATTATGGCTGCATCTGCCATTCTATTATAGATTTATAGTTTCTTTTGCTGAATGTAGTTGGAGAGATTATTCCTGCCCTCTTTGGTGTAGCATGTGTTAGGGGGAAAAATATTTTTTATGCGCTAGCTAGACGTGCATATGAGACCAATGTTTCATTGATACATGAGTTTTATGCTTGTGGAACTCTCATGTCAGTGAGATATTGGTCTCATATGCGTGAGACCCACGTATTAGTAAAATATTGGTCTTATACATCTGGCACGTGAAATACTTTCTCGGATATAGAGTAGTGTCAAAATTAACCGATTGTCAATGTTGTGCCACATGCATACAAAAATGTTTTGATATTTTCTATTATGTTGACGTTAGGAACAATCTCTCTAGTCATTTGGATGAGTTATTTGTTCAAACTTCACAGTGGTATGAAAATAATATTTGGATCAGTTATCTGTTCAAACTTCTAGGTGCTATGAAAACAATACATCCAATATAATAATAATAAAAATTGGGATTTAAATTAAATTATTTAAACAATTAGGAATAATATTCCAACTTTATCAGTTAATCATACCAACAAATTTAAAGAAAGTACACTTGTGACCATCAAAATTTAGGGTTGTTTTTGTTTTGGCTCTTTACGTTTTAATTTTTTTTTTTATTTTAGCATTTTAGATTTGATTTAATTCCCTCTTTGGTCCAAATGTATCATGCCATTTTTTTAGCCCTTGAATAAGTTCCTTACTTTTTTGGAACCACAAACACTTACATACATTTCTCTTTGGCCGGATTTAGATTTATTTATTTATTATGATATGATCTTTGGATTTAGATTGACATGCATGTATTTAGGGTTGTGAATAAACCAAGCCCTTCATTAAATAACTCTAGACTTAGCTTTATAAAAAACTCATTTATGTTTGTTAGTTTATAAACAAGTCAAGTTTGAACTTTAGTTTTAGACTTGTTTTAAAAATAAAACAAAAATAAAGAAAAAAGTCGAGTCCAAGCAAAAAATAGTGATAATGAACATTAGGGCTCAATACAAAACAAGCTGAGCCTATGCTCATTTATGGGCTTGGGAATAAACTTGATAAGAGAATTTAGGTATGTTGTTTTAATTTATTCATCATCAGGGGTCCCTTGCCTTTTTACAAAGTGATCAAGTGGGGTTTGAATCGGACGAAAATGAAAAGGGTGCCGTTTTTGACGGGGTCAGCGACAATGAAAAGATATGGGTCACTAATGAAATGTTCACTAGTCGGAAAAATCAATAGCACAGGGTAATAATTGGCTTTTCTCATTGTTCAAGTCTCGGACCTCACCAATTGGAATTTGGAATCACTTTAAAGACTTTTCCTCATGATTATGACTATCCAAAATGTGTACAAATTCCGGGATTGCTTATATAATTTGAAAGTCATATATAGTATATACCAACATTTCTTATTAATATATCAACTAGGGTGTTCAAACCCAACTGAAAACCACGGTATTGACGGAACCGACCTGTAGTCCACTTGATTCAAAGCTCCTGCCGGCCAGTCACGAGTCTCTACCTCAAAGAATCGATGCCGCAGGGTCAAGTGACCGGCTTCCTTTTCCAAAACCTGAGTCACTTGACCGGATCGATAACATATAAATTTCGGTCAGATCCTGCAAGATCATGATCTGATATGGTGAGATCCAGCCAAATTTTAGCCAATTTCATTGACTTTTCACCTAAATTTAGCAAGTTCCTGTTGAATCTAACGACCTCCACCACTGACTAAACCAACCGACGTCCATCCAAGCCTAAAACAAACTCGATCTATTGATGTTGGCGGTTGGTGGCTGGCGGTGTGTCTTTCTGCCTGCCACTTGATGTGAGAGGGTCAGGTCTAGGTTGAATCCAAAACTTAACTGACCCAACCCGTGGACACCCCTAATTATCAACTTCTAGGCTATTGTCACCGAGATTTCTTTTTCTTTTAAAAATGAGTGAAACAAATCCTTACTCCCTTTTATTTTATATTCACCATGAATGTAATATCTATCCTATTATTTTATATTCATGGAACGAAATGATAAGTACTTGAAATTAAAATGTTAAGCACTTAATAATTTTTTTTAAAACTTTAATATATTTCACAATTATATACACATCCCATCTTTAATCTTGAATTTAGGAGGCAAAAGGATGGAATTTGGGGAAAAAAAGAGAGCGAATCTACTCCAACCAAATGAACTAAGTTTTCCCTCTCAAATGTTAATGCAATAAGATGCCTTCCATGTTTCATCCTTTCATAAACAAATTTGAAGTGTTGCCCAATTATGAAAATTATATGTTTGACAATATGTCATTGTGATGCTGGCTGTTCTAGTAAGATTTCCGAAATGTTTCTGTATTCACTTGCAATAATAAGTTCTTTGAAACACAATTTCTCATTTATAGAAAAAGAAAAAAGAAAAAAAAAACTGTAAAAAGAAAATCTTAAAGGGGGTCTTGAACACTCTATTAACATATATATATTTTTTTTGGGTTAATGCCATCATATATGAGCATGCTATGTTAGTATCATCCCATTTATAATTTTTTTTTAATAGAATTGTACAAATATAAATAATAATAATTAAACATGTTTTTAAAATTTGGATAAAAGAATTTCTTTTTTATTTCCTTAATAATGTTCTTACATTCATGCACTTATGGAAAAAGCCATTTTTTCCTTTATGTTCACATAAAGAAAATTATGTCACTCAACATGAATGTCTATGGATAATTTGTGAGATTTTAGATTGAATGTAGTAGAAGAGGATATTCAGAGAGAGAGAGTCATTACTAGTTCTTCTTGAAGGTTGCTCAGAATATAAAGAAAGGTGTAAGTTCTTAGTCACGGATAATAACGGATGATATGATTACAAATTAAATTCATAACTCAAGTAGACTAAATACATTTTCTAGTGTTATGATTTCTCTTATTCAAGATGAGAATCTGACCAACTTTTTTCATATGTATTTTTTTCCATAAAAAAATATTCTTAGTTTATTTATAATATTTTCTTGTACCCAAAATATATAATAAGTTTGAATGTGCATCCAAGCAACACAACTTGCAAATTACACATAGTTACACTAACATCAAGTAAATGAGGTAGTATCTCATGGAGTGTAGATTATTGTTCCAAGTAAAGAACGAGTAAACAATAATGAACAATAATGATTACCTTATCTCACAAATATGGGTTGGGCTTGGGCATCTTGTAAACATCTACTCAATAAGAAATATATTAGCTCATTAGCATAGGTCTAATCCTAATTCTACTTTGTGTGCAAGCTAAGTCTCATATTTGTACTAGAAATCTATTAGTTTAGGGTTTAGTCTACTATATATACTCATGTTATGTTCATTATAACATGGGTTTTGTTCTACACTCTTATATAATAAAAATGTAGCCCTTAAGGGTTCCCTCCATGCATGTAAGCTGTAAGGCTAAACGCATAGTTACACTAACATTAAGTAAATGAGGCAACATCCGCTTCTACATCCATATTAGCATATTCAACATAGTGTATCATAGCTAATATTTAACACACGCTATCAATTCGAGAAATATTTTCCATTTTCTATTTACGGTGTGGATGCAACGTGCATAAGAGGTATGCATCATAATTGAGAAACGAAATAAAATGTTTACAGCATTGTTAAATCACAAGGACCTTAAAACCCAAGATTTGAGGAGAACTGTGCATCTTGGAGAGATGAAGCCGGAGATTCTCAAGTAATATAATGTTGATCCTTTTAACTGCTTTCGGACTTTGAGTTCATTAGCTCTTGTTTTCGCACTTTATCACTACGTACAAGCCAACCCTCAAATTTATTTTATTCAAGTATCTTAAAAACTATCCAACGGCTACTTTGCAAGCAGGAACAAGCTGGAGGAGCTAAAAATATAATGGGTCTGCTTGGCCCAAAAACAACAAACAAAAAGAGAAAAAGAATAGTGGAGTATTTACCGCATAGGGACATAGGGGGAACTAAGGTCCACCTAAATGACTGTGGCCCAAATTGAAATGGGCCTGTCATCAAAACATTAGTTTATTTTCTCCCAAGTTCTTTTTTTCTGTTCTAGCTTAACTCTGTGAAGACAGTCCAACCCAGTTCGCTTTGCTTGTGGGCCTGTCTAAAAAAAAGCATAGTATGTACCAGTAGTATGGGGGCAAATGTGAAATAATACTACGCACCCTTTTTTGTGTGGATAATTTTAATAGTTGGAAAGGGAGATTTTGAAGTCCTAAATGCTTCAGTTGGAAACACCAAAAAAATATCAACCAATTAGGTTACATTACTCTTAGTAATAGTATGCACGTCATAGTAAATTGTTGAGAACGTATCATACTTGCCATCCTATATATTTGTATATCAAATTCAAAAAAGAGCAACTTTATTATACGAGCATAAGAAGGAATTCATTTGTGCAAGTCAGGAAAATCACAGCCCTAAACTTGAGCATGATTTATGAGAAATTACTATTTCTATGGAAATTACAATTCCTTATGGAGCCAACTTTCCACTCTATATAGTGGTAGTGGCATTTATGTATGAGTGAACTGTAGTTTAGAATTTAGAGCACTGAAATTTTTCTTCAATTTTTATAGCAGAGGCATGTGGTTGACCTTAACTAACTTATTGATGATCTATAGTGGCAAAAAAAAATTGGATTAAGACTTGTTGTTGTTGATTTCACTTCTAGGTGGAACCATGAATTTGATATACCAATTAAGAAAAATGAGAGAGAGAGAGAGAGAGAGAGAGAGAGAGAGAGAGAGAGAGAGAGAGAGAGTAAAAAATTTTAATATTAAAGCAAGTTAAAACTTAATATAATAATTTTCTTGTGTGTGTATTTTAAGAGTATACACAAATTTATCATCTTTATAAATTTTAAAGAGTATACACAAATTGCTTAATTTGTTATAGATACGTGCAAAAATAAATAAATATCACAATCATTTTATTGATTCTATTCAATCCTTCTTATTTTTTAAAGTACTATTATTTGTAACATGTCTAGGTATTTTCTTACACGTTATAATATCGAATTTATAACATCATTAACAAACAATAGGAAAATTTACAACAAAACCAATAATAGCCTTAGATCCAAATAAAAACATGAGCTTATGTGAAGGATGAGTCTACAACGAGTAACTTGATCATCCTGCTTCACAAAAATAGACTTCGAGCTGGGGTGCTCACTGCTCATACGACGACTACAATATTCAATCACGAGGAACATATGCTATGGAATTCCACATTGACCAAAAAGGAAAATACCAGGGACGTACATATGCTCTTCAGGTATTTATGAGAAAGCTAAATTAAACGAAAAATGCATAGAAGTCACCCAACATTCATCTAACCTTCTCATGCTTCATGATTATTGGTAAGTTGAAATAACAAAAATTCTAGTATCATATAAAAAATTAAAATAAAAACACATGATTTTTCATAGGTGTTCACGTTACGGTAGATTGTGAGTAATAAAGAAAAAAATAATGAGTTGATATGAAAACAATAAACCATCCGTTATAGTTTATCACATAAGGTAATTATGACAAAATGTTGTGACTTGTTTATGTCATACAACATTATTGCTGCATTATTGCCACCATGCATTGCACTATCACCATGACTATCTTTAACATATAATCCAACTCAGGTGCACAGAAAGTGACCGATCATGAATTCAACTCAGCCAATCCCACAGCTGATTAACCTCAATGTGGGGATCAATAAACATAGTCACTAATAAATCTTCTTTCATGATAGCAACAGTTCAGTATAGTGGACTGGTCACCCAAAATATGCCATCAAATCTCATTGTCATGACAAATTTCCATGCCATTATCAAGGAACACACTGATTACCCTAAAATCAATCTACATTTTCATTCCTAATCTCAAGCAATATCGAGGATTTCATGGTCAGCATTCACCAAACTCCAATATCTTCTGCCACAATTTTCTCACCGAATGGATTTTGTGATTTTGTCACAAGCACAGTTCACCAACTCCATATTTGTAGTCTATCCCTCCCTCATTTCTCTTGAGGATCAAAATGTTTTGTCGCATTATATATTGGAGCATATTTTGTCACACCGATTGGATTTTGATCATGTTCTATACTCCTTCCATGTTTCAAGCCTCAAAACCAACCACTTGGTCTCTTTTATTTTATTTTTTTCACTAAGTTAAATCCCCGCCAAAAAATAATATGCTTTTATTAAATTTTATTTGTCGATTTAACTTAATTTTACTTTCTATTTTAAGACTTTAGGAATTTTCTAATCATGTTTCTTTTTGCTATTGATTTATTATATTGTTAGTTTAGGGTGGCATATTCCATATATGAAAAAATCAGGGGTAACATTTCAATACTTTTGAGTTAGGATTATGAGCATGAAAGTTTGTCAAAATGTTGAAAGAGTTTGAAGGTTTAAGATCGCTTTTGTGAAATATTAAAGTAGGCAGAGATTTTGTGAGTCACTCACTCGACATTCTTTAAAGCGACATAATGCAGAATTGGATTTAGATAGCTATTTGACAACTTGAATAGTTTATACGGTTGCTATAGTAACAATGCATATTTACATAATTTTAGCTTAACTGATGTGAATAGATTTTAAGCTTAAATATGTAAGTTTAACACTTTTTTTTATTATGCACAGCCTGCTACAAGGTGCGAACACTCTTAAGGAGTGGCTTGCGTCAATGTTCTTTGTGAAGAAAAAAGAACAGATGTTGCCCATGAATATAGAGGGTATTTGGTAATGTTATTTGAATAACAGTTTTTAGTATATAAACAACATTATACGTATTTCTACATATTTTATCACCTATATGTATTTCTAGAAAACAACAACAATATTATTAGAAATCTTCTACCAAACGGGCCTATAATCTCCTATATTAAGACACACAAGATACGAAGGCTTAATCAATCAGTTAATATGACTGGTGTCCTTTTCAAAATTCCACGTTAGAACAGGACACAAGCCCTTGCCCTACTTCTAAGTTCTAATTGATTGAGGTAGCGATTAATTGACGTTGCACCCGCGTCAATTTCTATCCAATGTATGCTGAATCAATCTGCATGATGCGAATTAAAATTGCCAATGTATGTAACATCACTTAATCTCTATCCAATGTATGCATGCATGCATACATTGGATAGAGATTGAGTGATGTTACATACATTGGCAATTTTAATGCGCATCATGCAGATTGATTGAGGCTTAATCAATCTGAATTCTTAATTTCTTATAGATCTCTTGCATTAAAATTCCAAGCACGCATGAACCATCAGCATCTGCGTGATGCGCATGCAGATGCAGATGCTAGCTCAATTTATTCAAATAGTAACAAATTACAAATGTAGGTGCAGGTTACTATCATCTTTCCTTTTTCCTTAGTCTTGTTTTCTTTTTTTCTTTTTTCTTTTTTCACCAAACACGGGTTTGGATTATTATTATTATTATTTTGCTAAAAGTTTATTTGTTTACTAAGCAGAAGCTGCAACAACAACACTAATCTAATTAACTCTATGGTCTCAATTTTTGATCTCACTAATGAGAAATAACTTGGAAAAATATTCTTCTAAACTCTTAGATACATAATATGGAGGCTAAGATCAACTCTCTATATAGGCTAGGGTTATTGTCTCTCCAACCTCTTAAGAAGTTGTGTATAAAGCCATTTCCACTTAAGGCTTAATAAAACACAAGGGCCAAACTTTAATAAAACATGTAAGATTTTGAATGTGCAATTTTCGATCGATTAGAACTGATCAATCAAAGAGTAGTCAAAACTTTATAAACAGGATCTCTTGAGATACTTGCACAAATTGTCTTGAACTTGATTGATCATGACGGAATATAAAAATACATGACACATTTAACAATTTACATTGCCATAAAATTTGTCAACTCTAGACCAAGCAACTCTATATTGTTGGCATAATTGAGAATTAAAATCTTTTTTGTCGCATGGTGCCTATTTGTCACATCAATTGAATTAATCACGTGTAGTAGTACACTCTTGGGTCCTTCCTATATAGGTCTCGAAACCAAACACCGGCCTCTTTCGTTTTTCACAAGCTGTCCTCTTCAAACATACCATATTGCCTTTAGAACAAAGTTTCTCTCCAAACTAGTTTGGAGAGAAACCCTACAAACTCATCATATATTTTTGTATTGAATGTGAATTTTGAAAATCTAACCGTTGAGTTTCATGTTCCTTATGTTTTTAACATGCATATCAAATTTCATTCAAATCGGATGTTATTTACTATTTGATCAACTAACTTATTTTTTATATACAACTTTAGAATACAAAAAATTGATATTATAACATTTATTTGATGACATAGCAATTGATCTTTGATTTTCTTGAAATTTTGTAAGCATTAAGGATGTAATAAGAACATACAATCTAACGGTTAGATTTTCAAAATTCACATTCAATACAAAGATATATGATGAGTTTGTAGGGTTTCTCTCCAAACTAGTTTGGAGAGAAACTTTGTTCCTTTATCAACTTTTGTTTGGCTATTCAACTATAACTTTCTCGTTTGATAATGACTTTAAGGACTTTTCAAATCATGTTTCTTGATTTCTGATATTGATTTATTGGACGTATTATAAATATTCAAGATTTTGTTTTTCTTACTACAGAGGAAGAACTAAATTAAGAAGCCATTCAACCACAAAACTCTTAACAGCAATTTACATATTTGATTAGATAGTTGTTAAGGTCTGAAACAAGTTAAATTCCAATCACCCAAAGGAATTTGGTTGAATGCTTGAGTACAAAGCAAAAGACAAGCAGAAGCATATAACATCCAACGAAGATCACAGAGAAAAGACTGTAGGTACGTAAGGACTTGCAAGTGTATGATGAGAGTGGAGAAACTCTTACATTAAAGTAACAGAGATATAGAGTACATGGTCGTCCTAAGTAATTCACGTTGTGTGGTTCAGTATAACAGAGGGCCACCAGAAAGATTTTGATTGAAGATTTTGTTTCCACATGCGTGGGAGGGCCTCACCAGTCATCAGTCACCACTGTCACGACTCACGACCTACCTTGCTATGCGAACCACCAACAAGTTGGGATACATCTTTAATTTCTTAGGGTTTCTAACGCAATAGAGCTAGAGTATACATCAATAAACTATTATAATAAATTTTTTATGAAAAAATGATTAACTTTTTTGATACAATTTTAAATTTTTATAAAATTTTTGATAAAATAAAAAATTCATGTATATCCTAAAAGTATATATTAACCGGACATTTTTTTTTTTTTTTGATGTATTTCACATGTTTTGTTGTAATTTGTTATTTAGCCATTATGGATGGAGCCAGGTAGGGGCCCAGCCTTGACCTTAAGGTAAAAAAGAAATAGGTATATTATCTACAATTTTACATCTGGACCTTGCAAATATCTTGGTCCCTCCTCTAAAGATTTACATTGTAATAGTATTTGCATTAGTTGTAAATAGCATAAAACTTCAAATTTGTCCAATCAACTCCAAAATAAATCTACATCAATCTATGTATCATTGTACAAAAATATATGTGTGCTACAGTAATTATGCAAATGAATATTTTAGTAATTCTTTAGATTTGGGGCAATGATTTTTGGTTTAGGAAGAGGGAGATATGATTTGGGATGTTAATAAAAAATTAATAAGGAAATAATATGTTAATAAAATGTAATGTAAAATAGATAATTTAATGTGAGGTATTTTGAAAAGTGAATACGTAAAATAAATAAATTTTTTTTTTTGCTAAAATAGACAGAAATTTTGCACTAGCTAATATGAATGCTCTAATGTAAGAGAAATTATAGAGTCCTCTGGTGGACCACGTCATTTATCTACCATTCCACTAAAAAACTTTCACTTGTTTAAAATTATTAAGTTAGTAATTAATTTTTATTTAAAATTTTTTTTCTAGCTAACAATTTTAAACAAGTGGAAGATTTTTAGTGGAATGATAGATCACATCACTTGTCTACCATGTGGATATTATAATTTCTCCTAATGTAAGAAGAAACAATGTTGCTTTGTGTTTTTATCTTTATTAGTAGATGATTATATTATAATATATTATGAAATAATGATTTTGTGTTTTTGTCTTTGTTGATAATTTCTTATATATTAAATAGATGCTTATTTTGAATTTTTTTTCTTATACTTTGACTTCCTTAACTCAAAATCCTAACTTCATCCTTGGATTTAAGTGTAAAAGATGTTACTTGAATCACGAAATAGCAAAAAAATGTTGTAGTTCAACTGGAATTTTTTAGTGTTTTCAACTTAGATATCAAGGATTCAAATTTCCTCACTATAAGTATTGAATTAAAAAAAATAAAAAATAAAAAATAAAAACCTACAAAAAATTATGAAAATTATTGTAACAGTTGCTCCTAAATTATAAAAGGTGAACACTTAATGATTTGTACGGTATCGGTAGGTATGGGTCAGCTGGGTAAGTAGTAGGTATGTGTTACATTAATATCTTTATTTTATACGTGAAAACTGAAAACTCATACTTTGTACGTTTAGCTTAAAGCGTTTGATTCTTGAACTTTGAAGCTATTATATCAATATTAGGCTCAGTCAATCTCTCTAGGTCAGTTGTCGCTTCAAATTGAATGATTGAGTGTAGAGATAGTAAGTTGATGAAAGGCCAACACAAATAGAAAATACGTGCACGCGTACGCATGCATGTGTTTCTATTCATAATTATAGTAAACTTGTTGCACATGATTTTAGTTTTTTTTTTTTTTTTGACAGAAAAAGGTAGAGGTATATTAATAAAAAACAAAACCAACGAAACCAAGGGTGGTCACATGATTTTAGTTGTTAACAACTAAAATCATGTGCAACAAGGTTAATCCGACATATAAATTGCATATGCATGTATCTAATTTGTTAATTAATATTATTATTAGTATGTAATATATGTAATACACTAGCACATGTTTGTGAGAAAACATATATATAAATCTTTATATATCATATTATATTATATATATATAGTATATAAAAAACTATTAGTTTTTTCTGATTAAAAAAACTATTAGTTTTGATAATTTATAAAATGTACTTTAATGAATATATTAAAGCTGTTTTTATTACTACACTTCATATAAAAAAAAAGTTGTCTATTACTACTCAGAATACTAGCAAAATCCCCATTATTTCAATTAATTTGTTTTATATATTAAAGCCCCCAATATTCCTTCAGGAACTATCAATAAAATTAAATTTCCCCCAGTTTGCTATTCCTTTCAGCATAATAATAATTTTATCATTTTAACTCAATCAAATATTGACAAATAATTCTTTCACTATATATATATATATATATATATTGACAAATAATTGAAAACATAAGCAAGTGAAAAATATTTCAGTAATTTCATATATTACACGTCCATAAATCAAATTCATTAATAATAAGTTATAATTAACTAATTAAGTAAAAAAAAAAAAAAAAAAAAACAGGAACCCATAAAGTCCTCAGAATCAATCTAAAACTTAATTTAAGGGTAATTTTATGAGAAAATAAAAAAAGAGAAGAGAAAATACTTAAGGTTTCTTTTGGTGGGGTATTGAGCTAACTCAAATTTGTGGGAGACCATTCTTATCTTTTGGGACTTACCTTTACAAAATTATATATTTCATTTTTATGAAGTAGTTAAAAAATTTGTGGGATTTCATCAGTGTTTGCTTGTTCGTTGTTTTTTTCTTTTTTTCTTCTGATGAGAAGATAGTGAAGTAGTTGATTGTATAGCTAAGTGAACAATGAACACCAACAAATTAAGGAGATTTGAATAAACACTGGATAGTGGAGTACGTGCCAACCAAAGGGTATTAATTCGATTCTTTTAGTACTCGCTCTAAGGGTCTAGTTTTAATTGTGTTATGTTTCTTTGTGAAAAGAAAACAAGAGACGTCTCATAAGATATCTCTTTTTCTAATAGGACATACAAGATAGATGACTTAATCTAACTTGTGTTGTGTGTTATTCAAATTAATTTCACCATAGAATAGGGCACACTACCCTTGCCGCACTTCTAATTGATTGAGATAGCAGCAGTTATTTGATGTTGCACCCGTTTGTGCATCTTAATTCGATCTTATATATGTATCTCTTGCATTAAAATGCATGCCAAACACATGCACATTAGCAGATGCTAGCTCATTTAGCAGCAAATTAATCACAAATTTAGGTTCAGATTACTATCATCTTTCCTTTTTGCTTATCCTGTTTCAAGTTTGCAACGGTTCCATTTTTGTTTCTTTGTATTTTTGGGATTTCCTTTTCACCTGACGTTTGTTTGGATTATTATTATTATTAATATTTTGCTAAAAGGTTATATATTTATTTGTTAATAAATTAAAAAATATATAGTTATACGTATCTATGGATGAGTATTCAACCCACCAATCCGATGCATTTTTTTATTTTTTTTATTCTTTTTCTTTTCTCAAATTGATGAACTAGGTTGAGTTGGGTTCTGCATTTTTTATTGAATCTTGGTTGTGTTTCTACTATTAATATTTTCAAAAGTATATGCATTTTAAATTTGTTTGATCGATCTATTTTAGCATTTTGAGATTTTTAGTTTTTATGAAATTGAAATTTTATACCCAATTGTATAATAAATTGATAATTATTTATTAAAAAATATTATTAAATAGTTGAAATAAAACTTTTTTTATATAAGGCATGACAAAGTGGCCATAATCTAATTACCTACCCCAACCTATGGACTTTGTATCAGGATGGTTTTTAGAGTTTTTATGAGTTGGATTAAGTTGAAGATTTCTAAATTCTAGGAGTTGGATTGAGTTGAAAAAAATATATTCCAAACTCAACTCAATTCGATTTACGCACACCTCTAATAATAATATTTAAAAAAAAATTAAATATTATATACAAATAAATATTAAGAGCATTCACAACTTGTGCAAAACAAATATGTTCATTTTAGCATAAAAATATATTTTTTCTATTTTACACATAAATTTTTCAAAAACTCTTACACCTTCAAATTATCTATTCTAAAAATTATTTTAATAAAATATTCATTTTTTCGTTCACATCAGTACTTGTTTTTTAAACACCCACGTCACATCACTTACACCCACATACACCAAACAAAAAAATAAATTAAGAGATAAATAAAATATGCTTTTAACACATAAACGATAGCCATGTCTTTACACAAGTACTGTAGCTGTACATGTAGATAAGATATAGCTGTACATGTAGATAAGATATACATAATTTTAGACAAAATAGTGTAGATAATTTTTTGAGTTATATTTGGTAAAATTTTTGCAATTATACCATTTTACATTAACCAGTGAAAAAGCTATAACACACTAATATATAGCTCATTGAATAGTAGTAAATTTTTAGTGGGATTTTTTCTTCTTCTTCTTTTTTTTTTTTTTTTTTTTTGGTTGAATATATTTTATGGTGGGAATTGAATTGTCAAACAGTTATTATTAACATGAAATTTAGAAAACCAAAAGTAAAGTGCAGTAGTAGCAATCACATTCCACTTTATGACAAAATTGCATGGCACCTTGGTCGAATTTGTCAGGAAATTGGCTTGGAGTATGCTATTCATATTCAAGCCATTATAAAGTGGGACCCAAAGGAGTTCTAAATATAATAAATTAGCTTTGGCTTTTCTTTGTGGTTTCCTTATTTTGATTGCGCTGGCAGTAGTGAAAATGACTGTCCAAGTAAGAGGAAGCTGTCAAGGTCTTTTTGAGTAAATTAAAATTGTCCATACACTAGTGGATTCGAATATATATATATATATATATATATATATATATATATATGCCAAGAATAAACAAGAACTCAGTTCATTCAAAAGAGAAAGAAAAAAAAAAAAAAAACCAGCAAGAACGTAGTAATTTCACTTGAGTCGTGATGAAGTTGCCTCGTAAAGTCGGTGCAATTGGCTATAATTGACTACAAATAATGAAAGCTTTTTGTGACAATGAAATTCTTTTATATTAATTTTAGAGAAAAATAGTTAAGCTTATGAGCATATAGGTGATGAATGAACACGTAGGTGACACGTGAGCGTGTAAGTGACAAGTGAACATGTAGATGATACATGAGTATGTAGGTGACAAGTGAGCATATAGGTGATGAGTTAGCATATGGACGATGAATATTCCCTGTATATTAAGGTTTTGAATCTGAAGGAAAAATGAAGTTTTATTTGTGTTAACTTTTATTTTAGAGAAAGTTTATAGCTCAGGAAAATTTGACAAAAAATTTCACCCTTAACTATTGTGAATTTTTTTCTCTTTATGTTTGTGACATTATTTATTTTTTTTAATAACTAATAACACACTCAATTTCATAATTTATTAAGTTGTGTGGATACAAATGATAGAACCTTTTTTTTTTTTACCCTATGTTGTCAACATCACTTTATGTAGCCCATTCACAATTTGCTTGGATGCCAAAATTAGTTTGTTACGGTTATGGTACTCAAATAATAAAGCCATGATAAGACAACTAGCGTGACAACATTTGTGTCATATATAGTCAGTGCTTTGCTTTGTTCCACATACTTCCATTGATTTCAAGGCCTCTCTCATTGTCCTTGGTTTGATAGTTTAAATAATGTTTATGCTCTGATTTCTTTGGGTGAATGCCTGAATGAATGGAGTACTCGGCCTGTGTGAAATCATAACTTCTTCACGTGTTAAAAAGCCAATGGTTACAGACCTCACAATAACACACATTATTCTTTCGTTTCAATAATGTCATGCAATTGTCTTGATGTCGCAGCACAGCACACACACACAGATACCATATAAACTACCTGAGGTTCTAATTCAGAAATCATACATCTGATTATTTACTCTTGTGAACTATGAAGCATGCATGAACACAAACGTGAGTAGGGGTACAGGTATATAATGGCACAAGCAATTTTTGAAAAATTATAATATAAAACAGTTAGTATAACACAAATACGAAATGAATACGGCATCTTAAATGAAATATTCATGTTTCCTTGCTTAAAAATGCTCACAAAAGAAAAGTTATTAATATAGATAAATAAAGAAATTTCACCCCAATAAGCATTTGAAAATGTTTATACGTTAGATTAAAAACTGATAGATATATTCTACCATAATATATTTCTTTCTTTTGATTTTTTTTTTTTTTTTTTTCACATTATCTTTCATTTTCCTTCTTACATGAGCATTGTTAATTTGTCATGGAAGAAGGTGTTATTCTCAACAGAAGGTAATTGTTTTTGCTTCCAGAGATTAATTTTATATAAAATGTTCAACGATTAGTCCCATACCTACTAAATTACTCCATAGCTTTGCCCAATTCGAATCACACAATTTGAGTGGCCATGATCCCAAAAAATTGTGGCCCTCACAAGTCCCGGGACAAAAGCTATGGTACTATGGGTATGGGTTTAGATATTATATATATGAACTATGCACCTGTTTCACGTGTTCAATATGAGGGAAAAATATACCCTGTATATGTTTCTTTTCTCTCCTAATTGATGGGTCTCATTGTCTCACTAAGGAGTGAGACCTATCAATTGTGAGAGAGAAGAAACATATTACCGGTGCATGGCATAACTTCTCTTATATGAGACTGACACGTAAGTATAAAATACCTTTTAAAAGACCTTGCTAATGCGAAGTTTGCATATATAAGTTTGAGAGTATAAACTATAGAGTATAACAATGAATAATTAAGTCCTAATCTTTTAGGTCGAATCTAGAAGAAGCTCATAATTGTCACATTCTCAACCATATTATTTTGTATCAAGACAATATATATTCTGTAATTACATGTAACATTCATTCAAATAAGTGCAAGCTCTATTCAGGGGGCAACAAAATTAAAGTGCTAGCTCTTGATGCATACAACCACTGCCACATTGTTATGAGGTACGGTGCTGGAGTTTCATAATCATTGATGAGCTATGGTCCTTAATTTCTAAGTTTAACCAAATACCAATTTGTCACAATTCACAGGAGAGAAGTAGATTTAAACCTTACAACTAAATTCCATACACAGGACTGTACTCGAAGATTGGGAAAATGACCCCAAAATTCAATTCTTGTGTTGACATGTACGGGAAACTCCATCATTTGAAATGAAGGTAAAATCATGGTTTTGAAATCCGGACCGTTCATTGAACCGTAAAAGGAAGAGGTTCAAGGTTTTTGAGGTCGAACTGGAGTCGAACCGTGATGACGTCATAATTAATTTAATAATTAATTAAAGCTTAAATATAGATATTCAATTTATAAAACTAGCAAAATTGACTAATATATCTATATATGTGAGGGAAATTTAATGATTTTCAAGAATATATTTAATAATTAAATAAGAAAGTTAATAAAATAAAATAATAACCATGAAAATATTAAAATTTATGATTAATTTTTGAAATAAAGTTGAATATATTTGAAGGATTTTAATTATAAATTTTTTTTTTATATTCTTTGTAAGAGATGAATAATTTAATTAAGTAGAATAGAATTGTGTTAAGTTGTTTTTATTAAAAAAAAAAAAAAAACCGAGGTTGGACAACACAGTTCATGCAGAACCGACCCCAGTTTAAGGGGTTCACAGAATTAACTATAATTCCGGTTTTCTATGCTTAAAAAATTGGTTTTCATCTTAGTTCCTAGTTTTCTCGGTCGGATTTCCCGGTCCGGTTCGGATTTAAAATCAGTAGGTAAAATGTCACTTTCCTCAGTATTTCGAAGGATTTATTAGCGAGGACAATGTCTATTTCACCCACTGTTTTTGCTCATTTTTGCGCCACATAGGATTTGCAATACGTGTCAATTTATGATAACTATGTTAAACCAATTACACAATGTTATGTATGCACAGTGAATAGCACGAATTTTGATTTATTATTTTTAATAAATTCAAATGAGTACGTATGACAATTAAATAACTATTTAACTTAATGAGAATAATATTTCGTAATAAATTTTGCAACCACCAAAATATGAACATGGATATTATTTATTTATATTATAAACTAGAAACACATAGGCAAAAGAAATTAACCTAAGGGTGGTCTTTGTGTGCACATCTCTGTGAACATTGATCTCCCTCACAAAGTGCAGACTAGCAAACATAAATATTACATAACATAGATGCAAAATTATTTAATGTTTATTGACAAATTCAGTGATTCCTGCAATAAGACCAGTTGTTTGAGCAGCGGTATTTGGGTCCATATCCACAGCAATTTTGTTAAGATAGAAACTGTGACCCATTCCAGGACTAGTCAAAAGCTCCACATCCTTATTAGCCTTCTTCAAAGCCTCATAGTACTCCATCTCAGTGTCTAAAATCAAGTCCTTCTCAGCTATGCAAAGCAAAAGAGGTGGCAAATCGAGCCTCTCTAATGGTGGCGCTGCTGGGCCCATTGGACACGTTATGGGATGGTCTTTGTTGCACCCCAAAGGCAATGCTAAGCTCAAAAACTTGTCCACCATATCCAGTGTAAGAAATGGTGATTGAGGTTGCTCTAACTCAGACTTACTCCTCTCTGATCTCACATAACCAGGGTGGATTGGAATTGCTCCAGCAAGTCTCAAAGGACTCAGATCAACTTTCCCAGCTCTTGCAGCCACTTCATGAACAATGTTCCCTCCCGAGCTATCTCCAATAAGGAACACACGGTTGAAATCAGCGTTTTCATTGAGCCAAGGCTCATGTGATTCACCTTTAGCCAAAGAACTCAGCCAAAGGAGAGCTGAATAGCCATCATCAATAGCTGTTGGCAAACGGTGGTCAGGAGCAAGGTGTAAATAAACTGAGACACAAATCACTCTAGCTGAACGTGCCATACGAGTGTACATGTTGTAGTACATGTACCAATCAGCTTGGCTAATGCAAAAACCACCACCATGGAAGTGAAGCAGGATTGGAAATTTGACGTTTTCTTCATCTGGGTTTTTCTCTGGAAGGTAAATCCGAGCTCTGAGTTGGCCACAGTGTTTGACATCGTGTGTGGCTACACCATCCACGAATTCATGGTGTGGAGGGACTGGTTCAGCCATGAACTTGACTTCTGGGGGTCCAGTCCAAGTTCGGTCGACTGAGCCGTCGTCATAGACTCTCAACCAACCAGACACCTCCTGTACAATTTTCCTTGCTTGGACCATTGTGTACTTATTATCAAACACTATAATAATCTCTCTTTTTGCTAGCCCTTTCTTTTTGTCACACACAAAAGAGTGATTGAATAAGCTAAGCTTTTTGGTGTGAGAGTAAAAGCATGAGCATTGCTTTCTTTATATAAGAGTTTTAAGGGTAGGGGGTTGTGTGTATGTGTGAGAAAGAGAGGAAGTTGCGAGTCATTTTACTCTTTCTAGAGTTTTCTAATCTTTAGGTTGGCTTTGGGGCCCGAGCCATCACAAGCTTTCAGTAGTATACTAGATTAAAAAAAGACTTGACTTTGATGACACACTCAACCTATTAGGATAGTATTTAATGTAGAGCACTAATGATAGGCACTCAAGATTTTTCACAACAATTCATGTAATCTTAGGTATCTTGTGATTAGGCAATATCTGTTTTTGATAAAAGTTAGGTCAAGTTACTTAGATGAATAGCCGAATAGGATATTAGGTTCTATAATTAAAGCCAAACATATAACTGCTTTGAATTTAATTATCTTTAAAATTTGTAAAATCGTTTGTGTGTTATTACAATCATGAGTTTAAATTTAATTAATCAACCTTATTAAAGAACTGTACAAGCTTTCTCTAGTATACTAGATTAGAAAAAGACTTGATTTTGATAACCCACTCAACCTATTAGGATAGTATTTTATGTAGAGTACTAATGATAGGCACTCAATATTTTTCACAACAATTCATGTAATCTTAGTTCTGTTGTGATTAGGCAATATATGTTTTTGATAAAAACTTAGGTCAAGTTACTTAGATGAATAAGATACTAGGTTCTTTAATTAAATGCAAACATATAACTGCATTAAATTTAATTATCTTTAAAATTTGTAAAAACATTTGTGTGTTATTATTACAATCATGTGTTTAAATTTAATTAAGCAATCAATTAAAGAATTGTATTGAAGTTTTGTCCTATCATTTTTTATTTGGATTTATACACCATTTTTATTATATACCAATTCTAATAGAATCTATAAACAATTATTAAAAAAAAAAAGTTCATAAAAATTTCTTTCTATGAACATTGTTTTTAACTTTTTATGCATGAATAATTTCTTTTTACTGTTTTATTTAAAAATAATAATAATTTCTTACTTTTGTTGGTTTTAATTTTTACTTTATATTATTCAACGTCTTTTCATCTTTGTTGGGGCCAAGGGAATCTTCTCGGTTAATGGTCGACCATTATTGGAATTTTGTTTGGTTGTGAAATGCAATAATTTATACATTCCAATTAGCCTATACCAAAAAAAAAAAAAAAAAAAAAAAAACTCATAATATTTTTTTATAACAATTTAATTGATAAGCTTTTTGAATTCTTATTTGTACATACCTTTATTATTTTGTTGATTATTATTCACATTATCAGATATATATATATATATATATATATATATTAGTGTGTACTTTTTCCTGCAAGAAGAAAATGAAAAACTCTATGTTCACATAAAATGATACAATTTGTACCACAACTATACATTTAAGTGACAGACTATGAATGGTGAAAAAAAAATGATAGATTTATGTAAAAATGAAAGAAACTCAATCAAAACCTAACACGTAAAATAATTGTGATAAAAAATGTGACAATTTATGTAGTACTAAAATTACTCGGGTAAAATATAATTTAGTTTTGCAATAATGCATGCGCAGATTCTACGTACATGCCCACAAGCATGATAGTGGCAGACGGTAACTATTAAGGTGATAAATCAATGGTACAGAGCAGGGAGCATAGAATTGTAGATCGATAAATGATGCACAATGGGTCTGAACTTGGAAGTTTCTCGTTGTATTTATCTATATAATCAAGTGTCCGTTAGAAAAAAAAAAAATATATATATATATATATATATTTTCTTTTAAATTTAAAAAATAAAATTTTTTATTTTTATTTTTACCTTTCTATAACCCATTTAACATAAAAACTATATATCTTGATTTATACGTAGCAAATAGCTGATGAACAAATTTTGAAGTTGAACGTATATATAAGCTTGTTAGATGATGAGTATGAACTCAAATTGAATTTAAAATTAAATTAAATAAACCATTATCAACTTTTAATACTAAGTTCGTTTCGGTACGGTTCATATAAAACTGTAATTCTAATTCCTTATTTAGGCATTTTACTATGAAAATTCCAAAAATTTATTTATCTATGATATTGAGTAATTATTTAGTACTAAAAAATTAATGCTCTTTCTTCTCAAATCATAGGATGTATAGAGACTTATATAGATATGTGATGATTAATTTTTCCCAATTGGAAACACTAGTTCAGGTAATTCAGTAACGCGAGCTGTTTTTTGGTAATTCTTTAAAATTTTGAAGGAATATTATCAATTTAATAAATGTTAGATTGAGTGTCCTGCTAACCCAATATTGATATCCTTCTAAAAAAAAAACTCAATATTAAAAAAAAAAAAAGAGTTTTAGTTAGTTTAACTGGTAAAGTCTGTTTTTATCAAATAAAAGATATGAGATTCGAACCCTATTTACGCCAAAAACTAATTGACATCTTAGTTTGATGATAAAAAACAATAATTATAAAGCATATGCCATAGATTCAAAATTTATCATATATATTAAGACTAAAAAGTATAGTCTAAATCAATTATAAAGGAAGCAAACTAAGAAGTAAAAAAAATCATGTAGGTATTAAACTAAGATCAAGTCTAAAGAGCTAGCAGCCAGACCCAATGGGAACCACAACCCACATTAACTAAGAAGAAGTAAAAAAAAAAATCATGGAGGTAGTAAACTAAGGTCAAGTCAAAAGAACTAGCAGCCGGACCCAGTGGGAACCACAACCCACATTCCCACTTCCATTAAATTGTTTGGAAGCCAACACGAACTTTGGAAGAAAGTTACCAAATAATCCAGTCAATTCAACACCTTAAAGCACAATCAAAGTATGCGAATACTCAATAGTTATGAACAAGAATAATCCACCCAACTTGGATTATGAGAGTCACCTCCATTTAAATTTAGTATTGCAAGTCAAATAGAATCAATCTAAAATCTTGGACAAAACAATTAAGCTAGTGGGACTTTCATAGTCATAGAGAAAATGGTGATCAGTGGTGGTCTTATTGCTTAAGCAAGTATATGACAAATTTTGTTCAGTTAGGATTAGGAAGATGCATAAATTCCATGAAAAACTATTTTACAGTATTTGTTTATGTCCTTGTGTGTACATGAAGCCAATGAGAGAGACATGCATGACTGTTAAAAAAAAAAAAAAAAAAAAAAATTTCTTGACCAATTAAAGAACTGAAATATAAAAAGTTATCACAATGGCTTCTTGTTTCATGGAAACTGATTTCTCTGATTTGTTAATTGTTAAGAGTTAGTTAAGCTTGTTGACAACAACAAATGGAATAAAAAAAAGTTCAAGAGTTGGTATTGAAAATAAAGTTAATTACGATGATAAAGTAATGGAACTAATCTGGAAGGTGCAAACTAGACTATCAGCTTTCAAAACTATTTATTTATTTATTTAAAAAAAGAGCATTGATATACTGTTTGATTCACACTTTAAAAAAAAAAAAAAATTATTGTTTTGACTTACTTAGAAGATAAAGAGAATGGAAAGTTTTGTTATATTCTTTTGTTTTGTTATGTAGAAAATAAAAAGAAAACATATCTCTCATAAATTTTTTTATAACAACCATGTTAGGTTAAAATAGATTGAACCTGTTTAATTAATTCAATTAATCAAATTGATTAATTAGGTCAAATTACATGTAAATTGTGGAGGCACCAACAAATCACCAAATAACTAATATGCAACGGATAATAAAAAATTTGATGATTTGTTAACAAATGGGAAAAACCTTTTGCAAGGCAAAAACTCTATCGGGTGAATTTAAGGCACCACCCCCCAATAATCTACTAATCAATAATCTAGCAATTACAAATATGATGAGGAATCTTACCACTACCCTGGCCTATCCCAAAATATCAACCTATAGTTGAACCTTTGTTTCAATACCCTGTTGAACTTAATTTTGTAGTAGACTTCTTTACTTTACACAAATTTTTTAATCTGTGACTAACTTTTTTACACGGGTTCCAATATGTGACTAACTACTTTGCACAATTACCTAAGCTAGTGGGACTTTCATAGTCATAGATAATGGTGATGAGTGGTGGTCTTATTGCTTAAGCAAATATATGACAATTTTTAATTTTAATTTTGTTTTTTAATATTCGTATATGAAAATTTTTGTTCAGTTAGGAAGATGCATAAATTCCATGAAAAACTATTGTACAGTATTTGTTTATGCCCCCGTGTGTACATGAAGCCAATGAGTGAGACATGAATGGAAAAAAATAATAATAATAATTTCTTGACCAATTAAAAAACTGAAATAGAAAAAGGAATCACAATGCCTTCTTGTTTCATGGAAACTGGTTTCTCTGATTTGTTAATTTCTTAGAGTTAGTTAAGCTTGTTGACAACAACAAATGGAATAAAAAAGTTCAAGAGTTGCTATTGAAAATAAAGTTATGATGATAAAGTAATGGAAGCAAACTAGACTAGGCAGCTTTCACATTAGTTTCCTTAAATAAAGGGGAAAAAAAAGTTAATGAATGCTCTAAAAGCATTAATATATCATTTGATTCACACTTTTTTTTAATATATAAATAAATAGTTTGTGTTTACTTTCTATACTAGAGAAGATAAAGCGAATTGAAAGTTATATTATATTCTTTTGTTTTGTTACATAGAAAATAAAAAGAAAACATGTCTCGTGTAACTTTTGTTATAACAATTATTTTTTCCTCGGAATTCAAGTGATACCCCAATGGTAATGTCACAATGGTATTATTTGTTGTGGACCTTGTAGTGTTCTGTGATTGTGATTCGAATCTTACCTTTTTACTATCTATCTAAAAATAGGTATAAAAAAAAAACATTATTTCTCTTCTAAAAAAAAAACACTATTTTTTAATTAAGTTTTTTTTTTTTGGTCCCTTCTCACTTACTAACTGATGGAAAATAAGACAAATTTTCAAATTTTTCTTCATTTTCTTTGTCATGCTAAATTAAACAATGCAAGAGAATTGTAAGGAGTGGTAAAAAAAAGCTTAAGATGATGATGAAATTTTTATTAGCTGAAGTGAAGCACTTGCCATGAATGATTGAATAAGAAAAGAGGGAAAAATGAAAAAACAAAATTTCTTTGTCCTAAAAAAAAAATTTTAATCGGTCCTTGATCTTGGTATTAAAGAACTAAATGTGAATGGGGCCTTTTGTTTTGGAATTTCACCAACGCTGAGCCCAAAGAGGCTGTCAAACATACCCAATAATAATTGCAATGGTATGGACACACAATTAGAAATATTAAAAAAATGCTTTTGGGTATTCTATTCAACCATTTACTTGCATTTTGAATAGTTATCTTCAAGTCATTCAGCAAAGTAGATTTCTTATCAAGTGTATAGAAAAGCAACCATGAAGTTTTCTAGCAATTTAACTCTCTAACAATTGGAAAATTATCTTATGGAGCGGTCTATGAGATATTATCTCTTAAGAACATTTATAATAAGATTGCTAAATTGACTAAAAAGTCAATTTAGCAGCCAATCCCTAAAAATGTGTTTTACAGCAAAAAGTGCATACTTAAAAAATTTGAGTTTCAGCTACAATGAACCGGTATCTTTTGCAGCTCACTATAGCTGAAACTCAAAACAAAAATCAATTGTTTATTCAAGGTATGATGGGCAGCTTTGGAAACATTTATGATAGCATTGGAAATTTAAGTACCAGTTACCTTCAACCAAATGTGAACAAAGAGACTCTCTTGGAGTACAAAATACACATTTCTCTAGCAACTCACTGTAGCTGAAACTCAAAACAAAAACTAATTGTTTATTCAAGGTACGATTGGCAGCTTTGGAAACATTTATGATATAATTAAAAAGAGTAAAATCACATTAAAAAAAGAGAGTAAAATGTGATCATTTGTAGTTGGTATAATTACAGTGTCTCTAAAAGTTCTGCTCAAGCAAAATGTTTCTCTTGGAGTACAAAATACACATTTCTCTAGCAACTCACTGTAGCTGAAACTCAAAACAAAAACTAATTGTTTATTCAAGGTACGATTGGCAGCTTTGGAAACATTTATGATATAATTAAAAAGAGTAAAATCACATTAAAAAAAGAGAGTAAAATGTGATCATTTGTAGTTGGTATAATTACAGTGTCTCTAAAAGTTCTGCTCAAGCAAAAAACATTTTGCTTGAGCTAAACCAAATTCCCTCAAGCAAATCATTAAAGGAGAGATCAAACGAAAAATTGCCTATACTTTACCCAATGCTCGCTCAAGCGATATAATAAAGTTTGGAATTTTGAATTATGCTAGAAAAATAATTCTTGCTTAGTTTTAACCATTGTGTGCACCTGTATAAAACATTTTTATGCATGGCTTTTAGAGAGAAGAAAGGTTGCTATACCAAATTAAGTAAAAACCTTATATCTTGAAGTCTTCTTCCTAAGCCTAAACAGAGCAAAATCTTCCTTGTGTTGTGTGCGCTCTTAATAACACCTTGAGCTTTAAAACATTCTTGAAATCCCAAATATCTTTTTCCAATGGGGTCACTTTAGCAAATCTTCAAGGAAATCCATGGAGCTAGTGCCAGAGGTTCTAATTCGCGTGGATGAGAAGCTTGTGGATAAAATCACCATAAAAGGATTTCAGAAGTTTTAGGGCTACTAAGATTGGGACATTTGTAGAGATTGTAATAAAACTTTTAGTTGTGCAAAGGTACCATCAATATGGACTATTCATTTAAAGTAGATTTTCTACAAGATTGGGTTACTATAGTGGTTTTTCCATTACAGGGTTCTTCATTTGTTTTCTACTTAATTTGTTGCCAAATATGTGTGATTTTGCTACTTTCATAATTATCATTATTACTTTAGTTTTGGCTGTTTATATATGTGGCTGATGTGTATATATCTACTTATGTGTGGATTTCATAATAAACTTAAGAGGAGTGCTACAGCTACAAACTATGTTACAATATTTTTACAGAATATTGATGTAATCAACCTCTTATTAGTTTTTATTTAGGCCCACCATTAATATCACTTTTTCATTTACTAATAACCATTTTTTCATGAATAGTGGGTCCCACCATGAATTTAATTAGTGAAACCTACTATTTTTGTGAGAGGAGGAGTACGCATTTATAGTACTCCGAGAGTACATAATAATTTCCCTCTAAAAAACGCACTACCATGATTAGGGATTTTTTTTTGAACTATATGATAATCGAAAAATATATTATGAGTTTTCCCAATGCTCAAATAGAAAATTTAAACCTTCTAAAAAAAAATTCAAGTTTTTTATTTTATTTTATTATTAATGTTGGTTGATGATATATTGATAATCAGTAAGAAAAGGGAGAAACTCGATAAAGAACGTAATTTTTTTTTTTAAAATTTTAAAATTTACCTTTTCAAAAAGAGAAAAGAAGGAAATGTAGTTTTTGATGGACCAATTAAAAGTAATAAAAACCCCACCCAAAAAAGACCAAAAAGAAATGAAAGAAAGTATCTAAGCTTTCCCCAAGTTTGAACCCTTTTTCTTTTTGGCATGTAGTGACCCACAATTTTAAGCTAGCGGAAACCAAAGTATAAAGAAAAAAAATCCAAATAGGCATCCATATAATATTAAAAAAATTATAAATATACAAAATTATTGTTTCTAAATACATTAAAATGCAATCTTCTACTAACAAAGATAAAAACAAATGCAAAATAATGTTTTTTTTTTTTTTTAATATTAAGCTGGCTAGGATTTTTTTTGTTGGACCAATTAAAAGTAATAAAAACCCCACCCAAAAAAGACCAAAAAGAATTGAAAGAAAGTATCTAAGCTTTCCCCAAGTTTGAACCCTTTTTCTTTTTGGCATGTAGGGACCCACAATTTTAAGCTAGCGGAAACCAAAGTATAAAGAAAAAAAATCCAAATAGGCATCCATATAATATTAAAAAAATTATAAATATACAAAATTATTGTTTCTAAATACATTAAAATGCAATCATCTACTAACAAAGATAAAAACAAATGCAAAATAATGTTTTTTTTTTTTTTTTAATATTAAGCTGGCTAGGATTTTTTTTTTTGTTGAAGTTAGAGCATTCATAGTGGTAGTGTTAAAACTTTTAGCTTTTAACACATTAAAAAACTACTTTTTATTTTACCATCCCACTTTACAATATACTCAATATCAAATGTTCTATTTTTTATTACTTCATTTAAAATAATATAAACAACCCATTAAAATAATAAAGGAAGAGGGAGAATTTAAATTTTTTTTTTTTAAGGAAGAGATATAATCTTAATAAAGTATTGTATTTTATTTTTAACAACTTGCTACAGTCAACTGGTATTTATACCAATTTATTGTAGTTGCAAAAAATATAGTTTTAACTTCTCCAATAACACATGATTTTTTGGTTCTTTGATGGTAAAATAGTTTTTTTTTACTAAAATACAATCACTATTATGAATGTTTTTATTGTTTTTGGGTTTGATAGTTGCTATTTAGGTTAAACTAACTAGGTAGATTGGGGAGAAGGTGGCTAAAGTTGTGAAAATGGAGCCAAACTACGAAGAATGGAATATATAATAACTAAAAAAATAAAAATTCGGACCCTAGTGCCCCTTAGACCCCACTTGGGTCTGTCCCTGCTTTTTGGCCACGTTAAGCCTTATGCAACCAGTTTACAACTTCATTTTTGGGCTGAATTAAACTATTAATTAATTAATTAATTACATCATATTTAAGCTCCCCCTCAAAAAAGAAAAAAAAAAAAAAAATCATATCTAAGCTAATTTATAATATAATTAAGTATAGGCATTAAATGTTTCCTACAGTGTTGTGACTCACTTAAGCAATAGTCCATGATTGGACTAGACATCTAGTCACCACTCCCGTCATATACTTGGAATTGGATAACCAAGTCTTTTTCTTATTTTTTTATTCCATCAAGACTAAAAGGACAAATTATTTCCACCTTATCCAATATGTCGGCATGCATTTGGATCATAGGGTAGAGACCATGTTTGAGAAACAAAATTTATTTGAAAAATGAGTGAAAGAGCTAGTAAAAAAAATCATGTAGGTACTAGGTAGTAAACTAAGGTCAAGTCTAAAGAGATAGCAGCCAGACCCAGTGGGAACCACAACATTCCCACTTCCATTAAATTGTTTGGAAGCCAACACGAATTTTGGAAGAAAGCCACCAAATAATCCATTCAATTCAACAACTTAAAGCACAATCAAAGTATGCGAATACTCAATAGTTATATATGAACAAGTATAATCCACCCCACTTGGATTATGATAGTCACCTCCATTTAAATTTAGTATTGCAAGTCAACTAGAATCAGCCTAAAATCTTGGACAAAACAATTAAGCGAGTGGGACTTTCATAGTCATAGAGAAAATGGTGATCAGTGGTGGCTTAAGCAAATATATGACATTTTCTATTTATTTATAGTCGTATATGACAAATTTTGTTCAGTTAGGATTAGGAAGATGCATAAATTCCATGAAAAACTATTTTACAGTATTTGTTTATGTCCTTGTGTGTACATGAAGCCAATGAGTGAGACATGCATGACTGAAAAAATAAAAATAAAAATAATTTCTTGACCAATTAAAAAACTGAAATATAAAAAATTATCACAATGGCTTCTTGTTTCATGGAAACTGATTTCTCTGATTTGTTAATTGTTAGAGTTAGTTAAGCTTGTTGACAACAACAAATGGAATAAAAAAAAAAGTTCAAGATTTGCTATTGAAAATAAAGTTAAAGTAATGGAACTAATCTGGAAGGTGCACGCTAGACTAGCAGCTTTCAAAACTATTATTTATTTATTTTAAGTGGAAAATTCCTTGTGCTAGGAGATTATTCTTGTTTGATTCACACTTTTTTTTTACATAAATAAATAGTTTTGACTTACTTAGAAGATAAAGAGAATTGAAAGTTATGTTATATTCTTTTGTTTTTTTAGGTAGAAAATAGAAAGAAAACATATCTCATGGAACTTTTTTTATAACAACTATGTTAGATTAAAATAGATTGATTCCATTTAATTAATCCAATTACCTAAATTGATTAATTAAGTCAAATTACATGTAAATTGTGGAGGTATCAACAAATCATCAGATAACTAATATGCAATGGAAAATAAATAACTTGATGATTTGTTGACAAATGGGAAAAATCTTTTGCAAGGCAAAAACTCTATCGGGTGAATTTAAGATCATCATTTCTAAGAATTCACTAATCAATAATCTAGTAGTTACAAGTATAAGGAATCTTACCATTACCCTGACCTATTCCAAAATATCAACCAACAATTGAATCTTCGTTTCAATACCCAATTGACCTTAATTTTGTAGTAAACTTCTTTACTTTGTACAAATATTTAATCTATGACTAACTTCTTTACAAAGATCTCAATATGTGACTAATTGCTTTGCACAATTCCCTAAGCTAGTAGGACTTTCATAGTCATAGATAATAGTGATGGGAAAATTCTTAGTTAGTTTCAGAGTATGGTGATGAGTGGTGGTCTTATTACTTAAAGCAAATATATGACAATTTTTTTATTTTTTTTATTTTTTAATATTCGTATATGAAAATTTTTGTTCACTTAGGAAGATGCATATTTGTTTATGCCCCCGTGTGTACATGAAGCCAATGAGTGAGACATGAATGGACAAAAAAAAAAAAAAAAAAAAAAAATCTTGACCAATTAAAAAACTGAAATAGAAAAAGGAATCACAATGCCTTCTTGTTTCATGGAAACTGGTTTCTCTGATTTGTTAATTTCTTAGAGTTAGTTAAGCTTGTTGACAACAACAAATGGAATAAAAAAAGTTCAAGAGTTGCTATTGAAAATAAAGTTATGATGATAAAGTAATGGAACTAATCTGGAGGTGCAAACTAGACTAGGCAGCTTTCACATTAGTATACTTAAATAAGGGAAAAAAAATTTATTGGATGCTCTAAAAGCATTAATATGTCATTTGATTCACAAATAATATATTAGAGAAGATAAACAAAATTGAAAGTTATATTATATTATTTTGTTTTGTTACGTAGAAAATAGAAAGAAAACATGTCTCTCGTAACTTTTGTTATAACAATTATTTTTTCTTCGGAATTCAAGTGATACCTCAATGGTAATGTCACAATGGTATCATTTGTTATGGACCTTATGGTGTTTTATGATTGTGATTGGAATATCCTACCTTCTTACTATCTATCTAAAAATAGGTAAAACAACATTGTTTCTCTTCTAAAAAAAAAACTATTTTTGAATTTTTTTTCCCCTTCTCACTTACTAACTGATGGAAAAAAAGACAAATTTTCAAATTTTTCTTCATTTTCTTTCTCTCATGCTAAATTAAACAATGCAAAAGAAATGTAAGGAGTGGTAAAAAAAAGCTTAAGATGATGATGAAATTTTTATTAGCTGAAGTGAAGCACTTGTCACGAATGATTGAATAAGAAAAGAGGGAAAAATGAAAAAACATAAATTTCTTCGTCCTAAAAAAAAAAATTAATTGGTCCTTGATCTTGGTATTAAAGAACCAAAAGCGAATTGGGCCTTTTGTTTTGGAATTTCACCAACGCTGAGCCCAAAGAGGCTGTCAAACATACCCAATAGTAATTGCAATGGTATGCACACACAATTAGAAATATTAAAAAAATGCTTTTGGGCATTCTATTCAACCATTTACTTGCATTTTGAATAGTTTATCTTCAAGTCATTCAGCAAAGTAGATTTCTTATAAAGTGTATAGAAAAGCAACCATGAAGTTTTCTAGCAATTTAACTCTCTAACAATTGGAAAATTATCTTATGGAGCGGTCTATGAGATATTACCTCTTAAGAACATTCACAATAAGGTTCCTAAATTGACTAAAAAGTCAATTTAGCAGTCAATCCTTAAAAATGTGTTTTATAGTAAAAAAGGCAAACTTAAAAAATTTGAGTTTCAGCTACAATGAACCGCTATCTCTAGCAACTCATTGTAGCTGAAACTCAAAACAAAAACCAATTGTTTATTCAGGGTAAGGTGGGTAACTTTGGAAACATTTATGATGGCATTGAAAATTTAAGTACTACTTACCTTTAACCAAACGTGAAGAAGGAGACTCTCTTGAAGCACAAAATACACATATCTCTAGCAACTCTGCAAAATGACAAAGAGTTGAAAGGTGCTAGAACTTTCATCAATTGAATTGATATTACAAACTGAATGAAATGAAACTGTACAAGTAATGGAGACTAAATACAAAACAGAGCAAGGCCAAAAATATCCTAAACTACACGAGATCAGTTATAGCACATGTGCCAGCTAGTTATCCATGTGTGAACACATTCTAGTTAAATATATCACCGAACTACATGTCTGCATTAAGACTACAATACTACAACAACTACACTACACTGCTTATCTTAGACTTCATTTCTTCTCTTCTTTCTTCTTTTGCTTCGTTCCTTTTCTTCGTTTCTGATTTGATTACAACTTTGATAGTCTTCAACACTCCCCCTCAAGTCCAGAGTATTAGACTCTGAGATTTGAACTAAAGAAGCTACCTGTAGTTGCTTAGATTGTTCCTTTAACAGCTTAGGTTGAAAAATGTCTTTCAATCCTAGTTTCTCCGACAATCTCACAAAGGATGAAAAACCAAAAGTGTCACGCCCCAAACCCTAAAAGGTTCAAAGCATGAGAAAGACGTCTCAAAGTACATGTAGAACATCTCAAACCTATTCTAAGATGTACAACATCTAATATCTCCATTACAAAAGTTCAGCTTTCATCAATAGTTAGTCTAACTACCATTAGCCATCAAAAAACTGTCTCAAAAGATTGTTGCCTACTCTGAAAATTTTAAAAAATAATAGAATGAGTCAGAACCCAATAAGTAGCATAATTAATAGGGGTGGGGGAAATGCAAGTTCCATTTTCAATAATAGTAATATGATATGATAAGAATGATTAAATAATGAAACACAAAATTTCCCAAAGTAAATACCTTGAAACTATATACTATAATTTGTGAGTATCAATAATATAATTTCCAAAGTCATAATATCTAACATAAGATAAATTATCACAAATATACCACACTACAACATAGATTGGTCAGGGGATCCATCCATTCACAACTGGAATGATATTGTCTTCTATGGTATGCAGACTCTTGGCCCTGTGGACAGCAGCCTCACCCATACCCTCAAGGTTTTTCTCTCCCCCCATGGGCAGTAGAGAGAGAGCGTCAAATAAGACCTCTCTTGCATGTGGTCTCTTGGCTCCATGAGCAGCAGCCTCACCCACACATAATCAAGGAACTTTTTCCCCCCATGGGCAACAAGGAAGAATGCGTCATCCAAAGTAAAAGGGCACTGACCTAGATTTGATTTCGTTGTCACAAAGACTACGAAAACCAAATCAGGTGATCACTGAGAAATCACATATGGCATAGTGTTAAAACCACATAAAGCTCACAATTATACATCTTCTTTCAAATACATAGTTTATAACCAGGTAGTTTCAGAAAAACCTTAAATAATCCAACTTCCACAAAGTTTGTAAGGTTTTCAACTTCATTCTTGTCAAAAGATTTTATAACAATTTCCTACATAACAAGACAAGATAAGTATCTTTAGATTTTCTAATATACCATAAAATCCATGATTTCCTTGTCAAAGATTAAATAAAAGATGCTCATTTTTTCATATCAACAATTCATGCATTTCCCTAAATGCAATACCAAATATGATGCATTTTCATATATAATCATACATATATTAAGGTTATGACACAATAGTTTTAGGAAAATATAATTTCCATAGGTAGTTTCCAAAAGTGTGTCTAGCCCAAAACATCATTTATGCAACATGTTTATTTTTCAAAAATCCCATTAAAAGCTACTTACCTCGCAACCGCAAAAATCTAATTCTCCAAGCTCCAAAGAGATTAACTAGAACCTAAACAATATCAAGTAAACCTATCACAATAAACATAAAGCTTGAAATTGCATCTAGCTACAATTTAGGAATTGCCATATGAGCACTTAATTAGACAAGCCTGGTATTTAACCTTATCAATAATAATATATTCCATTTCCAAAGTTTCTCAACAAATTGATTCACAAGGCATAAACTCGAATTTATAAAGTTAATACATTTAATATCATTTCCAATTTTATGACTAGCTTCTATAAAATTTACACTATATCATTAAGAAACCCATGAAAGCAAAATCAAAATATCCACCAAGACAAGAAATTTAGAACTTCAACTAACTCCAAATAAACCCATGGCAATGGAAAAATTAAATTTACCAACCATCACATGTTATAACTTAAAACCCCCTAAATTTTCCACCATACATAAACCTTAAGTAGTTATCATTAGCACAAATTATATACCCACTCATCAAATAATTCCACTAATACAAAACTCATACATAAAAACACATAAATATCACTTCTAATACTCATAAATCACATGGGTATCATTATTAAAGTTTAGATAAAAATAACCTTAAACAAAAGTGTAAAACTCACCAAAAAGATTAGGAAATTTTACCTCAAATAAAAGGGATGATGATGCTTAGGGGTTCTTGAGGATTTTTCCGGTGGTCTTGCCAAAAAATGATAGTGGAAATAGTGATATGGAGGTACCGGTAGGAGAGTTTGAAGGAGTGAAGAGGAGTGTTCTACCGAAAATGAAAAAGAAGAAAAAGAAAAAAAAGAGAAGGAGAAGTGAGGAGCTGGTCAAAGAGGGTATGAGATAAGTGAAAATGAGTGGTGGGGAGTGGGGTTAGGTGGGGCACATGGGAACTTAAAAATCTGATCTTTTACTCTCTTTTTTTTTTTTTTTTTTTTTTGTATGACTGGGACGTTACACAAAGCTTTAGTGAAGATGTCTGCAACCTGAGAATTTGTAGCAATATGGAAAGTCTTAATCATTCCCTCCAAAATTTTATCTCTCACTAAATAGCCGTCAACTTCTATATTCTTGGTTCTTTCATGGAAGACCGGGTTTGCTGCTATGTATAGTGCAGCCTGGTTATCACAAAATAGCATAGTTGGTCTTGAATGCTCAATCCTCAAGTCCTTCAACAGTTGCAAAACCCAAGTGATTTCTCAGGCCATATTTGCCATAGCTCTATACTTAGTTTCAGCTGAGGACCTGGACACAACTCCTTGTTTCTTTGATCTCCAAGAAATCAAGGAATCTCCCAAATATACTGCATAACCAGTGAGACCTCCTTGTATCTGGGCATCCATCCCAATCCGCATCACAAAAGGACTTGATATGCAACTCTGTGTTGCTTGGGAAGAAAATGCCTTTACCTAGTGACCCTTTAATGAATTGAAGCACCCTGTGAACTGCTTGCAAGTGTGGTTTCCTTGGCTGTGAAACAAACTGACTCAACCTATGCACTGCATAAGTCAAGTCAGGTCTTGTCAAGGTAAGGTATAAGAGTCTTCCAATAAGTATTCTATACTAACCTGGTTTCTCCAACAACTTGCCTTCATACTTAGATAACCTCAAGTTTTGTTCCATGGGAAACTTAATAGGTTTGCTGCCAATAAAACCAGTGTCCTTGAGGATTTCCAAAGAATATTTTCTTTGGCTAAGACTGATTCCTTCATTGGTCTTAGCCACTTCTAATCCTAGAAAATACCTCAACGAGCCTAGATCCTTCAAACCAAACTTATCATCAAGAACTTTCTTCACACTGTTAATACAAGCAACATTATTTTCTGTCAAGAGTATATCATCAACATATACCAATAAAACTGTGAATGAAGCTCCTTGAGTATGAATGAACAAGGAGTAGTTAGACTTTGGTTTGACAAACTCCATTTGTATAATAGTTGAGGAAAAGTTCTCAAACCATTGTCTAGATGATTGTTTAAGACCATATAAACTCTTATTTAGTTTGCAAACCAAATGATGCTCCCCATTGTTATGAAAGCCAGGTGGTAAACACATGTAAACATCCTCAAGTAGCTCACCATGAAAAAATGAATTATTCATATCCATTTGATGAAGAAACCACCCTTTCACAGTAGCCAATGACAAAACAATTCTAACTAAGATTGATTTTGCAACTGGAGAGAAAGTTTCTGAGTAATCCAGCCCATGCTTTTGAGTAAAACCCTTAGCAACAAGCCTAGCCTTATACCTTTTAATGGTACCATCAGGTAAGTATTTTACTCTATAAACCCATTTGCAGCCAATGGTAGACTTACCAGGGGGCAAAGGGGTTAAAGTCTAAGTGTTATTCACCTTTAAAGCCTTAATTTCTTTGTCCATGGCAGCTCTCCTCTCAAGAAATTTAACTACCTGTTGAAAAGAGACAGGTTTTGATGGAGTGGAAGAAACAGCCATGACAAAGGAGTGAAAAAGCAGGTCCAAGGTGTGAGTAATTCAAGTGATCCGAAAGAGCATAAGGCATACCAGAACATGGTTTGGTTCTAGTAAATTGACAAGAGTAATCAGACAAGTAGGAAGGAGGTTTATGAGACCTAGTGGATCTTCCAAGAGGAACAAGGGAAGTGGAATCACATGGAATAGGATTAGAAGACTGGGAAGCAAGAGAGGGATCTGTAACAACAATAGGATCAACAGAAATAGAATCTACAGAAAGTGGTTCTGCAGAAACATGGTCTGGTGAAGGATCAAGGATATTATTAATAGGATCAGATGGAGGGAAAACAAGGTCAGAATGAATATTAGAAACAGAAGCATAAGGAAAAACAAAATTATCCAAAATTGAAGTGGGAGATGGACACTCAACATAAGGAAAAATGGTTTTATAAAAGACAATATATCTAGAAACATAGGCAGAATTGGACTGAAGATCAAGAACTTTGTAACCTTTAATGCCATGAGGATAGCCAAGAAACACACATTTTCTGGCCCTAGGTGCAAACTTGTGCATAAGGTGAGATGAAGTGGAAATAAAACACAAGCAGCCAAAATTTCTTAGATGATGATAAGAAGGAGTAGAATGGAAAAGGACTTCATAAGGGCTTTTATTGCTTAATGCCTTAGAAGGAATCTTGTTAATAAGATGAACTGCTGTTAAGATGCAGTCACCCCAAAAACACAAAGGAAATTTAGACTGAAACTACAAAGCCTTTGCAACATTTAGGATGTGTTGATGCTTCCTCTTAGCAATGTCATTCTGTTGAGGAGTGTCAACACATGATAGCTGATGCAAAATACCATTAGAATGGAAAAAAATCTTTTAAGAAAAATTCTATGCCATTGTCACTTCTAATGGTTTTAATCTTGCAATTAAATTGAGTAGAAATCATAGTTGCAAATTTAGGAAATAGAGATTGAGTTTCAGATTTATGTTTAAGCAAATAAACCTATGTGCATTTGGTAAAATCATCCACAATAGTCAGGAAAACCTTGTAACCATCAATGGGAAAAGTAGAAAAAGGACCCTATAGGTCATAATGAATCAATTCAAAAGGTTTAGTAATTACATGAATGCTAGAGGGAAAAGAGAGCCTTTTCTGTTTTGTAAAATAGCAAACATCACAGCAAGAAGCCTTATTGGAAACATCAATATTTACAAATGACTTCAACAATTGAAGTTTGGCTAAAGAAGGGTGACCTAATCTAGAATGCCACAAATCTAAAGAAATATGACTAACAGTGGTGGCAAGAGCAACTGAATTTGAAGGAGGAACAACAGTTTGAAATAGGTATAAACCATTGCTTTCCTTACCCAGATCAATCATGCTCCAGTGAGCAAGATCCTAGATGAAACACAATTGCCAAGAAAAATAAGGCAACAATGTTTGGTCTGAGTAAGTTTGCTAACAAAAATAAGATTGAAACTGAAGGAAGGAACACACAAAACATTTGTGAGTGTAAATGTAGAAGAAATTTGCACAGTGCCTATATGTGTTACAACAGCCTTTTCCCCATTGGCAAATAGACATAAGAATGAACTATAGAAGTGATTGTGGTCAATTGAGAAACTGAGTGCATTATGTGATTAATGGCCCCAGTGTCAATGATCAAAGAATTAGGCTTAAAACTTGCCTATCAATGACTTGAGCAGAAAAAATAGAATGATTGAAATTGGGAGGTATCCAAAAGGGATTACCTGAGAAATTGGAAGAAGATGATGAAGTAGAAGTAGCTGTGGAAGATGGAAGAGCAGGTGCTATCATTGATGCAACTTGTGATACAGTCTGAGCACTAAATCCATTTGGAGTACCAAAACCTGAACCTGATGCATTATGAGCTTCCAAAAAATTGAGAAGCTGTTCACATTGAACCTGAGATATTGGACATTAAGGTTGAGTGGTTCGTTGGGAAGTCTGAAAACCACTAGGAAAACCACCAAAACCTGACTATGAAACACCAAAAGGAGTCTGCAAGCCAATGTTAGGCTGAGTAACATCACCATTCTAAGCATTAGAATGACCATCAAAACCAAAACCTCTTGTGATTTGATTAGGCATAGCCTTAGTCCCATCTTTTGGCTTATACCTAGGGGGATATGCATGAAGTTTGTAGCATTTGTTAGCAATATGACCAGTGAAACCACAGTAAGTACAAATTGGTCTTTCCTTCTTAGAGTTAGCTCCTTTTCCTCCATTGTTTCGAGCATGACCTTGATTGCCTTGAAAAGGTCTAGTGCCACTCACATACATAGCAACAGGATCCAATTGCTGAACTTGTTGAACCACATTGACAATGTTGCCTATGCTTCTCCTTTTCTCTTCTTGCAAAATCAATGAACATACCTTGCTGAGAGAAGGAAAAGGCTCAATTATCAAAATTTGCCCAATCAAAGTGCCATAACTATCATTCAACTCCATTAAAAACCTAAAAACATGCTCTTTATGCTATGCATATAGCTGAGATGACTTAGAACCACAAACACAAGGACAATTATAGACTGTGAAAGGCTGATTATTCACAAATTCATCCCATAAAGTCTTGAATTTGGTAAAATAGGAACTCACTGACATTGATCCTTGAACCAAATGTGAAATTTTCTGTTGAAGCTCAAACAATCTTGGAGTGTTGTCCTGAGATAACCTGTTCTTGAGATCAATCCACAAATCTTTTGCAGAATTGATGTATCACACTAGCCTTAAGATCAGGATTGAGTGAATTAGTCAACCATGAAAGGATCTTAGTGTTACACTTGTTCCAAGAATTGAACAAAGGTGAGGTTGGATTTGGTTTTGAAATTGAACCATTGACAAATCCAAATTTATTTCTCAAACTCAAAGCAAGAAACACAGATCTTGCCCAAGTCATGTAATTCTCATGACCAGTGAAAGGCTAAGATGTGAGAATTAAACCAGAATTTTCATTTGCTGGTAAGAAAAAGGGATTATTGGCAGATTCATTTGCCATAGCTACACTTGTAGTTGGTGCAGATGAAGAAGAAGGTGCACTTGATGAATCTGAAGCCATGAGCAACCAAGAAAATGAAGAAAAACGAAGAAAACCAGATGAAAATTTCTGTTTGGCAAGAGAGAAAATGAGAGAAAATAAGCTTTGATACCATGCAAAATGATAGAGAGTTGAAAGGTACTAGAATTGAACTGATATTACAAATTGAATGAAATGAAACTGTAAAAGTAATGGAGACTAAATACAAAACAGAGTAAGGCCAAAAATATCCTAAACTACACGGGATCAGTTATAGCACATGTGCCAGCTAGTTATCTCACGTGCGAACACATTCTAGTTCACGTGTGAACACATTCTAGTTAAATACATCACTGAACTACAAGTCTACATTAAGACTACAATACTACAACTACACTACACTGCTTCTCTCAGACTTCATTTCTTCTCTTCTTTCTTCTTTTGCTTCGTTCCTTTTCTTCCTTTCTAATCTGATTCAAAACTTTGATAGTCTTCAACAAGCTCACTGTAGCTGAAACTCAAAATAAAAACTAATTGTTTATTCAAGGTACGGTGGGCAGCTTTGGAAACATTTATGATATCATTGAAAATTTAAGTACTACTTACCTTCAACCAAATGTGAACAAAGAGACTCTCTTGAAGCACAGAATACACATCTCTGGTGGTACTGGTGAGGTCCCTCTCCTATTGCTAGACATTGAATCATCATTGATGTCATGGAAATTCTATATGTGTTCTAGAAGCCAAAACAGTAACTATTATGGATAAACATGGATGTTGAAAAAAAATAAAAAATAAGATTGTTCAATTTTTTTTTTAAATCCTTATTAAAAAAAGTTAGGTTTAAAAAAATATGTGAATAAAGAAAGAATATTTAATTGAAGTGGTAAAAAAATAGAATCTTCGATGTTTGGTGTATTGTAAAGTGAGTTATTAAAATAAATAAAGTAATTTTTTAAGTTACTAAAAGCTATATTTTTTAGCAACCTTGTTGTGAATGCTCTAAAAATCCACAATATTGGGCTGAAGGAAATGGTAATAGTGGAACTCTAGAATTAGAAATGAGTTGATGGTTTACTAGCAATTGATCTTTTTCTTTTTACTATTCAGTATTCACCTCAGGTCAGCTACATTTTTTTTTCCTTGATAATGATAGGTTAGCTACTTAGGACAACATTTTTCACAATTGTTGACATAACTTATATGTTAACAACTGTGATTGGTGAATTATAAAAATGGTGCTCTCTTCCCAAAAAAAAAAAACAAAGGCATTAGTATTAGACCTATATGAAAAAAAATGTTACTCCAATCACAAATATCATATCAATAGTTGTAAAAAATGTTTAAGTTACTAACATTACTTTTATTCATTTTTATTACCTACATTACACATGATAAGAAAAGTAGATGTAAGTAATAAGCTCAACTTTGATGGTGTAGTTTTCTCTGATAATCTTTCTTTGAGTTTTGGAGCAATAATTAGAAATGATAGAGGTGAAGTAATGTTAGCTCTTAATGCAAAAGGTCCCCATGTTAGGGATGCTGAAGAAGTGAAAATTCTTAATTGCGGGAAGGTTTTGCTTTTTGCAATTGAAACTGGATTCTATGATCTCATCATTGAGGGGGATAGTATTAATGTTATAAGCAAACTCTTTTTGCCAAATAGGGACTATTCTCAACTTGGGCATATTTTGCAAGAAATAAAGACGTTAGTAGCTGGTTTTCGTAAAAGCTCTTTCTCATGTGTCAGTAAATCTGGTAATTACTCTTTAGCTAAGTTTTCTAAATCTATCTTTGATGATGTAATTTGGATTGAAGATTCTCCTCCTCTTGCCACAGAGGATTTGTTCTTTGATGTAAATGTTTTTCTTTTGTGAATGAAAATTTTTTACCTCAAAAAAAAAAAAAAAAAAAAAACACAACCCACTAATTTCCTGTCAATGCGGTCATTTGGTTTTTATGGGCCACAACTTTGGTTTGATCTACTGTAAATGTTATAGTTTTAAAAACCGAACTGGACCGGCCAGTTCAACCGGGAACTGAGAGCCAGTCCGGTCCGATTAAAACCTCAAAAACCGGGGTTAAATCGAATATTTTTGAAAAAACGGTTTGATGCCCAGTTTGGTTTTTAAAACCATGGTAAATGTTCTATTTCGCTCCTCAATTATAACTACGTTATTAACAATGCATTTAAAGTCTCAAATAAGGCCTAGAACGGTCCAGTACAACCCCCAATTGTTTTTTGATTGTAGGTCTTTAGTGGACTATTATGGGCCTTATTAAGTTAAATTTTATCTACATCTTGTTCTTTTTTTTTATTTTTATTTATGAACATCTACATCTCGTTTTGGGCCACAGGAGTTTGGTTATGCAATATTTTGGGCCCGGTTTCTATAAGAAGGGTCCTTTTGAACAAGAAAACAAAACTAAAGTCCATATTTTATTCATTTGCTCTTTTTTGGGGGGGGGGGGGGGGGGTGTTGTTTGGTACATATATTTGAAAACATGTGTTTTGTTGTTTGAAAATAGGGATGACAATTTTGCCCCGCCCCTCCCCGCTTCACTCCGTGGTGGTTTTCTCCATCCCGTAAAAGTGGTGGGGCAGGAATGGGGTAAGATTTTAGCCCTAAACCACGGGATGGAATGGGGATGGGTTTAGACTTTTTAGACCCACTCCGCCCCACCCCGCATTGCTAAGGGTTATAATTGTAAATTTTTCAAACCCTAAAACCCTACTATTTAAACAAACATATCAATATTAGCTTAATTATTTTGTTCTACCAAATGTGGTTCTCTACCTTTATTTTGTTATGTGTTATACTATGAGATTTTATTTATTTATTTATTTATTTTTTGTAATTGTCTTGTTAAACACTTGGATATATTATTCAATTTTTTCTAAAAATTGATTTGATTTGATTGGATAAATTTAGTTGTAATTTTAAGTATATTTTTATTAATGAAATAGGTTTCATGAAAAAAATTGTACTAGTTGTAGGGCAAAGTAACAGAAAGTAGAGTTTTATGGGGTGAGGCCTACGGGGTCCCAGGGGGTGCGGATGGGGTGAGAAAGTTTTCCTCGTCATGCGGGGCAGGAATGAGGCAAGACAAAACCATGGGGGGTGGGGACGAGACCCCATCCTTCAGCCCCGCCCCACTCCATTGCCATCCCTATTTGAAAACATGTGTGAAAATACGTATAAGTGAAAAAGTGTATGAAAATGCGTATAATATTGTTTAAAAACTAAAAACATGTGTTTAAACATGTCTACCAAACAGCCCATAGCTGTTTTAAAAAAAAAGACCCACTTGGATCAAGCCTGCATAGTTGAGGTTGATTTTAATAGAAGAGCGGCCCAATAACTTTTTTGAAAGAGACCCATTTTCTTTTACAACAATATTTATCCAAATAACAATTCACAGCAACAAAATTAGCAAGGGTATGGGCAACACAATTAGCATCTCTCCTAATCAAGCTAAATGCATCGGAAAAAACCACTGCTAAACTCTTAACACATTGCGTAATAAGGTGAGTATAGACCATCCGACAAAAATTAAACCATAAATTAGAGCATCAACACATAATTTGGCATCACGCTCTACAATAATCTCCTGCAATCCTTCTGTTTGTGCAATCTATAAAGGCCAAAGGAAGATTTTTCTTCAACATGTAGAGGATCACATAGGGTATTCTATTTTTTGTTCAAGCCTTAAGGAACTGACCACTAGTATTCTGAGATACTATGTAGTTATTTGTTGTGACACAGCATTAATATTAATCTTGACTACATTTGTTGGAGGAGAGAGTCATCTGTTTGATCAGGATTGCTTTTTTCATAATAAAATTTATTTGAGTTTTGTATGCTTTTGTTTCCACATATAAAATTTGATGAAGGATTCTCATATCTTTATTTATGTTAATATATAAATTTTCATCTCTGCCATATGCAGGTTTCTTGTTGGCAAGTGTTGTGCTCTTATATAGAGTACATTTTCAAGATAATAATTTAAATAACAAGATAGTGACCGCATAATCAAAACTCAGATGGGTACGCAAATTTACTAAGTAAAAACTATTTAGCATCTTCTAAACCCCCATTGATGGGTTCCTTTTGTGTTTTCATCTACAAAAAAGTTACCGAAGATGGAATTTATTGACTATCCCCATGCAGTAATAAGCTTGCTTAGGTGAAATGACATCTATAAGGCACTTCTATCAATTGGTTGAAGTATCTAATGCTTGCATGCTTATTGAAAGAGGTAATAATTTTGCACTTACATATTTAAATATGTTTCTACGGAAAACATCCACAATCAGGCCTTGGTTGATGTCTTGGCAAATAATAATTTTAAAAACACACCTAATTCTACACTCAATTTTATAATATGCTAATATAGGAATGTGTACAACTGTGAGTGATAGACACTTTCTGCCCACACTTGTTTATATGAACTTACCACTTTTGATCGACCACTCATAATTGCACAAGTAAACAAGTTGTGAAATTGAGTATGAGAATAGTTGTGCAAACACATTGGACTATTTTACTTAGATAACTAGCTAGATCATCATTTACACATGTGGAAATCTCTCCATTTTATACCCTCCAATAACATCTGCCCCATCATCATTTTTCGCATGCTTCTATGCACTCAGATTCTCCACACACAAAAAAATCCCTCCTTTACTCTTGTAGTAAAGGGCAACTTTGATGAGTTGGCAGACCTAGTTTATTTATATAAACATGTTTATTCTTTCTCATTTGAGTCTTATTTACTTTGCATGCTTGTCCGCTTAAACATTTGGCTTTCTAGTGAAATGGGCTTGTTGAGTTGGTTGTTTTATTTTTGGTTTTTTTTGGGGGGGGGGGGGGGGGGGGGGGGTTCATTATTTCACCCGTTGAGGCTTGGGCCTTTAAGAAATATATATGGGTTTCTTTGATTTCGTAGTTTACTATCCTAAAAGTTTAATTGGCCTTATAGTTGGGCATTTATTCTCTAAACTTGTTCTGTGTAAATATGAGCTTTTCTTGAGAAAGCCTGTTCCTTGAGGCATGAAAGAAATAACGTGGACCATGAACCTAGATCCATTGAGAAAAAGATACATGCTCAAGCCTAATATGTGATACAAGAGAAACAAGGACCAAGAACCTATTTTGTGATGGAAATAATATGGGCCATGAGCCTAGATCCATTGAGAAAAAGATACAAGCTCGCTCAAGCCTAATATGTGATACAAGAGAAACAAGGACCAAGAACCTATTTTGTGATGGAAATAAAATGGGCCATGAGCCCAATCCATGGAGTGGAAAAATGTGGATAGTTAGTCTATTACGTGTGAAGAAATATGGATCATGAACCCAACCCATTAGGGATGAACAAAAATCCAATCCTTGTGGTTTGATGAAATGTGGGAATTTTGGGCTTCAAATGAACTAATTACACAAGCCAAGATCCATTACCTTTTGCTTTATAAAATTATGTTGAAGTGTATTGACCGTATTTTCTCAATTTGTATTTGACCAATTCGTATTGAGCATGTGTGTTACTAGTATATAATAAACCTGATTCTATCTCATGGTGTTGAGAAACATCTGGTTTTCATCAACAATACAAGTATATATGTAATAAACTATAGTCTCTAGCGATTGTTGGTGACTGTCCATATATAATTTCAATGAGCAAGTACACATTAAGGGGTCCATTAATTAAATTTGCGAAACATGTGGGTTAGTCTCTGCATATTGATGTACATTTCAGTACTTTGGCTGAAACCAGAATGATTATATAACATATAGTGTTATATGCAACCCAAACAAAAGTACCCCACTATCATTCACTATGGTTGAGAACCAAAATGATTATAAACTTCTAAACTGATGCCAGACCCAACTTGTTGCAGCCCAATCCATTGGCACAGACCATTCTAGGTGATGGGTGAGGTTTTTTTATTTTTTTATTTTTAATCTGTTCCTTTTTCTAAGTGCATGGACTGATGATGTATTGCTAAAACAAGAAGTTTAAGAAAAGTTTATTTTACTGTTAAGATTTTATTTATTTATTATTTTTTAACGGTGTACATTGTGACCTTTGTAATTAAGTGATGTTTAATTGGAACAATGTAGGAAATCTCTCTCTCTCTCTCTCTCTCTCTCTCTATATATATATATATATATATATAGTGTCAACAAAAGGAAAATGCAAATCAATTAAGATATTCTAAGTGAATTAGTTAGGTTAAAAATTGAATCCAAGTATATAATTGTAGTGTGCCTTACAGTATCAAATCAAATCCTGCCTACAAAAATAAGGAAAAAAAATTGGCAAACTTAATTGGTTCACAACCTAGCTAACTGCACAGTCCTTTTGAGTTGAACTTGATTTCGAAAATGCCATCAATGCCAAGTCCATGGAGATCTAAAAGTACATGCCACCCATGCCATTACACACAATGACATCACCCTGACCATTCTTTACATGGGGGAATAGATATTATTGGAAAGGCAATTTTGCATGTTTGTTATTTTCTATTGAATGTGGCGGTCTAATTTGATTTATATCAACATTTTTGTGTGCTTTGCTAGTCACTCAAAGTTTGTGCAAGAAAAAGCTGTAAAGCAAAGCAAAGATTGGAACATATTGATGAACACGTAAAGATTCATATGTTGGAGAATAAAAATGAATCTTTGACTGGAACCTTTTTTTTTTTTGGTTTGAATGTGATGATCTTATATAGAATCAATAATGAAAAGCTTTTTGGTCAATGAACAAGGTTTGTTCAGAAATTAGCAAAAAACTAATATATAGTGTACTTTGCTTTGCTTAAAGGTTTGTCACCTATAGGGCTATGGCATTTCATGACCTTCTTTTCTCTAAATTAAGAGCAAGTAGTTGGTAGGGAAAGAAAGAACTTTTAGAAATTTTGGATTTATGGAAGGCAACAAAACTTTCTGCATGAATGTGTTGATATAAAAGTGGTTAAGGCCAGGAACGGCCCTAGGCCACTTAGGCCACTGCCTAGGCCCCTACTAGAGGAAGGCCCCAAATTTTGGGGTAAAATTTGATATATTAAAAAAAAAAAAATTTGAGTTATAGGAAAAAAAAATTAGTTTTATAATTTTCCTCTATTTTTAAGAAGTCCCAAAGTATTGAGTAATATTAAAAATAATACAACTTTAAATACATGGGTCTTACAAATAAAGTAATTCAATAGTTTTACAAACTATTTTACAACATTTTTATAAATTGTTGTTGTAGCCAACTTTTTATTCTTATCTAGGCCCACCGATAATATCACTTTTTTATTTATTTATAATCATTCACCATATCATTAGTTTGTAAAGTTTTTGTAAAAGAATTTGTATATCTATCATTTTTCCTTACATATATGTGTCACTAATTGCAATAAATCATTTAGATAGGAAAATACTAGAAATATTATTAATTTTACTTGAAAACTTTACAAATTTATGTAACAATTAATATGATATGTGGACGTCAGCTATTAGATGCATTTTTGAATTATTTTTTGTGATTAATGATACATCTTTGTAAGTCTCATATTGTAAAATTTATAATATCCTTAATGTCATTCATTCAAATACTTGTTTATTATCATTTTGAAGTGTCACTAATCGTAGTCATTTCTACATCATTTGAAAGTTTTTTTTAGTAAAATTTGTTATAGCTTTAGCATTTTTCTATATATAAAAAAAAATCATATTACAAAATAAAGGAATAGATTTTTTTTTATAAAGAAATTATGATATTAAATACTAGTTAAATATTATTTAAATAATAACAAAAATGTCCCATTTAAATATATCGCCTTAGGTCTTCAAAATTGTTGGGCCGCCCCTGGTTAAGACCTAGAAGATTGATAAAAATCACAACTTTCCTCTAATTAAATAATCGCCACTGGTGGAAAGATGAAATGAGATTTGCTAATGGAATATCCTTAAGGTTTTTATATTATTATTATTATTATTATAGTTATATCATTATCATATATAGTTCTTATATATTGTTGTGATTGTTTTGTAGTTCAATGATAGAAGGGGATCATCTTGTGTGTAAGACCAAGCTGGCTTGATAAGAAGAAGCTGACCATATGACTTTCTAATGTCATGCCTGATGATTTTATGACTTTGCCATGAAACTCAATTTAAGGAGTGATGTGTTGAATGTTCTATATAGTGTACGTAGCCAAAATCTCAATCGAAGGTAAATTTTTATGGTTTTCAGATTTGATTTTATGTATTTTAATTTCTTCTTGAAACAATGGATTGGAAATGAAAGAAAATGAATCAATAGAAGAAATGAATATTATTATTATTTTCAAGTTAAGTTAGAATAGAACGATGATATGAATACTGTAGATCTTACTTTTAAACCATTCAATTAATATGTCAATAATAATTAAAAAGTAATCTAGATATTTATTTAATATATTGGTGAAAATTTTATGATTATGTGAGCTAGTCGGTGGAAACATTTTTTGGTAATATCTTCTAGTTCAGTCCTTGGAGGAGGTTTGCTTAAAGTTAACAAAAAAAAAAAAAAAAAGAGAATCTTTTGGAATCTATAGTGTGTATAAGCACTTTACACAGTATTATTTATGGTCCAACAACTTGTTTTTTATGTTATAAAGACTAGGACAAGAAATAACTCAAGCCTATTTACCATGATTATCTCTTCCAAAGAGTTGAGTTGAGTTGAGTCGTACGTTATAATAAGAAAATGACATTTTGAAGAACACGTAGGGCAGGCCTTTTATAAAACACATTGGGAACCGTGAGCTATAAAACAGTAGTGTACAGGTGTGCTTGAAGGGACCTTTGTTGGTGATGATTGACCAGCAATCTTTTGATTTCCAATTGATAGTTGAAATTTATTGTTGCTTTCAGCATTGTCTGCATCGTGGGTGGCTACAGTTTTCTTTTTTTTAATGGCATTGTTGTCAAAAGCATTATAACTTAACTAGTACATGCATCGTAGCGTTTTTAACGAAGAAATTAATGTAGTGTTTAAATCTCAACTATCGAATTATATGAAAGTAGCGTTGTTACAAGTAAAAAAAGGGTTTAAAATGTTGTATTTTGAAACTGTGTTACTAAACGAGCACTCACTCACTCACACACATGACCCCGCGCACACTCTCTCTCTCTCTCATGACCTTGTGCATATAAGTTTGTCGTATTATTACATCCAAATTCCAAAGTCTTACATATATATGCTAATGAAATTTTATAACACCACAAAGATATTTAAGTTCACATTGCCATGCAGAACTGGATACTGCAATATCTATTAAACTGAAAAGAATATTGCATAGATTTCTAAGCTACTCCAACAAAAAATAGCTAAATAAAATAGCAAAAAGATAGATCCTGGCTTGCGTTATTTATACATGCTGACGAAATTTGAGAATCTGTTAAGGGTAGGTCATAGGGTTAACATCACTCAAGCACAATATCTGCAAATAGTTTTGGGTCATAGATTCATTGCCTTTGGAATATATGTTTATTCTGAAACTTCTACATGATTTTTTCCACATAAGTTTATTCAGTACCCATTCATTATTGCACATTTTAATAATTTGATTGGACTTAACAGTGATCATTCCAAGCTTCCAAGAAAAAACAGAGAGAAACCCTTTTTTTTTTTCAAAAAAAAAGTTACACTAAATGCAGAGCTGGAAAGTAGAAGTATAAATGAATTGGAAAACCGAAAGGAAAAAAGAATAAGAACAAAGAGTGGACAAGGAAGGAACATTTACGGCTTTGTTTACTCCCTTTAAAAACTGCCTCAGAAGTTCCAACACATTCACACCATGTGGGACATTCACCATTCCCCACCGCTCTCAGCACTTGCACTTGAGTCCAATCACACATATTTTTCATATAATGTAAAACAATGACAACTCCTTCATAGCCCCTTTGTAAGACTATCCGGCCATCCATATGTATAATAACCATAATTGTCCTAGACAAAGTCCTCATTCTCGTATCTTTCATTTTCACATAGGCCTGAGAGAGAGAGAAGGAGACCACTTATATGTGCTTCTTCCATACATGTCTGTAGGAAATATGCCATTGACACGCGAATAATTCATGATGTGGTAGACATTTTCCAATCACAATATGAATTAAGATTTGTTCATCAACTTACGATTCGAACGTATTGTTCACGCAACTTATCCGGATCTTTATATGCATTTTGGAACTGCTTTTGGCATAGGTGACGAATCATGTGAGATGATTGGGGGGTGATTAGACGCCCATTTTGGTTTGGTGCTCCACTTGAAAGTCTTGTAGACTTATTGAGTTGTTTCACGTGGGAACTTTTACATGTTTATGCAAACATCATGGTTGTTTCTTCTCTCACAAATAGCAAATTCTGTGTGCAAGTTTTCTCCTAGTTTGTTGGATTGATTGCTGGCACAAACATCACCATTTAAAATCGTTAAATAGTATATAAGATTTGAAGCACAGAATTTGTTTGAATATAAAGTCACTTACTAGATTTGAGTGTTGTTTTAATAAATGATCTGAATCAAATACAGATTGGAAACGAAGATATGATTCTGCTCAATAATAAGAAACTGAAAACTAGAGAACCTACAAGCAAAGAATAACTAGAACTAAATCACCAAAATAATAACGATACTTCAATCGTTTGGTTTTGAGGGTGGATAAATCACTAATTGATATGCAATTTTGCCGAGTCTTAAAGTCCAAGCCTTCCACTAGATGGTCCAACAGCCATATAGTGATATGTGGGTACCTCTTCTTTTTTATTCATAAGATATGGATCTTGTTTAATTTCACCCACGGAATGGTGGAAACTTGAAAGGAAAAGGCTGTTCCCAAATATGTAACCAACTATTTCAAATTAATTATTGGATTATAAAGCTTCAAGGTTGGTCTAGCAACTTTCGAGATGTTGGAATATTCACGTGTGAGTAACGTAGTTAGTTGAGTAATGAAATCTCACATTTGATACTAATTAGAACATGATGAGTGATTAATATAATATAGTTGGATCAAAATTCATTGGTTTAAGCTTTTGGGTCAAATAATACAAGTAAAATGTGATCATTTGTTGTTGGCATAATTACGTTGTCTCTAAAAGTTTTTGCTTAAGCTAAACCAAATTCACTCAAGCAAATCTTTAAAGGAAGAAATCAAACGAAAAATTGCCTATACTTTACCCGATGTTCGCTCAAGCGATATAGTAAAGTTTGGAATTTTGAATTATGCTAGAAAAATAATTCTTGCTTAGTTTTAACCGTTGTGTACACCTGTATAAAACATTTTTATGCATGACTTTTAGAGAGAAGAAAGGTTGCTATACCAAATTAAGTAAAAACCTTATATCTTGAAGTCTTCTTCCTAAGCCTAAACAGAGAAAAATCTTCATTGTGTTGTGTTGTGTGCGGTCTTAATAACACCTTGAGCTTTAAAGCATTCTTGAAATCTCAAATAACTTTTTCCAATGAGTTCACTTTAGCAAATCTTCAAGGAAATCCATGGAGCTAGTGCCAGAGGTTCTAATTCGCGTGGATGAGAAGCTTGTGGATAAAATCACCATAAGAGGATTTCAGAAGTTTTAGGGCTACTAAGATAGGGACATTTGTAAGATTGTAATAAAAATTTTAGTTGTGCAAAGGTACCATCAATATGGACTATTCATTTAAAGTAGATTTTCTACAAGATTGGGTTACTATAGTGGTTTTTCCATTACAGGGTTCTTCATTTGTTTTCTACTTAATTTTGTAAAGTTGTGATTTACAATTATGTTTTATGTTGGCTTTATTTCATGACAAAAAGTGTTGTAATTGCTCTTATTTTGCTCCTTGTATTTTGTGGGATTTTATTGTATTGGGTTTAGTATTAAGATTGGTGAAGACTCAAGTTTAAATAAAGAATCAGTGGATTTCGTGAGAAACTCGCGAGAAGCTAAGCCGCGAAAAAGCATGTGAGGAGCACATGACTGGAAGCTGAAGAGTCATGCCAGGCTGTCGTTTTCACAAGTTTCTTGCGGGTAAGACCTTCCTGTGAGACAATTGCGAAACATTCTGCCTGGAGGATTTTTAAGTAAGACTTTCATACCCTTCACCCATACTATATATACCCTCATTACCCACAAATGTATGAGAGGCTATTCAGAGAGAAAAACCCTAGATAGGTTTTTTACAACACACACACACCCATCTTTTAAAGAGAGAGAGCTACTCATCCTTAGTGAGAATTCATTGTAGCCTCTTCTCCTTCCCTCTCCCATTATTATATCTTGAGAGGAGTTTTGTACCCAAACACAATTCACACATTTTCAAAGTGTAGTGAGTGCTTTTGGAATTGTTGGGAAGTATTGGAAGAAGCCAAGGATGACAGATGCAACATGGAGCTTGTTGCAGGATCCGGAGAGCTAGACAAGACATAGTTCTGAGAAGTCTTATTGGAGTAGGAGCTTGGAGGGCTTAGGTACATTGGGTAGATTAGGCTTGGAGGGTCTTTTGCTAACCCATGTATCCCAACTGATTGTCTAGTGAATCGATTACCGCTTGGAGAGCGGCGGAGAGGTTTTTCGCCGAGTTCTTTGGTTTCCTCTTCGATAACACATCGGCGTGTTATCTGTGTTTTCATTTTTCTTTCCTACTCTTTTACATTTCATTTTACTGCTGTGATTATATGAATATGTGTTAGAGTAGCTTGTTTGTTTATCCGCTCGCATTTACACTATTCCGCACTTAGAATTAAGTTAGTGTAAAATCTATCGAACCGTAACTTTAATTTGGGGGTCTAAACAGCTCTTGTATTTTTAACACATTTTCGAGCTCTCAAATTTGTTGCCAAATATGTGTGTGATTTTGCTACTTTCATTATCATCATTATTACTTTAGTTTTGGCTGTTTATATATGTGGCTGATGTGTATATATTGTGGAGTTCATAATAAATTTAAGAGAAGTGTTACAGCCACAAACTATTTTACATCATTTTTACAAAATGTTGATATGACCAAACTTTTATTAGTTTTTATTTAGGCCCAACATTAAAATCACCTTTTCATTTACCAATAATCACTTACCACATTAACCATTTGTAAATTTTTTTATAAAATAGTTTGTATCTCTAGCATTATTCTAAACTTAATGAATTTATTTGTTTATTCTAATGCATAGATCACATAGGGTTTAAAACAGGTTTTTCAATCGTTTATTTTTTTTAAGTTACAATAAGTTAATTAAATAATAATTTTTCTACGTATATATTAACATGATTTATACAACATATAAAGCAATATATCCCATTTTTTTAATGAATCCACTAATAAATTGATTTTTAACAAACGTCAATTTCTTGTATATGTAACTTATAAAAGCTTGGTCTTATTTATTATACTTATGTGATGTAGTTCAATGTAGAATACAAATCCTCTGTACCACTTTTTTTGTATTCCACTTTATGATCCACCAATCACAACTTGTCATGTATTTATTTAACTTTCCTTATAAAATAGACATTACACTCTGTCCATGTATTAGGTTTTTTTTTTTTTTTTTTTTTTTTTTTTCGTTGATTAAAAAATTTAAGTGTTTTGAATGAAAATAACTTTTTTCTCCAACTGATAATTCATTACCATGAGTTTTTTTAAATAAAAAAATAACTTTGTACTTCATTTTATGTGGAGTCCCCCCACGTGAAAATAAGGTGGTTACATGTATCATATGCATGGTAGCCTTTTATCCCTTTTTGAACATGTTATTGTCATCAGTATTGTGGCTTCTTCCTAATCATATATTAATTTCTAATTGAAGTCTAGTTTTGCTCTAAATTTTCATTTTAATTTTCCTAATTTTGGTATTAGCTTGAAAGTCGAGGTGTTCACTTCACTCACCTTTGTAGTAAAAATATTATGACAATCCATTGAAATATAGTATGCTACAAGTGAATATTTGCAATAATAAATGAATCCTAATTTTAGGATGACTGACCCTTTTAATTCAATACATATTATGTCTTTTCTGGATGTTAGAGTAAATACATCTCAAGTAAAACAATGAATGGGAAACTAGAGCAAATACATATCAAGTACCCCTTATTAGTATCAAATAGTTAAATTTGTGAAAATAATGACCAAATTATTAGTATCATTATATTCATAAGTTAATTAAAACTTTTGAGAAAAAGTGATTGTTTGTCATGCTGCTAGAGTTAATGGTTATAAGTTCGAGCATTATCTTCACTATCTCATGTTAGGTATTTAAATAATAATAATAATAATAATAAAAAATATAAAAAAAAAACCTCATTCACTGACCTTCAATTATTGTGTGTAACTTAGAATATTTTTTTTAAATGATTAAATAATTAAATTAGTTGTTTCTTAAAAACTTAATTGTAATGAATACGAATAAATGTAAATTCTCTATTTTCTTCTATCAGCTTATTGGACTTTAGAATAATTAATCAAAGTACAGGGATGAACCCACGCTGGGACCAAGGGAAGCCAAAAAGGGCCCGGGCCCTGGCCTCTTGGCCCCAACCCCCCTCCTCTTTTCTTCTCAACATTTTATATATATATATATATATAACATATTTAAAATATGCCTTCTGAAGAAGTCAATTAGTCCAAAGAAGCTTTAAAAAAAAGGGTCAGCTAGCATCTAACTTGTGACTCCTCTATGTATATAAAAAAAAAAAAAAATTATATCAAATTTTTTTTAGATTTTTTATTTTATTTTATGGTTTTGGTGTTTTATGCAACTAAATAGTTTTAAATACAAAAAATAAATAAATTTTCTTAATCAATAGAAATTTTAGAGAAAACTGAGAAATAAGAGAGGCCACTTAAGCAAATTTAAGATAAAAATTTTATTTTAGCCTAATCTAAGTGTATATATATGTGGAGCTCTTTTTTGAAGTCTTTAACTCCGGCTCTTATCCTCTTACCCCATAAAAACTATGTAATTGTATGTGGAGTGACCATCAAGCCAAACAAAATTACCTTTTTTATTTATATTCTAAACTGGTTTCTTGCTCTTATCACACATGTGTTTCATTTTCTGGATTTTTTATCAATAAATTTAGTTTTTTGTCTTGCAAAAATTTTGATGAACACAGTATTAGATCCAATACGTGGATATTATGTTTAATCACTATTCTCACTTGGTTATTCCTACCACAACTCGTTTATAAATTGTTTTGACTACAACAACAATAATCATCTTTTTTTTATGTGAAGAAAATATGTATTAGAGCATCATCAATAGCTTATCTATATCTATTTTTTGGAGAAAAAAACCCCACTGTTCACCCCAAAACCCCACTCCAACAGCTTCTCCATCTCCAGTTTTTAGATTAGAATTGCTACAGTGCTTCTTTACAAGTAGAGAACACTGTAGCAATTACTGTAGCACCTCTAAACAATATTCTCCCTTAAAATAATACCCGGTTGAATAAAAAAAAAAAATTCTCTCTCGTTCCTTTTCTCTTTTGTTCTTCACTCTCTCGTGCTTCTCTATCTCAATGGTTACAAACTAAAACATACCACAATCAAAACAAAAACACAAAACACAATCAAAAGATTTGAAACACAAAAACAATCTTTCTCATAAGCCTAATGAAATCTGAACAATAAAATAAAACTACTCAAGCCAGAAAAAAAAAACAAAAACAAAAAAAAAAAACAAAAACAAAAACAAAAACAAAAACAAAAAAAAAAAAACAAAAACAAAAAAACAAAAACAAAAACAAAAACAAAAAAACCCAAAAAAACAAAACAAAAAAAACAAAAAAAAAAATGCAAAACGCCGATACGCCAATTTCCACTTCTCTGCTAGTGATCTATGTGTGTATGAGAGAGAATTTGTTTGTGTGAGATAGAGGGAGAGAGTGTTCTAGAATCAGGTAGAAATAGAAACAGTAAAAAAAAAAGAGAGCTAGAGAAAGAAAGAGAGAGAGAGAGAGATAGCTGAAGAAATGATCCGAAATGAATTAGAAAAAGAAAAAGAAGGGTAGATAGTGATAGGAGTGGGATATGTGTGTGGTGGAGAAAAAACCAAGGGAAAAAAAAAAAACGCATGGATGAAATTAAGAAAGGAAAAATAAGAAATGACAATTAAGAAATGCTACCACAATATTTTCATAATAAATCTTAAGTAATAAATTTTTATTAGCTAATATTGGTGGGTAAAAAAATAATTTCAGCGGTGGGTTCAAATTAGAACTAGTAACAACTTTCCACATAAAATTTTGATGTGATTCTTGTTAAAGTATTACGAAAAATGTTGTGAATATAACACTTTTCATTGAAAAATATAATTGTTGGGAATGAATATAGAAAGAATAAATGATGATAAAAAAAGAATAAAGAATGAATGAAAAAATAATATTTAAATGAGATGAAGAAAATGATAGAGAATCTGTTGGAAAGTGTATTTAAAAAAATAGGTAGGTAAAAACTAAATGTCATTGTTCATTGTCCAAATAGTATAAAAATTTAGATAATCTACTGAAGATGCTCTTAAGTGTCTAAAATACACACTACCATGAATAGGGATTTTTTTTTTTTTTTTTTGGCTGAAAAAAATGTATGAAGAGGGGCGACCATTGTGGCAGATTAGGGTATTTTTTGAATTGTATTATAATCGAAAAATATATTTCGAGTTTTCCCAATGCTCAAATAGAAAATTTAAACCTTCTCAAAAAAAATTCAAGTTTTTTATTTTATTTTATTATTAATGTTGGTTGATAATAAATTGATAATTAGTAAGAAAAGGAAGAAACTCGATAAAGCACGTAATTATTTTCAAAAAATTTTAAAATTTACCTTTTCAAAAAGAGAAAAGAAGGAAATGTAGTTTTTGAAGGACCAATTAAAAGTAATAAAAACCCCACCCAAAAAAGACCAAAAAGAAATGAAAGAAAATATCCGAGCTTTCCCCAAGTTTGAACCCTTTTTCTTTTTGGCAGGTACGAACCAACAATTTTAAGCTAGCGGACACTACAAAAAAATCAACTTGTCCCGGCGTTTTTACAAAACGCCATAATAGATAAGCTTGTACCAGCACTCAAAACCGGCGCTTTACAAAGCGCTGCAATAGGAGGCGTATAGCAGCATTTTTTCAAAAACGCTGGGATAGGGTTACTGATTTTCCTTATGGGAAAGACCTATCCCGGTGCTTTGAAAAGCGCTGGGATAAGGCACCCTGTCCCAACGCTTTTAAAAGCGCAAGGCAACTCTTTCTCCATAAGGGAATGAAAATGACCTGTCCCAGTGCTTTTAAAAGCGCTGGGATAGGCCTTTCCATTCCCGTATGGAGAATGACCCTGTCCCAGCGTTTTTAAAAGCGCTGGGACAGATCCCTCCATTCTCGTATAGAGAATGACCCTATCCCAGCGCTTTTAAAAGCACTGGGACAAGGTCATTCTCATAAGGGAAAGAGAATGACCTGTCCTAGTGCTTTTAAAAGCGTTAGGATAGGGTCAACCTATTTCGGCGCTCCAAAAGCGCTGGGATAGGTCACCTAGGAAATGACTAAAATACCTCTGAAATTAAGAGAATGACCAAAATACCCCAAAACTTAAGAAATGACCAAAATACCCCTGAAACCCAAAAAATGACCAAAATACCCTCAAAACCTAAAAATGACTAAAATACCCCCCGGAACGTAGAAATTTACCAAAATAATCTTGAAGTTATAAAAATTGATGAAAATAATCCCGAAACCTAAAAATGACCAAAATACCCCACTAAACTTAATAAATGACCAGAATATCCCTGAAACCTAAAAAATGATCAAAATACTCTAAAAACTATAAAGTGACGAAAATACCCCTAAACCTTTGGAATTACCCAAATAAACCAAAACCCTCAAAATGGCCACAAACAACCTGAAACCTCTAAAATTACCAAAAATACCCTGAAACCCCTAAAACGACCAAAATACTTCTAAACCTATAAAACGACCAAAATACCCCTCAAAATATCTAAAATGACCAACATACCACTAATCCTATAAGATGAACAAAATACACTCAACGCCTCTAAAATTACCAAAATAGGGGTTTAGGGGGTATTTTGCTCATTTGTTATGTTTAGGGAGTATTTTGATCATTTCTTAGTTTTAGGGGGGATTTTGGTAATTTTTTAGGTTTAGGATGTATTTTTATTGACTTACAGGTTTAATGGCCATTTTTGTCATTTTATAGGTTTCGGGGTGATAAGGTGTGATTTCGTCAGTTGAAGGAACCTAGTTGTGTCCAACTCCCTTGCTTGAGGATACAACTTCTTCGTGAATGGTCACCGGTGTGGTGCTTACCACAACGCTTCCGACGCTCAAGTTAGAAATAAAAGAGTTCAATATGCCAAGATGAAAAATGATAATGACCTTTTCTTATTGAATATCTATCTTCTCTGGTGTGTTTTTGTTACCTCTTTGGTGGCAGCACGAGGGAGGCTTTATATGTTGCTCTAGGTGCTAGCCGTTGTGATTGGCATTTACTCCTTTCTTGGGTAACGCTTCCTGCCTTGTAATGGAGCTTTCATTGTGCCCTCAACAGTCGGTACAGATGGCGTTGTAACCGTCTGAGACATTATTGAAGGTATTGAATGGCTACTCTATGCTCGTCAGTGACGCGGGCATTACCTAGGCTCGTCTTTGGAGTGACGTCGTCTTCCCTGCTGTGTTCGTCTTTAATTGGTCTCGTCATCTCCGTCACGGGGTATTTTAGTCATTTTTAAGGTTTTGAGGATATTTTGGTCATTTTAAGGTTTAGGGGTTATTTTGGTCATATGTAGGTTTTAGGGCTACTTTGGTCATTTTTAGATTTCAGGGGGTATTTTAGTTAATTTTTAGGTTTTGAGGGTATTTCGAACATTTTTTAAGTTTTAAAAGTATTTCGATCAATTTTAGGTTTCTAGGTTATTTTGGCCATTTTTAAGGTTTCGGGGGTATTTCAGTCATTTTTAGATTTCGTGGATTATTTTGGTTAATTTTTAGTCTTCGAGGTTGTGGGGGCATTTTTTGCTTCAAGGCCAAGGGCTAGACCGGTTGGAGCCTTAGGCATTTTTGCTTGTCCCACATTGGAAAGATTACCTCCCTCTTTCTACCTTATAAGGGATGAGCCAATGGTTGAAGAGTAACCAAACTATTTGGTTACTCTTCAACCATTGGCTCATCCCTTATAAGGTAGAAAGAGGGAGGTAATCTTTCCAATGTGGGACAAGCAAAAATGCCTAAGGCTCCAACCGGTCTAGCCCTTGGCCTTGAAGCAAAAAATGCCCCCACAGAGGTTATTTTGGCAATTTTTTAGGTTTCGGAGGTTTTTTTTTTTTTTTCCTCGTTTTGGGGGTACTTTGGTCATTTTTCGAGTTTCATGGGTGTTTTGGTCATTTTTTATGTTTCGGGGGTATTTTGGTAATTTTTAGGTTTCAGAGGTATTTTGGTCATTTTCTTAGATTCAGGGGTATTTTGGTCATTGTCAAGTTTCAGGGGTATTTTGATCTTTTTTTTGGGGAGTATTTTGGTCTTCTTTGGGTTTTGGGGGTATTCTAGTAATTTTAGGTGAGAGAGAGTATTTTGGTCATTTTATAGGTTTCAGAGGTATTTTGGTAATTTTTTGGTTTTTGGGGTATTTTGGTCACTTTTTGGATTTTAGGAGTATTTTGGTAATTTTTGGTTTCAGCGGTATTTCAGTCATTTTTCTAGGTTTTAGGGGTACTTTGGTCATTTTGTAGGTTTTGTGGTTATTTTGGTAATTTTTTAAGATTTTGGGTATTTTGGTCATTTTTTAAGATTTTAGAGTACTTTGGTCATTTACACTTTAGGGGCATTTTGGTAATTTTGATAATTGGGTAATTGGGTGGGTTGGGATTTACTCATAATAATTGGGTTGGGTTAGATTTGGGTTATAAACAATTAGTTAAATGAGTTTTAATGGACAAATGAGTTTTATATGTCCAACACAATTAAAATATTAAATTATATTTTAATATTATTGGTCCTCGAGTCTCATCTTACATTTTCTTTTTGGCTATTACATTATATTTTACTAAATTTTAGTGAGGAATTATATTTTATTAATTTAAAGTATTAAATTAAAATATATTAAATTAGTTTGAAGTATTATTTTAAATTAAATTTTTATAAATTGAATTATTAAAAAATATTTTTACTAATTAATATATTTTATTTTATTAATTTGTACTGTTAATAATAATAATAATAATATTATTATTATTATTATAAGGGAATGAGAATGACCTGTCCCAATGCTTTTAAAAGCGCTAGGAGAGGTCATTCTCATAAGGGAATGAGAATGAGAATGACCTGTCCCAGCGCTTTTAAAAGTGCTAAAATAGGGTCCACCTTATTCCAGCGCTTCTAAAAGCGCTGGGATAGGTCTCTCCAAAACACTGGGATAGGTCTCTCGTACCACTTAAAAATTTTTAGACTTCTCACTTATTTTTTCACCTTCCCACCACTTTGGCCTCTTATTTTTGGTCTCCCTCTTCTTTGCTTCAGATGTTTTCCTCTCACCCACATTTTCTCTCCCTCTCCCTCTTCCTTAACCCATTTCCCTTCCTCCTCTCTTCTTCTTTACTCAAAACCCACCATTTTTTTTCCAAAATTTCAAACACAAAAATATTACCCAAAACCACAAACCCTACCCAAAGCAAGGTAAGTCTCTCTAGCTCTCATTTCTATTTTGTAGCAATATTTGCATATATATTTGTTGTTAAATTTCTAGTTTTTTATTTTTGATTTTAGTTGAAGTTTGGTTTAGGTTATGTGTATATTTTTGTGTAACTGTTGGTTGATTGTATGGGTTTTAGTTTTGGTTTTGGTTTTGGTTTTTGGTTAAAGTTTAGTTGATTTTGTGGCTTTTTATTTTTGATTTTGGTTAAAGTTTGCTCTATTTTGGAGGAACTCTAGGTGGCAGTAGTGCTAACAAAAATTTTCTCTAAGGTTTACATCAGAAATCGTTAATCTGCCTCTGTACAAAGCAAAGCAAGGTAAGTCTCTCTAGCTCTCATTTCTATTTTGTAGCAATATTTGTATATATATTTGTTGTTAAATTTCTGATTTTTTATTTTTTATTTTGGTTGAAGTTTGGTTTGGGTTATGTGTATATTTTTGTGTAACTGTTGGTTGATTGTATGGGTTTTAGTTTTGGTTTTGGTTAAAGTTTAGTTGAATTTGTGGCTTTTTATTTTTTATTTTGGTTAAAGTTTGCTCTATTTTGGAGGAACTGTAGGTGGCCGTAGTGCTAACAAAAATTTTCTCTAAGGTTTACTTCAGAAATCGTTAATCTGCCTCTATACCTTTTTTTTTTTTTTTTTAATTTCAATTCTCTGATATAAGGAAATTGGTACAACTTAAAATATTTCATCTATCTAATTATTACACTTAAAATCATTACCCTGTTGCTTGAAATCGTGTAGTTGGTAGTCATTTTCCCTTGCAAATATTGTCTTGATGGTGGCTTGGGTTGCTTGGCTCTACCTTTTCTATCCTAGTGCAGATCTATTTGAGGCTTGTTTAGGGGCATTATGTGGCAGTATGACAGCTGCAAATGCACTAGTGGAAACATATTACCTCTATTTAACTTATTATCCTCATTGTTTGTTAACCATCCTTTGTGTGATTATTGTTATTAATCCTCGAAAAACATATTTAATCTGGATTGGTTGATACTATGTTATAAAACTGCCATGTTAATCATTAGGAGATAGATTGTTGCATAATTTTCTGCAAATAATTTTAATTTTGAGATTGCTTTATACTGAAACACAGGGCAGGCTTTTATTTCTTACTTGGAAACTGTAGTTTATATTTGCTATGTTGTATTGTAGGCTATTTCTATGGCTGAAAGAGTTGCTGATGAGCACTGTGAACCTTCACCGGGTTCGGATGGTTCTTTGGTTGGTTATCAAGTCCGTCTTGATAGTGCAAGGTGTTTATATGCCTGCTCCACTAATTGTTTTTTAATGGTGCTTATAATATCAAAGGTATCATCTTATATTGCTTTGACTGCATTTTGTTGTTATTTTCTCAGTATTCTATAGTTTGACACAATCCATTTCACTTATCTTAAATCTTTTTCAAAGACATACAGATTTGGAGTTCAGTTGTGATTTCAGATTCTGCCTTATGTGTCTTTCTTTTTGGGTTTCTCTTTATTTAGTAATCTGATATTGATGTGTTTGGCTGAGATGTTCTTTATAGTATATAGAATCAAGTGTTTGCTGTTTTGTTTGGTGTGGGTATATAAACTAGCAGAGAGAGTTACTGATCACCATCAATATACTTAGGACTAAACTGAAGTAGTAATCATGTTAGCAGTGCCAATTAAAATGTACCTTTCACGTTATATATATATATATATATATATATATATATATATATATATATATATATATGTCAACTGTATCACTTATATTTGCTTTAATTTTGTGATCTCAGGAGTGAAAAAACAAAGCTTCTTTTTTGTACCACGGGCATTCTTCTGAGAAAATTTGTGGAATGCCCTTCTGTCTGATTGGGTGATATTACTGAATCTATTGTAATCTCTATGGTACTCATGCTGATTTTTGATTTCATATCAGATCTAAATTATGATTGTCATGTTGTTACCTATCCAAAAAAAATAAAATTATTGTTATGTTGTGGTGGTGGTTGTTTTGGTTCTAGTACTATAATTTTTCATGTCTATAAATTGTGTAGATGCTTGAAATGCTTTACTTCACGAACTCTTACCGATCTATTAATGGCAACCTAGCTATTTTAAATTATCATTCTTCTATCTTACGTATTTCTCTCTCTCTCTTCCCCCCCCCCCCCCCCCCCAATTTTAGTGGATAAATCACAAGTCAATAATCTTTCTCTTTGTCCTTTGCTTTTCTTGCTACAGCCTTAAAAATCTAGTATGCTTAAGGGGTATTAAATATCATTCAAAGTGGAGTGAACATAACATTTATTTAAGATACTTCTTTGATTAAGATAAAAAGAAAAGCATATACTTGAAATGCCACTCCACTTTTTTTTAATGATTAAATGTCATTTAGAATATACTCTTTTCTTTCATTTTAATTAAAGGCTTATCCTAAATTAATTAATTGGTATAAGACTTAGTTGAGTTAAGTTGGTTGTGTTTCATACATTACCTTTAATGATACATAATAATTATTTCACCAAATTGTTTCAGATTAATGAATTTTTTGTGATTACAGCCATTATTAGTATAGTTTAAAGCAATCTTTAGAAGTGACTGCAGTCACTTCTAAAGACTATAGAAAAGTGGTCTGCCATATTGAGAAATAAATAGGCAACAAATGTCAATAAATCTTAGAGCAAATTACATTTTAAACCCTATACTTTAGAGGTGGTTCAAATTAAACCTTAAAAACTAGAAATTATAACAACCTAAACCTTATGCAAAAGAATGGCTATTGAGTGGGTTTTTTTTTTTTTTTTTTTTTAATTTATTTATGGCAAAGAAAGATAAGCCTCAGTCAGACTTTTGTTGTAATTTCCTTTATTTTCTCCTAATTGGCTCTTGCAGGAACCAATTAAGGGGTGAAATTTTTTAGCGTGTGTGTTTGTGTGTTATGGCCTTATCTTGTCTTTTGGATTAATTATGAGCTGTTAAGGGTTCAGGCTAAAGCTTCCCTCTTCCACAATGATTTAAATTTTGTTTTTATGTTTTTTAATTTGTTAAAATTGATATGCTATTCTCTTAAGATATAGATAAAGATTTAGAAAGAGAACTTGTAACCTACTGATTGTTGAATAGAATAAATCATGACAGTATGAGTATCAGATTACTAGCTAGTTCTTATTGACAATTTATTTTTACCTCTAATATGTACATATATTTGATTAACTCTACATATTGACATTACAGTCACAGATAAAACAGTAACGATTGTGTTGGATATTGAGAGTCTTGCACAATCCTCAGATAGAGGTTCAAGGAGCCCAAAAGTGACTGTGTGTAGCAAATCCCCTACATTGAAATCTTCACTACTCAACTTGCATGAACTATAATTCAACAACTGCTCTTTTACCTCTATTGTTTTAATCACATACCTTGTGCTTTAAGATTGGTTAAATTATTTAACCAAAAAAAAGAAGATTGGTTTAATTACAGACCCTTTTTTTTAATCTATATCCTATTAACAATAATTAATAGAGGTGTGTCACATAAATGCCATGTGACTTATAAAAGTTATAAACCAATAAGCCGGCATAATACGTCTTGAATAAAGTTTAGCACTCTTGCACTATCATCATTGTGTTATTTTAGTTTAAATTTTTTTAATAATGACAATACTTGATCCATTATATTTTCCAATTAGGAATTGTTGAAGCTTATAGTTTAAATTATTTAGGATTTATGAATGAACGCTTATGCTATATGTGTTCAAAATTTCAAATTACTATATGTGTTCAAAATTTTAAATTAACTATCTCTTTAAGAATATTATTGGACTTCTTCTATTTCTATGATATTATTGGAATTATATTCACTTAAGTATTTAAAACCATTTGAACTAAACAAAACATTAAACTGTTTACTACTAAACCTAGGACTCTTTATTCTTTGCTTATAAGTTAGACACAGAAGTCTCATATAATGGTTTTTGTGTTATGAAATTGTATGATAAATTTCCCTTCTTCCATCACAAAATTTTGGAAAGCTTGAACTACAATTTAATTAAGGTGAAAATACATAAGTGAGTTTATGTTTATCCACATTTGTTTTTAGGATACCATATGAGTTTGGATTATTGGAACGACATGTGTTCATCTTAGCATCAATTATTTGATAATTATGAATTTGTGTGTTTGAAGTTCTATTAATTGTGTGTGACATATAGAAACTTTACCCTAGGTTGGGTAGGTTTTTTAATAAATTACAATTTATTTCTCTTTGTTTCTTAAAATTAGTGATTTGCTTTTATTTCTCTATTGAAATAATAGAGATTATTGATGTTTGCTTTGTTTTGCACGTTCTGTTTCATGCCCAAAACCATGTTGTGCCTTATGGAATGTTGGAAATGAGTGGGTTGGAAAAGGAAAGGGTAGCTTTGTTGCACAATTGTCCCACTGTGTTTGATGTGGTGCATTTGAAATGAGGGAAGTACACATGAAGTGATTTGAAAAGATGTTTAAAATTTTTAGGGGATATTGGATACTATATGTTTAAATATGCTACCATTATTTAGGTTTGAATGCATGTAGTGAAAGCATGAGAACCAAGTTTATATTGAAAATAAGCTCATTAATACATAAAATGATCTTGCGCATTGCACAGGTTAAAAGCTAGTTGGATTAATTTATGTCATTTAAGTTATCATAGTAGTGAGTAATGGTCATTTCTCTTTTGCAGGAGTGGCAGCTTGTTTGAAGTTTACATTCTTCTTTCCGTGGGCAAACATTGGGATTGCTAAAGGGTGAGTAAGATCTGCTTCTTAATTCCCTTAAATTGTAAAATAATGTGGTAGGTTGTTGTTTGGGAGCAAGCAGGTGGCTTGCATGGAGAGAAAAGGTGGAGTATATTGGGAGTGTTGTTTGTTTTGTGAATGTTAACATATTGTTGTTCAATTTGTTGTCAATTTCTCGTATTTTGTGTAAGTAAATACATATAGTATGTTGTGGTGGGTGGTTGTTTGGGAGCAAGCGGGTGGCTTGCATGGAGAGAAAAGGTGGAGTATTTTTTATTAGGAGTATTGTTTGTTTTGTGACTTATATTTTTGAAACTCAATGTGCAATGGTGAAATTGTAGTGTAGGTGCGCCTCATAACATCCTAGACACTTGGGATGTATTATTTTGTGTATATATAACATTCTAGACATTTGGAATGTAATTATTGATATGGTGTAATTAAATATATTTAGTTTCTTGGTTTAATGTGTTATTGTATTTGCTATTGGAAAATATGTATTGTAGGTACATTACAGGTGCTAAAAAAATAAAAATAAAAATAAATTTTTTTTTAAAAAAAAATGACCTATCCCGGGGCTTTGAAAACCGCTGGAATAGGGTTTGGAATTTTTTTTTTTTTTTAAATGACCTATCCCAACACTTTTGAGAGCGTTGGAATAGGTACCGCCTATGCCAGCACTTTTGAAAGCGCTGTTATAGGTCTTTTAAATTTTATTCATTCATGACCTATACCAACGCTTCTAAAAGCGCTGGCATAGGTACTATCTATGCCGGCACTTTCGAAAGCGCTGGCACAGGTAGTAAAAACGCTAGTATAGGTTATATTCACATTTTCATAAAGGTTGTCCCAACACAAGTAAAAACACCGGAACAGGGTCTGAAAGCGCCAGGACCTATCCCAGCGCTTTTGAGAAGTGCTGGTACAGGTCTGCGCGACCCTATCCCCACATTCAAGAGCCAGCGGTTTGAACCGCTAGGAAAAAAAACGCCGGGATAGGAATTTTGACCCTATCCCAGCGCTTTTTAGGGCTATCCCAACGGTTTTGAAAACGCTGGGATAGCCCCATTTTTTTGTAGTGGGAGGTCAGAATATAAAGAAAAAAAATAAAAAATAAACTCCAAATAGGCATCCATATAATATTAAAAAATTATAAATACACAGAATCGTTGTTTCTAAATACATTAAGATGCAATCATCTACTAACAAAGACAAAAAAAAAAAATGCAAAATAATGTCTTTTTTAAAATACTAAGCTGGCTAGGATTTTTTTTTTTTTGGTTGAAGTTAGAGCATTCATATTGGTAGTGCTAAAACTTTTAGCTTTTAGCATCTCAAAAAACTACTTTATCTACTTTACCATCCCACTTTACAACACACCCAATACCAAATGTTCTATTTTTTTTTATTACTTCATTTAAAATAATATAAATAACTCATTAAAATAATAAAGGAAGAGAAAAAATTTGATTTTTTTTTTTAATTGAAGGAAGAGATATAATTTTAATAAAATATTGTATTTTATTTTTAATAACTTGCTATAGTCAACTGGTATTTATACCAATTTATTGTAGTTGCAAAAAATATAGTTTTAACTTCTCCAATAACACATAATTTTTTGGTTCTTTGATGGTAAAATAGCTTTTTTGCTAAAACACAATCACTATTGTGAATGTTTTTATTATTTTTGGGTTTAATAGTTGCTATTTGGGTTAAGCTAACTAGGTTGATTGTGGAGAAGGTGGCTAAGGTTTTGGAAATGGAGCCAAACTACGAAAAATGAAATATATAATAACTAAAAAAAATAAAAATTTGGACCCAAGGGGGGCTTGGGCCCCTTAGACCCCACCTAGGTCTATCCCTGCATTTTGGCCATGCTAAGACTTATGCAACCGGTTTAAAACTTCATTTTTGGGCTGAATTAAACTATTCATTATTTTTTTTGAGTAAATAGTAATACTTATTAGAACACACATGAAAATAGTAATAACAGTGTTTTAAATCGGGTTTATAATACATTACATAACCAGAGTACAACTATAAAAGAGCCTAACCTTTATAGTTGTAAACTGGGGTTATAAACAGCAGATACTAGACACACACAATCAATGTGGGATAAACATTCATAATTTTTTTGAGTAAATAGTAATACTTATTAGAATACACACGAAAATAGTAATAATAATGTTTTAAATCGGGTTTATAATACATTACATAACCAGAGTACAACTACAAAAGGGCCTAACCTTTGTAGTTGTAGACTGAAGTTATAAACAGTAGATCCTAAACACACACAACCAATGTAGGATAATTAATTACATCATATTTAAGCTCCCCTCAAAAAAAACAAAAAATCATATCTAAGCTACTTTATAATATAATTAAGTATAGGCATTAAATGTTTCCTACAGTGTTGTGACTCACTTAAGCAATAGTCCATAATTGGATTAGTCATCTAGTCACCACTCCCGTCCTATGCTTGGAATTGGATAACCAAGTCATATTTTTTTAATTCCATCAAGAATAAAAGGATAATTAATGATACTTGCATGAAGTTGTGCGCAGGAAAGCACACAAATTATTTCCACCTTATCCAATATGTCGGCATGCATTTGGATCATAGGGTAGAGATAATGTTTGAGAAACAAAATTTATTTGAAAAATGAGTGAAAGAAAGTTAATGGTAAGTCAACATCAGTTAATGATCAGTCTACACATAGAGAGAAAGAGTAAAAGGAGAGTTCATTATTGATGGACAGAAATTTTTGTAGTTTAGAATATATTTATGATGTTTATTGAGTATGTAATGTTTTGGAAAAACATTTTTTGTCACACAAAAAATGTGAGAAAAAAAAAAATCTTTTTCGTTAAAAACAGTACAGTACAAGAGAAAAGTGTGTACTCAACATGGTATAATAAGAAAATGTACATTATATATATTTGTGTTTGGCTATTTGGTTTTACATGAATTCAACCTTTGTTAAGAGTTACGCACAAACACGTGTGGTGTACACCATTACACCTTATGTAATAGATGTATCTTATATAGGTTTTACCATAGTTTTAAAATCCGACTAGGCCAATAGGGCGAACCGGTTCAACCGAAAATCGAGAACCAACTCAGTTTGGTAAAACTCCTACAACTGCTTAAAATCAGTCAAAAAGTGTCAAAAATAAAAACCAAGAACCAAGTATAAATACGGTTCATTGATTTTACAAGTTTTTAAAATTACAGGTTTTACTATCATATATTAGGCATTTGTTTTTAAAACCATTTTTAAAAACTTTTTATGAAAAAATGATTAACTTTTTCAATTTTACATAAATATTTTCATAAAATAGATAATTAACGTATGCCTTCAAAATACATTGCGATGTATAGAACAAAACGAACCCATCTTATAAAACACATTGCGATCCATCATTGCTCTCTTACATGTATGTGAATATTGGTGTTACAAGTGGCATGTTCATGGCCCACGGGCCACAAGGCAAAAGGCAAATGATTATGGTTTTTATTGGTTTTCTTTCTGAAACACAAATAATTGCACCCCAATGCAATCATCATCAAACAGTGCCTCAATTTGCACAGTATATGAACGTCATGGTGGGGATCCAAATATTATTTTACTTTAATAACAATGGGTCTATGTCATATGACCTTATTACCTCACTCGGTACTGTCTCACTCTCACTTATCACTCCCACCACCCAAGTGACTCAGATGCCCTTACCAACCACCATTGTGCAGCCACGCGTAGCGCGCACCTCTCTCTCTCTCTCTCTCTCTCTGCCGAGGATCAGAACTTCACAAACATATATAAACCTTTTTAAAGTACCACATATATATATATATATATATATATATATATGTTTATATGCAAAGTGGATAATTTGGATTTTATCTTTTCTAATTATTGCTTAATATATACCTTAATCATATCCCACGTTAAGTGTTAGGCCGAAATGGTTCCCTTTTCTACTTGTACACTACATTAGTTTTTGTGATTAAATTATTCAAAAGATGGCAGAGGAAAAGGAAGAAGAATTCTACATGCAACTTATTGCCAGATTAATATAAGGAAACTATCACTGTATATTTTTGGTGCGATAGTCACTCTACAAATATAAATGTTTGTGGGGTGTGGGGGACAAGAGTCGGAATTCAAGTCTCTAGGAGGGAGTTTTACACACATATACACTTAGATTATGGTAGAATATAAATTCTATCTTGTAAAAAAAAAAAAATTAATATAAGAAAACTTAAAAAAATAAATAATTTAAGAGCATTAAAGTAACATATAATGTGGTTAAAGTAGCATAACAATTTTTATTATAATTTTTTTTTAGAGAGAATTTCAACATATGGCATCCACTCTTGGTGATAACTCTTTATTATCAAATTAAGACACCAATCAATTTTTGGTGTAGGCAAGAATTTGACTCTAAATCTCTTATTCAACCATTAAAAACTTTACTGGTTGAGCTAACTAGAACCTACTATTATAAAATTTTCTAATACTAATATAATTAAATAAAGTACTTAGAAGAAGTAAACAAAGAGTTTTAAGAATACAATTAGAAGAGAAAAACAAGGGATGGAGATGCAAAGATATTTGAATGATAAAAGAAGGAAATATGTAAAAACAAACAAACACACACACACACACACACATATATATATATATATAGTGTGTGTGTGTGGATTAAGACTAATTAAGTTACATTGGTGTAACACTTTATTGATTTTTCACTAAATCAAATTTTATTTAACCTATATTGATTGGATTATAGGTTATTTATGTGATTGCCTTGTATGTCAAATTTTACATTAAATTTTTTTTTTTTCAAATATGTATATATATATATATAAATATATATATAAATTCATGTTTATTCATGAGCAAATATTTATGATAAGGGTTTAAGTGATAATCCAATAGTAATCGTATCCTTTTTAGTGTCCCATATTTACATTATTTTATTTGCTTCTTTCTTTTCGAACATGATATCAAAGTTAATCCAATAGTAATGGTATACTTTTTAGTGTTCCATATTTACATTATTTTATTTGCTTCTTTCCTTTCGAACATATCAAAGTTATGTTTTAAGTATTTAAACATTATATCTATACTTGTATTGCATGTCTTGTAATCCTATTAGTATAGACTTTAGCCTCCTATAAATACCCTATTATGAGTTTATTGTAACAAAAATGTAGCCATCAAAACTTCTTCATGTCTCTTTTTCTTTCTTCCGCTTATTTCTCTACATTAATTTTATTTCTTTTCTCTTTCTAACAACTATGAAAAATATATGCATGAAAATGACATATGATACAAAGGTGGATACAACAAATATTAAAAATTGGAATGAAAACCAATATTTTGAATCGGATCGATAGCTGACACAAAAGTTATCGTATAAATTGTTAATTCATTAGTGTTTTATTTTAATAGTGAAGAACGATCATATAAAACTACGGAACAAGGAATACTTGCAAAGAAAAAGCCAGCTTCGAGATATGTAGCCAACTATTTGAATTCATTTTTCAGAGATTGGATTCGAAATTTTCGTGGGTCAAATGGGTTTGAATTTTTTTTTTTATTGGAATTCTTTATAAGATTTTTTTTTTCTTTTTTTAAAAAAAAAAAAAATTGAAAAGGACTTAAGGACTTATGGAGACGATGATGTGAGTTTTGAAGTTGTTCAAAATTAGTGCCGCAATTTTTTTTTTTTTTTTTTTTTTTGAGAAGGACAAGCCGCAGATGGGAGAGAATTACAAATCATATATGAGATATTAATTAATTTTTTTTTGGAGAAACAAACTAACTGTTAAACACTCAAATGATGTGGGACAACACTCACTTTATTATTTTTTGAGAAACAAACTAACTGCTAAACACACACACTTCTGTTTGAGAGCCGATTATTTTGTTAAACTTGAAAATTTTTTGCTGAAAGTATATAAAAAAAAATAATGCTAGAGATACAAACTATTTTATAAAAAAAATTTATAAACTGCTGATGTGGTGAATGGTTATTAATAAATGAAAAAATGATATTAAAGATAGACCTAAATAAAAACCAATAAGAAGTTGATCACTTCAACATTTTTTAAAAGTGTTGTAAAATAGTTTATAACTGTAGCATCACTCATGTAGTAAAATAACTAAAAGTTGAATTTTAGAGCAATAGGACCTACTTAACAGTGCAATAAGATCCACTTTAAAAGCAAAAATAAGCTAAAAAGTAAAATAAATTAATTTTTTCTCAAATTCCAAATGCAACTTTAATTACTCTCTCTCACCAAGCTCAATGAGAAACTCTCATTGGGATATTAAAGGTAAGATAACATTTAATGAGGGCATTTTTTTTTACCGTTGGATCTACTTAAATCTAATGGGTTAGAAAATGTAAGAGTTACATCAGGTGTAACTTGAACCCATCTTTTATATATATAATCTCACTCTTAAGAGTATGTGGTAGAATGGTCTAAGAATTCTAAAATATTTGATCTTTAATTTATCATTTATTAACCAATTTGAGTGATCCAGAAATTGTTAGAGAACTCCACAAGTGAAAAACCATACATATGTCAAATTTGATAGCTATTAACCCTAATACAATATTTGAAAATTTTGCCTAAAATAGTTCTAGCAACTCCTAGATCTCTTCAAATATTATAAACAAATCCTAAACCCTTATGTTGTAACATTTAGGCAGTAATCTCTTATAAATAGGTCACAATGAAATGAGAGAATCCCTTCCCCCCCTCCCTTTCTCTAGATGACTATAAAATTGTTCTACAAATTCTAATTCTAGAAAGAATGGTAGAAAACTTTATTAAGGTAACCAAAAGTACCGAGTAAGAGAGAGAAAGAAAATTAGCCGTATAAATAAAGCTTTTAATATTCTATAAAGTACATAACTTTTTTTTTAATATATAAGAACTTTATTATTATTTGTAGTAAAAAAAAAAAAAAAAGAACAGGTAGGAGTGATACTGGCGGCCAAGAATATCAATAAGATACATAGCTTTTTTTTTCTTTTTTTCTTTTTTTCTTTTTTCTTTTTTCCTTTTTGAGAGGACAATAAGATACATATAGCTTGAATCTATAAAATACACTCACTACTTGAATGATATGGACCATATAGCACGCTCATCAATATTTTCTTTTATATGTTGATATGGGTCTAATATATATACTTGCTGATACGACATCAACAAATCTCTAGCTAGTGATCAATTTTCCATAAGGAATATCATTTTCTTTAAATATAAATTATAAATGAACAATGATTTTCCACTACTGCTACTTAGTATAAATACAGATGAAGCTTCCCATACTTTTCTCTAACACACATTCAGGCGTTCTTTGCTTTTGCAGATAGCTCTTTTCTCAGTTATATTTTCTTGGCAAAGTCCCTTTCCTTTCCCATGAAAATGGAGAAGCTAAGCAAATTCCTAGAATCTTCAAAACCTTACTTTGCAATGATATCATTACAATTCGGCTATGCCGGAATGAATATTATCACCAAGGTTTCTCTCAACAGAGGGATGAGCCACTACGTGCTTGTGGTTTATCGCCATGCCATTGCAACCGCAGTCATAGCCCCCTTTGCTTTATATTTTGAGAGGTCCGAACTGAATCTGTGTACAAGCTTTTTAGTTTTTAATTTCCACTCTTCATGAAATAATAATCAGCTTTACAAATTCTGATATCTATACATGAATGTTTGGTCTAATATTTCAGGAAAGCGCAACCCAGAATCACATTTAAAGTTTTCATGCAGATATTTGTGTTAGCTCTTCTGGGGTTAGTCCTTTCTAAACCATCTATAAGCATCATGCATATGCCATGATCTCTCTCTATTTTAAATGGATTCATTTTATGGTCAAGATTATATATTACAAATCTGAAAGTGTATTTGGTTTCACGTTAATATTTTAAGCAACTTGACACTATATACACTGATATAAATTCTTAACAGTAAAATAGACACTTTCAAGAGAATCATGTTCCATGTTTATATATCAAGTTCATCATATCTAATTCTCTGGCTTTATATAATAATTCTGACAATGAATTTTTGTGTGTGTGATATATAGCCCTGTGATTGATCAGAACTTCTATTATGTGGGGCTGAAATATACAACACCAACTTTCTCATGTGCAATGAGCAATATGCTCCCTGCCATGACATTTGTAATGGCTGTCATATTCAGGTATGCAAAAGCAAATCAACCTAAATCATCATCTCATAATTAATATTCTTTTTGTCCTCGTGAATATTGGCCAAGTGGTTTCAATATATTTCTGGTGCAATGAAAAGGATGGAGAAGCTCGACCTGAAAAAATTAAGGTGCCAAGCGAAGCTAGTGGGAACTATAGTGACAGTGGCTGGAGCTTTGTTAATGACCTTGTACCAGGGCCCCGTGTTGGGGTCGAAGCACATCCCTTCTCATAAATCTTATACCCAAGATACTACTGAAACCCTTCGCAAGAACTATTTCAAGGGCTCTATGTTTCTTAACATTGCTACTCTTGCCTGGGCTGGTCTTTTTGTTTTACAAGTAAGTCCTGCAATAAAATTAGTAGGGAAATTACTTTTTTTTTCTTTTACTTTTAAATGAAAATGAAAATTAAAAATTTGTTTTTATGTGACTCTTTTTTGGCCAGGCCCATGCTTTGAAGACATACAAGAATCATCAACTCTCTCTTACATCTCTGATGTGCTTTGTGGGCACTCTACAAGCCATTGCTGTCACCTTTGTTGTAGAACACAAACCATCTGTTTGGAAAATTGGCTTAGACATGAATCTCCTTGCTGCCGCCTATGCTGTAAGTCTCCTTGTGTTTTTAGAATGATAATTAAATTCATTATTTCGTAATAAAATTTTTGGAATAGTCAGTCATTTACCAAAGTGCGTGTGTGCCTAAGGACTATTAGATCGTGTGAATAGTTTGTTAATCTTTTAAAAATATGTGCAGGGAATCGTAACATCAAGCATTTCATATTATGTCCAAGGACTAGTGATAAAGAAAAAAGGCCCTGTCTTTGCAACTGCTTTTAGCCCCTTGATGCTGATAGTTGTAGCCTGTATGGGCTCCTTCATCCTGAAAGAAAATTTTTTCCTCGGAAGGTAATTTCCTTTTCACTTGATTTATTTGCATGCATACATACATACATACATACATATATATATGTATATATATGCATGCATGCATATAAAGTTTGTTTAATGAATAAATATGTATGTATATAAAGCTTATTCTCTTCAAGGTATACTATTATCCCTTAATTGTGGCATCCTTATCCAAATATATAAATATCTCTATAGAATCTTTCTTGAAATATAAGTGCATAACTTCTATAATCATCATAATAATAGCACTATTATTATCACCAATACTGTTTTCATTAATCTCCTTTTATGCCATATGATTGTTTTTCAATAATTCTTGTACTACAACACTAACAAGTTAACTTCATTTGTGGGTGGGTGCAGCATTATTGGTTCTATCTTGATTGTCATGGGGCTTTACTCAGTCCTATGGGGAAAGCACAAAGAGACCATAGAGAATAAAGTTGAGGAAATACCAGATGTCATAAAGAGTACACAAGTAAATGGAGATGCAATTTCAAGAATGGAAGATATTGAAGCTGATGAAATAGAAATGGGAAAGGGAAAAGGAGACAAGCTCTCTTCTATGGCCATTACCATGCCCATGAAAGGCAACCAAGACACAAAGCCATAATTATCAAAATGGATGCATTGGGATGGGCTTTTTTGTCTTTTCATCCCCATTTCTGTTTTCCTTTTTTTTTTCTTAATAGTTATATAACATGGGAGTTTGTGGTGTTGTATCTTAGCTAATAATAATAGTTCAAAAAGACTTTTATATAAATCTATAATGGAATTATATATGAGAATCCTAGGGTTTTCCTTTATCTCAATTTGGGTGCGCCCGGTGTCTTCATTGAATAACTTTATAGAACTTTTGATTCTATTTTATAATAGCTGACGTCTGATTCAGATTCCACTGATGGTGGTGGTTGACATATTTATATGTATTGCACCAATTGAATCCTTACTTGGTAGTGTTGTCAGAATCTTAAAGTGCATCTATGTATTTTTGCATCTGATGCCACCATTCCTCTCTAGCTGTAGTTCCACAAGTGACCAAGCATGCACATGCATGACTTAGCTATTCCTTATGCATCAGTACTTGATTATAACAAGTATCACATACTATGGTATAATACAATTGGTAAACCATTATCAATGAAAGGTCAATCCTAGCAACTATATCTTCTTCTTCTTCTTCTTCTTTCCCTTTCTTTCATTATTTTTTTAAGTTCAAAATCCTAGCTTTATAGTATTTATTGGGGTGGTGGAATTAAGCAAAATCACCCTCATTGATTCTACTCTGCAGCATAAAGAGTTCTTGAGAAGGGTACCTTAGTTAGCTAGGGTATAATATTTGACATTACCTAATTACATGCATGTTTGGTTGAAAGATCTCATCAACATGATATTGGATGTGTTGGCTTGAAACTATCTTTATAATATTCTTATTCTAGCAATTATCTTATTATAATGTTTGTGTATTTGAGAAAGATTTTAATTAAGGTTCACATATCCAAAGTCTAATTGCTGTCTGTAAATTAGAATAAGGTGAATGGGAGAGCATAACACATTATCTAATTTAAAAAATATCCAGTGCTTGATTTCCTTGGCCATTTAGTTAAGATAAGGGAGATGTGGATGATGTAACCTTTTGCATGTGATGCATGATATGCTCAATGACATTTTTCATAATCATTTATGTGATATATAATGATTAGGACATAATAAAAATAGTGTAAGTAATGTTGTTCCAATCATAACAAACTATATTAATAATTATAAAAAAAATTGTGTGCTTAACATTACTTAATTTATTAACCAAGTTTAAGCTCTAAAAAAATTGTACCACTCATGTTTCTTTTTCTTGCTCTCAAAAGCATATGTTATTCTCTGTCTCTTGCACCCAATTCCAAACCCTAACTAGGATTACAGGTTAAAATTCTTAAAGGTAGGTCTAGTTATTCCTCTCCTTCTCTTAACTTCTTAGCAAATAATAATATAGGTTAAATTCATGAAGCCCATGTTCTTATTCAGGCCTTTTACCAACATTTTTTCAAAAGATTAAAATGTTAAAGAATCTAGAGCAAAAATAAATAAGAAATGAAATAAATAAAGGTTCTATGAATCTATCAACTCGGAGTCTCTGACAGAATATTCTTAATGGACTTTAAGGTCCCACAAGAGAAAATTTTCATCCAAGAAAAGCTTTTAGTTTGTCAAATGACAAAAGAACCATAACCTCTTATAATATTTTAATTGAAGCCTCTGAGTACCTAGCTAGCTACTAGAATTATTGCACCAAGACGTCACAGATCACTGAAAAAGCTTTACCAAATTTTCACAACGTTTGTAAAGATATCCGGGAGATTCTAGCCTTTTGCCCTCAATTTTTAAAAAAATTAGCAATATGTCCCTATTTAGAAACTATACAGGGATATGCCCTTGTTTCGATACTCAATTACCTTAAAATCAAGTTTCAATGAAATACTTGATTAGTAGAAAATCGAGTTATGCCCAATAAAACTAAAAAAATAAATAAATAAATAAAAATGCATGGAACTCGATTTTAGGAAAGTCGAGTTCTAAAACACCGCTATAGGGCTTTAAAACGTCACTATAAGGCTTAAAAACACCATTATAGGGCTCCTTGAACCCGGTATGGGGACTTATAAATTTTTTTTTGCAGGAAAACGCCGCTATAAGACTTTAAAACGTCGCTATAGGGCTTAAAAACGCCGCTATAGGGCTTAAAAACGCCACTATAGGGCACCCTGAATATGGGGCAATCACACTTATAAATTTTTTTTTGCATGGAACTCGATTTCCTGAAAGTCGAGTTCCATGCAAATTTTTTTTTTTTTAAAGTTTGATCGGGTTTTCTACGAATCGAGTATTTAATTGAACTCGATTTTAGGGTAATCGAGTATCAAAACAGGGGCACGACTCTATATAGTTTGCAAACAGGGGCATATTGCCAATTTTTTTTTAAAATTAAAGGTAAAATGCCAGAATCCCCAAGATATCCGATTGTTTGGCTGAATATATAAAACCAATTGTAAGATGACCATCCTATAGCACTACGGTATATGATTTATGAACATATAGAAAATCCAATGGCCTTCATTTTCCTATATATTCTGATATCAAAATATGATATAGTTGTTTCTCCAACGTTGTAATACACATACACATACACTAAGGTGATAATTAAAATCTCTTGGTCTGTCTATAATTAAATATACGAAAGTTAATAACGTTTGTTTTGTGTTGTAATGTATCAATTTTCTCTTCAATGGGGTTAGGTATTTGTCCTGGCAGTGGCACTATTGTCTCATATGTCATCACCATTAAAGAACTCTTTTTTCTTCTAACTCATTATTGATTCATGTATTGGACATTTGGGAAAGGAAAATGCTAGCTTTTCTATAAAACTTAAATACAGAAAGATTTTTTTTTGTTTTTTTTTTTGTTTGATACCTTACATACAAAATGATGTGGTGCATGCTTTATGCGTGCGTATGTGGACCACTATCCATATAATTTGCATGCAAAAATTTATAGGTATTTTTACCTCCCTTACAATGTAAGTGGGATGGGACAATATGAATCGAGATTCTCCACATAAAATAGAGGATAAAGTTTAACTACAAAATTGGTTGTAACTTAAGGTTACAATCTTATTTAATAAAATAAACACCACTACATATTTTGAAAATCTAACCACTGAATTGCATGTTCTTTACACTCTTAATATACTTATCAAATTTTGTGTCAATCGGATATTATTTATTATATGATTTATAAACTTATATTTTATACATAATTTCAAATTACAAAAACTTACAATTTAAACAAATTATTGATGACTTAGTTATTGATCTTTAATTTTCTAATAATTTTGCAAACATGGAGGATATAAGAAGAAAATGTAATCCAATAGTGGATTTATCAAAATTCACCTCCAATAAAAAAAAAAATATTGAGTAAAAATTGTAATTTAAGAGTACAACCAATTTTGTAACTAAACTTTATTCTAAAATAAATTAGGCAATATCATTAAGTCATAAAACTCTTGTCAAAGTGCATAACCAATTAGCCATGCCACATTATCATGTAACATATTTTTGGAAGATTATTCTTTAAAGGAAAAAAAAATGTAAAATTCTTTTGTTTGCTAAACTAAAGTTTAGTGACAAGCTTTAGTTACCTTATGAAATATTCTAAATATAATAATAAATTATTGAGACATGGATGAAGATTTCTAATGAGTGAAGAGGATCCAGTTTCTTGAATATTTACTAACTTGTAGATATATATATATATATATATATAGTTGATATAGATGTTTTTTTTCTCAACTGTCATTGATGATGTGATAAGTGAGTATAAGAAGCGGCCTTATATTTCTCATAACTTTCCGATTTATGTAAGCATATATAATTCAAGTTGATCCATAGAACACACACAATACCATGAGATATGTACTTTATTAACAAACTTCTCCTTATGAAACAAATAGAGGATCCCAAGGTTGCATACAGAACATTTTTAAGTGGACAAGTTGCACGAATTCCTTATTACAAAGAAGCCAATAGCCATCTTTGAATCTCAATCAGCTTTCACTTTACTTGCTCAAAATCATCGATCTTTATTCTCTTTCTCCTTGCACAATTTGATGGACAAGCATATATCTTAATTAATCTTTATTAGTTATTGAAAGCTCAAATAATGTGAAACACTATAGCTTGTTTAGATTCCCAATTTTAAATTATGGCTTGATTACTTTTCAAGATAATATTCAACAAGTTTCTTATACTTTCCAACCAATTTGTTGGATTCATTGAACTTAGCAATCAAATCATCATTTTCACAAATGAACTTGCTCAAATTCTCATGAAACTTCTCAGTCTTTTTCTTCAAGAGTTTGACATTTGGAATTTTAACAACACCTAAAGAGTCATGTAACATGTCATCACAAGTATGAGGATAAACACTCATAGAGGCATTTTCACAAACACATGGCATGTTACAATCAACAACATCCAAAACATGCAAAGAAGCACACAAAGCACTATCCATGGTAATAAACTCAAAGGGTCAAGGATCACACTTAGGTAATTAGACGAAAACAAGTGTACCCGCTCTGATACCAAATGAAAGCTTAAATAGTATGATACACTATAGCTTATTTAGACCCCCAATTTTAAATTACGGCTTGATTGCTTTTACTCTAACTTATCTAAGTGCGGAACAAGAGTAAATGAAGCGCAATAAACCGGAACACTACTCTCTAAGGCATAAGCATATACAATGAACAATGAATGTAAAGCTTAAAGAGTAAGGGAAGAGAGATGCAAACACAAGATAACACCAAGACTTGTTATCGAAGAGAAAACCGAAAAACTTGATGAAAAACCTCTCCGTGACCCTCAAAGTCAAAATTGATCCACTAATGAACAAGTTGGAGAACACGAATATAAATAAATAAATAAATAATAAAATTAAAAAAAAAAAAAAAAAAAAAAAAAAAAAAAAACCCTCCAGGCCTAATCTACCCAATGTACTTGAGTCCTCCAAGCTCCAGCTACCAACAAACTTCTTGGAATCTTGTCTTCACTAGTTATCTAGATCCCGCAATACCGCCCGATTGCATCCGTCAAGCCTCATCAGCTTTTTTTGACAAATCCCAAATGTTTTCTAAGCTCTAAAACACTCTCTACACTCTAAATAGGTATGGGTTGTGTTTGGGTACAAATCTTTTCTCAAGGTATAACAATGGGAGAAGGGAAGGAGAATAAACTACAAATAAATTCGCACTTAAGGATGAGTAGCTCTCTCTAAAATGGTGGGTGTGTTGTAGAAACCTCTTTAGGGTTTTCTTCTGAATTAGTCTCCTTACAATTTTGTGGGTAATGAGGGTATATATAGTATGAGTGAAGAAAGATGAAAAGTCACACCTAAAATCTTCAGACAGAGAGTTTCGCGGGTCACTCACAACTTGGCTTGAGTCTTGAAGTGACTCATGAAATACAGCTTGACACTTGACTCTTTAACTTCTAGCATGTGCTTCTCATGTAACTTTCGCGGGTTGCACCACTCGCGAGTCAAGTTGCAAGATCAATTTCTTGAGCAATCTTCACCAACTTAATACTAAACTCAATACAAATAAATCCCACAAAATACAAGGAAATAAATTAATGCAATTACAACACTTTTTGTCATGGAATAAATTCAAAACATATGTTATGTGAAAAACCATAACTTAACAATCTCCCTCTTTGGCTATTCCAAGACAAAAACACCTTATAACAGACCATAGACTTAAATGTGTGCTTGGGAATAATGGCAAAACTTACTCACACCTAAATTTAAAACATGTGATGAACTTGGAACATATATATCTGTAACCTTAAACACTTGCACAAAACACATTAGATCCTTAAGGTAAAGCAAGTAATAAAGAATAAGTATAATGTAACAAGTAAAATGCGATTAAGTAAACAAGATGTGAAACATATGAGCAATTTGATCAAAAACAAAACAGTCATATGAAAATGACTACAATGATCACATAGCAAAGCAAATGATCATTCGAACATGTAATCAATAAAGCACAATAGCATAAGAATGTATGCATGTCCAACACATAAACACGATGCGATAAGAACAACAAAGTATAGATACTAAACATAACTCAAAGCACCAAAGTAAACAAGAAAACAAACATAATGTAAAACAAATAAAACAAGGTTTTCTCATACAAAGATGTCTTCTCTCCCTTAGTATATGCATCTCCCCTATGGAATTTCTCCCCCTACGAATGTGCATAAGATAGAATTTCTCCTCCTGAGAATGTGCACAAGAGTCATATAAAAATGACAATACTCTCCCCCATTTTGTCACAAATAGACAAATGGATAAAAAGGAAGGAAGGAAAGAAAAAAAGATATGAACAAGGGTAATGATGCATGAGGGGTGCAAGATGAATGAGAAATAGAGCTCAAACAAAAGGCAAAACACCTTAAAAAAAAAATTCTACAAAACATAAAGTAAACATAACATGCTAAGGATGAAGAAATAAGATATAGACCAAGACATGACAAGGGTAGCAAATGTGTGTGCATGAGGTGACTATGTGCAATGCATGAACAAGGCATGAGAAATGCACATGTGGGGCAAGGTCTTTAAAATACACAATCAATTATCAAAACATGTTAATCATGAGTAAATATGGTAAACCCCAAAATTTGGTACTCATCGGAGTCCAAACAGATGAAAAAATACCATAGAGGCATTTTATCTAACGCCTAGTATGCACACACTATACATGTATGATAAACAATGCATGAACATGTTGAAATCTTGCCTAAATACATGTTAAAATGCCACATAGGGACAACACAATCAACAAGAAACAAAATGGGACTAAGCCCAATCAACAAAAATGAAAAATTTTGCAAAAATTAAGTTTTCCCAACCGAAACACAAAAATAACCCCAACCCTAGGTTTTATGATATCAAAGACTTAAACTAAGGATTTGAAAGATGAAAAGGGATAGAAATTACCTTAGAGAAGTCTTAGAGATGAAATCCAGGGAAGATTGGTTGAAATTTGAAGAAAATTTGAATTTTTGTGGGTGGGAGTCGCGGAGTGCGCAAAGACAAATGATTTTGAAAACTGACATTTTGAACCCTTTAAAAATTGCCTTTTTCTGCATTTCGCAAGTCAGTCGTGAACCTATTCGCGAAATGTGCAGATGCATAGGGTAGATATTCGCGAATCAAGTCTGAGTTGCGAAGCACTCGCGAGGGACTCGTGAAACTCTCTACCTGAAATTTTTAAGAAATGAAAATTTCTTAAGAATTTCACAATTGGAAACCACTCACGAAGGCAATCACGATTTCCAGTCGTGAAATGGCCAAAACAAAGTTTTTCAATACTAAAAATTTGACATTTTGAAAAAAACTTTAAGGACCAAAGTGGCAAAAATCAATTCCAGAAACACATGAAATACTCAAAAATCTTTTTGAATTTGATCATCAAGCAATTGAGCATACATAAATCACATTTGAACATGTACAATCACACAAATGAAATAGGCATTCATTGAACATTGGACTTGTGTGTTGTGTGTAAGAATCAAGTATGAATTAGTCCATAGTCTAGTAGAAACGTCAATGACCAATTCAACCATTTCATACACTGTAAGGTTGAATTTATTCAATCATTTTATTGGTTTTATTCCGTGCCAAATTTTCTTGTAATTCCGCATTTAGAAACTCTGTATTTAGGTGGAAATCATGTAAGGGTAGTGTGTGAGAGAGTGTGAAGAAAAGCTCAAGAGTGTGCACTCAAAAAGGGCCTCGCGACTGGATCTCGTGACTAGCTCGCGATTGGCAAGTCGCCAAAGGTGGCACACGTGTGAAGCATGCAGGGGAGCTGAAGAGTCACGCCAACTGTTACACTATAGGACAAAACTTCTAGTCTGGCCAGGCAATTAGCTCGCGACTTGTTCCGGTCGCAAGGCCGAATCGCTAGAACACCCTGTTTGTTAGAAACTTAACTCTTCGCATTCCATACACACCTAACTATAAATACCTTTATACCCACGAAATGTAGAGAGCTTCCAAAGAGAATTTTGAGAGAGAAACCCTAGAGAAAAATAAGATTGACTCATCCACAATCTTCATCCTTTGACTCTCCGAATTTCTCTACTCTCACCCTCTCCATTTATACATCCTTGAGAGGTACATTAACCAAAATCCTTATCTCATCATACCCATATCTATAAGAAGGTTATTTGGTGCTTGGGAAGCAGTTCAGAAGGGACCAATTCATTTTGGTTGATGCAATAGGCAATTGCGAGATCCGGTAAGCTAGAGAAGATAAGGTTTGACGTAACCCTGTTGGAGCAAGAAGCTTGGAGGGCTTAGGTGCACTAGATAGATTAGGCTTGGAGGGTCTTCTGCTATTCATATATCCCAACTATATTCTCTAGTGGATTATTGACCGCTTGGAAGGTGGCAGAAAGGTTTTTCACCGAGTATTTCGATTTCCTCTTCGATAGCACATCGCTGTGTTGTCTTTGTGTTTACATCTCTCTTCCCTTAATCTTTGCCCTTTAATTACTGCTGTGGTTGTAATTAATTTCGGTTTAGATTGTCTTACCAATTCTGTTTTAGCTTATATTCATATTTCGCACATATATTGTTTAATTATAAACTTGTGTTGGTAATTTGTAAATTGGGGGTCTAAACGTTTATAAGTGTTTTACACACTATTTGAATATTCAGTTGGTATCAAAGCAGGTGCACTTGCTGTGGTTTAATTACCTAAGTGCGATCCTTGACCCTGTTTGAGATGGATTGATCTAAGTCTCTAAATGTTCCACCATATTTTGATGGTAGCAACTATGCCTTTTGGAAAGTCCGGATGAGGGCATTCTTGTGTTCAATTAATGAAAGTGTTTAGGATGCAGTAGATATAGGATGAACTAGGCCGGAGGCCGCTAAATCCATATGGGATAAGGCAGCCCTTACAATAGTAAATGCAAATAGCAAAGCACTAAATGCTATTTTTTGTGGTGTATCTCCAGATGAGTTTCACAGGATATCTCACGTCACAATTGCCAAGGAGGCGTGGAAAATATTGGAGACCACGTATGAAGGCACGAAGAAAGTGAATGACACTAAGTTGCAGATGCTAACCACTCAATTTGAAGAGCTAAAAATGAGTGAAGATGAGTCATTTGACTCATTCTATGGCAAGCTGAATTAGGTGGTTATTGGCAAATTCAACTTGGGTGAGAAGACGAAAGACTCAAAGATAGTAAGAAAGATCCTTCGATCATTGCCGAAGAGCTTCCGTGCAAAGGTTACAGCAATTGAAGAGAGTAAGGACCTTGACGATATCAAAGTTTAAGAACTAATTGGCTCACTTCAAACATATGAGTTGTCTCTACCTTCACAAAGAAAGAGCAAATCCCTTGCTCTAAAGACGATCAATGAGAGGGTGGAAGTTCATGACTCATCGGATGAGGATGAGGTCAAGAAAGATGTGGCATATCTTGTGCAGAATTTCCGAAAATTCTTGAAGTTCAAGAAGAATGGAAAATTTGCTGAGAAAGGAAAATTCCAAAGTTTCGGAAAGGAGAAAAATGACTTCAAGAGGAAATATGGGAAGGAGTCTCAATCCTCTCAAGGAATCACATGCTTCGAATGCAACAGACATGGATATCTCAAGAAAGAGTGTCCTAATTATTTGAGAGGGAAGGGCAAGGTGTATGCCACTACTCTTAGTGATTCAGACTCTTCTAGTTCAAATTCATGACCATTGCTCATGTGGAATCTTCGGATGATTTGAGTGTGCTAGTGGAAAAGCTTGGTGGGCACACTGAATTGCAGTCAATGGGGATAGTAGAGGAATCTGATGATGAGGAAGATGAAAGAACAGTGGGACTGCAAGAGACCTACAATTTCCTCCTTAAGAAAACCGGTGAATATGCAAAAGTGGCTAATGCAGCCATTAAGAAAATGAAGAGAGCAAAGCAAGACTACAAGAGTCTTTTATTACGATAGAAAGAGACTAAGTGTGAAGTCGAGACGCTGAATGGAGAGCTAACCGAAGCGTACTCAAAGATAAAATTTCTTGAGCTTGAGGTGGTTCAAGCGAATGCTAAAGTAGAGCGAGAAAGTGTCCAAGGATATGAAGTTTATGAAAGCTAAAGAACCGATGGTAGCTACCACGAATGCTGAGAGAGTGAAGCCGAAAAAGAAGAAGAATGTGACTGACCAACGGTTTATGGCTAAGCCTCATAACCAATCAGTGCTCAAACCTAAGGGTAAAGGGAAATCATTCACAAAGTCACAAAGAGGTTCGAGAGCTCATCACTTTTGCCATCACTATGGAATTCAAGGTCACACCAGACCCAATTATCGTAAGCTTCAAGTATTGAAGAATTCAAGTACTCAAAGGTCGAGAGGACCAAGACATGACAAAGGGAATTGGAATGCTGAACAATCAAAAGGTTAAGAAGGTGATCCCGAAGTGAGGGATGTGATGAAAATGATTGATGCATTCACCACCTGTTTAACAAGCTTCACTAGAAGGTTTGAAAGTCACAACAATCATACCCAATCCTCTAGGGATTTCACCCCAAACGCAAGTGTTGTGTGGGTGAAGAAGGGTACACATGCATAAGCATTACAACATGTCCATGCATTAATACTTCCTATGTTTTGTGACATTGATTGTTTGTGTGATTTGTGTTATCTCTCCAGCATGTGTTGAAAATTGGTTGTTTGTTTGCTATTTGCTTTAAATGTTTTTACATTTTTTTTAGGCGAAAAGCACATTTTAGTCCCTACATTTTCAGGCTATTCTCATTTTAGTCCCTACATTTTATTTTTACCGCTTTTAGTCCCTATCCTGAAAAACATCTCCCGTTTTGGTCCCTGTCGTTACATCAGAAACAGAAAAAGCTAACGTGGCAAACGGCTAGAATAAATAATATTAAATTAATGTCCATGTGGCCTAAATTAATAATAAAAAATGTTTTTTGGCATTAAAAAATGCCATGTCAGCATTTAAATTAAAAAAATTAATTTATTAATTTTAACTAAATAAAAAAAAACTAAAAACAGAATTAAAAACTAAAAATCGTAGGAATTGAGATCTAAGTGTGTCTTGAACAAGAACAACAAGAACACAAACTCAGATCCAAGAACACAAACCCAGAAATTTAAAAAAAAAAAAAAAAGCAAATTCCATTACTTGAATCTGAGAGTGCCAAATTATAGAAATACAACCTAAAAACAAGAAACGAAATCCAGATCTAGAGGCAAGATCTACAACAACCACCACAACTAAGTACATAAATCTAATCATAATCTCAAGATTCTTAACCGCCGAACCCATAAAGAGTCCTTTCTTGCCTCTTCAAGGCATAGATGACTTCCCGAATCTATCCTCCTCTTGATCTTTAATAGGATCGGCGATGTCAAGGCCTTGGGTCGGTGCTGCGTCGTTTCACGCCGCTTCCACTCCCTTGTCCCTCAGGTCAACAATGTCGTCGATCGGGTTGACTGCGTTATCTCCGATGACGACTCTTCGTCTTCTTCTCTTGTGTTTTGCTTTGTGGCTTTTGGATTAGATTTGGGTTCTTGGCTTCTGTTGTTGTTGTTGGAATGACATTTTTGAGAGAAGAGAAAGAGATAGAAGTGTTGTTGGTGTTGTTACATTTGAGATCTGGGTGTTGTTTTTTTGAGTGAGTTTGAGTGAAGGAAAGAAAGTGTGTATATGGGTGTTTTTTTTCTTTCTTTCTTGGATCTGGAATTGTGTTCTTGGTTTTTTTTTTTTTTTTTTTTTAAATTTATGGGTTTGTGTTCTTGGATCTGAGTTTGTGTTCTTGTTGTTCTTATTCAAAACACACTTAGATCTCAATTCCTATGATTTTAAGTTTTTAATTCTGTTTTTAATTTTTTTTATTTAGTTAAAATCAATAAATTAATTTTTTTAATTTAAATGCTGACGTTGCATTTTTTAATGCCAAAAAACATTTTTTTATTATTAATTTAGGCCACGTGGACATTAATTTAGTATTTTTTATTCCAACTATTTGCCACGTCATTTTGTTCCGTTTCTGATGTAACGGCAAGGACCAAAACGGGAGGCGTTTTTCAGGATAGGGATTAAAAGAGGTAAAAATAAAATGTATGGACTAAAATGAGAATAGCCTGAAAATGTAGGGACTAAAATGTGTTTTTTACCTTTTTTTTTTATCAATCTTTATTTGTTTTTGTGTCAAAAATCCAAAAACACATAAAAAATATAAAATCCAAAAAGTTTGATCGACATTATTGTGTATTGTCACAAGCATGTTTTGCCTTGTACATTTGTACTAGTGGCTTTGTGCATTTACGAGCGTAACTTGTTCTTTATGTACTCATATCATTGTGGGAAAAATCTTAACATCTATGTGACTGTTGTAAATAGATCTTCAAACCTTTCATGAATGATTAGTCAATGGTTTTGTTAATCTTGAAACTTGCATAGATTTGTGCCTATATATCTTCCCACCATTTTTTTTTTTTGCTTAAAGAGCTCAACAAAGGTAAATCTCAAAATGAAAAGAGATAATGAGCTGCAAAAACCGTCACACATACTAGTATTTGACTAGGAAAAATGGAAAGCGACCTTTATGAAAATGTATAATGCCCAAAAAGCTAAAAGCTTGCTCATCAAATTGAAATATCAAAAATTTCAGACATCAATTTCAAAATGAGATGTATTGATTCAAAATTATCAAATGTTATGATATGAATGGAGCCAAATGAAAAGTTTCAAAATTATGTTATCAAGTTTATGTGGGAGGTCATATATGTATATTTCTATAATTGAAATTGGTCACTTTTCCTCGTGCTAATTGTGTATGACTTAGTTGAATTGATCATTGAAGCTCCACATTAGACTAAGGACTATTTCATTTTTGGTACCCACACACATCACACATGTCTATGTTCAATGAATGTCTTATTCATTTGTGTGATTGTACTTGATTAAATATGTTACACATGCTCAAGTATATGCTGATCAAACACAAAAAGACTTTTAAGCGTTTTAGTTGTTTTTGGAAAGTGTTTTTTTTTCGAAAATTTTCAAAAATTTCAAAAACTATGCAACCCTGTTCTAGTGACTTGCCTCGCAGGTCAAGCCAATCATAAGCTTATACAAAAGGTTTTTGCGACTCATTGGCGGATCAAGGTCCCAGTTGCGAAAAAGACTTAGAAAATTTTTCAAAAATCTGGGTTTTTAGATGTCTCGTGACTTAATTTGGCGACTTGTGCGCGAGTGGAAGCTCCAGTCGCTAGGTGTACTCAAAATTTTTCACGGCTCCCTTCACGACTTCCTCGCAGGTGGACATTCTAGTCGCGAAAAACACTTAAATAAATTTTTCCAATTTTTCTCTCAAGGGTTTTGGCGACTTGTTCGCGACTCATTTCAGTCGCGAAAATCGTGTGTTTTGCGATTTAAGAACAGTTTATTAAAAAAAAAAAAAAAAATCAGTTTTCCCTCGTTCATTTTGACTATTCATTGTCTTGTCCATTCATCTCTCTCTCACAAACTCACCGTGTTTCTCACAAAAATCCACCAATTTTCTTCATCATCTCTACTTCAAACTTCAAGAAAAGGTATGGGTTTTCTATTTTTCTTAAAGCATTTCATGTTTATAACCTTTGATTTCTTGATTTTTGAGTTGTTGTTGAGATTTGAAAAATGCGTTGTTCGAATATGGGTTGAGTTTATTTTATTGAGTTTGTTGAATGGGTGTTGTTGATATTGATCAAATGATGCGTGTTTTACATATTTTCATGTTTGCTTCTCATTTTTGAGTAGTATATCATGATTGTGTTGTGTTGTGCATATCATACCCATGGTAAAATGTCTTGTAGACATTTTCTTGTGTTTTTGGGGTTAGTATGAAATACAATGTTTGTGAGGTGTCTTTGGTATGCACTATTTGTTATTTGCATAACTGGTTATGGGTTTTGCATTTTGCCCTAAGATGTTCTTGGAATTTTTAAGCACACACTTACATTGTGTTCTGTTTGAAGATTTTTATGATAAAACTCTACTGTGTTGTGTCACTGTGTGTTCTCTCATGTCAAATTGTGCTACTAATTTGTTACTAATTTCTTCTGTTACCATATGGTGTGCTTTGTTCATATGGTCTTTGCTGCTATGTCTTTGCAGATGACTCCAAAGAAGAAGACTACTGTACAAAAGGTTGACAAAAGGCAGAAAATGGATAATACCCAATTCAGGTCTACCAAACATTTTGAGAGATACACTTAATTTTATCAAAAGGCTCCTATCATCCAAGAGAGATTTGTGGATTTGGCTGATCTAAAGGACTACTTCATTCCCAGTTGTTTTCAAGACAGAGGTTGGGACAAGCTCCTTGGTGATCTACCTAGGGTATGTGAACCATTGATCAGAGAATTCTATACCAATGCATTCTTAAGAAAGGATGAAATCAATTGTTGGATAAGAGGCCATGAATTCAACATTGACTTGGAGGACATTGATGAAGTTCTTGATTTTGAGGAGTTAGACCATGATTTCACACATTACAAGGACAGAATGCTGTCCATAGAAACTATTCAATCTCACGTTGGTGGAGTTAGAGAAGGAAGATGCTTCAACACTATTGCCTTTCCACCGGACCTAAGATGTCTCACATACATTATGATGTTCAACCTGTACCCGATAAAGAAGCTGACCAGCATCAATAATGCAAGAGCCATTTTTCTCATAGAGCTTCGGGAGAACACTTACATTGATATTAGTGCTCATATCTTCTGCATTATTGCTGATGAAACAAGAACCACTTCAAGGCCAAAGCTAATTTTCCCTAGTCTATTTATGAGGTTCTTTCGAGCAAAAGGTGTGGAAATTCCTCAAGACATTAGTCTCATGCCTACTCCTTCAGCTATTAATGCTCTAACCATTACACGGATCAAAGTTCATCTTCTGGGTGATGAAAAGGAGGGTGATCAAGAACATAGAGAACCTATGGAAACTGAGACAGAAGTTGAAGAACAACCCTTAAGTTCAAGAGGTCGTGGCAAAAGGAGCCGAGCTTCATCATCCTCTACAGTACCTCTAGATGCATTTCAGATCATTCTTGAAAGAATTGACGTGCTTCAAGACGTCCAGAATGAACAATCTGACAAGCTGGCTGCTATCCAAGAGTAGATGAATCTTCTTTCAACAAAGTTTGACAGCTTCTCTACCCAGCAGTAGCCCTTTGGCCATTTCAGTTAAAAAGGGGCAGAAGTAGCTCTTGAGGGGGAGCATTATTTTGAGGGGGAGCAAAACTTTAAGTATTTTACTTTATGTTGTCTATGGTTTTTGTTGTTATGTTTGGATAATTTTAATATGGGTTTGCACAGCACTTTGTTAAATACTTTGGTTTAAACTTATGGATATTTACTGTGCTTTTGTTTAAAGCTTTTAGTACTTTGATTTATATATTTAAGTTCATATTCAGTACTTTGTGTTTTGTACCCATGCTTTGTAGCTTAGTACTTGTTGTTAATGTTATGCATTTCTTTAAGTACATCACTCTTGTGCCCTTGTTGGATTTTATATCCTTAATGCATTTACTTTGGTTTTTGTATCAGTTGAGTGTTGGACATGTAAATGACACTTTGCATTGAGCTTATTAGCTTACATGTTCGGATGTTCATTCCTTGTGTGAATGATCATTGTGGTCACTATTTATAGTGATTGTTTGTTTTTGGTCAAGCCATGCTTTATTGCTTTAATCTATATTGCTTGATCGAATTGTGCTTTATATCCTTAATGCAATTACTTTGGTTTTTGTATCAGTTAAGTGTTGGACATGCAAATGACACTTTGCTTTGAGCTTATTAGCTTACATGTCCATATGTTCGTTCCTTGTGTGAATGATCATTGTGGTCACTATTTATAGTAATTGTTTGTTTTTCGTCAAGCCATGCTTTATTGCTTTAATCTATATTGCTTGATCGCATTGTGCTTGCTCCATATGCATTTCAAGTTATCTGCTTACAATGATCGTCTTGTGTTGTTGTTTTCAGGATATACTTGTCCATATGGTTCAAGAGTTTCACAGATTCTAGAGTTAGGTGTGAGTGAGTTTTGTTCAACTGTTCCCAACTCACATGTTAAGTCTAGAGTTTGTTTTAGGGTTTTGTCACGGAATAGCCAAAGGGGGAGATTGTAAGGTTAAATTTATTCAATTATTTTGTTGGCTTTATTCTGTGCCAAATTTGCTTGTAATTCAACATTTAGAAACCCTGTATTTAGTTGGGAATCATGTAAGGGTAGTGTGTGAGAGAGTGTGAAGAAAAACTCAAGAGTGTGCACTCAAGAAAGGCCTCACGACTGGCATGCAGGGGAGCTAAAGAGTCACACCAGTTGTTGCACTACAAGACAAAACTTCCAGTCTGGCCAGGTAGTTAGCTCACAACTCAAACTCGCGACTCATTCCAGTCGTGAGGTCGAGTCGTTTGAACACCCTGTTTGTTAGAAACCTGACTCTTCGTATTCCATACACACCCAACTATAAATACCTTTATACCCACGAAATGTAAAGAGCTTCCAGAGAGAAGCCCTAGAGAAAAACAAGATTAACTTATCCACAATTTTCATCATTTAACTCTCCAAATTCCTCTACTCTCACCCTTTCCATTGATACATCCTTGAGAGGTACATTAGCCAAAATCCTTATCTCAATACCCATATTTGTGAGAAGGTTCTTTGGTGCTTGGGAAGCAGTTTAGAAGAGACCAATTCATTTTGATTGATGCAATAGGCGATTGCGGGATCCGGTAAGCTAGAGAAGATAAGGTTTGGCGTAACCTGTTGGAGCAAGAAGCTTGGAGGGCTTAAGTGCACTGGGTAGATTAGGCTTGAAGGGTTTTCTGCTATTCATGTATCCCAACTATATTCTCTAGTGGATTATTGACCGCTTTGAAGGCGAGGGAGAGGTTTTTCGCTGAGGACTTCGGTTTCCTCTTCGATAACTCATCGCTATGTTGTCTTTATGTTTGCATCTCTCTTCTCTTAATCTTTGTCATTTAATTACTGATATGGTTGTGATTAATTTCGATTTAGATTGTCTTACCAATTCTGTTTTAGCTTATTTTCATATTTCGCATATATATTATTTGATTATAAGCTTGTGCTAGTAATTTATAAATTAGGGGTCTAAACGTTCATAGGTGTTTTACACACTATTTGAACATTTATATACAAATAGCACGAAGTCAAGTGACCCTATCTCACTAGTATAAATGAACATATATGACCCCTCACCAAAGTGTTTACATTAATTGAAAGTTTTTCATTTGGCTTTTCTTTTTCATACTTTATGATCAATACAACTCAATTTTAGCAATGATACCATGAAATTGTTTTATATTTCTTTGAGGAATAAGCATTTGGTTTTGGCATCAAACATTTTGAATACATTTTGTTCCACCTTTTCCTAATCAAACTAGTTTTTGAAGGCTTTTTAGCTCTCTTTTTAGAAATTGACGATTTAAGAGCTTTTTGACATAAAAATAAATGTAAGGAGATATTATGATCAAATTTACGCATGTATCAAGATCAAACAAGACTATTGGCTAGGTATTTATGACAAGATTGAAGATCTATTTACAACAATCAAATATAGATTTCTAGATTTCACTCACACCTAAAATGTGCATACATAATAAGCTAAGCTCGTAAATGCACTACGTCATTAGTACGAAGGTACTAGGCCAAACTCAACATGTGATATGACACAACACAAGCGATCAAACTTTTTGGGATTTTTACTTGTTATGAGTTTTTGGATATTTTACTCACTCAAAACAAAAACAATAAAGTAAGATCAACAATAAAAACAATGCATATAAAAAAATGCATTATGCACAAATGCATGACAATAAAGTATCTAATGCATAAAGAGTCCTACAAGAATCGAAAGAATTAGATTAAGGACCAAAAGAGCAAAACTCAATCTTAGGAACCCTTCCACACCCAAATGGAATGATTGTTTGGAATGAGTGTCTTATGAGAAGTGAGACGAGGGTTGAAAAAATGAGAACCGGAGATGCACATAGACAAGGAGGTAAGAACATTAAAAACTTTCTTCAACAACTTACAATTTTCACTCAAATCCGGTTTTTCTTTCTTAGCACACCTTCCAAGAAGCTCAAGTTTCTCTTTTCTTTTGATTTTTTTAAGAGCTTGAAACTTAAAGCAAAGAGGTCTTAGATGACCAAAAGAACCACAATTGTGACAAACAATGTGTTTAGGTCCACTAGACTTTTAATGGAGGGATCTAATAACATGGTTTTGTTCTCTCTTCAACATTGAACATTAAGTTCTAATATGACCGATCACACCACAATAGTGGCAAGTAGGAACAAACTTAGATCCACTCAAATCCCTAGGATGAGACCTAAACGAAGGCTTTAGCTTAAGAGTCTTTCTCTCCACTTTTTGATTTCTTTTATGTGAAGGAATGTACACCGATTTGCCTTTAGAGGTAGAACTCACAATAAGCACAAAATTGGGTCTCGCAACATGATTGCAACAAATAACATCTTCCCTTTTAGCAATAAGTTTAGTAATCAAACACTTGGCATGCATCTTAAGAGATTCATTTTCACATTTAAAATCATCAACAAATTTTTTAGACAAAACAAGTTTAGCATCCAAGTCCATATTCAAAAATTCAAACTCCTTTATTTTTTTAAAAGAATGTTCAACAAGTTTCTTATACTTTTCAACCAATTTGTTGGATTCATTGAACTTAGCAATCAAATCATCATTTTCACAAATGAACTTGCTCAAATTCTCATGAAACTTCTTAGCCTTTTTCTTCAAGAGTTTGACATTTGGAATTTTGACAACACCTAAAAAGTCATGTAACATGTCATCACAAGCATGAGGATAAACACTCATAGAGGAATTTTTATAAACACATGGCATGTTACAATCAACAACATTCAAAACATGCAAAGAAGCACATAAAGCACTATCCATGACAATAAACACAAAGGGTCAAGGACCACACTTAGGTAATTAAACCAAAACAAGTGTACCTGGTCTGATACCAAATGAAAGCTTAAATAGTGTGAAACACTATAGCTTGTTTAAACTCTCAATTTTAAATTACAGCTTGATTGCTTTTACTCTAACTTATCTAAGTGCGGAACAAGAGTAAATGAAACGCAATAAACCGAAACACTACTCTCTAAGGCATAAGCATATACAATGAGCAATAAATGTAAAGCTTAATAAAAGAAGAGAGATGCAAATACAAGATAACACCAAGACGTGTTATCAAAGAGGAAACTGACAAACTCGGCGAAAAACCTCTCTACCACCTTCCATGTTGAAATCAATCCACTAATGAATAAGTTGAAGTACATGAATATCAGAAAGACCCTCCAAGTCTAATCTACCCAATGTACTTGAGCTCTTTAAGCTCCAGCTACCAACGAACTTCTTAGAGTCTCGTCTTCACTAGTTATCTGATTTCTGCAATACCGCCCGATTGCATCCACCAAGCCTTACCGACTTCTTTTGGCAAATCTCAAATGCTTCCCAAGCTCCAAAACACTCTCTACACTCTAAATGGCTATGGGTTGTGCTTAGGTACAAATCTCCTCTCAAGGTATAACAATGGGAGAAGGGAAGGAAAAAAGATTACAAAAGAATTCTCACTTAAGGATGAGCAGCTCTCTCTAAAATGGTGGGTGTGTAATAGAAACCTCTCTAGGGTTTTCTTCTAAATTAGCCTCCTTAATTACAATTTTGTGGGTAATGAGCAGTGGCGGCTCTAGGATTTTTTTCCAAAAGGGTCAATAGTGTCTTAAGTTAGGATTTTGTTGTGGGGAGTAAAAAAATTAAAAAAAAAAAAATTTGGCATATACAATTGTCATATTACATACAATAATCTAACATAGTATTTTAAATAGTATATAATACAACTATACTATACAATAGTCTTAAAAAATTATTAATATTTTAAAGATTGGTAAGAAAACAACAATTGAATGCATAAATAAATAAAAATAAATAACTAATCATAATATTTGTCAAGTTAATAATAATTTATTATAATCATATGTAATATCAATTAAATATAAATATATGATAAAGAAGAATAGTAACATCACATCAAAAAAAAAAAAAAGAATAGTAACACACCTAAAAGTAGGTCTGGGAGTAAACGTGATACTAAGGAAAAAAAAATTGTAACATATATAAGATTTTGTTTTTGAAATGTATGGATTTTTAATCACACACGTGGTCATTTTCTTGGAATTAGAGCAAGCACTAAAAGATTTTTTAGACTCAAAAAACTATAGAACACTTATCAAACTATTTGATTAAATAGAAAGAAAATATAGAAGGGAGAAAGAGAGAATGAGAAAAGAATCATAGATGTAAATACGGATCAATTGGTTGTACAAGTGGTATAATTTTTTGCTGATGAAAAGGAAAAGTGCAAGAAAAAACCGTTTCATTCTACCATCAACAGTAAAGTAAGCCAGAGTTTAGAGAGAAGGTTTATTTATTTATTTATTTATTAACAAATGAGCAATTTACACAATAAAATCTAGGTGGCAAGTTGTTAAAATTATGTAAAAAAGTGACGTCACTTATGAGTTTAGATAAAAAGTCAATTACAACTAGTCACTTAAACTTTATTGTAAAAATATTATGAAAATATTGTGAAAATAGCACTAAGATGATCATATTTCAAATTTATTCCAATTAGGTTTAAACAAAATTTAGGGTCAGGGTGTTCAAAATTTTATTTTAGGAGTCAAAACAAAAAAAATAAAAATTATATATATATATATATATATATATATTCAGGTCAAGCCAGGGAGTTTATTTGAACCCCTTAGGTTGGCTATAGAGTCGCCCCTGGTAATGACGGTACATATAGTATGGGCGAAGAAAGATGAAAGGTCACACTTAAAACCTCTAGGCAAAGAGTTTCGCAGGTCACTCGTGACTTGGCCTAAGTCGCAAAGTGACTCGCGAAATATAGCTGGCACTTAACTCTTCGGTTTCTAGCATGCGCTTCTCATGTGACTTTCGCAGGTTGCACCACTCACGAGCCAAATCGCGAGATCAATTTCTTGAGCAATTTTCACCGACTTAATACTAAACCCAATACAAATAAATCCCACAAAATACAAAGAAATAAATTAATGTAATTACAACATTTTTTATCATGAAATAAAGCCAACACAAATGTTATGTGAAAAACCATAACTTAACGGTTAGTATTACACATAAAGGTTAGTCTTGATTTCACACTTAAAAAGAGATGAGAACATGACTAAATTCATACTAAGCAATCTTTGGAATCTCATGCCCATAAGCTATAGTTAAGCCACCCTCCATTCTCTCTCTTTTGATAATTTATGTCTACTAGTACTATATATATAGCCATGCTTGAACTTAACAATAATACCATCCTCAAAGTAACTTTATATTCTGTTTTATGTATATATAAGTACAATGACAATTTAAATGGATAGGAATAACGAAACCTTGATGATGATGATGATGATGATGATGATGATGATGATGATGGAAGTAAAAAAAGAAAGATTTAAGAAACAAATATATAAGTTGGCCAAGTATTAAAGGGATGAGCTTCGTTTCACATCTCCTAGTTTAGAAATTTTCTAAAGACAACGTGCATGTATGTAATACAGTAAAAGCTTAATCTAGAAGCGTATAGGCTTAATGATAATTCATGACAAGAATCTAAGTATATTAGCTATAATTAAGTCACAATAAAAAATTACCAACAAAAATATGGGAGGAATGTTCATTGATCATGGTGGCAGGAAAGGTCAATGTAGGGTCACTAATATTATTCTTGTTGTGTCAGCTACTAAAAGTTGAAAACTTGAAAATTATTTTCTTGCCAAAAAAAAAAATATATATATATATATATATACAGAATTTTCATTTAGAATTATGGTGAAATTAAAATTTCTTATCAAAACCTTTGATGAAAAAAATCTCTTATAAATTTGATTCCACCCTCATGTATTTGACTTGAAGAGCAACCGCCATGCAAATCATTGATCAGTAAGAAGCTTTTTTTTTTTCCTCCCATTTATCATTTAAGTCTTTACTATATATCCTGCTAAATTTATTATAATTTTTATTTGAACTTGAGTATTATGAACTTGATCTATCTATTAGAAATCCACTGAACTTATAGGCTATAATGGAAGCCTCTAATACCTTATAGATAGGATTGAGTTTGAGAAAATTTTCAATCCCTCTTGCCCACACATATGGTTCTTCTAATAAATTAATTTTATGATCAATCATAATTGAAATTATTCCAACATTAGTAAATTTATTGTACAGTTAGTCCACAATGGCAACAAGAATATTATTAGTTCCATTGAATTTAGAAGATCACGTGACGAAACTACATTATTCAAATAAGAAAATGCCTGGGAATATTTTAAAATATTTAAAACTAAAAGTAGATTCTCATTAACTAATCAGATTGATCAAGGAATTTGCTTTATAGATAGTTTCTATACAAATTTTTCGTATAAACTATTAATATAGACATTAGGATACTTTTATAATTACATGTATCATGCCACGCGAAGATAGTGAAACGAATATTTAGACATTACTATTTGCATTTAAAATAATATTGTTTGTTCTACAAAAACTAAAAATTCATTTGACAACATTTTGTACGTGAGTTCCAGTTAACTCAATTAATAAAGTTTTTGATGGTTAAATAAAATATTTGAGGTTCAATCTTCGTCTACGTCAAAAACTGATTGGTATCTTGGTTTAATGATAAAAATCTATCATCAGGAGTTGACAACATAGGTTGAAACTTAAAAAAAAAAAACAAAACAAAACAAAGCTTTATTGGTCTTTTTATTAAAGTAGAGATATCAAATTTTCAGTTGATGATGATCTTAATTAAACACCACAGTATTATAAACATAACCAGGAGCAATATTGCCCATAGAGAGAATAAAATGTGACAGAGAGTATCAATGAAAATTTTTAAAATGATAAAAGGTTTTTAGAAAAGAGAATTTACATTTGGATATTAATATTATATTATTAAATAAACTAATATTCTCTGTTGGTCTAGTATAATTACATCTAGACTCAAAAGTTCTTCCTTAATTAAAGACAAAACCTTTTCTAACTAAATTATTTATTGTTACAAAAATGATAAGAGTTATTTACTAAATTTAATAAACTTAATTTTTGTGAGAATCGTAAATTTAATAAACTTAAAACCACGTGATTAAGATGGATTAATTGCCTAAGAACCAAGCAAGTTATATTGTTGTGGGGACGAGGGCCCAAATTTGTATACTGGGCCTTACACCCTTTTTGATAATGTGGATACGTCTGAGGAGAAGTAAACGATTAGATAAGCCCCAGAATGGAGGATCACTTATGGAAAAGGTGGAAGAGTACAGTCCGAGGAGATTATCCTTCTCGGATAGGGTGAATGTCGGTCAAGCAAGTACTTGGGCAATTTAGGTGACCTTCTAGGAATTTCCAACGATAAGGATGAACTTCAAGCACGTACGAAGAGGATAAGAATGCAGAAATATCTAAGAGAAAAGCTGTTACCACCGCATTCAATGCACTGCAGCAACTTTTCTGTCCGCATTTATGTGGAGAAGACTCCTGAACAGTACAATCTCAACCACTACCATTCACAGAGAGCCAGAGAAGATGCCTGATGGAACATGTACTCAAGTGAAGGTTTAGATGATTAATAAGTGTACGATCGAGATGGTCTAGAAGGAAGATATATAATGTAAAAGACCCCCCATAAGGGGAGGATCGAAAACAGAGGGATGAAGAAGAGAAAAATAATTACTGTAGCATTGAGTGTTGTATTAACTTTCAAAAATAGTGAATATAATAACAGTTCATCACCTCGGACAACCGTTTCGTCAAGTTTTACGTGTGTTTCTATGCTTGTTCATATTTTAAATCCTTACTAGCCGTTGTCCAATTTGCTAAGAGCCCAGCTCTTTCATCCACTCTCTACAAATTTATTGTATTGGGCTCATATCTCATCTCTTTTGGGCTTGGGCTACAAATTGTGACCCTACAATTGACGCCGTCTATGGGAAGAGCTTGTGCTTTAGGATCGTATAACGGTTAGGTATGGCGGGATCAAGTCCACATCAAACAAGCCCGCATCAGGAAAAATCTGCTAATGCTCGTCAGCAAGATGAGTTTCTCAATCTTGAACGTGAAAGAGATCGTCAAAACTATCAAGAAGGCAGTGTGCATTTCATCCACACAGATGGAAGCGGTTTTCGAAGGAAAAGAAACGTATCCCATGAGAGGGACAATGATAAAACCATCCAACAAGAGATTGATGATTTGAAGAAGCAACTCCGTCAAGCACAACAGAAACGATCCCCTTCCAGCTCTAATGTCTCCTCCAATGATGAAGAAGATACTATATACAGACAGAGGTCTAGAACTCTACCAAGCAAATCCTTCTCCTGTGAAGAAGAGCATCTTCATCGAAGGAAACGCAGGAGCCCCTTTCGCAAAGGAGTAGGAACTGACGTTATGAAATAGGCATTGAGCCAAATTTCTAAGTCACCCTTTACACGGGGGATAGAAAAGGCAAAACTTCCTAGACGATTCCACCAACCAACATTTGCCATGTATAATGGCCGAACAGACCCTGTAGAACACGTAAGTCAATTCAAACAGAAGATGGTTGTCCATTCCCTGGATGAGGCCTTGATGTGTAGGGTATTTCCATCCAGCTTGGGACCGATGCCGATGAGATGGTTCGATGGGCTAAAGACCAACTCTATCAGTTCCTTTAAGAAACTCACCCAATTATTCTGCTCTCGATTTATCACATGCAGTAGAGTTCCTTAACCTTTGGATTCCTTATTGTCCATGTCAATAAGAGAAGGAGAGTCCGTAAAGGCGTATTCTGAAAGGTACTAGGAAATGTTTAACAAGATTGATGGCGATTTTGATGAAGTTGCCATTAAAACTTTTAAGGTCAGCCTACCGGCCGAGCATGGCTTGAGAAAATCTCTGACAGGTAAACTTGTCACCAGTTTACGCCAACTTATGGACAGGGTCGATAAGTATAAAAGGATCGAGGATGACCAGCAACAAGGAAAAGGGAAGGCTAAGGTTATCCCTCAAGAGATGAGGGATTTCAAGTCGGACTGATACAATAACAATCGTCTGAGAAGGGATTATGCAGGACAATCAGGATCTACCGATATTCAGGCGATTAATACAGTGTTCCGAGAGCCAATCAGGCAAGTTCTGGAGAAGATTAAGAACAAACCATTCTTTAAGTGGCCAATAAAATGGCTGGAAACCCTGCGAAGCGCAATCAAAACCTCTACTACCATTACCATCAGGAACAGGGACATACTACGGAGGACTGCAGAAATCTATGGGATCACTTGGATCAGCTTGTCGGAGAAGGCAAGTTAAAATCACTCTTGCATCATTCTAGTGGCCAAGGGGCCCAGACGAATTCAAACTCCAAGAAGAACGCTACTTTTGGGCCTCCTTTGAGAACAATTAATGTCATCTTTGTCACTCCTGGGAGAACTGGATCCTATCCTTCCAGAGTGATGTCAGTGGCTCGATTGTCATCCGATGAGGGTGTTTCAGAGCCGAAAAGGGCTAAAGTACTAATTCAACCAACTTTAGGCTTCTCGATCGAGGATAAAGCCGGAACCATCCAACCCCATGACGATGCTTTAGTGGTTACGCTCAGAATAGGAGGATATGACATGAGGCGGGTGCTAATGGATCAGGGTAGTGCCGTCGAGATTATGTACCCTGATTTGTACAAGTGGTTAAATCTGAAATCTGAGGATTTAACAGCCTATGAATCCCCCCTAGTAAGCTTCGAGGGAAAGACTGTTATTCTAAAAGGCCAGATCAGGATACTTATACAAACTGATTCAGAAATAGTGGAGGTGGATTTCATTTTGGTAAATTCATATTCCCCTTATACAGCCATTGTGGCCAGGCCTTGGCTCCATGCTCTAGGGGCTGTCTCATCTACCCTGCATCAAAAGGTGAAATATCCTTCTGAAGGCCTAGTTAAAGAAATTGTGGGCAATTAATCCGTTGCTAGACAATGCATGGTAACAGCCATCTTACACAAACCCGAAGCTATACCCTCAGACTTTGCTGAAAGACCCTCATAGCAATTAAGAGCTTCGGCTTCATCAGGGGGAGGGCTAACTGAGGAGGCGAGCTGCGAAGATTTAGAAAGAGTGATAATTGACACTGATCCAGAGAAATTTTTTCAAGTTGGGGCACAATTGCCTCCCCATGAAAAGCAGGCACTAATTGAATTCCTCCGAGACAATGTTGACGTGTTTGCTTGGGACGCTTGCGAAGCCCCTGGAATTGATCCTGATTTTATCTGCCATTGCCTGAACGTCAACCCCTCCATCACTCCTAGAAAGCAACCACCTAGACGATCATCTAAAGATCATTATGAAGCTGTTAAAGAAGAGGTAACTAAACTTAAGCGAGCAGGGGCTATCAAGGAGGTTTTTTATCCGAAGTGGTTAGCCAACACCATGGTGGTAAAAAAGAAGAACGGCAAGTGGCGGGTATGTGTAGATTTCACAGATTTGAATAAATTCTGTCCGAAAGGTCCTTTCCCCCTTCCTCGAATAGATTAATTGGTCGATGCAACGGTGCGCCATTCTCGGATGAGCTTCCTTAATGCTTTCCAAGGATACCATCAGATTCCACTGGCCCTTGACAATCAGGAGAAAACGTAATTTGTCACCCCTATTGGGAATTACCATTACAAGGTGATGCCTTTCGGTTTGAAAAACGCTGGATCTACGTATCAAAGGATGATGACCAAGATGTTCGAAGCACAAATGGGTAAGAATATTGAGGTGTATATAGATGACATGGTGGTGAAGAGTAAGATGGTATCCGAGCATGTAGAGGACCTTACAAACATCTTCAAAATTCTGAGGGGACATCAACTCCGTCTTAATGCCTCCAAATGCTCTTTTGGGGTAGGATCAGGTAAATTCCTTGACTATATGGAGACTCATCGAGGAATTAAGGTAAACCCTAACCAAGTCAAAGTCATAAACAGTTTGCAACCTCCTCGGAACCCTAAAGAGGTTCAAAAGTTAACCGGAATGATGGCAGCTTTAAATCGGTTCATCTCTCGGTCGGCGGACAGATGTAGGCCTTTCTTCCTATTGATGAACAAGTGGAAAGGTTTTGAATGGACCGAGGAGTGTGCTCAAGCGTTTCAACAACTTAAGGATTATCTCTCTCACCCACCTATCATGTCAAGTCCTGAAGCAGATGAAGTTCTGTTTGCTTACATCGCTATAGCTCCTCATGCTGTGAGTTTGGTGCTAATACGAGTTGATAGCGGTAAACAACGACCAGTCTATTACGTGAGTAAATCTTTGCACGAGGCTGAAATTCGCTACTTACCTTTAGAAAAGGCAATCCTGGCGGTGGTGCATGGTACTCGAAAGCTACCCCACTACTTCCAAGCACACACGGTGATTGTCCTAACCCAGCTTCCACTCAAAGCCATACTTTGAAGTGCTGATTACACTGGGAGGATAGCAAAGTGGGGCACGATCTTAGGCGCTTTTGACATCAAATACATGCCACATACCTTAGTCAAAGGCCAGGTCTTGGCAGATTTGGTCGCCAAGTTCGCTGAGGGCCCTACAGAAAATGAATCAAAGGAGCGACATGGATGAAAAATCAGTTGGCCTAGTTGTGACCCGAGAACCATTGCAGTGGAAGGTATACGTGGATGGGGCAGCGAATCAAAAAGGGTCTAGTGTGGGGCTAATCTTAATCTCACCCGAAAGACTTGTCGTGGAAAAGTCGTTAAGGCTAGGTTTTTCAGCCACGAATAACGAGACCAAGTATGAAGCCTTATTGGAAGGAATGTCTATGGTTCAGAGGATGGGGGGAAATCAGCTACAATGTTTTCGGATTCAAGGCTGGTCATCGGTCAAGTGAAGGGCGAATTAGAGGCAAGAGATGAGAGAATGCAAGGGTATTTGAATCGAATCAGGAATTTGCAAAAGAAGTTTGAATCATGTGATCTGCAACACATCCCTAGAGGTGGGAATACCCATGCTGACTCCCTGGCCACGCTGGCAACCTCCTCGGCTCAAAATTTACCTCGTGTTATTCTAATAGAAGATCTAGATAGGCCCTCAGGAGTGAAGGGGAATACAATCTACGTTTCTCATGTCAGAATAGGACTCAGTTGGATAGACCCCATCATTCAATTCCTTAGTAAAGACATTCTACCAAAGGACAGGTCAGAGGCTGAAAAGATACGTAGGAAGACCCCTCGATTCTGGCTATTCAAGGACCAGATACTGTACAAACGATCTTTCTCAGGGCCATATCTACTATGCATATATCCTGAAGCATCAAAGCTACTTCTTGAGGAATTACATGAAGGAATCTGTGGAAACCATACAGGAGGGAAATCCTTAGCTCATAGGGCCATCACCCAAGGCTATTGGTGGCCAAACATGCAAAAGGAAGCACTAGAATATATGAAGAAATGTAATTAATGTCAAAGATTTCTAAATCCCCTCTCCAGTCCTTGGCCTTTTGCATAGTGGGGCTTGGATATCGTTGGCCCATTTCCTAAAGCAGCGGGAAATAAGAAATATTTGTTGGTCGGCACAGACTATTTCACCAAATGGGTCGAAGCTGAGCCTCTAGTGAATATCCGAGACGTGGACGTAAAGAAGTTTCTCTAGAAGAACATTGTCACTCACTTCGGGATACCTCATACCCTCATCTCAGACAATGGACTTCAATTTGACAGCAAATCCTTTAGGAGATACTGTTGTGAGTTGGGAATTACAAACAGGTACTCCACTCCAGCATATCCCCAAGGGAACGGGCAAGCTGAAGCTGTTAACAAGGTCATAGTGAGTGGACTTAAGAAAAGGTTGGATGATGCAAAGGGAAGATGGGTGGAAGAACTGCCGCACGTCCTATGGACGTATCGAACCACTCCTCGGAGGTCAATTGGAAAAAACCCCATTTTCGATGTCTTATGGGGTTGAGGTTGTCATTCCCATAGAAACAGGCTTTCCGACATTAAGAACTCAGTCATTCAATCCCAACAATAATGATAAGTTGTTGGAAAGAAGCGTAGACCTCATTGAAGAAAGAAGGGAAAGTGCAGAAGGGAAAGTGCAATGGTTCAATTGGCATATTATCAACACAAACTTAAACAAGGCTACAATGTCAGAGTAAGGCTAAGATCATTGGAACCTGGAGATTTGGTGCTAAGAAAAGTGTTGGGCATGGCGAAAAACCCGGCATGTGGAAAATTAGGGCCCAATTGGGAAGGACCCTATCGTATCACCTCATCGACTAGCATAGGAGCGTATTTTCTAGAAAATTTAGATGAGTATGTAATACCTCATCCTTGAAATGTAAACAACCTGAGAAAGTACTATTATTAATGAAAGTTTCATTTCTTCAAATATGTGTTTTGTTGTGTAAATCTGTCAAATTAAGGGCTGTTTATTATCTATATGAATGTTAAACAGATCTCAAGTCATGTCAGGTCTTTCAGACCACATACTTGGGCGAAATTAATAATCATTGGCATCTATATGAATGTTAAACAGATCCCAAGTCATGTCAGGTCTCTCGAACCACATACTTGGGCGAAATTAACAATCCTTGGCATCTGTATGAATGTTAAACAGATCCCAAGTCATGTCAAGTCTCGGACCACACACTTGGGCAAAATTAACAATCCTTGGCATCTGTATGAATGTTAAACAGATCTCAAGTCATGTCAGGTCTCTCGAACCATATACATGGACGAAATTAACACTCCTTGACATCTATGTAAGTGTTACCCAGATCCCAAGTCATGTCGGACAACTCAGATCACATACTTGTGTGAAAGTTAACACTCCTTAGCATATGTGTATGTGTTGAACAAATCTTAGAGTATATCAGTCCTTTTAGACTAAATCTTTGGGTGAAATTAACGTTATTTGCCTAAGTGCAATAAGTTAATTGTTATTTGACTTGTACGTAATTGTCAAACATACCTCACAGCATGTCAGGTCTAATAGATCACGCACGTATATGAGATTAACTTTTATCAACTTGATGATAATCAATGCTTATTCGAGAGTTGAGCACTCATTAAAATTCTAGGCATCTTGCCTTCATAGTAATATACTAAGTGTATTATTCATATGTTTTGAACCTGAATTCTGATATCATAATGACAATTTACAACGTTGATGGACGGCATTTAATTGAAACAAATAGATAATACTAACTTGGAATAATTCATAATATCATTCAAAGGCTAAGTCAGATAAAAAAAGAAAACACCTTCATTAGGTGATAGATATAAGTGTTACATCAAACGCACAAGGCCATCTAAGTCTGTGATTGATGAGAATCTTTCTTGGAGTCAATCTTGGACTTGGACTCAGTAGCTTTAGCCTTGAAAACCATATCTCCAATTGTAAGGGCATCCTCGGAGGGATTGGCATTAGCTTTATTCTTTGCTTTCTCCTTCCCCTTCTCCTTCTCCTTATCCTTCGCTTTCTCTTCTGTCCGAGAGGCCACCACTATCCCATTCTTCTCTTTTTTAGCCCTTGCTGGTACTTCGGCACCATGAGAAGGTTCTTGGGTGGTGAGAGATTATTCAGAAGGAGAAAGAGGAAGGGCGACGGGAGGAGGAGGAGCTGTTATGTTTTCTCTAAGGTCCTCTGGGTAGTACACTTGGTCCACTCTCCTCAGATCGGAGTCCGCAAGGACTCCTGCCCGATCAAGGGCTTGATTATACGTTTCAGCACAGTACCCCCTGCAGACCACGGTCACTTCAGCAGTTAACCTTGCCTCCGTCTCCAGCACCCCACGCTCGTAAGCTGAGGTCTCAGCGGCCGTAGCAGCTTCCTGGGCCACCTTTAGTGCTTCCTCAGCTTTCTGTAGTTTAGTTTTGAGGTCCAGAACCGCCGCCTGTTCAGTAGCGAGGTTAAGTTGAGTGATGTAAAGCTCTTTGCACTGGTCCTCAGTTTGAGCTTCAGCATTCTTCAACCCAGCCTCAGCGCTTTTTCGCGCGCTCTCTACGGCCTTAAGCTTCTCGGCCAACTGGGTTTTTTCATGATTCGCCACACCGAGTGCTTTCTCAACATCGTGCCGGTTTTGGGTTTCAACGTCAAGTTTATTATTTGCACTCTACACCTAGTCCTCGGCCACATAAACTTGCTGAATGGCCTGCATGGAGATGACAAGTATAATTAAAAATACGATAAACATAACAGATAAAAAAAAAATTATCTTCAATACTTGAATAGTAGAAAAACGGCTAACCATCGCTAAATCCCTTTTTAATGACATGAATAGATCAAGCTATTTTGTGCGCTAGATGGAATCCATGTCCCGAGGAAGAAGGAGAGGTTGTTGTAGGGCTTGCGCTAAACAGTTGGCATGGCCTCTTGGCACGTCCCATATTGAGACATCGTATGGGATGGCAGCACCATCCATTTCAGCCTCATCCCTGCCTTCTACGGAAGGACCCCTCCTATCCCTAGGGTCCTTGGCCATTTTTTGTTGCTTGTTCTCCTTCCGAGGAATTAATTCACCTTCCTCCAACTCCTGATCTGGCCTCCTCTTCTTCAAGTTGGGCATGGCCAACAGGCCGAGATCAGTAGGAGGTGGAGGAGGAGGAATCACTGTGGGTTGTGTTTTGGGGGCCTCTTTGGAACTTCCCCCTTTATTCCTGCTAGCTAGCAGGCCTTTCAGACCAGGTCGCTTTTTTTGATCCATTTGTTCTTTCTCCTTTTCGGACTCCAAGTCTAACTAAGTAATAATCAACTGTTTGGGATGAATAGAAGATAGGTTAACAGATTCAGTCTCGGAATCTGAAATGTCTACGGGCTTCTCAGATAGTCCCACGTCTTCTGCAAAGTGGAATTGATCTATCTCCTCCTCCAAAGATAGCCGAGAAGAGGCAATTTCCTCTTCTACTACAACAGGCGCTTCAAGGGGGACTTATTGCAAAAGAATTATAAGTGGAGGAGGAATTTGTTGAACGGGTAGTCTAACGGGAGGAAGATCTTCTCGAGACAAGAAATCTAGCTTGGATACGTCAATCCGGTGTATCCGAGGATCCCCTGCCCTGATGGCATGGCCTATCTCCTGAAAGACTCTTGAAATGGGTTTAAAATCCAAAATCAGGTGGACGGCTCGCAATTGGCTGTCCTCGCTCATGAAAATTTCTGATCAGAGTAAGTAATTTAGGGCCACTACGTTGGTGTGGTTGAGCCGAGGATTTACTAGTCTCCTATCTGCAATAAACAGCCGAGAAAAGAGCGTTGGTTAACTTATGAAAACTGATTATCGAAATAATGCAAAATAAAGGATAATAACTATGTGATGAAGATTAAAAGATCTGAGATGTTTCTCTAAGGAACCTAACTCTAAGGTATCCCACCTGGCTCTCTCTCTTGGGTTGGACAGTGAAGACTATCGTACCATGGCCCTGAGGCGATGAGGTAGTCATCTTTCATCCCTTTGTTGGATTTAGGAAGACACGAAATGAGCCTGACCATGGCTGACCAAGATTTGAGGTAGAATCCTCCGTCAGCTTGGGAATGGAACTCGTACATGTGCACCACGTCATACCATGTGAGCCCTAGTCGGAGATGCTCATTAAGAGCATCGACACAACCTAGAATCCTAAACATGTTTGGTGCGCATTGGTGGGGACACAACCTATGAGCGATAAGATAATCCCTTGTTATCCTACCCATGGGGAGGGTCATTCCGTCTTCTATAAAGTCTATCATAGGAATGATGACCTCCTCCGTTTCTCTATCTGTAGCGATTTGGTCTATGGAACAATATCGCAGACCCACTTCCTGGGGTATATGGTATTTTTGTTTGAAAATCTCTATTTTTAAAGGGGAATCTACCAGACTCGCGAATCTACCCATTTGAGCTAACCTAAAATAAATTGACCAAATCCTATAGATAAAGAATGGTAAAAATGAGCGGCCGAGGAGGGCAGTCGAAAAGAAAAGAATACGTTTAAAAAAAAAATGTAAGTCTACAGAAACTAATGTATACAACAGTTTATGATACCTTAGAGGAGATTTTCAAAGATATCTCAAGAAAGAAGAGGAGTTGGAATAATCTGTGTCTTAGAGAAGGTGGGAAGAGTTTGTGTGTGTGATATCTCTAAAATCTGAAGACTTGTGAAAATGGAGAAATGATGTCTCCATTCACTTTATATAGGGAGCAAGAAAGGAGTGGGATTTATCCCGCCCTAAACCTTGAAGAGAAATGTTGACCGTTGGATCAAGATCTCACCGTTGGATGCCAAAGACACAACGCCGCCTGAAATAATTAATGACGCTTCACGGATTCCGAAGCATTAAAAGCAATGATGAAGTGCCTAAAATTATGTTCCTGCACATTCAAATTTGGGTATTTTTATGTTTTTAACCCTCGTTATTTTAGCAGATCAAAACTCTATTTTTTATCCTCGGATGCGAAGGAAAAATTAAAGTTTTGAGGGGCTATTGTGGGGATGAGGGCCCAAATTTGAATACTGGGCCTTAAACCCTATTTGATAATGTGAATACGTCCGAGGAGAAGAAAACGATTAGATAGGCCCCAGAATGGAAGATCATGTATGAAAAAGGTGGAAAAGTACTGTCCGAGGAGGTTATTGTTCTCGAATAGAGTGAATGTCGGTCAAGCAAGTACTTGGGCAACTTAAGCGACCTTCCAGGAATTTCCAACGATAAGGATGAACTTTAGGCACGTACAAAGAGGATAAGAATGCAGAAATATCTATGAGAAAAGCTGTTACCACCGCATTCAATGCACTGCAGCAACTTTTCTGGCCGCATTTATGTGGAGAAAACCCCTAAACAGTGCAATCTCAACCACTACCATTCACAGAGAGTTAGAGAAGATGCCTGATGAGACATGTACTCAAGTGAAGGTTTAGATGATTAACAAGTGTACGATCGAGATGGTCTAGAAGGAAGATATATAATGTAAAAGACCCCATAAGGGGAGGATCGAAAACAGAGGGAAGGAGAAGAGAAAAATAATTACTGTAGCATTGAGTGCTGTATTAACTTTCAGAAATAGTGAATATAATAACAGTTCATCTCCTCAGACAACCGTTTCGTCAAATTTTACATGTGTTTCTATGTTTGTTCATATTTTAAATCCTTGCTAGCCATTGTCCAATTTGCTAAGAGCCTAGCTCTTTCATCCACTCTCTACAAATTTATTGTATTTGGCTCATTGAGCTCATATCCCATCTCTTTTGGGCTTGGGCTACAAATCGTGACCCTACAATTGTCAATTACCAAAAATAATTTATAATTGTATTTTAAAAAAAAAATTAAGCATTTTGTGTCTTTTCTTTTGTTTTTTTTTTTTTTTTTTTTTTTTTTGTCTCTTCTACTAATAGTGCTGAATTATATAACAAATTTCGAAACTAAAAAACTTGTACTAAATTTCATTAAGGATAGATTACACCTAAATACAACCTATGTGGTTTAATTTAATGTCATTGTATAAAGATTCCTTCTTTTCCAATTTTTCTAATTACATTTTATGTGGTATTCAATTGTTTTAATCAACCACTTCCACCTAGTCCATTAAAATCATGAACAAAAATTAGTAACATAAGTTTCTAAAAAAAAAATTTAACATAAGAATAAATTTTTTTTTTTTTTTTTGGCAGAATTTGATAACTAAAATATCAAATAATTTTCTTTGGAAACAAATTATTAAATAATTTATATTCCATTTAATATAAGTGACTAATCCTTGTGTATGCTTTAACTTTGTTAGAAAAGATTAAATGCTAAATTATTATAATTAACACATAAAAAATGCAAAAAGTTGACTTTTTATTTCAATTATTCTTGAAACCATTGGAGTAGCATGTTGTAGCGTATTCAACACTTGCCACATGTCCAGTTGCACATGAGCAATGGACCCAAGTCTTGCTCCAATACCATTACACTCTAATTAATTTTCCTATCAAAAGAGTCCTTTGTTCTTTTTGGACATATTCGCTTTGAACTGTTATTGATTTGAGTATAAAATTCTTGTAATTGTACGTCTATATTTTTCATAAACAAAAAGTAATTTCAATCCTCAAACCTTTTTTTTTCATATGCCAGAGCAATCTGGTAGGTCAAAGAAAATATATAGTATTGCAGAGTAGATTATAAGGAATTGATGACTAGCATATTATTTCAACATAGAAATATTCACATAGCTTAATTATTTAAGTAAATAATTTTATTTTAAAAAAAAAAAAAAAAGCACACAACAAGAACGAAAAAGACTGGTTTAAGAATCAACCTGCACCCTCTTGTACATTTTCGATAAATATCACCCATTTATGGAATGGTTCCTAATTAGCTTTCTATGTTTTTCATGCTTATGGATTATAGAATCTAAATTGTCCACACATATGTAAATTCTCATTTATATTCCAACTAATATATATCCACAAAAAAAGTGTACTCAACAAGTATATATATATCGATAATGCTGTACATGTCAACAGTATCTTTTTTGCTTTTTTAAGTTCCAATATTGCATCCATGGTTGACATGCCATGCAGAATTGCTTTTTTCTTTCTTTCTCTTTAAAATTATTTTAAAAGTTCAAATAACAAAAAAAATTAAAGGTATTATATATCTCAACCAAATCTGAAATAAACAATTGCCCTTGTCTTTTTGGTAGGGTCCTAATTAATTCTTTGAGGGACAACTGGGAACACCTTGTCCTATTGCAAGTCATATTCATCAAATTAAATAAATAAAACCATGACAAATCTCTGAGAGTGCTTCCATTATGAAATAGTGAGTACAGGTCTCACGTAATTAAACTGATCAAAGAGATTAAACCACTAAGCATAGCTAGGGTTTGTGCTTAATTTTGCGACAACGATTGTCAAACCTCCGCATAATTGTCTTTCCCCCCACCCAAGGGTGCCTAATTAATTCGTTTAAGCTGATGGAAAAAGCATATAATACCAATTAGGTTAAAAGTAAATTAAAAAAGCACAAAATGCTATTAAAAAATAATGCTAATCTGCATGGAAACCACTAAGCTTGGTTAAAAAATTTCTTAATCATATACAATTATTGATATATTGTCGATTCTCCACATTTACATTTTTCACTTTAATGGTTAAACAAACATTGAGACAGTATCGAATAGTGCCAATTTATATTGTGTATTTTTATATATATCAGGTTCACTTTACTAGTTCACTAGTATTGCTTGCATCATATATATTCATATTGTACTTAAACTTTGCATTATTCCAAGAACATTTCATTGATATTTGTTCTGGGAATAATCCCATTTCGTAGATAAGAATGTAATTGGAGATGAAAATCTTTCTCTTTCATCCTCAGCTAGTCACATACAGATTAAAGAGTGGATATAGTTTATAATATTGTCAATTTTTGTTTGGTGTGTGACTTTATGTTTTGTACCAAAAACTTTGTCTTCTTTCCTACAATCTTCCACTATATATCTAAAATATTATACTACAAATGGTGGAATCAGACTTGTTGCTACATAACAAAACCAAGCAAAGCCAAATCTATCACGCGCACACTTGTAGATCCATTTTTTCCTTAGTTTCTAATTGAAAATAAAAGGAGCTAATTAGAATTTTTCTTTTTAAAAAAAAATCATGGAGCCAAAAAATGAATATCCTATTTTCTTATGCTTTTTTACAATTTTCTATCCTGGAGCTATGGCATGATGTCACCTATAAATAAAATTTATAAAATCATACAACACTACCAAGATGATTCAAAATTAAACATTTCTATTTTTTGGGTTTTTTAATATTGACTTAAAAACTAGACCAAGTAAATTAAGGAGGTTCAATCATGGGCGGCTCCACTTATTTGCCCAAAATAAATTATGTATAATATTTTTTTAGTCTTGTTTTTGTACTTACCTCCCTAAAATAAAATTTTGAATACCCTAACCTTAGATTTTTTTTTAAGCCCAGCTAAAAGAAATTTGAATATAATCATCTTAACAATATCTTGGCATTTTTAAACACAAAAAAAGCTCAACAACAAACCAATTTGATCTAAAATCTGGAAAAAAATAAATTGGTAAGCCCAACAATAAAAGTAGAAATTTGTTAATCTTAAATCTTAGAAAAAACACATTTAGATCTTAAAAAATTTGAAATAAATCAATCAAATGAGAGATCAATAGATGAATGATTGTTTGACTATGTATATTGAAAGATATGTAACTTGCTCATAGGATTGATAATGAAAATATTTTGTAATGATTTCAAAATATGAAACATTGTAGAAAGCAACTGTAAAATTTTATGTATTTCAATTTTTGTTTTGTTTTTTGTAATGTCGATATATTCAAATTCTATTTTGTTTTAAATTTTGTATAATTTATATTTCTTATTGACCCCCTAAAAAATAATCCTGGAGTCGCCATTGAGTTCAATAGAGAGACTATAAGAACTATATTTTATTATAAAAAAATTATATATATGTACAATATTTTGAGTCGGTCTTGGTTGCTGATTGCATTGGATATTTGGATATCCAAATATTATTCTAAAGCTTTATAATTTGAAAGAAAGGAAAGCAGCCAATAGTGCATTGAGATCATGGGTGTGACCAAGCACACTAACCTAAATCATTTCCTTACAGTTTCTTACTTCTTCTTCATCCTTTCTCTCTCTCTTTTCTTTTCTTTTCTTTTCTTTTTTTCTTTTTTTCTTTTTTTTTTGGGTTGTCTACTTTGATCATAAATAAGCACTAAAGGGAATGATAAGTCAAAAGTTACTAATGAAAATGACTTGTAGATCTTATGTGTCAAAACCATTACATGTAGAACAACAATCACTACAAAAAAACTGGACCTATAACAGCGTTTTAAAACGCCACTAAAGGTATGATCTATAATGGCATTACCTATAGTAGCATTTTAAAACGCTACTATAGACCCTTATATTTTTTATTAAAAAAATTGGCTATAGCAGCTTCAAAATGCCACTATAGCCAAAACCCACTAACAAAAAAAAAAATTTTTGAAAGAATAAAAATTTTTGGTAATCAAGTTTTTTTTTTTTTAATTTGAAAGATTAAAAATTGAAAACCAAAAAAAAAAAATCAAAATTCAAACACAAGTCCAGCAAATTCAAAATAAAACACAAACTTAAAAAATTTAAAATCAAACACAACATGCCCACAATACAAACACATCTTCTTCAGCACAATCAACCCAAATCCAATAGACAGTTTATTCAAGGAAAACAAAAGCACAAGTATATACAAATAGTAATAGGAAAATTTTTAATACATAGCACCCAACAAATTTTCAGCCCTAAAATCCTCTTCAAGCTTTTCTTCCCTTACCAATTCATTTCACCATTGATTTTCATCATAGAACAATAATACATACCACCCAACACATTTTTTTGACCTGTCACACTGAGTTACACAAATACAGTGAAATGTAAAGTGGCAGAAATATACTTTGGATTGCTGGAAATTTTTTCTATTCATTTGAAACCATTTAAATTTTGATTTGGCAATGGGTCTCGATTTATCCTTTCTTTTTTTCCTTTTTTACTTCGGTATTTGCATAATTGCTAGGCATGTTAGCTGCACATGAATCCTTCGCATATTAGTTAGATTGAGCAAAAGGAAAAAATTAATAAATTGTATCATGCTATATATCTTTTTATATAGTCCTAATTGAAATCGATTTTTTTTTCTTCTCCTTTTTCTTTGATTTTCTCTGTTTTCTCCAAATGATAGGATTTAAAGTTTAAACCCATGATATCAAATCAAATCCCTTGTGACACGTCTCCTCAAGATGATTAGATATTGATAAAAACATACAGAAACCTTTGACTGTGAAGAGTAGTATTGAAAGCATATTCAGGATAATATGATTATAGAAGTTTAACATGATTGTTAAGGGCTTAGGAACTTATACATATAGTTAGTGACCCTTTATTTCTTACATTTTTTTTATTTAATGTTGATAATTGGATAATATTTTTGTTGAAAATACTAGAAGATGTCAATTAAATTATATATAAAGCTCTTGACAATCCTTAATTATTATAGTAATCATTTTTTTTTTTTTTTTTTGGTATTTCTAGGGTGTATTGGAATATAGCAGCTACTAATCTATTGCTGCTATTGTGTCATTTCATTTTTTGAATAGGCTATTTGTGTCATTTGCAATCCATCAATTTGGCTCTCTTTTTTGAATTTTTGGACTTAAAAAACAAGTAAGCTTTTCCTATAGGGAAGACTGATTAACGGCTCTAAATCACAAGCTCTTAACGGCAAAGCTTTTATTTTTTTCTAAGAACCTCACTTTTTCTTTTTCTTTTTCTTTTTTTTCTTTTTGACGGCACTAAGAATTTCTCTCATTTTAAAGAAAATGACATATTTCTAGAAAAGGACATCACCATGTCAATTGGCCAAGTGTGTCCCTTTTCATCTTTGGCTTGATGATATCATTTATTCTAATTCGACTTATTTCAATTTTCAACTTCAAATTGATTTACAATAAATAAAAAAGGAAATCATCTCCAAGTAATAATTGGTATTTTGTACTAAGTAACCTCTTTCTCTTCCAAAATATCACAAATGCATAAATTAACTATATTTTTTTGTAGTATTAACTATTAAGGCATATATGATCAAAAAATCAAAAATAAAAATAAAAATCTAAACAGATCATTTTCAAGAGACATGTTGAGCAAATTAAACTAGTATGAAGGCTACTCTTGGGCCAACATCCTTGTCGGATATTAGTTTTTCACTTGTTAGATATCATACTTTGTGATAACCATAGTATAAAGTATATGAACGGGAAATTATTGTGTACTCCCGGAGTATCATAAATGTGTACTCCCTCCTCTCACATGAATGGTGAGTCCCACTAATTAAATTCATAGTAGGACCCATCATTCATGTGAGAGGAGAGAGTATGCATTTATGGTACTCCGGAAGTACCTAATAATTTTCCGTATATGAACTAATAGACAAAACTTAGGTACAATATTTTAGGTTTTGTTTCTTAGGTTTTCTTCTTAAGATTGAGTCATGTGACTACTTAACTAAAAATACACTACAATCCCATGAGGAAAGATCCATATAGCTGAATTTTAAGAAGAAAACTTAAGGAACAACACATGAATACTGTACCTAAGTTTTGCCCTGAACTAATAAAGGTAGGTAGCATGATTATGCACAAGAAGGTTGCTTTACATTGTTAGAGGTAATAATAAAAATAATAATAATAAGCAAGGGAACCTCTGCTTTTAAGTTCAAACACTAAACATAAATAATAGTAATCCCTTGCCTCCAGTATTTTCTGCTCCATGATATTGACACAATTTCATGAATCTCTCTCTTTCTCTTTCCCTAGAATTCTAGTTGAATTGTTTCTCATTGTTATTTCTGAAAATCTATTGTCATTTTCACATCATTCTGTACTATATAACGACCTTTCTAGTGTATATCGAAAAATGAGAGTATTCTCAGCAAAAAAAAAAAAAAAAAAACACCGAGATTAATATGGCCCAGCCATTATAGAATTTTGAAACCGAGTTGGGCTTTTGACTTGTTGGCCAATTTTGACCAGATGCCAGACAATCATTCTTGGGCGGTAGTTTTGCCTAACGCCTACCAGCATTACTGCTGAGTTTTGGGCGTTAAGAGATGGGTTGAAGCTTGCCTTGAATGAAGGAATCCAGCAATTGGTTGCGGAGTTAGATGCGAAAGTGGTGGTGGACCTTATTAAATCTAATGCTGCCACTAATAAGCCGTATGCTCCTCTCTTATATGATTGCAGGTGCTTGCTGACAAGGTTCATCCAAATCCAAGTGGTTCACGTGTATAGAGAAGGCAATCGTTGGGCAGATGCACTTGCGTGATGGGGTAGCAACATGGCGGAAGCTTTTGTTGTTTTTGATAGCCCACCAAGTCCTGATGTTGTGTATTTAGTCAATATGGATAGTGTTGGAATGTTTGTTAATAGGATAGCTGAACTTGATCTTAACTCTACTATGAGATAGTCTGTTATTTGTATTTCCCCTTAACCAAAAAAAAAAAGGTTTTGCCTAACGCTTAGGATGTGTTTGTTTGGAGGTGAAATAGGGTAGATAGAAAATTTTGGAGAGCAAATAGGAAGGAAAACTTTCTTAAAGTGTATTTAATTGGATGGGAAGAAAGGAAAATAAATGGTGGGATTCAGGTATTTTCTCTCATAGTCTATCAAAAAGTTTTTTCTCTAAAATTGAGAGAAAACTGAAGAGAGAAATTTAGTATCATTTTTGGACGAGAATGCCCATATACAATTGCATCTTCACCCACATTGCTTTTGGTCACACTTTTTTTTTTATTCCTTTTTTTACTACGTTGCCTGCCTCTTTTATTTTATTTTTTTTTACTGGGCAGGCGTTGCCAGCCTCTTTTTTCCTTTTTTTTTTTTTTGTTTAGATGTGATTTTTTTTTTTTTTATGGACATGATTTTTACTTTTTAATAAATTTAGGTGTTTGATTTTTTTTTCTTTTTAAGTTGTTTTATCACTTTTTGGGTTTTAACTGAGCATCATTTTTTTAATAAGGGTATAGATATAAATTTATATAAACTCACTTTTTCCATCCTTCTATTTTTTCACTTTCAACCAAACAAAAATGAAGGAAATTAAAATCTTTTTTATCCTCCCACTTTTCCATCGTTTCATCATTTTCTATCCTCCCACTTTTCCACCCCTCCAACCAAACGGACCCTTATTCTGCATTTTGCATTTTAAGTGCTGGGTCCCATAGCACTGTTTATGACCCAGCCAACAAATGAAAAATGCAAGAAACAAACCCACGATAGCACTATTACGTTTTAAAAATTATTATGCTATAGTATTTTTATCAATAAATTTTCAATTTTCAACGAAATAAACAGTATTTAAAGACACCCTTAGTTTCATCTAAGAATGCACCCCCATACAACTGATAGATTCTGTAAAAGCTCCGTATAAAGATTTTCATCCAATAAATTATCTTACATGATACTGGTTCCTATATGGTCCGCATGGAACTAGCAAAGAGCATGAAATTCACATCTACTTGCATGTAATGCCAAATACTTATTGAACTTTCACCAAAGGCCTTAACATGTTTTTATTCTGGCTTATCCAATTTTGTATTTTCATCATATGAGAAAAGAAAAGAAAAAACACAAACTGTTTTTCTAATGATAGGTACAGAAAATAAGAGAACTTAAAATGAGGTCATGCATTTAATGAAAGAAGAGACTCATTTACAATCAGGAAAAAAACATGAGTAGCCTAACTGCCCCGAGATACTGATGAATCATCCTTTGGAAGAGCAACGTAATTTACAGGAATTATGTTCCTGACACTCTCTCTACGTTCCTTTCCAGTTGATATTCCAGGGCGACCTGAAGGAGTTGACACGCGACGACCAAGGGGTGTTCCAGCCATGGTGTTAATACTGGTGTTTTGACCCAGAGGCTTCTTTGGTGTGGGCCTTGAACCGAAGAGTGCCTCTTGTTCTGCAGCAAGTTGCTCTTGCAGCCGTTTCTGCTCCTGCAAGCATATTAAAATATTTTTAACAATGAAACTGTGATTATGGAACGTATATGGTGTCAAGGATTGGCATCCTTAACTAGCTGTAATATCAAGACCCTTCATCTTGACCCCTCCATACACATTTTCAACACAACAAGAAATGGATATAGGTATGGCTATCGAACACTACAAAATGGACGTAGTTCTTTGAAATACAAACTAATCTAACTTGAATGTACTGGCACCAAACACCTATACTAAGTCCATGTAACATAGTTCACAAGACATCTGTCCAATATATGGTTAACCATTGGACCGATCACATTGAAGGACCCCTTGGTGACAACAATTTAGTAGTATTTAAGTTTAACCAACATTTTGTAAATGTAGCATAGACTGGCAACGGATGGATTCCACTGTTAGTGTCAAAATTGTAAGATGACTGTGTAATTATTGAGCATCTGATTTTGTCACATTTTTTTTTGGGAAGTGTCAACTTTTCCCAGATGGTAGTCATTCATTAAGGTTATTGGGTTAAAAATAGGTCAAATACACGGATCAGGCCCATGATAGGCACCTCAAAATTAAGGCGACCTAGAAAGTTCATAGAGAAAACTGTCATAATATATACATGTCAACAGAAAGGAGATAAATGAACATATACAAGCTATAAGCATACCCGAGATTTACGCCTTTCCTCTTCTCTCTCCTGGCGTAGCACAATATATTCTTCCAAGCTACTTAAGATGGGAACCTGAAATTTGAAATTAGTGTTGGGACTACAACAACAATAAACTCACTTGAACAATAAACTAGATGGTAAGTCACCTTGTCATATAAGAAAGGGATTCCTTTCTCCGCCTCCCAGGCCTTTACTTTTGCAGTCAAATTGTCGACAACAGCTAGTAAAAAAAGGTGGCAAATGTTCATGACAGTCCAAATCTTAAAGGTAAATATCAAAATAAATTACATAAACTTAATAAAGAAATTAAGTTGAAGAGTGCATGCAGTCTCCCACTGAAATTTTAGTCCCCAAAATAAGAATCCTTACGAATACTATAAATCAAGCAATAAAGGCACTGTATGATACAATATAGTACGTCTTGTTCCAATACTGTATGCCTTAACTGATATGTATATCATAATCATGTTGTGCTCATATATATTCTTAAACTTGCCCATCTCAGTGTATATACATTGCTACATAATGTTCTCACTTTTGAGCTTCACTGTAAGAATTGACTATTTTTCCCCAGTTTATCAGCCTATTGCTGATAAACTGGGGTCAAAGTCTACTAAAAGGAGAGAATTCCTTAGCATGCTTGATGAATAGTGTTGAACCCAACCCGTTAATTCTCTTTTAGAGCTGTTCGATGATAACACACAAGAAGCTCATGGAAAGCATTCATAAGAAAAAATTTGTGAACTAGGAACTAATAAGCTTCTAGAATCTAGAACAGGCATACGCTACTTTTCTAAAGGTGGTCATGATATGTGAGGTGACAAAAGAACAACTACCCTCACTAACCATGTAAATTTAGAAGCAATTACCACTATCCTTTAATCATATAGTGATTACAAGGAAAACAAACAAAACATTATTTACAACCTTTTTTTGTAAGTAAAATAATTTCATTAAAAAAAAGTGCAAGGAGCACAATCCTAGCACACAAATGTATATAAAACAGCGCCCAAAAAGGAAAAGAAGAAAAAAATGCAGAAATAAACTATAAAATTCATCTCATCAATAAATAAAAAAATAGATCTAAAGGTGAAGATGTACTGATTCCCAATTCCAACAAAAGACATTTATAACAGTCAACTTCAAACTCAACTTTAATCTTTTAAAATAGGATAAGCATTTAGAAAATTTTGGGTGAAAATTTTTGTTTTTCAGTTTGTTGCTGTGCATAAGTGTGAATGTAAATTCTTCTTTACACTGACCATTGAAGACATGATAATCTAAAAGTAATTACAACAATATGTAACCTAATTTCAGATATTAATAATAATTACAAGCTCACCTGGTATTTTGCCGACCAAATTACGTGCTTTCTCAGCACGTTTCAGATTTTTGTGTGCTCCTCTTCCAGCACTATATCGATTTTCATCCTGTACAATGAAAAGGAATAAGTAAATTGACATAAATGATAAATCAACAGTAACGCATGAGATGGTTTCCATGCACTTTAAAACTGTACATACAGCTCACCTTTTTTATCAATTTACTTAGATAACATCATGTATCAGCATGAACTTGAGAAAGAGCCAAATAGTTCCTGGATTTAATCTGTCGCTAACTAGCATTCTCATGAACAACATGAACCCTATCCTATATACCCAAACCCTCAAGAATGCTAAGTGCATTCCATTGGATTTCTGATGGGACAATATTTGCCATCTGCATATAATATTAAGAGACTACCAACCTTGGAAACATATATCTACCTCACAAGGTGATGGATTTGCCTAGAATTCATGACTTGACAAATTACCAATCCCCTCTCCTAATTGATGAGAGGGGATTTGCCTAAAACTTTAAATTAAAAAAAAAAAGTTCCAAATTGATGAGGAAATGAGGAGACGAGGGAGAGAAAGGAAAAAAGAAAAAGATGAAAGAGAGTCAAGAGGCAGATATTGGGAGCTTTCTGCACCAAGTATGGCCTTTTTATCTGAGTCTAAAGGGTTTGTGAGGGCCAGCTCATCCTAACTAACTTCATTGAAAGCACATAGTTGCCATTTTTTTCTACTAATTACATAATTTTCACTATTTATTTAAGGTGCTTGCCTTACTCACCCAGGCTCTAAAGGCAAGCACCTTAATGGAACCTAGGCAATGCCTTTAACTAGCATAAGTAAGATATCATCATTATCCATGCGAAAAGAGAATTGCCATTTTATAGAACTACTAAATTTGCAGATAATTTTACCCTTTCGTATTCTTCAAGCCAATTCTCCTCGTCAGTTGCGTATCTCCATTTCTCTACCTTGTCCAATATATCCTTCCTGCTTACAGCTTGCTCTTTGGCTTTTACAATCTGATCATCCATACTAGAAAGAAGATCCGACAGATCCACATTACCTGTGCAGGCATGTGTAAGCACAACAATCACAGCCATTCTAGAGCAGTTTATATCTTACTAAACTCGCTATTTAACAGCTGGTGTAAGAATAAGGAGAAAGGGTTCTCAAACACAGTTTAAATGCACAGATGAAAGAAATAAACAAATATTCTTTAACATCAAAAGTAATAAAAGTATGATGAAATAAGACATTGAAAACAAAATGATTGGTTATTCCTCTTCATTCGTATCTCTTTTTCTAAATTTGGATAACCTAACCATTAAAAAGCAAATACGAATCGGAAAAAATTTCTGCCTCACACATATAATTGTGATTGCAAATTAGGAAACTTATATTTATCAAAGATAGAATTCAGAGGCATGAAACTACGAAATAAAATTAAAAAAGATTTTCATAAGAAGCCCAAAAGGCAAGAACAAAAGCATGTATGAAAAATAGTATAGAATCTATTCTAGCGCCTAAAAAAAAAAAAGGACAAAAACTAATAAGACATTTTTTTATTGATAATTACAGTTGCACCCAGTGGGTCTTGAACCATCAACCTTACCCACCACCTTGTTTTTAGAGAAAGAAAAGATGCCTTGTGAGCTAGAGCCCATTGACAAAATCAATACAACAATCTAAAAGGAAACTAATATTGAAGAAAAAGCAAAGCACATGTTTGTAGAAAGATGGAATACAATTTACAAGCAAGAGCATCAAAAACCAGAACAGAAAAGGCTATATAATAGGACTCTAACATGCAAACATAGTTTTAAATCTAAAAATTATTATAAAAAGGAAAAGGACAGTTAGGTGAACCAGAATCTATCAGGTTGGTGAGAATCTGTCGTGCTGCATCACTATCTACATCCATATGAACCCCTCTGTAGATCTCTTCCAGCTCATTTTGCCTCTTAAACACCAATTCTTTCATCTTTCCAGATTTCAGGACATTCAATTGTGCAACTTCTATCTCAGTCTGAATCAGATATAACATCATTAAAACTACAACATAGTGTCCTCTGAAATATTCTAAGAAAAGTAAAGACACTAAGCATCACCTGTTCAATGACATCCAGAGCAAGGCATCCTTGCCTTGACACCTCATCAACTGAGGAAGAAATTACACTAATCACATGTCCAAATCGTTTTTGTTCATCAACTGGTGTGTCCATGAGATTCCATAGATCAGTCAGTGTCCTCCCAAGATCTTTCAGCTACAGTAAAACAATATTATTAAGAGAAATAACTTTTTAGTAAACTTCTGAATATAATACATCACAGCATGAAATATGCAAGACCCTTATAATGGCACAGGACTCAAGCCCTAAGCATATTATCAAGGGGAGAGAGAGAGAGAGAGAGAACAGTAGTTCTGATCATGCAATATACTTTCAAAAATGAAATGCAATTAAGAAAAATTACAAAATAAATCTTACACGCAAAAGTAAATCTTTTGACACATCTCATAATGTCACTCTCAATTCAACTTAATAGAATTTCAGGCCAACTTTTTAGGGCTGGCTCCACATAGCCAATTTGCCCCTCTTTTTTTCAAGGATGAATTTCACCATTCTACTTTATCTAGACTCATATTGTACATTAAATCATTCACCATCAGGTCTATACTCACCACCACATTCAACATATGTTCCATCTTATAGCAGCTTCACTTGAACCAAATCACAAGTTATACAAGTAGAATCAATGTATCACTTCTTGTCTGTCATTGCTACAAGCCTTTTATACCACAGGGACACATGCTTTTCTTTTTAGTGTTTTTAGCTTGCAACTCATCTACTTCAAATAATTTAGGAAGTCATACCATAAAGTATAGATGGTATTGCAGCTATGGTATAGAAGCCTCCTTAAATCACAAAGACCACATTGACTCCGCACCACCCGGGGAGTGGGGAGGGAAAGGGATTTCAAACCTCTTTGGCATTTCCCATGTCAACACCACCCCCTCCTCCCCACCCAAAAAAAAAAAAAATGATACATTTTGTTTTTCTTGATACTTAAGCACAACTCACTGAAGCCATGACCTCCCCTTCACATCTCACCCCTTGTTTATAGGTGAAGGAGATGTCATTTGGTTCAAAACTGTTGGCTGCTTCTTGCTAGGAAATAATATCTCTTTTCACTAAGACCCATTATTAACATCTCTTCCTTACCCAATCTCTTACAAACATGAACTGCATTAAAAAATGCCTAAATGTTATATACCAAATACAACTAGATCAAATTTATATGCTCGCTTCACACACAATAAACATAAGCACATTCACACATGGAAGCACCCACATATATACATGCACAAATTACACTCACTCACACATATATTGATAGATAGACACAGAGAGTGAGAACCATCGTTAGGTCACCTTTTGTAGCCTTTGTTGTTTCTCCTGCTTTAGTGAGTGGATCACACCCGTTAATCTAGCAAGGGTATCATTGCTGATGTTCTTTGATTGATGACCTGAGGGATCACTCAAACTTGGGTGCACTTCATTAACTGTCTTAGAAAAATCAATTGACATCACAACTGCTAGCTCCCGGACAGTATTAACATGGCTATTGACCTTTTGTAATCGGAAAATCTGCAAATTAAACAAAAGGGGAGCTAAACACAAGTGAAATGGGATGTTCAATTACTCTCATGATACAACTTTAAACTCCAAATCACTACTATCAAAGGTACCTTTTCGTTCTGAAGTTCCTGAAGGTGTGACTTAAGCTCCCCCAACCTCTTCACTGTGAGATCACGTTCGTTAACTTGTGGATCAGAAGAACTGTTAGATTGACCATGTCCTGATATTTCAGCACAGATATGAACAATCTGTGACTGGATTTCTGAAAATTCCTTGATTCTTTCTTGCTTCTTTGACCTTAACTCCTCCAAAGTTGGTTTTATGGCAGATATTTGCTCCTTAAGAGTGCCCCTTCCCTTTCCAAACAGTTCAAAAAGGACCAACTCAACAAATAACATGCAAGAATAAGTATTATAGAGCAAAGATATATATAGAAAGGTCATATAGAATACGTGCAGCAAATAGTAAGGCCATTGTTAGGAAATGAAAACACAATAGAGAAATGCATATTCTGTACAACAATAGGACTTTAGGAGCAACAAGAAATTAATCATGTAAAAGAATTAGCAAACCCGTGAAAAGGAGGCATGCTCCCCAAGGGCAGAGACAATATTGGCAATTTCGGCTTCAGACTCAACCAATGACTGATGCAAGTCAGCCTTGTACTTTCTTGTTTTTTCAACCTTCTTTCGGTAAATGTCAAGGCACTCTTGCTCAAGTTGCAGAAGCATCTTATCCCTTTCACTGTCACTCTCCCCAATTTCATTCCATATTATCTATATGACAACAACAAAAAAATAAAATAAAATAAATAACATATGTAAAAGACTACCCATGAAGCAAAATGACCCTGATTAGCGCAAATTTAAATCATTGTATTAGTAAGCTATTTAACCAAACCTACAAGCCCCAACCCCCCCCCCCCCAAAAAAAAGATTAATTTAATCAAAAAGAGATTACAATATTTCACACTCAGAGAACTAAACTAATACAATCCCAGTAAGTAGTTAGTGGTGCCCTTCATGAAATCTCTCCAATTTCATCCCACATTATTTACATGACAACAAAGAACCATATGTAAAAAGACTACACATGAATCAAAATGACACAGATTAGCATAAATCTAGCTCATTGTATTACTAAAGCTAATTAACTAACACTCCAACGTAGGAAGCGCCTACATGGACACAAGTATGGGTACAACACGGGAATACGAGCAATTTTTGTAAAATTATAACAAGACAGCATGTACAACACCAGTACAGCACCTAAATGAAATGTCTGTGCTTCCTAGACTCCAACCCTATACCCCCCAAAACCACCAAAAATTAATATTCTTTTTTTTTCAAAAAGCAAATTACTATAACACTCAGTGAACATAGCAAGTATAAGAACAAGTATAACACCAGTGTTTCAATTATAGTAGTTAATACTTAATAGCTAGGATGCACGGACACAGACATGAATACAAGTACAATATGCCGACACGAGTAATTTTTGAAAAATTATAACATGATACAGTAGATAGTACACCATTACAACACGGATATGACAAATATACAGCATCCCAAATGAATTGTCCATGCATCCTAGCTTAATAGTGCCCTTCATGAAATTCTGTGGATGCCCCAAATTTCAACTCCACAAATTGATTGCCATCCATACCTTGTACTTGAATTTGTTAGTACAGGCAAGGTATGAACATTAAAGAATTGATTTTTTTAAGAGAAAAAATAATTGAACTTTTAATGAAAAGAAAGTCCAATTCTTTGCAATTAAACAAAGTTAAGTACAAAATTCTCGGTCAAATTAAAAGACAAAATTACAGAGAAATCGAATCCAAACAACAACGAAAAAACCTAGAAATTATACTAAAAAAAATGGCTTTTTTTTTTTCCATTTCTGATTTTCATACCCTAAAAAAGTGAAATCACGCTGACTATTAGTTCAACTAAGTTTCTCATTTTCTTAGCATTACCACCAAAAAAAAAAAAAATTTCACACATAAGAATTAAGAAACGGTTCGCTTTCAGTTCCAATTTTCTCAGCAATCAAACGCAACGTAAACGGAAAAACTCACAGTAACTGTGAAACAGTAAGCGAGGAGAGAGAGAGAGAGAACCTGCAATTCATGGAGGAGAGAAGCGCAAGTGGTGCGAGAAGGAGAGAGAGTTGGGGGCATAGTGGTCATTTTCCACAAGAGCTTGCAGAAGAGAGAGAGAGAGAGAGAGAGAGAGAGAGAGCGCGAAGCCCTAGGAGGAAGAACTGAAGAAGAAGAAGCGAGCGTTACGAGAAAAGAGAAAATCCCCAGAGGCATGTATATATATATATGGTAAGCGTTAATTACTATTATTCTCCCTTTTGGAAAGGGGAATGTACGGGTTTTTGATTTGTTTTGTTTTTGGCGCCAACTTTTCTTACTTTTGAATTTTTATTTTTTATTAAAAAAAAAAAAACTCTTTCACAGAAATAAATTAATTAATAAATAAATAAATAAAAAATCTTGATTCTAAAATCCGAAATTGCTAAAGAACTGAAAAAGTGACTGATTCACAAATTTTACCTTTATTTTTGTCAATTTATTCAACTTTGATTGAGTTAGTTTCAAGTTTAATTTCATTTTGAATCGATTGGACCGTTCCAATTTTTAAAATTGTGAAAAATATTGTTGTTTTATTTTCTACATTTATAAAAGATTTGTGAAAAAATTCAAAATTCTTGCTTATTTTAAAAAAACAACACTTAGTTCCTTAATTAATGTTATTTAATATTGTTTTTTATTTTATTTTAAAATTTTTTTTGATATGACCAATTTAATTATTAACAATTAATATTATAAAGTTATATTGTGCAATAATCTAATTTCAAAATGATGTATTTTTACTAATTTGTTAATAAACGTATATAAATCAAAATTGCAAAGGATTAAAGTGTCAAGAACAACGACAACAAAAGTTTAGTTCTAAAATTCTTTTAATTGACCATGGATTCTTAACCGAATAGTTAAAGTTGGTTATATGTATTATATTTCTCTATTCTATTTTATTTGAAGTTATACTCTTTATTACTTTTTTAATTGATATGTCTCTTTTTACTATTTTTACTGAAGTTGTTTTTTGTCTTTAGCCCCGTTTGGATAGCTGATTGCGTTTCACGTCTGGCATTTTTGCCTTTTTTTTTTCTTTTTTTTACCAACACCTTTTGCACTGTTCATGAGAAATGAACAGTGCATTAAGATAAAACTACAGTACATTTAACAATGAATATTTTTTTATTGTTTTCAGCAATAAGTTTTCAATTTTCAGCAAAATAAACAGAATCCAAGCGCACACTTTGACTATCTTGAAAAATAACATAGGAATTTTATGTATCCAAGTGTTGTAATAAAAATAGGAGAGAGATTTTGGCATTTCCATAACCTCAATGGATTTTTATTTTTCTTTGGTTAACAATGAAATTTTCTTCCAATCCAAAAACCTTAAACTCGAATAATTAGTCATTAAGAATTAAGATAGTATCATTCGAATTTCCTCCTTAAAGCTATTTTAACTGTTAAATTTTTATTAAAAACAAATATTTAGTGATATAGATAAGAAGAATATTTGTCTATACACCCACAAAAACTATCATGTTTGCTAACTCAAATAAACCCAATGAGTTTTAAGTTTTAACTAGTTTCAAAGCCTATGGTAGTCAATGGCAAATTAAAACATGGTAGATTAAATTCTTATAACACCCTAGCATGTAACCCATGCAAACACATGGATACATTTAAAATTAAACACAATTTTTATAATAAAAATATAAATTATTAGTTAAATTATTATTATTTTTAAATGGCATATTACACATGAATACGTATGGATACATTTAAAATTAAACACAAATTTTATCATTAAAATATAAATAATTAGTCAGATTATTTATAAATAAATAAAAAAGTAAACGTAATTTGTCACATAATAAAATTCTTACCTAAATTTATACTACTTATGATCTTTTTCTTTTTCTTTTTTTAATTTTTGATAAGATAGAACATGTGGTGATTTTTATTGAGCATATGTGTGTGTGTGTGTGTTTTTTTTTTTTTTTTTTTTAGTTCATTAATATTAGATTCTTAGTATTTTGCAATCATTAACTTACTTGACACAAATATATATATATATATATATATATATATATATTTATGTGAAACTCATTACTTTAATTCATACTAAAAACAAAACAGTACATCCTGGATCACTGGCTACACAATACAGTCTGGTGTTTCTGCAACACAAGCATTTTGTCCTGACACACCTTTTGCAACTTGAGCTAACGTGCGTGCAGCCTTATTCCTTGACCGAACCACATGACTAAATTTGACTTCTCTAAACTTATAAAGTTGGGACAAAGCTCCAGCAATAATATTAGCAATAGACAAGGATGGGTCTATGAGACGTAGCATGGCATTCACCACAGAGAGGGAGTCACTTTCGAAGAGGCAGTCTCGAATACCCATATCCCATGCGAAGTTTACTGCTTCCTCCATTGCTTTTGCCTCCACTTCAATGGCACAAACATAAGTGGTTCATTATGGTGTGGTCCACATATAAATTTAGACATATGGCGCAAAATTGGATTTTAATTTCAAATTCTAATTGAACTTTCTCTGAGTTTTGTCTATTAATAATATATATATATATATATATATAGATTCCCATCTAGACAAGTTTTGAATTTCCCACATTGAATTTTGATGGAAAACTTAGAAGGGGAATGGAGATGATGCCAATTATAAAAATGGGAACAAAAATCTAAAGATCTCCATAAAGTTTGATTAGTGTATAAAAACCTCTATTCTTCCTCAAGATTCACTACTCATTGCAACCACATAACATCCTTGAAATCAATTAAATCCGACCACACATCAAAATTCCACCTCATTGCCACTACATCACATCCTGAAATCGATTAGATTCGACTACTCATCAAAAGATACTAATCAACCAAACATCCAAAAGTCAATGGTCAACGATAAATGAGCACTTTTTGAAACTAAAATCTGTGGATCATGTGATGGGTTGAATAGAAATTCCCATAAACTCGACCCATGTACACTTTTAATATAAACAAGTATGTATACCAAAAAAAAAATCACAAATTTTACAAATAACAAATTTCTCACCATTCAATCATATTTACCAATTAAGTAATTTTGTGGCACTTGAAAATGTAACAAAATTGGGGGATGTCAAACATTTGATGACAATTAATTGTTAACAAAACCGTACATTGTGGCTCATGACGTGAATTGTTAACAGAACCGTACATTGGAGCCATATCATAAAAGTTGATTCATAGGAGTCATGTTTACATCAAATGTCCACATTCCATTTATTAAAACAGTTCTTCTAAAATTTGAGTTGGTTTGTAATTTAAATCCAATAAATTTTAAAAAAAAAACTATACACTTTTTTAAATCGTTTTAAATTATGCTCTCAATGAGACTCTATTAAATAAATGTAATAGAAACTATATCTAAACGCAGAAAAATCATTCACAACAAAATTGAATAAAATAATTATTACCCACATTTATACAAGAGGAAGGTGTGATGCAGTATATTGATCAAATAATTTCTTCATGGATATGGGTCAACTATTCATTTTCATTTTTGAGCAATAAATAAACTACCCAAAAAGTCTAGTATACATTACTATTTTCAAGTAATTTTTATACACACCTCTCATGTACATTACTTTATTATTTCAATTCAAAATCAACCATACATTTCTTGAATGAAGAAAAAGTGTACAACATAAAGAATAAATGATTCTCGATCAACCGAGTTGAAGGTAGTAATATTTGAATTACATAAAGGGTCCGTTTGAATTAAACTTATTTTTGTTGAAACTGAAAACTAAAAACTGAAAATACTGTAGCAAAATAATTTGTAAATAGTGTCGTGAGACCCGTAAACAATGCGTGAACAATAAATGAACAATGTTTTTTGTCCCCTGCATAATAAAATCATGTGATATTACTGTTCACGTGTAAGAAAAAAAAAAAAAAAGGTCTGAAAACACAAAACGTAAAGGCCACATTAAGTTAAATCCAAACGGATACAAAGAAAATTTAATAATGACCTTTTTTTTTGTAAATAATTTGACAATTACAAAAAAAAGAGAGATAATTTAAACAGTAAATATTTTGAAAATACCAAAAATGTATCAACTAGTTAAAGTACAGGACCTTTTACTATAATTAATTTGACATTCTTGCGTTTTTGGTAGATTATTTATTAGTTATTACAAACGAAATATAAAGATAAACTTCAAAAAAGATAAACTTCAAAAAAGAAGAAGAAGAAAGTTTTAGAAGCTAAGGAGTAGGTGCCGACACGTAGCCGCCAACTGTAGTTATTGTCCAAACGCAGTCCATTTCTTAACCTCCTGCCCATCCTACCTCATCAATTATTCCATTATTCTTGATAGCCCTCCTTTGAAAAAGTATATACACCATGAATGTGCGTAAGACATACACACAGGGCCGGCTCAAGGCCTAGGCAAGTTAGGCCTAGGCCTAAGGCTCACTAAAAAACAAAATTTTCTCTAAGAAAAAAGGTCCAATTTTTTATAATTAAAGGTGCAAATTTTTATAAAATTATATATATTTTTTAAAGGTTGTATATTTTTTTATTAGTGATGTGTAAATTTTACTATTAGTTTACAAATTGCTATGTTATTAATCACAAAAAAAATGTGATATAAACATTCATTAGTTAAATTAATGAAGTTCATCAATAAGAGACAATATCATATTATATTTTGAACATTTTATAGTATTTTTAATTAGTGCATTTTTCTTTTTCATTTCTATTAGGACTCTCAAAGTACGAGACAACCTTAACTCAATTGAAAGCCTAAAATATTTCAAAAAGATGTTGCAAATGTGTTAAATCATCAATTATAGATTAATCTCCTCTAATCGTTTGAGACTTTGATTTTTGTAAACTAATATCCTACAAAACCATACACTAAATAATATATATATATATATATATATATATATATATTTATTTATATATATATATATATCTCTCTCTCTCTCTCTTAAAATCAAAATATAAAATTAAAAATTAGATTACAACTTTATTTAACTATGCATCGTCTTATATCCAAAAGAAAATATCTTTTTCAATCGCAATATATTTTTATTTCTTTTTATTAATATTTATAATTCAACTATGATATTCAATTCTTTATATGAAATTAACATTAGTCTAGTTGGTATTATTTATGTATTTAATGTATCAAATTAACCTTAATTTGATTAGTATTAAATAATTTTATTTAATTAATATTTACATATTAAAGGCCCTGCATAAATTTTTTGTCTTAGGCCCCAAATTATGTTGGGCTGCTCCTGCATACACAAAGACTAGTATTTATTACCCACTGTTTGTTGCACACACATTTACATCTACTTAAAAGGGAGGTCCCTCTTTCTCGCGTAAAAGTAATTAGAAATCAAACACACCGTGTTTTACTAGGAAGGGTCAAACCATGGAAACGAATTTGCACGATTATTGCCTTCTTTGGCCAAATCTTCCAATAAGGTGTGTGTAACATGCGTTTTCCTCATTTTTTTCCCCCTAGTAAAGGAAAGCTGACAACTCAACCTTATCCGCTATAGTGTTTATTATATACTATGCTTGTTGCATGCATCGACACACTAGAAAATTATACTAAAATTGTGAAAAATTGTAACTTTAAGTCACATTTTTTATGCAATTTTCATGTACATGCCTGTAAATATGTGTATAATAAGACGTGTGTAACGTGTAAGTCTCTCATTTGATCGAGGAGATAGAGGAAAACTCTAGCCACACAGCCTTAACTACCATAGTAGTGTCATTGTTAGAGAATTATGTGGCAGAGAAGAGAAACGAACAAATTGTGGGGACGAAAGTCCAAAGGGCAAGTGGTAACAAAGAGTCACTTCACGGATCACATAAATCACACGCCCGTGCTTTGTCTTCTAAAGCCACCGACCAATCACAAGTATAAGATTGGATTGTGATCTTGACTTGTCATGCACATTTTTTATGCTAACAGATGTATTAAACGTTTGTACTTGTACCGCCATTGCAATTAAGTTATGTTTCCTCCACTATCATATGAAAAGGAATATTCTGTTTTTGAATTTTCTTTGTTTTTGGTATATTTTCATATATAATGAAGAATTTTTAATCCTATCATTTGAACCTAGCTAATAAGATGGTTAAGTACATACACTTAATTTGAGGGAAGCAACTATTATATTTATTTCTAAGCTTTTTTTTTTTGGTAATGGATTTTGAGGTGAGGTTTTACTTAAGAAATAAACTGGTCATGATTTTATATTGATTATTTTTTGAATTAGCAAAATAGTTCTTTAAGAAATTATGTTTTCCTTATCCAAAAAAAAATGTTTTCAAGCTTGCAAATTTAATGGGGGAGATACTGTTTTTTAAATTTTACTACCGTTACCATCCTTATAGCACTACTACTATTGTCAACATAATTTAAAATTTTGGAATGATTAAAAAAAAAAAAAGAAGGTATGATTTCCAATTTTGACTGTTTTTATTGAATCGGTTTAGGATCTAGTTCTCAATTGAATTAGCCGATTCAATACAGTTTTAAAAATCATTATTGTTAGCACAATCCCCACCTCTTATTACGATGTCTCGATTGGAAATATTATGATGTACTAATTGAGTTATAAAATTCTTATATTTTTAAGTTACAGATATTCTTATTGTTTTTATATGAACCATTATTACTATTATTTTTACTAATACTATGAAATCATTCTACCATAATCACCTATATGTTATTGCCATCGTTATTAATCTAATATAATACATTAATTTCTCACTCTAAAAATAATTTTCTTTTGGAGAGAAAATATACACAATTAAACAATAATTTTTTTTGAAATTATTATATAAATTCTATAGAACCTTCAAAATTTTCATTATACTCATGCTGTCTACAATGTCTCCTTGTACCAGTTAAAGTGATAAAATATAATATAAAGCACGAATATTTGCTTCTGGACTATAATCATTAATCATCCCTTTACTTTTATTTCATATTATTATATTAAAATATTAAACTCCTATAGCTACCTCTTCGCGAGATCCTCTCATGCTCAAAAGGTTTTTATTTTTATTTATTTTGTTTATTTTTATCAGTAGAAAACACTCTATTATTTTCCCAATAATAATAATAATATAAATCTCATTATCATAGATTTTTGTTGATACATCATTGTCATAGAATTAATGGTGTATGATAAAAATTATGCAAACATTACCAACATCAACATTAGTCAAAATAGTACTGCTAGTTGTGTTATAGAGTTTACATAGTTTATTATGAATCATCCAATGATCGCATATAATGTGACACAAAAGATAACAAAGTGGTACACTGGTACCCCACTTTCCCCTGCCCGCTATTTACATACCTAAAAAAGATAACAAAATGGTATTATTAATATTATTTTTTGGACACCAAAGTGGTATATTTATTGATAAATTTGTTTAAGAACACATCATATATACTTCACTTAAAATTTAAAGGATAAATGGTATACTTTCAACAATTCTTTATACAGATTCTTCAAAAAATACAAAAACAAAGTTATTGTTGATAAAAATATTAGGAGTTGTCGACGGTTAACCAGTTGAATTACAAGACTTTTGACTAATATTATGCAAAGTAGTTACTAAGAATAAGTAATTTTTAAACATACACCAAAAAAACTATAATGTCCATTTTTTTTTGTTTGACAAACAAGGTTATGCAAATCTCTTCGAGTATTTGATAATTCTTTTAGGTATCTATAGTTCCTTCATCTCACACATACCAAGTTATTAGGGAGGAATTCTATACGATTCTTAAATAGATACCAAGATCACACGCACCGAATTATTAGGGAAAAATCTCTTCGCAAAAGGTTTCAAACCCATAATCTCAGGAGACCTTAAAAACCATTAAACCAACCCTTGATGTTATAATGATCGGTGTTAGCTATGTATAATTTTGAAGAGATTGGAACCAAGATAATTTATTTGGTCGAAATGAGAAAATTTTACCAGTTCAGATAAGTGAAGCAATGAACTAAGTGGAAAAATAGAATTTTGATCTCTACTCCGCTCACTCGAAAAAAAAAAAAAAAAAAAAAAAAATTGTTGACGAGGACAAAAGTTTACCTGCCACACATATAATGGATTTGGACAGAACACAGTTCCCAGCCACTCTTTCTCACTGCACAGATCTTTTTAAAACAGTGAGGCCAAAAAGTCAAAAACCACCAAAAGCTCCGCACCTCTCTCTCTCTCTGTTCTCTCTCTCTCTCTCTCTCCACACTCCGATGAGAAAATGAAATCATGCGAACCAGTAACTCCAACCACCACTTTCCTCGCCTTTCTACGCTACTCCTCTTCTTCTTCGAATTGCAATTCCCAGGAATTGCTCAGAGACTTTGCCACCCGGGAACTCAATGCTTTTCTCTGGATTTCACTCATCGCCATCACTGCTCTCCTCCTCAGAAAAGTTGCTAAGCTCTTCAAGCTCTGGGCTCAGGCTAGGAAAATCCCTGGTCCTCTTTGCTCTTCCTTTTACGGCCACTCCAACCTCATTTCCCGCGAAAATCTCACCGGTCAGTTTTCCATTTTTTCCCCGGGAAACTAAATTTCGAATTTCTTATCTTTCTGTTTCGTATCTAAAAAAAGAAAAGAAAAGAAACCCCGATTTGGAAATTTTAAATTATGATGATTGTGTTTTTTTTTTTTGTTAATTAAATAAAAAATATTAATTCAAGTAGAAATTTATAGATTGAGAAGATGGGTTTCTTGTTGTTTAACTCTACGAGTCAGGTGGTTGATTTGTATGTTGTTTTTTATTTATTTATTTATTTTTATTATGGGTTTGATTAGTGAAAAAAGTTTGGAGGTCAAAGTTTTTATTCCAATTGTGTTCATGAATTTTCGTGGGAACCAAACGGATAATGGGTTTTTGTGTATGGTGCTTTTTCTTTTTGTCTGATCTGTCTTTGAGCATGTGGAATTTCAATTTGTTTGTTGGGTGCATTTATAAGCTTTTAGAAATCACTTGTTGGGTATTTTGAATTTTCAAATATAAATAGCTTTGGTAGAATTTGGAAGAGAAATTGGTTGATGATGATGATGATGATAAGTCAATAGGATAACCTTTTTGTTAGAAGTATTGTCGGGTGTGCGAGTGAGAGATTAGAGAGAGAAAGAGAGAGCAGAAGCACGCGTGGAATTAACGTTGTTCAGCCTCAAAACCTGGACTAGGATTATGGACTTGGGGCTTGATTAGGATTGAGCCTTGATATCTCTTAACATGTATGAAATAAGTAAGGTCAAGTAAGAAAATAAGTTTTGTTATCCATTGGCTAAAAAATATTAAAAGCTGACACATTTTCTCATATATATTTCTCAGCATTGGAACAAAGATAAGGTATTCAACATGGAAAAGTAATTATATTGATCAATTTTGATATCACCAGAGTAGCCGGTCTAATTAATTGCTGTTTTTTTGTACCATGCCCACTATCATCATCATCTTCACGACTATCGAAACAATAAAGCAATGTTAAACCCTTTGCTTTGCTGCTTAAAATATCATAGCAAACTTTTGCTCTTTGGATGAACTTTGGGTTGCTTTCTTTGTTTAATATTGTAATCTTTGTCATTTGATAATAAATCTACGTGTAGATCATTTGAGTTAATGATGAGATCCTTTTTTTTTTTTAATCTCATGATAACATGTTTCTTGTATAGGAGGATCTTGGAATTAGTTTATACTTTTTTTGATCTTGGAATTAGTTTAAACTTTTTTTTTTTGGTGTGTGTTCCTTCATGAATGTTTTAATGTTACTTGTCCGTTGGCTTTCAGATGTTTTATCGGTTTCACACAAGAAGTATGGATCAGTTGTCAAGCTGTGGTTGGGTCCTACCCAACTTTTGGTGTCAGTAAAGGATCCAGCACTTATCAAAGAGATGCTTATAAAGGCTGAGGATAAATTGCCTTTGACAGGGAGGGCATTCCGTTTGGCATTTGGACCATCGAGCCTCTTTGCTTCATCTTTTGACAAGGTATGAACTTGGGTTTTCATTTTTCCTTTCTTCTTTCCCACATGTACTTTGTTGTGCCTACTTTTGAAGTTGTAGAGGTATGTTCTGTTGAGTTAAACTGGGGAAGACAATGTGTGTGAGATATTGGAAGTTAGTACTATTAATAAGTTTTGAATGTTGTTTTCTACTTGGGAGTTACTGTGCAATGTTCATGAAATTTTGATGAATTAGTTAAGTATAAGGGAATATTAAGCTGGAATAGTTTCTAGCTTATTTTATTTACTTATCTTCTGCTGTGGTGTTATAGCATATTATGCTGCTTGACAAAGAAGCTTTTTGAAATTCAGGAGTTCAGAAATGAATTTGGACTCTTGTGCCAATTAGAGTGTTTAGCGCCTTATCATAACATATTGATAATGCACTCCTGCATGTAAATTTTGTCTTTTTTTTTGTTGCTGAGTTGTAGCATATTATTTCAATTATAAAGTAAGAATTCTGTAATGGGAGAAAAATTATGAGAATTGTCTTGCAACAACCACGTATATTTGTTGCACAAGCTTCTCACTGATTCCTTAGAATTTTGGTTGCATATTGGTTGTTGTAGCCTTAAATGAGGTGCAAAAGGGAGTGTAGGTTCTATGTTTCAGTAACTCTCTTAAATGAGAATATAATGAAGTTTCTGAATACCATGTTTTGGCTTTATTCCCACCCCTCTATCCCCTGGCCCACGTTTATACTTTCTTGTTAGTGGTTGCTTTATTTTGAAAATATACTTTTGCACTTTGATATCTTTTCTTTTCACTATCTGTAATTATTCTTTTGTACGTTTTATCTAATATTTGGAAGAAGATGAACTGATTCTCTGTTGACACCACCCATTAATATATTTAATACTTTGTCATTATTACCTTTAGTTGCTTTATACCAGATCCCCAGTAGTCTTCTATCACATTAAAAGTGATTCTGTGGTCTCAAAAGTTTGTAACAAGAAGTTTTGAGTCAAATGTTAATTGAAGCTTGCAATGTCCAATGCATCCTTTCATACATTTGATTTAAGTCATTAGGACACAATTGATGATTAGCTCATGATTTTATGGCTAGGTTTGTTATATGTTTGGGAGATTTAAATGTGTCTATCACATTATTGCTTTTGAGTTGCCAAAACTGTTTATATACTATATCAAGATGGCTTCTCAGTTATAATATGAAGAAATTGCCACATTTTTAGAACTCCAAAGCTGGTTGGATCTTTTGAAGCATCTAAATCGAGATCAGTACGGAAAGATGTAGCTCATCTCTACTCTCAATTTTTAATTATTTCTTAGTTTAATAATGTGATTGCACATATTTTTCTTTGAACAAAAGAATTCAAATGATTATTTGTACCATCATATGCAGGTACAAAGGAGAAGGGAATCATTGGCGACGGAATTAAATGGGAGATTGATTGAAAGAGCTTCTGTGATTCCAACAAAGGTTGTGGACTGTATCATGGGCAGAATACACAAACTCATGGATAAGGGCAGTATTGATTGTAAAATGGTTTCTCAACATATGGCTTTTACCTTACTGGGAGCTACACTCTTTGGAGATGCATTCTTGGTTTGGTCTAAGGCAACCGATTATGAGGAGCTCCTCATGATGATTGCTAAAGATGCTTGCTTTTGGGCCTCATATGCTGTTACTCCAGTCTGGGAACGGGGATTTTGGAGGTATCAGCGTTTGTGCACAAAGTTGAAATGCTTAACTCAAGACATTGTCCAACAGTGCCGAAGGAATTACAAGCTCTTTTGTCATGGGGATGGAAACCTTCATAATGAAACTGCAAACATGGGAATGGAATCTGTATCTGCCACAGCATCTTGTTCTTGTGTTGAGAGGCCAGATGACTTTTTTTCAAATGAGCTCAATGGTCATCTTAGTGCAAGAGAAGAACCATGTGGAAACATCATGGGGGTGATGTTCCATGGATGCTTAACTACAGCAGGTCTGATTGGTAATTTATTGGAGAGGCTTTTTACACATCCAGAAATACAGGATAAGGTAGATTTTTTTTTCTTCTTCATATCCTTTCTATTTTAAGTTCATGATGCTCTTTTTCTTTCTGATGTGTATTTACTGCATAATTCCTGCTTTTGCCTTTAAAAGTGATTGTATTGTCAATATTTGCCTTATTGGCTGTTGTAAATTAGCATGTCTCGTTTTGAGGTAGATGTTTCAGTTGCATTATCTCCCCCCCAAACCCCCCCCCCCCCTTCCCTCCTCTCTTGCTATTGTAACACCTTTTATTCTCTATTTAAAAATTAATATGAGTGCTGGGGTTTGAGAGACACCCCAGTGGTTCCAGTACCTCTTTTGGTGCTTGGGCACTGGGTTTGAACCCCAACAGTGGCTCCCTCCCCCCTATTTACCTAATAAGAAAAGAAGAATGCTACTTAATTCTATTCTGCTTTAACTTTTAAATTAAGGTTGTAGTTCTCAATAGCCTCTTCAGGCTAAAATAGCTTTTATAATAGGCTTGAACTTGTGATCTCACCATCTTTACTATATGTATTAGTATTTTCTCCATGGATGAAATTCAAGTAAGTTGTCATATAATCATTTATGTTGTCCATATCCACATAGAACTAAAATTACCAAAATTATATTGATCCATGTAGTGCTTCTAATTCCTGGTACAGTACTGAAGTCAGTACTCAGTATGCAGTATGGGGATTCAAGATGACGGGTTTGGCTGGAGAATGGTGGCAGTTTGGGATTGAATCTGGTGCTAGCCAATGGTTTAGCCTGGGCAGAGATGCACATGCGCTTGACTGCACCAGGGAGTTTGGGTAGTTGGGGGGGGGGGGGGGATGTTTAAGATACAAATATCATGTCATAATACATATATTTTGGTTCTATTTAGAGGGTCTACAACAACGAAGTGCTACTCCCAAATTTTTTGACATCGGCTATGGATCCTTAATAGATTAGTCAAGGTCAACCACATAGTAAAAAATAATTTTGATCAATTATCTATGAAATAGATGTTGAAAACTGACAGCATCTCCTCCCTTTTTAACAAATTGTTGTGCTAAGAATGAAAATTGGGAAGATAAATATAGCAGTTGTATTGACTAATGTTTTGGAAATTGGTCCTTACATGAGCCCTCCTAGACCCTGCAAAAGTGGAGCTTTGTGCATTGGGTACAACCTTTTTTATGTAAGAACTTGATGACTTCCATTGATTAGGGATAGAATTAAAAGTGTGATTTAATTGGCATTTTAATTCTGCTTTTCCTTGCTTTTAAAAAGACATTTTCAATTGCCAATGTTTTTTGGTGGCATATTAAGGCAGAGATCAACAGTCTGTTTTTTGCATATTTTTCTGCAGATTTACTCAGAGATTATTACTGCTAGGAAAGGGTTAATAAAACAAGACCAACAATGTGTTGATAAGATGCCTTTATTGTTAGCAACTGTTTATGAATCTGCCCGTCTTCTGCCATCTGGGCCTTTGCTGCAGAGATGTTCCTTGAAAAATGGTAAGACTTTGCTCTACTTCATATAGAAAATACTCTCTCTTTTGCTTGTATGCACCTCTTCTCCCTTGCAATGCAAAGAGTTTATCTTAGATCCAACTTCCAAATGTTTATATCCTATTATAGCAGATGAAGAATTCAGTGGAATTTGTGTATGCATAATAATTACAAATATCTAGATAACGAATGGCAATGCAGTGAACATTCTGTTTTAAAACTTGATTGTTATAAAACCTTTGCTCAGTGAACTATTTTTTATAAATTCTGGGAATTTATCTTCAGTGCCATAAATGTACATTTGTGCATGTTAGCACATATGTTATGTTTGGACGAGAGGAGGATATTTATTTTCAAAGTGGTCATGTGTGTAAATACTTTAGAAATGGTGGCTTCACTTGGACCAATGCAAATAGTCAAGCAAGTCATATTAATGATAGGTAATAGTAATGAGGAAAAATTGTTTTTTCTGTAATTTTGTTTGTGTTCTCTTTTCTTGTAAGGCATTATATGAAATAGTTCATAAAAGTCAGCTAAGTATATGGCAGATGGTTTCACCTGGCATGATGCACAAAAAAAGAAAAAGAAAAAGAACTTTGCTGTTTCTACTTTTGGCAACAATTGACTTTCAGTTTGTAGTTTTTCCAAAAAAATTAGCTTTAGTTGGTGGTTCACATAGCCTTGCATAAAGCACGTTAAAATACACAATACACACCATGGTAAGATAAAATTGCAAATGTTAATAGGATATTCACATAACATTTACTTTGAAGTTGATCAATACATCTTTACTTTTTTTAAAAGATTTTGTTTTTTGGGTTGGGTGGGCATATGATGGATATTTAACCATGTTCATAGTCAGCAATGCAATATACGAGGATATTGTACACTTCACAACAGACCTTGTCAAGATTTTGAATCTGAACTACTTATAAAAAAATAAAAAATAAAAGATTTTAAATCTGTCCCATATTTTGAAAGCGCAGACGTAGAGCTTATTAGATACAACGCCCTGTGAATACTGTAGCTATGTACGGTAACTGATTTGATTGTTGAGTGTTGTTTATTTTTTAATTATTTTTCGCAACTACTAAGTCTTTCTTATTTTTCTCCTCATATTTATCTAGACTTCAATCTCAAAACTGGGGTAACCATACCAGCTGGAGCAGTACTTGTTGTGCCTGTGCAGTTGGTACAGATGGATGATTCTAGTTGGGGCAAAGATGCTGGTGAATTCAATCCATATCGTTTTTTGTCAAAGTCTGGAAATGGATCTGATTTGGTGCTTAATACATCACCTACAGGTTTCACTCCTGCCTAAGTCCAATGTTAATTTATCCATAGTTGCAATAAATTTTAGGTTAAAATATTCTTTTCAACTTTGAAATATAGACCAGGTATTATTTTTGTCCTTAAAATATAAATTGTTCTGTTTTCATCCCTGAAAATTAAAAATGTTCTACACTCATTTTTCTGTTTGCTCCATTAAATGGAAGAGACAAAAGAACCTGGACGATATATCAGGGACAAAAATAGAACACAAATTATATTCTTTTCATCCCTGAAACATGGTCTAGGTTCTATGTTCATCCATAAAGTATGCATTCCTTTAGATACACCGGTAAAACTTAACCAAAGTGGATGAAATAGGGGACATTTTAAATTTTTAGGGATTAAAATAGAACGTGGACTATATTTCAGGGTCATTAGATATGCTTGAGCATTGTAATTTGGAAGATTGATTGTACTGCTTCTTGAGTACACCTCCAGAGTACTTGGATGATTCTTTTTTGGTTCAATATAATTATTGCTCAATATCAAAATAAACAAAATGAAGAATATTTTTGCATAAATCTTATTTTCCAACTGAAATTCATTTTAGAATTTTATGAATATTGGCATTCAAGACCCAAAATGCCTAGTTCCATGTCTTGTGGCAGTTATAGTTTAATTTGGGACATGTTTACCTTAATCCCTCTCCTTGTTCAGTTTTGAGTAACTTCTTGTCGTTCACACAGGAACTCATTAATGAATATGGTTTACATTAAATTTTATAGATATATTACTTCAGCATCATTTAAAGTTAAATCTAGCTTGCATTAAATCACTCTCTTCTGGTCTCTACTTGGTGGTGAGTTGAAGAATGTGTGACAGTTTTGACTTGATTTTTTAGCATAACATCAAATCATCAAGGTTAACACAGTCCAACTATAACAAATATTTGGTAATAATTGTTAGCAGGGGTTGCTGAAGAACTTGTAAGTCCATGCAAAAGCAAGTTCGTCTTGAATGATCCCAATGACAATGTGGCATTTCTTCCCTTTGGTTCTGGTACACGTGCTTGTGTTGGTCAGAAATTTGTAATTCAAGGAGTTATGACATTATTTGCGTCGTTGCTTGAACAATATGAGGTTTGTGCTATAATTTGTTACATTTTCTTCTCATAATTTCCTATATCAAGCATATTTTCAATGGTTAATTAGGATTAAACTACCACCTGTATGAAAAGTTTAAGCATTTAGGAAATAGTGTACTTAACCCACTCTCCTCATGTGTAAAGCCATAATTCCCCTTAATAAGTGGAACCCAATATGTGGATTTTTAAGTTTTGAGTGGGAGGTAGAGTGGAGACATGCTTCAAACTCAAGATCATTTGCCCTGATACCATTTATCTCAAAAGTTTAAGTTGTTCAGAAATGGTGAATTTAATAATTTAATCATTATTCTGACTTAGTAAAACTAGCTGTTCTAATAAGTCCTTAACTTTCAAATATTCATACAGCTAGAGATGGAGGATTTAATGAGTAAATTTGTTAACTCCCAACAAAATCTAATTTAAAGGCATTATGTGGGTGACATTATAATTGGAAAGTTTTAACTTCACATTTGAGCCAGAATAGCCAAGACTGGAGTAGAATTAGTTGATCGAAGATCCTTATTTGCTGATGCTAGATCACAGGGTTAGGGCTGTGATGCTTATGATGGTTGCCCCTCTAAAGATCTTCTTGACAAAGATTAAAAATTTAGAATTTAAATGCAAGAACTATACCAAAATATTTACAGTAGAAACAATGTTGAGTGATCAACATCAAAAGCCTAGTCTGTTAAGTCAAGAGTAAGGGCCTATGAAAAGATCATTAATTTTACTACTAGAAATAGTGAAACTAATGAAATCCGATATCCAATACCCTAGTGCTTGTCAGCCTTTACTCTTCTAGCATGATTGAGAATAAGCTGTCACCCTTTCTAATTCAAGGTTTCTCATGGCTAGAAAAGATAAACAAATAGAATGTATGCTGGGATTGTTGATAAGCAAGTTGCCCACTGATAATTGATTATGATTAAACCACTGATTGGGAGTTGAATTAAAAATTCTGAAACAACAGGTGACGAGATAGTGTACAATAGGATAATGGCTGAGATCTCTCAATAGAGAGGCTTATTGGTGCCTTACCACTTTTCTATGGATAAAAGATAGAGAACCTAGCATTACACTAAATTACTTCAGTTCAGCATCTCTCCTGAGGTTCTTGAGCTTCACACTTCAGAGCAACAGCAGGAATTTAGAATACCTACAAGGCTTAAAAAGTGCAGTTTCTTCCTTATTTTTAGATCCTTCTAATCCATAAAAAACTGTAAGGTACTTGTAGAAACTCTCAAATTGCTGCTACCTTAGAAATTCAAGTTTTTCAGTAATTTTGATTTGTCAATGTTTGCTCCTTTGAAAGTCTGAAATTATGAACAAGTTTCTAAACTTATTAGACAGTAAATCTGATGTTAGTTTCTGAACTTTTGATATTGGATTTGTTTCTTTTAAGTTGAAAATTTCTATTTATCCCTTGCTCTGTTTCTTTCCTATTTGGCCAAGAAATTGGTGTTGCCAACATATGGACATTCTGCACTACCTTCTATGAATTCTGATTGTTCTTTGTTTGAATCAAACTTACAGATAAGGCTTCAGTCAGGATCTCAGTGTGATTTAAATCCATCGATGAACCTCGGTGTTTTTCAGCCTCCTCTTTGTCCAAAGATAGTTTTTGTAAGAAGGAACAGCTGAAAGTAAAGAAACCAAAAGCTTGCTATGTGGATCTGAGTGTTTCTGCATCATCACTTGTCTCTTTTAATTGCAAGTCATCGATGGCAAGACATCTGGCTCTTTTTTTCATTTTCATTTTTATGACTCTTTTTTACCCTTTTCTTTTCCAAAGTTGATGGGGAAGCAATTATATAATTTGAAATTTGATTTTTGCTCGTTAGCTGTGAAACGGGAGGATGCTACATGAGTAAAATCAATCTTTGCTCATGTTTTTTTCCACCCTGTTTTTAAATAGCTCCAGTGCTGACTGACTGCCATGACAGTTTTTAAATTGTTTTTGAAGCACTCTGGGCCTATTATTGCAGCAGAGCCTTGTGCTTTTCTTCTCCCCCACCTTTGGATTTAGAACATAGAACTGGTTTCTTTTTGTTGTAAGCAGACACTTTTTTTTTCTCCAGAAGGGAGTTTATTTTGTAATGAATCACAGACAAAAATGTGTATGGGGATGTATTGATTTACCAAATAAAATTTGTACACAATTTGTATAGCATCTACAATGCAAAACTAAGTTATGGACACAGTATTCCTTAAAAGCCGACATCCTGCCTTCTTTTCCAGTAGTTATTCTCCATTAAAGTGACAAAATTTCAATATCTCCTACACTGTGAGTAACAAAGTTATGGAGGCAGTATTCCTTAGAAGTAAAACAGAAAGTTGTCAGCAAGCCAATCTATCATCAGTTGGTCTTACTTTAAAATTGTAAATCTCTTTTTATCATGTTAGTTCAAATGAGAGTTTTCTTATTATTGGTGAATGTATACATGAAACAATTGGGATTGCTAGATTTTGTGTTTTATAAGTTTGTAAAATTTCTACAGGAAACAATGTGTTGGATCAATTAAGAATTTATGTTATACGTGTTTGATGCTAGATCGGTGAAAGAATACATTAAACTTTTGTAGTACAGTGATTAAGGTCAATAAGTGTGGCTATGCTGCTGAAATGCACAAGCTATGAGATGTAGGGTGACATTTTAGATCGTATGGTTGTTCATTTTGACTTAACTGTCTTATCAAAGGCTAAAAGCATTCTCTATGGACTTTGATTCTAGCTGTGTTTTAGTTTAGCATATTGCCTCAAGAAACTGAGGTGCTTCATGGGAAAACTTTTGTTACAAACTTAATCTTTTTATTTTTGGTAATCAAATCTTATTTCCTTTCACAATTTATTGCATATGTGTTAAGCCAATACTGGTTGTGTACTACTAGATTTATGGCACTCCAGTGTAAAATGCAAGATGGTAATCTGCATTTACACACAAAAAAAAAAAAAAAAAACCATTAGGAGCCAACCTATACCAGCCTATCTTGTTCATTGTCTGAATCAAGGGAAGCGACTTAATGATTAAAGCAACTTGTGTATCAAACAATCTGTTAAACTTTCATTCCACCCATATCATTGCACATCAAATTGAGATACAGGGCATGCTGGTGTGGGCATTATGGAATGCAAGGAACACGTTTTACTTTTGAGGGGAAATAGCTTCACCCAAACTAGGTAATGGATATGGCCGATCTACTGCTACAAGATTACGAGGAGACTGCTTAAACAATCTTAAGTGTTGTGACCCTGCACAACTGTAAACAAGAAATCACACGTACTTATTTAGTTTCACACTTGGTGTGTCTCTTGCTTCTTGATTGTACATTCTATCTAACGCCTGCAATGTGAGAAAACCACATGAGCCATCACTACGTGAATGTAAATAATTACTACCAAGAAGAAATTACTGTGAAACATATAGTATTTTCACTATTTTGTTATCATTTTTGTAAATATTTTCGCTACTCATTTAGAATTATTTGTTTAGTTTCTCATTGCAAAATTCCAATGCTATTACTACCAACCAAGAGCACATAAAATCTTCAAAGTCTATTCCTATCTGAATGCATAAAGGACCAAAGACTCACCCATTAGAAAATACTCAATCCAAATGAATTTGTGTAGTTCACAAGTAAAGCAGTAGCAAAGGTCTTTCTATTTTGAGAGGAAACCTAGCAAGTGGGGTCAAAAGTTCCCAATAGCTCTGGCTGGGGATGTACAAGAGGATATCCATATACCTCTGAAGTTAATGCAAGCAAAAACTGACGATATTTTCTAGCTTAATTTCATAGCTCTATTCAACACAGAGACCAATCAGAGCATAAACTTCAAAATTTTTAAAAAGTACTTAGTATAAGCCATAATAAAATAGCTTAGTATCAGTTTAAAGTTTCTAATAGATATTTTTACAAAACATCTCCTATGCATTTTCAAAATCAACATTTAAACAAAATAAAACAATGAACTATTGCCAAACCCAAATCATAATAGTACAATTTCTCATCCCTGTACATGACACTTCTTAGATTGATTTTCAATGAAGATTCTTAAATTCCAATTTGTAAATGATTCGTTTCTTGCGTGTTTGTTCTAGGAATGGGTAATGGGAGAAGCTTAGAAAACCAAAAAAATTATTAAATTCATTTGTTTCTAAGCTTCCCTACGGGATTTCTAAAATCTTAAACCAAAAACTAAAATGTTAAATTCCAATGAAGATTCTTAGAAAATGAAAACTATTGGCAAAAGAACATGGAAAGGAAAAAAAAAAAAAAAATCTGCTATAAAAAATTGCTTACCAGATTTAATCACATTTTTTTGGGTTGATCTTCAGAAACAGAGAAGGTGGCTGAAACACCGTGGGGAGGAGGTGATGTCAGAGCGTTTCCGGGTTGCTTAATTTGAGGCAGCGTCATGAGAGAGAGACAAAGAGTTAATATTTTTACATAAAAACAAAGCACTAACGGATGTTATCTTTTGGAGGAGAGATGAGCATTATCTTAACTAAGTATCTAAAGAAAAATAAATAAAAGAAGCCAAGTATCATGTTTTTATTAGTCGAGCATGGAGTGGAGCACAATATATAGGACAGAAGATTTGAACTGAGGATATAAAGCTTGTTGGAGGGATATAAAAATCATCAATACTTCTTTGATTACATTCTTCAAAGGTAATTTTTATGATGTAGTTTTTGTTTGTCTAATTGATGATAACAATAAGCCAAGGGCTGAAGCTATATTGCACCTCCTCCAAGTAAAATCAATTTGAATATCAAAAGGTATATTGTTGAATCATCTGAAGATGTTTTGTTGGTTTAAATATTTCGGGGAGATCATCTTTATTCTAGGTTATATTTTAACTATGCAAAGGACTACAGCTATGAAGAAAATGAATCCAATGACGAAGACTCTGAAGATGATTTTATAGACTCACTCTGTACTTTGAAGATGAATTTAATAAAAAAAAGGGGGTTAATGATAATGATAACCCCTATTTTAGCAATTTAATTTTAAATTTGTTCCACATATATTTAATGAATCCAAACTCATTTCAAACCATTTATTTATTTATTTAATTTTTCTTAAAAAGAGACAACATTAACAATACTTATTGTTAAGTTCTGGTCAGCTTATAAACTTTATAAAATCTTCTATTTATTTTATTGATGGTACACAAAGGGATTGGATAAAGAATAAGATGAATGTTAAGGAAGTGGACAGATTTGAGACATATTTGAGCTTACCTACACTGATAGGATGCTCAAAATACCAAACTTTTGCTTTCCTTAAAGATAGAGTTTGGAAAAAATTACAAGGATGGAAAGACAAAATGCTATCTAAAGCTGGAAAGGAGGTACTGATAAAGGTTGTGGCACAATCTATTTCAACCTATACAATGGGAGTTTTTCAATTACTTGTGAAGATTTGCAAGGAACTGAATGCTATTTGTGCAAGGTTTTGGTGGGGATAGATGGGTAATGAGAGGAAGATCCATTGGAAGAGTTGGGATTTGCTTTCTCAACCTAAGAAGGAAGGAGGCATGGGGTTTAGGGATATCTAATGCTTCAATTTGGCAATGAGCAAGGCTGGAGGTTACTGCAAAAAAATGATTCACTGCTTTATAGATGTTTCAAAGCAAAGTATTTTTTCGGGGTGCAGCTTTTTAGAGGCAAAGGACACACCAAACAGCTCCTATGTGTTGAAGAGCATAGTGGCAACTCAACCAATTCTGAAGAAAGGATGTTGTTGGAGGGTGGGAGATGGTCTAAGATTCGAGTGATGAAGGACAAGTGGATTTTGAACCATTCAACTAATATGGTGCTCCATCCACCGGCAGAAGAGGAGTGGGAGTGGCATGTGTGCAAACTAATTGATTGGTAGAACAAAACCTGGGATCGTCAATTAATTGATTTGATGTTTCATAGAGTGGATGCAGAAGCTATCAATCGGATACCACTAAGCCGTCGTCATACTCCTGACACAATGTTTTGGTTGCACACAAAAAATGGCGAGTTTTTAGTCAAAACAGGGTATCAAGTGGCTAGACAGCTTAAGAGGGAGGAAGACATGCAAGGTGAGAGCTCTCTGTCAGGGGTGAGCTCTTCAGTGTGGACCAAACTAATGAAACTCCACATCCTAAACAAGATCAAAGTATTCGAATGGTGTGCTTGTCATGACATCTTGCCTACTTGGGAGAATTTGGTTAGCAAACATGTAATTGATGATGGCATTTGCGGGTTATGTACAAGGACAACAAAATCTGCACTTCATGTTTTGTGGGAATGTGGTGTGTGTTAGGTTCTAAAAGTTTAGAACAATTGGCAAATTGTGAGCACAAACTTGTCTAGATATAGATCCTAGAGTTTATAGGTATTATTAGACAATGCTCAAGGTGATTCAAGTCAAGATTCAAGAACAAGTAAGCTGCAAAAAGAAGGTTTCAAAATCTACATGGTTGATCGATCGAAAGACAGGCTCGACTGATCGAAATACAGGTCTGCAGAATTTTAAGTTCGGCCCAACAGTAGTTCAAGCCCAAAAAGGATTAGGGTCTCAGATCTACTTCTTCTAGTATATAAAGGAAACCCTAAGCACGTTTTTTAGAGATCTTTTAATGACTTTGGAGGTGCTCTTGTGAGATTTAAAAGGTTCTGTGCCTTCTTCTATCAAAGTCACTACCGTATATCACTCTCATATCTTTAGAACTAGTAGATCTGAAGCTGTTGCATCAAGATTAACAATAGTTGAAGATCTAAACCTTCAAGGGTGGTCTTGGAGTCACAAATAGGAGAGTTTGTGTTTATACAGTCACAAGTGTGGGTGCTTGTGTTGCAAAGGCCTAATAGAGAAGGAGTTCATGGATTCGGAACTTGCATGTGGTTGTGTCAGTAAGTTTTACATGTGGTAGCAATAGGATGTTAGTGGTTTAAGTCTTATTGTAAACTTCGATTCTCTATAGTGGATTTGCTTTTTACCTTGAGGATAGCTAGGTTAAATCCTCTAAGGTTTTTTACTAATTTGATTTTCCTTGGTCATCATATCATTGTGTTCTTTATTTTTCGCTACTTTACATGATATGACTTTATTGTTTTAACCTAAATCTGAATAATAAACCTAAATATTTACTTGGTTAATTAATTAGGTTAAACAATCTAGTTTACAGGGGTCAAAACCTAATAGTGTGGCTCAGGGGGTTTGGGTGAGGTGTACAAGAAGGCTATAGAAATGTGCTGGAGGACAGCTTGATGTGTTGTAACAAGCAGAGGAGTTATTGAATAAATTGTCATTGGAAGAGTTCAAATTATTCCTTGTCCAAGCTTGGTTGATTTGGAATCAAAGGAATACTATTACTCACGGAGGAGTCATGCAGGAACCTTCTTGGCTAGTGAGGAGGGCAGTGGAGTTTATAGAAGAATATAAGGAGGTGCAACAACACTTGGCTGTCCAATTGACAGCCGCGAGAGGCGCTACCTGGAGCCCACCACCAGAGAATTGTTTCAAACTTAATTTCGATGTGGCTATATTCAATGACATTAACGCCTCCGATTTTGGCTTAGTAATTTGCAATGAGTTGGGGGAAGTGATGGCAGCCATGACAGTGAAGGGTCCACCGGTATCTGATAGTGAGGAGGCTGAGGTGCTAGCGTGCCGAAAAGGGTTGGAGTTTGCTCTAGACTCAGGTTTTGTGGAGTTGATTATGAAGGGTGATAATGCAACAATTATGCAGACAATAGCATGTTCATAGGCTACTCTATCACGTCTGGGTCATTTGTATGGAGATATCCAATGTCTCAATTCAGGCCTACGAGTTGTGTTTGTAAGTTGTGTGTGTGTCGTTTTGCCAAATTTGTGGCTTACTCTTTGGCTAAATTTGCTATAGGAGTTGAGGATGAGATTGTATGGTTAGAGGAACACCCCCCCCCCCCCCCCCCCCCCAGCATTAGAAGCATTGTATTTTGGTTCGTTTTAATTGAATTAGTCCATTTGGTCCATCCGGTCTAATTCAGTTCCCTTCGGTCTATTTTAGTCCATCCATTCAGTCAAATTCAGTTCAATTCAATTTGTTCACTCCAATTTAGTCCACTTTTTTTTTTTTTCCTTTGATTCTTAGATGTGATCCTATTTTATTATAAATATAGTATATAATGATATAATATTATTCTATTACATAGCATGACTTAGATAATTTGGTGTTTACAACTATACCTTTTATTTTGAATAATCTTCTCATCATCTTTTATTCTCTCTCATATTCCCTCCTGAAAAAAAATGATATTGCTATGTCTCTCTAGATCTTTAATTCTTTCTTGTAACTCTATTTTAGGTTGATATTTATGTTTTTTAATATCTCTACTTTGGGATGATGTGTTTTGGTATTGTGTTTTTTGAGTTTCCCATCATAAGTCCTATCTCTCCCTCTTATTGTTTAATCTTTGTTTAAATTAATCCTTACTTCCTTAGTAAGTTTGGAAGCAAGAATTTGAGTTTATATCAAAACACAATCTACATGGCTATGAATTTGAAAATGAATATACTAACATGCTTTATATTATACAATTATAAAAGCAACCTTTCGCCTTTATCAAATCACTCATAATAACCTTTTTAAAAGAATGTATTACTCCAAAAAGCATAATAAAGAAATCATACTATAGTATATGGAATTCAAATCCTCCTACCATCCATTTATTTAAAGACAACCCATACGGCCAAAGTTAAACACGGAAGTTATTATTAAAAATATTGTGTTTATGGAGAAGATAATTTAAAGAAAAAAAAAATCTTGCAAATTATGGTGAAGATATTTAATTTGAAGCCAATATAAGAAATTAACCCGTCAATAGTTAAAATATATGAATTCAAAAAGGAATATATACAACAAGATCAAACTACATTAGACATCAAGATCAAACATGCATGTTTCACAATTGTAGATGAAGTCATTGCAACACACACCATTACGTGGAAAAACTTTACTCCCATTAGATGCCTTTGAGGTGAGGGTGAGTGGTTATCACTTTTTTTCTAGGTGATCCAAAAACAAGATTTTTGAAAGAAAGAAAAAGTTACACTTTACACATTATACAGGCTAAGTGTCTTGTAACTCAATTGATATCTACTGTTGTTTATAACAAAAATATCCAAGGTTTAAATCCCCCCACCCTTAACTTTCAATGTATTAAAAAAAATGGAGGGAGAATGTCTTGTATACACCATTCATTTTTTTTTTCTTTATTTTGAACCTCATCAATAAATTTTAACCTATGCTTATGAGTGAAGTGTTTGTTTTTTGTGGCTATTTAAGTGGTGTCCTCCACATTGATTTTTTTTAGAACTTTGTAAGTTGTTGAGTCAATGGATTGATTGAGCTTTGGATTGTAATTTTCTAGCATATTTTTTGATTGAGTGAACTCCTCATTATTAACTTCCAACAAATTTATTTACTTCTTGTTTCCACTATTTATAGCACAATTGAGGTGGACAACAAAATTGCAACTCAAGCAATATTAAAGCCTATAGTCTATGTCCACTTTATAAAAAAATTTGACAAAGACCATAGTCTATGCCAAATTTTTTTTTTCAACAAGAGTCTATGTTAACTTTTTAAGAGAAGGAAAATGATATAAATAATACAAAATGTTTATAAACTATTGCAACAATGAATGTAATTTTATGTAATAAAATTGGTAGTATCCCTATCTAGCAACAACAAAAATAAGTCCCAAATCATAATGGTTCAAGTATGAGAGTTGGAGTTTTACTTACCCAAACGAAAATCTCTAAAGCTCCCTCTCTCAAATCCAAGTCTCATTCTCTCTTTCTTTCATCTTTCTAAAGCTCTAAAGTCCCTCTCTCAGATCGTAGATATGGGAAAATCTCTAAAGCTCTCTCTTGGATCAATGGTTGTGAAGTGGTGGTAGGTCCGATGGTGGGTAGGGGTGGATTGTTGGATGGGTTTGTTGTTGGCGTGGGTTGTGGTGGCTTGATGGACTGATCGGTGGTAGTGATGGTGCTTGGTGGTTTGATATGTTCATGTGGGATTCGGATTGCAGGATTGGTTGGTTGGTTGGTCTGATTAGTGATCGTTGGTTAGTGCTTCAGATTGCAAGGTATTTTTTGGGTTTCGATGTTTTGGTTGGTCAAAGTTGTTGGATTCGTGAAGGCGATTGACCAAAAATGCAGAGCACAATGATGTGGGTTGGGGTTGGGGTTGGGTTTTGGGTTGTTGTTGCTGTGTTTATTTCAAATTTTTGGGTTTGTTTTTTTCGTGTGGATTTGATGATTTTTTTGGATTTATGGGTTTGATTTTTTGGAGGTTTTGATGGAGGATAAAGATTTTGAATGAATTTTTGCATGTTTATTTGCTTAGAAAATGCATTAAAAGAAAAGAAAATATTGATTATTTTAATTTTCTAGACAACCACACATGTTTTTCACGTTCTTTCACAAAGAACATGAAGAACATGTTACTTTGTTCTTCCGAAAATAAAGAAAAGAAGAAAAGAAAAAAAAATTAATTACTATTTTTAATTAGATTGTATTTTATTTTATTTTATTTTTACTTTTTCATAATTAAAATTAAAATTGAGAAATTAAATTTTTTTTGCTTTTATTTATAATTCATTTATATGATGATGTGACATTTTAAAATATTTTTTTAATTACCACGTCAACTCTATAATTAGCTACGTCAGCATCTAACATGCTAACAATGTGCTCCATTTGCCACGTCTAATTTTCAGTTATTATGTTGACAATAGGAACCAAAATAGAATCAATTTTCTGAAATCAAGGATTGACCCAAGAGCAAAATCAATTTAGGGATTAAATCGAGAATCGGCCCTGTGGGGGAGTAAAACCTGGGCCCATGAGGTGGGCTCAGATACGACTTTTCATCAACAATAAGTCCGAGGAGAAGAAATTATAGGGAACCCTTGCAACTAATAGGAGAATGCATAAGTGTCCAGGAATATTGATCCGAGAGGGATACCCCCCTCGGGTCTGGCGTATGTCGATGAAAGAGGCCTCGGCTTCCCCTTAGTCCAGCTTCCAGGAAATTCGTCCAGCTTCCAGGAAATTCTAGAGGTGAAGACAGATTGTCAATGCACGTGGAAGGGATAAGGATGCAGAAATATCTTGAGCAAAAGCTGCTGCCGCCGCATTAAATGCATTACAGCAGCTTTCCTGGCCGCATTTATGTGGAGAAGACCCCTGAACAGTGTTTAAAATCATCTTTACCCCCAGGAAACCAAAAAGCTGTGGGAGAGGAAGTGGGAAACTCAAGTACCAGGCTAGATAGCAGACAAGTGGACGATAGGATCGAATAATGAAGGAATATATAATGGAGTAAGACCTCCAGAAGAAGGGGACAGAAGAAAAACAGAAGAAACCTCAAGAAATAACTACTGTAGCACCTGGAAAAATACAACCCAAAGAAAAGCATTCTATCTAAGTGCATACCCCTCGGACCTAACTGGAATCCATCAATTAGTCCAAAACTTACTCCTCGGACACGAGGTCTAAACTTGTGTGTGTGTTTTAGTCTCCTCGGCCAAGCACTTAATCTTCAGTAACTGTTGTAAAGATCGCTATTAGCCCAATTCTTTAACCCACTCTCTTACAAATTTATTGTATTGGGCTTATTGGGTCTATCTCCTGTATTCATCCAGGTGTGGGCTACAATTTGTGACCCTACAGGCCCAAAATGTAAGGATTAAAAGTGTATTTTTGTCTTTTTTTTTTCTTTATTTTGAACCTCATTAGTAAGTTCTAAGTTGTGCTTATGAAGTGTTTGATTTTTGTGGCTATTTAAGTCGTGTCCATAGTATTTTTTTTTTTTTTTTTACTTTGTAAGTTGTTGTGTCAATGGATTGATTGAGCTTTGAATTTTCATTTTCTAACATATTTTTTGATTGAGTGAACTCCTCATCATTAAGTTCCAACAAATTTATGTACTTCTTCTTTACATTATTTATAGTAAAATTGAGGTGGATAACAAAATTGCAACTCAAGCAATAGTAAATCCTGTGTCTATATCCATTTTATAAAAAAAGTTGACAAAGGCCATAGTCTATGTCAAATTATTATTTTTTCCAACAGGAGTCTATGTTAGCTTTTTAAGAGAAGGAAAATGATACAAATAATACATAATGTTTATAAATTATTTTGATAATGAATGTAATTGGTGGACATCAACAATCTAATAAATGTGTGTTTGAATTACTTTTCAAAAATTGATGACACATCAATTGTAGTATCCTTATCAAGCATCACTCTTAAGAGAATGGGTAAGATTGAGGGGGTACTTGTGATGTACAACTTTGATTCTACATGAGAAACTTTTATGCAAATAGAAGCCACATAGGGCATATATTTAGGGTACACCATTGCCTTCTTTGCCACAGAGGTTGCAAGCGAATGTGATCCACTTCCAAAGGTTGATCAATGGGTGGTTGTGAACTTCAACTTTCATGGTGGGTGGTAAAGCAACACATTTATTTTGAAGGTTAAAGACGTAACAAGAACAACGATAAGTGCATTCAGAACTTTTTTTTTTTTTTTTTTTTGCATATTTTGCATTTGCTATATCCTTTGTCCTCGTAAAATGCAATTTTTCAAAGAGAATAAGAGGATGTTTTGTGCGCAAGATTTAAAGGTAGTTCCGCACATGATTTATGATGATAACATCCTTTGCATTCTACACACCATTGCCTTCTTTGCCACAAAGGTTGCAAGTGAACGTGATCAACTTCCAAAGGACATTCAATGGGTGGTTGTGAACTTCAGCTTCCATGGTGAGTGATAAAGAAGCACATTTATTCTGAAGGTTAAAGTCGTAATAAGAACAACGATAAGTGCATCCAAAACAAATTTTTTTTCATATTTTGCATTTGCTATATCCTTTGTCCTCTTAAAATGCAATTTTTCAAAGAGAATAAGAGGATGTTTTTGTGCATTAGGGATATTGCAATTCGAAGGTAGTTCCGCACATGATTTATGATGATAGCATCCTTTGCATTCTACACACCTGGACCTTGGACCCAATATTGGTTCTAAGCACCCATAACAAAGACATTTCTTGGTGTTTCCAATAGAGACATTCGAGGTACAAATCCCCTCTCCTCCAACCATTGAACAAAGCAATCCTATTCCCTTGGCTTTATTGATATCCAATGGATGCTCATGTTTATAATGTTGAAGCTCCATCTCTATCCCATGCACAAACTATATAATTTCCAATACATTTAAAAAAAAAAAAGTTAGGTGGAACCTTGAATGCAAATATAGATCATTAAGGAAATATAATGGAGTTTGACAAATACCTCTATAGATGATCAAGGTGTATCTAATTAGTGCAACTGGTAAAGTCTCTGATGGTTGAATAAGAGATTTAGGGTTCAATCCTCGTCTATACCAAAAGCCAATTGGTATTTTGGTTTGATGATAAAGAGCACAATCATCAAAAGCGGACGCCATAAGTTGAAAATCTATATATATAAAATTAAAAAAAATTAAAAATTAAGATGGTGTCATAATTTAAACTTTGCTAAAAAGAAATCATTTGCCTCCAACCACGGTAATGTCTCCAATTATTATCTTTGGTGCTAGCCAATTTGGAGAAAGAGACAAATATCAAGATTCAATAGCCAATAATTTTTCCCAGCAATTTCTTAAATATATGCTAAGTTAACATCATCAAGTGAAATTTTAGAAAAAGGAGAAAAAGTATAAAAGAGAAAATAAGGCTTGCCAAGCAAGCTAGAGACATATGCTTCTCTATCTAATAGGTCATGTTTTCTTTTTCTATATACGTTTTCTTTCACTGACAAGAAAAAGAGGGGGAAAAAATAGTATTTGCAGATTGTAGGGAAATGAGTTTTTCTGAAAACCTTGATTAAAATGTTACTACTATTACATTTTCCTATATGATATTCTTATTAGCTTTACATTTTCATTTATTGACAGGATTTTTAGCATTTTTAGTGACTTTTTCATGATAAATGATTTTTAGAAACCCATTAACTTTAAGGAACTATACTTTTTCTTTGATATTTTTAAAATTCATTAACAAATTTTGATGCCTTCAACAAGTATACAATTTTTTCAAATAATATATATACATACATACATATATATATATATATATACATACATACATATATATATATATATATATATATATATATATATATATAAAAGTTCTCCATTATAGAGTTTATCTACAATTTTTGTGTTCCAATTTGTTTAAGCTAGGTGTTATATAGCCTAATTTCAAATCTTGATTATGGATAGAAAATCATTGGAGAATAATAAATACCTTAATAGATTAGAATATATCTAATATGGTGCTACAACTCAAACTACATGCACTAAGTCATCATTTCATCTAGCTGTTACGAGTTATAACAGCTCTAGTGTTAGCCGATTTGGTGTGAAAAAGTGAGAGTTAAACACTGATTAATAATACTTAATAAATAGAAAAACCAAACACATGTAAACAAAGTAGCAAAAATATGCATCAATACTTACAGAAATAGAAATTCAGTCTGGTTTCAAAACACCCTTAGAAACCTCAAGTTAGCCTCAACTTCATTTTTGTCATAGCTAAGTTTATGTGGTGGAGCTCATCTATTAATTCAACTATATATAGGACTAAAGGGTATTGCTTTTTAGGAGGAATCATGTTCTTCACTGTTTCATCAAATTCAAATTATGCTATCATGCCCAAAAGAATAACCTTCTCAGTTACAAAAGAAACAAAATAGATAAAGAAAAAAGAGAAACAAGTAGATAAGACATTTGTGGTTGTCAACCTTGATTTATGAGAAATATAACATTCACAATATTTTCAATAAAAATCATAGGTGGTAAGTTGTTATTGGTTCTAATTTGAATCCACAACTTAAATTAGTTTGTTGCCTAAAACTAATAACAACCTATCACTTATGATTTGTTGTAGAAGTATTGTGAAAATATTGTGAACACAATATTTCTCTCTATTTATCTTCTTTTTCTCGCTTCTTTATATCTTTTTTATAATCTTTTATCCATGTCCATATGACTTACAGACATTTCATTTCTTTTTTCTGAAATGTTCATACTAACATTTTGTTTACTCATTCATTTAATTTTGACTACTATAGTACTATTTGCTCCAAAAAAAAATTTATGATTACAACAATACTCCAATTTAATAATAAATACTTCTAGTACTCTAATTTTAAAATGAATCTATCCAAACAAGGAAAATAAATTTAAGTTGGTATGTTTGAAATTCCCATACATGATGTCTTGCTTTTAGCCTAATCTTTACTACTCTCTTGTGCCACTCAGAAACTATTCTTTACTTGGAAATTCGAGTTTCCTTGCTTTATCTTGTAGTTTGTTACTTTTCTATATTAAAGCTGAAACTCTCTTGCTGTATCTTACAGTTTATTGCTTTTCTATATTAAAGCTGAAATTCTCTTGCTTTTATTTTCTCACCAACCGGCAAGGCATATTTTCTTTTGTGCAAGGGAAAGATGTCTGCTGCTATATATTCTTTACTTGGCACTTGAGGTTTGGAATTTTGAATTCAACTAAATTGTAATTTCCATGCTTGCTTTTGAGTTTGACTCTATTATACTAGGATTATGTCGTAATATGCACAAATAATATCATATGTAAATTAAGAAAAATATTTCAAAAATATAATTAATAAGAATAAAAAGCAGAAATTACCTTCATGTCACATGGTAGAAAGCATATCGTATTCATATAAAATCAGAATTTTTTCTTCAACCAGAAATTATATAATATATATATATATATATATTATAAAATAAATAATGAAGATTTTTTCTATTAATTAATATTTTAATAGGAGTTTCAATTAGCAGTGGTACATCGGTAAAGTTTGCCAAGAATTAACAATTCTTGTTGAGAATTATTATTATTGTTTTGTGAAATATAGAGTGACAAATAGGTTTTTCTTTACTTTTTATATATTAGTGTTGAGATCTCTAAAAGGTTCAGCAAAAATTGGGCTTGTCCAGACCCAAAATGAATGTGACTGAGGAGTACTTGGGCCAGGAAGTAGACATACACACAAACCCCATGGAGCCCAAGACGACATGGGCCCAATAGATAGGCAATCATATTGTCGAATAAAGAACCCATAAAGCCTATTTTTGTGTTGAACTTGGCCCAAGCTCAATAAAAGTTCAAAATCAAACCAAAGGAAAGGAGGAATGAACTTGATGGATGAGGAATATGAGTTTTTGCTGATATGTCATCCCATTTCTAGCAATGGGTAAGCTTGGGGGCATCCAAGCTAAGGAAGGCAGCTTGCATCAACCTCGGTGTGTGCTTTTTTTAATGATTTGCAATTGAATTTACTCTCCTTACTTTTAGCCAAAGCAATTAGCAATTAATGCCTATCACCTTTTGTCTTCCTTAGACAAATTGCTTTGATTTACCAACCTATAAAAAAGACAAACTAATTCTAATGGCAAATTCACGCCTCTTTTTCTCATGAAATTATTAGTCCTTTTTCTTCTCATAGAAGGTTTGGACCCCATCATGAGTTTCACATAGGATTTCGCTCTTATTGAGATAGGAAATAGGACTTTTCTCATAAGAGTGAATAATTCATTTCCTCTATGATTAATATGAAAATCACTTGGCCAAACTTTATTTCTAAAACCGTGCAAGAGGATGCATTAGCCCTTGAAGATGGTACACACTCTCTACCCTATGCAAATCAAGTTATAAAATGGGGAGAAGCCCACACCAAAAATCATGAAGATTCAACATACCCAATAGATTATAGATCCACCATTTTACCATTACTCTCTCTCTCTCTCTCTCTCACATCACTTAGACAACAACTCAAAGTGTCATATAACAAAACATCTGTAGCATGCACCTATTACTCATATCATTGTAAGGTTTGTAGCTATCTATGAAATTTTTCTACGATTGAATTCTAATTATCCTCATACTTACAATAAATGATTTTTTTGCAGAAGGCGGCAAATCCTTACTACTGAACAAGGAAAATTCAACATGAAACTTCTCAATATTATTATTAGTATTCACTAATATGGGTTTTTATCCTTGAAAATTGCATCATGTGCGTAGACTAGGCCTCAAATGCATTAGAAGCAACTTAACAAAGCTTATTTAGCTAATAGTTTTGAGTTTGACTCCTTTCTTTAAACCTAGAACCATATGCGAGCTAATTCTTGTAACACATGACCAAGCCAAAGAAAAGGACCCCATATTAAAATGGCTTGCTTAAGTTGAGAGAGAGAGAGAGAGAGAGAGAGAGAGAGAGAGAGAGAGAGAGAGAGAGAGAGAGAGAGAGAGAGAGAGAGAGAGAGAGAGAGAGAGAGAGAGAGAGGCTTAGTGTGATTTGTTATGTTGCGCTAGTGCCTATCAGCGAATCAGAGGAGAAAAAGGGCTACTAGTGGGATTGGCAACCCTTAAAGTGCTAACAACCAAGAAAATGGATGTTCTAACACGTCTTATATTAAACAATTATATAAGCAACCTTTCGCCTTTATCAAATCACCCATAATAAACTTTTTAAAAGAATGTATTGGTCCAAAAAGTATAATAAAAAGAAAAAAAAATCATATTATAGTATATGAAATTCAAATCCTCCTACCATCCATTTATTTAAAGACAACCCATATGGCCAAAGTTAAACATGGCAGTTACTATTAAAAAAATTGTGTTTTTGGAGAAGATAACTTAAAGAAAAAAAAATCTTGCAAATTATGATGGAGATATTTAATTTGAAGCCAATATAAGAAATCAACTTAGTAAAATATATGAATTCCAAAAGGAATAAATACATGAAGATCAAATTAAATTTAATATCAAGATCAAGCATGCATATTTCACAGTTGTAGGTGAAGTCATTTCAACACAGACCATAGGCATTACATGGAAAAACCTTACTCTCGTTAGATGACTTTGGGATGAAGGTGACTGGGTGTCACTTTTTTTCTAGGTAATTCAACACAAGATTTTTGAAGAAAGAAGTTACACTTTACATATTATACAAGCTAAGTGCCTTGTAACTCTAATGATATCTCTTGTTGTTTTTAACGTAGATATCCAAGGTTTAAATCCTCTCAACCTCAACGATCAATGTAAAAAAAAAAAATGTAGGGATAATGTCACCATTCATTTTTTTTTCTTCATTTTGAACCTCATTATTAAGTTCTAAGTTGTGCTGATAGGTGAAGTGTTTAATTTTTGTGGCTATTTAAGTCATGTCCACATTGAATTTTTATATTTTTTTTATATTTTTTATTTTTATTATAACTTTGCAAGTTGTTGATTCGATGGATTGATTGAGCTTTGGATTTTCATTTTCTAACATATTTTTTGATTGAGTGAACTTTTCATCATTAAGTTCCAACAAATTTATGTTCTTCTTGTTTCCATTATTTATAGCACAATTGAGGTGGACAACAAAATTGCAACTCAAGCAATAGTAAAGCCTGTCATCTATGTCCATTGTATAAAAAAAGTTGACAAAGGCCATAGTCTATGTCAACAAATTTTTTTTTTCCCAACGGGAGTCTATGTTAACTTTTTAAGAGAAAGAAAATGATACAAATAATACAAAATGTTTATAAATTAATATGACAATGAATGCAATTGGTACACACATGGTTGTCAAAATCTCGATCTGGATCCTACAATCCTACGATTTTATGATCCCACCTACCCAAAACGATCTAAATCTTTCAATGATCTTTGTGATCGTTCAGGATTGGTAGGATCGTACAATTCTGATGATCCCAAATGACCTTGATTTCTTGTAATCTTCTTTAACTTGACAGAATGCTCAATTGGACCCAAATGAAAAATAAAATCTCAATAGACCAAGTTTTTCCACTCTAATGTAGAGAGAGTGTCAGTTAGACTCAAATAAAAAATATTCCAATAGAGTGTCACATTTTGAGGTTTTTGGCATCTTAAAATAATGCTTACAAATGAATGTAGTGATGTATGATAATTATATAAATGAATGTATAATTTATGTGATTATTAACATACCAATGTGTATTTTTTGTTTTTTTCTCAAATAATGTAGGATCTTACGATCCACGATCCCACCTACCTCCCACGATCCTACGTAGGATCCCGATTTTGACAACCTTGGGTACACATCAACCATCTAATAAATGAATTTTTGAATTACTTTTCAATGATTGATGACACATCAATTTAATATAATAAAATTTGTAGTATCCCTATCTAGCATCGCTCTTAAGAGAATGGGTAAGATTGAGGGGGTGCACTTTACATATTACACAGGATAAGTGCCTGTAACTCTAATGATATCTCTTGTTGTTTTTAACGTAGATATCCAAGGTTTAAATCCTCTCAACCTCAACGATCAATGTATAAAAAAAAATGTAGGGAGAATGTCACCATTCATTTTTTTTTCTTCATTTTGAACCTCATTAGTAAGTTCTAAGTTGTGCTCATGAGTGAAGTGCTTAATTTTTGTGGCTATTTAAGTCATGTCCACATTGATTTTTTTTTCTTTGCAAGTTGTTGATTTGATGGATTGATTGAGTTTTGGATTTTTATTTTCTAACATACTTTTTGATTGAGTGAACTCATCATTAAGTTCTAGCAAATTTATGTACTTCTTGTTTCCATTATTTATAGCACAATTGAGGTGGACAACAAAATTGCAACTCAAGCAATAGTAAAGCATGCCATCTATGTCCATTTTATAAAAAAAGTTGACAAAGGCCATTGTCTATGTCAAATTTTTTTTTTTTCCAACGAGAGTCTATGTTAACTTTTTAAGAGAAAGAAAATTATACAAATAATACAAAATGTTTATAAACTAATATGACAATGAATGTAATTGGTACACATCAACAATTTAATAAATGAATGTTTGAATTAAGAGAATGGGTAAGATTGAGGGGGTGCTTGTGATGTACAACTTTGATTCTACATGAGAAAGAAGCAGAACTTTTATGCATATAGAAACCACATAGGGCATATATTTAGGGTACACCACTACCTTCTTTGCCTCAAAGGTTGCAAGTGAACGTGATCCACTTCTAAAGGACGATCAATGGATGGTTGTGAACTTCAGCTTCCATGGTGGGTGGTAAAGAAGCACATTTATTTTGAATGTTAAAGTCGTAACAAGAACAATGATAAGTGCATCTGAAACATTTTTTTTTTTTTGCATATTTTGCATTTGCCATAACCTTTGTCCAAAATGCAATTTTTCAAAGAGAATAAGAGGATGTTTTGTGTGCAAGGGATATTGTAATTCAAAGGTAGTTCCGCACATGATTTATGACGCTAGCATCCTTTGCATTCTACACAACATTGCCTTCTTTGCCACAAAGGTCGCAAGTGAACGTGATCCACTTCCAAATGACGATCAATGGGCGGTTGTGAACTTCAGCTTTCATGGTGGATGGTAAAGAAGCACATTTATTTTGAAGGTCAAAGTCGTAACAAGAACAACGATAAGTGCATCCAGAACAAATTTTTTTGCATATTTTGCATTTGCTATATCCTTTGTCCTTGTAAAATGCAATTTTTCGAAGAGAATAAGAGGATGTTTTATGCCTAAGGGATATTGCAATTCAAAGGTAGTTCTGCACATGATTAATGATGGTAGCATCCTTTGCATTCTACACACCTGGACCTAGGATCCAAAACTGGTTCTTAGCACCCATAACAAAGAAATCTTAGAGTTTTGTAGCTCAACTGACATTTCTTGGTGTTTCCAATAGAGACATTCGAGGTACAAATCCCCCCTCCTCGAACCATTGAACAAAGCAATCCTATTCCCTTGACTTTATTGAAATGTAATGGATGCTCATGTCCATAATGTTGAAGCTCCATCTCTATCTCATGCACAAACAATATAATATCCAATAAGTTTTTTTTTTTTTTTTTTTTTTAAATAATAAAATTGAGTTAGGTGTTTCCTTGAATGCAAATATAGATCATTAAGGAAAAAGTATGGAGTTCGACAAATACCTCTATAGATGATTAATGTATATCTAATTAGCTCAACTGGTAAAGTCTTTGATAGTTGAATAAAAGATCTAGGGTTCAATTCTTGCCTAGACCAAAAACCAATTGGTGTTTTGGTCTGATGATAAAGAGCACAATTATTAGAAGCGGATTCCATAGGTTGAAACTCTATAAAAAAAAAAAAAAAAATTAAGATGGTATCATAATTTAAATTTTGCTAAAAAAAGTCGCTTGCCTCCAACCACGATAATATCTCCAGTTATTATCTTTAGTGCTAGCCAATTTGGAGAAAGAGAGAAAGAGAATAATCAAATATCAGGATTCAATAGCCAAGAACATTTCCCAGCAATTTCTTAAATATATGCTAAGTTAACATCATCAAGTGAAATTTTAGAAAAATGAGAAAAAGTATAAGAGAGATATTAGCTTGCCAAGCAAGCTAGAGTCATATGCTTCTCTATCTAATAGGCCATGTTTTCTTTTTCTATATACGTTTTCTTTCACTGACAAGAAAAAGAGGGGAAAAAAAATAGTATTTGAAGATTGTAGGGAAATGAGTTTTGCTAAAAACCTTGATTAAGATGTTACTACTATTACCTTTTCCTCTTCGATATTCTTATTAACTTCACATTTTTCATTTATTGACAAGATTTTTAGCATTTCTATTGACTTTTTCATGATAAATGATTTTTAGAAACCCATAAACTTTAAGGAACTATACTTTTTCCTTGATATTTTTAAAATTCGTTAACAAATTTTGATGCCTTCAACAAATATAAAATCTTTTCAAATAATATATATATATATATATATATATATATATATATATAAGTTCTCCGTTATAGAGTTTATCAACAATTTTTGTGTTCCAATTTGTTTAAGCTAGCTAGGTGTTATATATCCTAATTTCAAATCTTAATTTTAGATAGAAAATGATTGGAGAATAATAGGTACCTTAATAGATTAGAATATATCTAATATGGTGCTACAACTCAAACTACATGCACCAAGTCCTCATTTCATCTAGCTGTTACAAGCTATAAGTCATAACAGCTCAAGTGTTAGCCGATTTGGTGTGCAAAAGTGAGAGTTAAACACTGATTAATCTATATAATAATAATAATAATAATAATAATAATAATAATAATAGTAGGTGAAGCTGAAAGAAATTTAAATTAGAATTGCAAATTAGAGTTCCAATTTTGCGTCATGTGTCCTAAATTATTTATTCTTAAAGAGTTTTATTTCTTAATTTTAAAATCAAATGTGGGATCACATTATAAATATTCATCCAAATGAGTTATTAAGTACAAAAACCAAAGAGTTTAGAATAAATGAATCATATAAAAAAAAAATGCTTCACAATAATTTAAAAAAAAAATGGACAATTTACATTTTATACATAATAATATCCTTACAATTTTTTTTAAAGAGTTAACAAATATAAAAATGACTATCAATAGTATTTAAATTATATATATATGAATTATATTATACATCTTATTATATATCTTTAAGTATATTCATGCATATGCATGAGGTTTCAACCTAGTACTACTTAATAGTTAATACATAGAAAACCAAACACATGTAAACAAAGTAGCAAAAATATGCATCAATACTTACAGAAATATGAATTCAATCTGGCTTCAAAACACCCTTAGAAACCTTTCAAGTTAGCCTCAACTTCAATTTTGTCATAATTAAGTTTATGTGGTGGAGCTCATCTATTAATTCAGCTATATATAGGACTAAAGGGTATTGCTTTTTGACGAGGAATCATGTTCTTCATTGTTTCATCAAATTCAAATTATGCTATCATGCCCAAAAAACAACCTTCTTAGTGACAAAAGAAATAAAATAGATAATTGATAAAGAAAAAAGAGAAGCAAGTAGGCAAGACATTTATGCTTGTTACTTGTTGTAAATGTGTGATTTACAACTATGTGTTTTGTTGGCTTTAATTTCGTGCCAAATTTGATTGTAATTCTATTTAATCTTTTGTACCCTGTATTTATTGTGGGATTTGACTGTAAGGGTTGTATAATAGAGAGAGAGTGTGAAAACTCAAGCAATTGAAGACTGAAGATTTTTCGCGAGTTTCTCGCAACTAAGCATCCCGCGAAGTAATTCATGTGACTTGCACATGCTGGAATGCGAAGAGTCAAGACAGGATGTAGACAGCTGTGTCTTGCGAGTATCTAGCGGGTAAGGCCTTCCAGCGAGATACCTGCGAGACATTTGGTTTTGCCAGACTGTCAATTCTGATACACACTTTCTGTGCCTATACTATTTATACATATATTTCCCACAAATGTTAAGGAGTGCTTTTGAGAGAAAACTCTAGCCAAACACCTTGAGAGTTAGAGATTGTTATACCCACAATCCTCTACACAATAGCTTGTGGATTTTCCTCAATTCCTACTTCTCCATTTCCATACCATTGAGAGGTTGATAGCCCAAACACTTATCACACCCTTTCAGAGTGTCAAGTGAGGTTTTGGTGCTGCTGGGAAGTATTGGAAGAAGCCAAGGATGACAAATGCAACATGGAGCTTATTGCAGGATCTGGAGAGTTAGACAAGACACGGTTCCGAGAAGTCTTATTGAAGTAGGAGTTTTGAGGGCTTAGGTATAACGGGTAGATTAGGTTTGGATGATCTCTTGCTAACCCATGTATCCCAACTAAGTCTAGTGGATCGATTACAGCTTGGAGGGCGGCGGAGAGGTTTTTCGCCGAGTTCTTCAGTTTCCTCTTCGATAACACATCGACGTGTTATCTGTATTTGCATTCTTCTCCCCTATTCTTTTACATTTCATTTTATTGCTGTGATTAAATGAATATGTGTTAGAGTGCCTTGTTTGTTTATCCGCTCGCATTTACACTATTCCGCACTTAGAATTAAGTTAGTGTAAAATCTATCGAGCCGTAACTTTAATTTGGGAGTTTAAACAGCTCTTGTATTTTTAATACATTTTCGAGTTTTCATTTGTCGATTTTGATTTATATACTTTTTTTTCTCTTTTCTTTTTTCTTTATTTATAATCTTTTATCCATGTCTATATGTCTTACAAACATTTCGTTTCTTTTTTCTGAAATGTTCATACCGAACATTTTGTTTTCTCATTCATTTAATTATGACTACTATAGTACTATTTGCTCCCAAATATATATATATATATATATATATATATATATATATATATGTATATGATTACAACAATACTCCAATTTAATAATAAAAAACTTCCCAAAAAAAAAAATAATAAAAAACTTCTAATACTCTAATTTTTAAAAGAATCTATCCAAACAAGGAAAATAAATTTAAGCTGTTATGTTTGAAATTCCCATACATGATGTCTTGCTTTTAGCCTTTTACCCTTTCGGTAATGTGAAAGGCTACTCTGAAACTATTCTTACTTGAAAATTAGAGTTTCCTTGCTTTATCTTATAGTTTATTGCTTTTCTATATTAAAGCTGAAATTCACTTGCTTTTATTTTCTCACCAACCGGCAAGGCATATTTTTTTGTGCAAGGGAAAGATGTCTGCTGCTAAATATTCTTTACTTGTCAGTTGAGGTTTGGAATTCTGAATTCAACTAAATTGTAATTTCCATGTTTGCTTTTGAGTTTGACTCTATTATACTAAGATTATGTTGTAATATACACAAATTAATATCATATGTAAATTAAGAAAAATATTTCAAAAATATAATTAATAAGAATAAAAAACAACAATCACTTTCAAGTTACATGGCAAAAAGCATATCGTATTTGTATAAAATCAATTTTTTCTTCAACCAAAAATTATAAAATAAATAATGAAGCTTTTTTCAGTTAATAATTTAATAAGAGTTTAACTTAGCGGTGGTACATCGGTAAAGTTCGCCAAGAATTAACGATTCTTGTTGAGAATTATTATTATTATTATTTTGTGAAAAAACAAATGGTTTTTTTTTTCTTTTTTTCTTTTTTTCCCCTTTTTATATATATTAGTATTGAGGTCTCTAAAAGGTTCAGCAATTGGGATTGTCCAGACCCAATATGAATGTGACTGAAGTGTACTTGGGCCAGCAAGTGGACATGCACACAACCCAATGGAGCCCAAGACGACATGGGCCCAATAAATAGGCAATCAAATTATTGAATAAAGAACCCATAAAACCAAACCAAACCTGGCCCATGCTCAAGAAGAGTTCAAAACCAAACCAAAGGAAAGGAGGAATGGTCTTGATGGATATGAGGAATATGAGTTTTTGCAGATATGTCATCTCCATTTCTAGCCATGGGTAAGCTTGGGGCCATCCAAGCCAAGGATGGCAGATTGCATCAGCCTTGGTTCAACTGAATTTACTCTCCCTCTTTCTTTAAGCCAAAGTAACAAGCATTTAACGCACAATAACCTCATGTCTTGTCAAAGACAAGTTGCCTTGATTGATGTACCAATATATAAGAAAGGCAAGTCAATTTTAATGGCAAGTTTAACCCTATTTTTTTCAAGAAATTATTAGTTATCTCTCCTATCATAGGAGGTGTGGACTCCACCATAGGTCTCACAAAAGAGTCCAACACAAGAGTCCACACTTATTGTGAGAGGAGGGAGGACTCTTCCCATAGGAGTGAATAATCTTCCGATATGGCTAAAATGAAATCATTTGTCCAAACATTATTTTCAAAATAGTGTAAGAGGAGGCATTGGTCCTTAAAGACGGTGCATACTCTCTACATTATGCAAATCAAGCCATAAAATGGGGAGAAACCCTCACCAAAAATCATGAAGATTCAACATACCCAATAGATTATAGATCCACCATTTTACCATTACTCTCTCTCTCTCTCTCTCTCTCTCATCACTTAGACAACAACTCAAAGTGTCTTATAACAAAACATTAGTAGCATGCACCTATTACTGATATCATTGCAAGATCCCTAACTACCTACAAGATTTTCCTACGATTAAATTCTAATTATCCTCATATTTAGAATAAATGAATTTTTGCAGAATAAGGCAAATTCTTACTATTGAATGAGGTAGATTTTTATCATTCAACATGAAACTTTCTCCTTATTATTATTATTATTATTATTATTATTAGTAGTAGTAGTAGTATTCACTAATATTGGTTTTTATCCTTGAAAATTGCATCATGGTACCGTTTGGATTGCGCGTTTCCTCACGTCTGCGTTTTTTTTTTTTTTTTTTTTGCGTGTGAACAGTAACCTCACATGGGTTCACTGTTCACGCACTGTTTAGCACTGTTCATGTACTGTTTAGTACTGTTCATGTACTGTTCATATATTAAAAAATATTAAAAATGGGTCCCACGATACTATTTACCCATTTAAAAATTATTTTGCTACAGTGTTTTCAGTTTTCAGTTTTCAGTTTTAAGTTTTCAGCAACAATAAGCTCAATCCAAACGGACCCCATGTGTGTAGACCAGGCCTAAAATTCATTAGAAGCAACTTAACAAAGCCTATTTAGCTAAGAGTTCTAACTTTGACTCCTTTCTTCAAACCTACATCCATAGGGGAGCTAATTCTTATAACACATGACCAAGTCAAAGAAAAGGACCCCATATTAAAATGGCTGGCTTAATTTGTAAGTTTTGAGAGGGGAGATAGAGAGAGACAGAAAGAGGCTTATGGTGTAAGTATTAATTTACTCTTTTTTTTTTTTTTTTTTTCAAACATACCCAAAATCACAATTCGCTTGTGTGATAATTTGTGATTGGATTCATTATTTACTCATAAACCCACTCAAATATACAGTGAAATTAATATCAACAATAGTGAAAAAGAAAAAGGTAAAAGTAAAATTAAGACAGACCCCCACCTCCAAAACATTCTTCAAAGCTTAGACATTAAGCAAGCAAGCAAATCAATACAGATTGACACGCGTACGACACGTATCGAAACTTTAACACACGACGCACCACGATATTAGCCTAGTTCTAGCAAAGGGAAGAAGAAAAAAGATAACGGAGAATCCAATCCAATCCATTCCGTTTGGTTCTGTTCGGTTCGTCCAAAAAAAAAATGAAAGCGAAACCTTGAAATAAGAGTTCAGTTTCAGTCCAATTCCATTCGACACAACAGAAACTCGCTTTATTACAATTCTTACAAAACAGTTTTTGTCTTTCTCCAGTTTCCCTTCAAAGGGTCTCCTTATTATTATTATCTAGAATCGAATCAAATGGCAACTCTGGGAGGCGTGCACGATTCTCAACAAGGATGTTCTGCTCAGAACAGCGTCGAGATCGAAGGCCTCGCTCGTTTCGCTGTCGAACAACACAACAAGAAAGAGGTCCGTGTTTTTTTTAATTAAGGTTTTTGTTTTAAGGTTGTTTTGCTCAATTGTTTTCATGTTTTTTTTTTACAACTTTCGAATACGATGATGCATATTCTGTTGATAAAACTGTATTCTTAGTAGTAAAACATTTCTGGGAGTTAATGGGTTTTTCAAGTTACGTCTGTTTTTTTATTTTTTTTTATTGAACACCTGGATGTGTGTTTTGACTATCCAACGTTAAAATTTACATTTTCTATTTAACAATAATTACTGGAGATCAATAGCTATCTCTCATATTTATATACAAATTTGACTATAAACTATATATTAAAAAAATAATAATTAAAGAATGACTTTTTTTTTTTTCCCTAGCAAGTGTTCAGAAACTATTCGGGCACCTGACTATGACACATTAGGTAATTACAGGGATGAATCATTTGGGGCTGGTTGTAAGTGGTTCTAGCTATAGGTTTTGAAACCAAGACCTCGCGGATCTTATGAGGCCTTAAGAATCATTAGGCCAACCTGTTGGAGTTGCACGAAGAGGACGTATTAATTCAATGGTTGGATTTTTAAAATATTAATTTTATAAAAAAGTTATTAAGCAGTTTGACATTTTTTTTTCCGGCCGTAGTGGCCAGTGGGGTGTATAATTCTCCATTTAGTTGACTGCTGAGTTAATTAAAACACAGGTCGTTGTGATACTTGGAACAAGTGACCAAGAACGTGAAATAATGGTAGACTTACATTACATGTAGCTTATATATACATACATGTGTGTATATGTGGATAAGTGTAAAATACGAGGAATGATTTGGAGCCTTGTAACTCATTGGCATATCATGTTCTCCTTTATTAGGAGTAGCAGGAGAACTGGGATTCAAACTGCCCTCCCCCATTATGGTAACTAAAAAAAAAATCCCATAACTATGGAATAAAATAGAAAGGCAGAATGAATACATGTAGCTGACTGTGATGCCTCTATTGAAAGTCCATAGCTGACTGCAAAAGTTTTAGGACTAAGGCTTGGTGGTGGTGGTTGCATATGTCTGTATTGGTCTCTGAAATTTGGTCGAATTTTGATTTCATCCTTCAAATTAGGAAGTTGAATTTTGCTCTTGAAAAATTGGAAGGTATTAGTTTCATCCTGTTGTTGATTTGTCATTAATGTTATTCTAGGTGAAATAAGCTTTCTAATGTGATTCGCCCAATGATGCTACTTATAGTCTCATTAGAAGTTAAGATTTGTTGTGGTAAGGTAGTTTTTTAAGTTAAAACTTAAGCCAGGTTTTCCACTATGAAATAACCGGGAAATACCGGCTCGGCATTATGGTAACTCCGATTAATCATGAAGGCAAGATCTTTATACATGCTTCTCAATTTTCTTGGGGGTAAGCTTAAAGCAAAGAAGGGTGTTTTATTTATTTATTTTTATTAGAGGGACCATCAAAATATTATGGTTGCAACTTGTCAAAAAAAAATAAAAAATTATGGTTGCAAATCTAATTAGCTTATTTTGTTCTCAAAGAAAGAGGGGGGGTGGGGCAGGAGATCAAAAACCAAGATTGGCTGGCCTTTTTCAACTTTTGAAACAATTAAAAATCTCATTTTCTGCATTTCTGCCATCATTTGCAGACTGCTGATTAAGATTTAAGGGGACTTTGCAAGAATGATATCCAAATAAATGCTTTTTAGTGATGGTGTTTTCCATAGCTGCCATCAAATATGCCCTTAGTTATCCTCTTATGCCACTTTAGTCCTTAATTTCTGTCTTTTCATGGACTTCTGTTTGATCTGTTTAACTGTAATTTGTTTGTACCCTTTTTTTATAAAATCTTGTTCTCTCCATCTCAATGAAATGAACATCATTTTATATTTTATTGACCAAGTTGAGAACTATTGCAGAATGCCCTGCTCGAGTTTGCAAGGGTCATAAAGGCCCAAGAACAGGTAGTTGCTGGGACAGTGCATCATCTTACTATTGAAGCTATTGATGCGGGTAAGAAGAAGCTATATGAAGCCAAGGTTTGGGTGAAGCCCTGGTTGAACTTCAAAGAATTGCAGGAGTTCAAGCATGCTGGTGATTCACCGTCATTTACCCCTTCAGATCTTGGGGTTAAAAGAGGTGGCTAACATTCTTTCAGTCAAGTTCCAATTATTTTGGTTTGCAATTTAAACGGCATATGGCTGTGTGGTTCCTTAAGTACCAAATTTTGTTACAATTTTTTTTCCAGTCTGACAGTTTTATGTATTGATGTTATATATAATATATATGGATGACATTGTGTGAAACCTATCCCTAATTTTTCCCTCCTAATCCACTTTCTTCTCTCACTAATCAGATGTGGGTCGAGGGTCACTTTGTCAAGTGAGTGGTAAATATGTATGTCTAGACTTTATTTCTGTGTTTCTAATTTGATATCTTTCCTGGCATGTTACTGGGTAAGTGTAATGAGAGCTGATACTGCTAAGGTTGAAGGTGTTGCAACTTGTAAGAAGCCAAGAATGATCTGAAACCCAAAAATGATGTTTCTTGAGGTGCTAAGATGAGAGTTCTTGGTTTATGTTTTCTTACAAAGGCTTTAGATTGGCTGCCATGATAAAATGAAATTTGAGTAGCCAAAATCTTAACTAGCCATCATCAGGGTTCTTTGATGTTGTATCCTTTTGACCTGCCTATTCTGATATAGATTTTATTGGTTGTGAAGTTTATGTTAGTCAATGAAAAAAAAAACATTATAGTGATAATTTCCTGTGTTTTTGTAATCAGATGGACATGGCGCAGGATGGCAAGCAGTGCCAACACACGACCCCTCGGTTCAAGATGCAGCAAATCATGCTGTCAAGACCATCCAGCAGAGGTCTAACTCATTGTTCCCTTATGAACTGCAAGAGGTCATTCATGCAAAGGCAGAGGTCAGTTAAATGCTCTTTTTGTTTATCAAATAACTGTGAACTGGTCTCTGGATTCAACAGTGCACTGAATTTACTCCAATTGTATTTTTTTTTGCATTTGAAATCTAATTACAATGTATCATTTTCAGGATCTATCTATATAGTCAAGTGATTTGCATTTTGATAATTGTTTGTTTATAAAAACTTAATGTGTATAGCCTTTTTAATTTGGTAAAGAACGAGGGCAAACTGGTGCATTTCTTAATTCCAATCGATATCTTATTCATAATTTTCAGTATTAATGTATTATAGTGCATGAAACAGAAAGCTGACATTACATTTCTTTTAGCGTCTTTGGTGAAAGTGATTATCACCATAATAGTTGGTACATTTGTTGCTTGGAGTAATTAAGGGCAACTGGCCTTCATATATGGTTGTAGTTGTAGATAATTGTAACTACTTAAAATTGTTTGTAATTACCTTTGCCTTGTACATGATAAAATGCATAGCATTTTAATCCTATCTGTAAGAGGGAAAAAAGGAATAGGAAAGAAGAACAAAAGTAGAAAATGATACTGGCTGTTCAAAGCAAAATGATACTGTCACATATAAAATTCTTCAGATGGTGTTTAAAGATGTTCCAGCTTGATATTTATTAACAAATTGCATTGTCTGAAAAACAGGTGATAGATGAATCTGCAAAGTTTGACATGCTTCTAAAGGTGAAGAGGGGAAGCAAAGAAGAGAAGTTTAAAGTGGAGGTGCATAAGAATAATGAAGGGAGCTTCCACTTGAATCAGATGCAGCCTCACGAGTCCTAATTCCAAATGCTAACCTCACCAAATCTGTATGGTCTGGGTGTTTTATATAACATTTTGTGCTCGTAAATTTCTGTTTATGTGTTGATTTTGAAGTGTGGCTTATCAGCCCAAAGAACTTATAAAAATGTATGGCTTTTTTTTTAATATATAAATAAGTTAAAAGAATGTATGGTTCCAAAAATATATATGTACGCATGGTGACGTTAAGGCTCTTATAATATGTACTTTGTTGTTCTCACTCAAGGATTGTGATGTGTATTTATAATGGACCACGTTGGATGTGATTTTAGGTTTTGGCCTTGGCCTGTTGTGGTGTTGAAGCTGTATTTGGATGGCTGAATGGGTTTCAGTGTTGATGAGGGAGATTTGGTTCCTGGGTTTCAGTGTTGATGAGGGAGATTTGTTAGGGAAGTGAGGAGAAAAGAGAGGCCCTCTGTTTGGTTTTCACATTTTGTTTTCCAAAATTTGTAGCTGGGGATATCTTGAAGGGTATGAGGTGAAGGGATGGTTTGTACTTTGTAGGGCTTGTTGGACCCAATGTGACTCAACTCTCACATGTTATGCATCGACTTAATTTTCTATAGTTTGCCAGAATCAACATTTTTTTAAGGAACTTTTGTTTTTGGTTAAAATCCAATTTAATCCTTTGATATTTTACTTCAATGGTCGATTTAGTTAGTCCCTATTTTATTTTATTTTTATTTTTTATTTTTTAAAGAGCAAATGGAGTTTAATAACAAGATCTATTAAATAGAGCATTAAATTTTTTATTAATAAAAAATAAAAACTAAACATCATTTGAGATTTGGAGGTGTGGAGTACATGGATAAAAATTAAGATAAAATTTAGTTATAAAATTGGTTATAATTTTACTTAATAAAATAAATATTATTACATATTTTAAAATTTTAATTATTGAGTTGCATGTTTTTTATACTTTTAAATTTTTAATACACGTTTGAGCTTAAGCTTATACTTTTGATACATGTTCAAATTCTGTGTTAATTGAATATTATCTACTATATGATTTATAAGCTTATATTTTATATATAATTTTAAATTACAAAAATTTGTAAGTTAAATAATTTATTAATGACATAACTATTGATATTTAATTTTTAAAAATTTTGCAAGTATGAAGGATATAGGAAAGAAGATAGTGTACGTTTAGATAACGTTTATTTTGTTGAAAACTAAAAATAATAAAATAATATTTTTTCGGTTATTGTTCATTACTGTTTAGCACTACTCATTTACCTATTTGCACGGTTCATGAGACACTGTTTATGTCTCATGAACAGTGCAAGAGGCACTAAGCTGAATGGAAAAAAAGAAAAAAGGGGGGGGGGGGGGGGGGGCAAAAACGTAAACGCAATAGACGCAGATGCCGACCCAAACAAACACATATATAATGTTTGTTTGGATTTGGCATCTGCGTTTTCTAAGTACGCTTTTTTTTTTTTTTAGTCCAACACTTGGTGCACTATTCACGGGACATGAACACTGCATCAAGGCAAATGCATAGTATTTTCATTAATGAATAGTAAATTTTTTTTTTTTTTCAATTTTCAATAAAATAAACGGCATTCAAACGCACACTATAATCCAATGGTAAATTTATCAAAACTCACCCCCAATAAAAAGATATTAAGTATGGTTATAAATTATAATTTAAGGCTATAACCAATTTTGTAATTAAATTTTGTCTTAAATATTAAAGACAAAGTAAAATTTAATGGATTAAATTGAATTAAATTTATTTTAATTTTTATTTTAAAAAATCATCATTTGAGAATGCAATGTAAACAAATACTTTTTTTCATTCATTTTTTTTTTTCCAATTTAGATTATTTACTGGTACCAGAGAGAATTCAGAAAACAGTCTCTACTAGTAACATTCCATAATTATGCATAAGGCTAATGAAATGTATTACAGCAAGCAGTCTGGACAATCTAATAGAACATACTCTAAAACATATTTTCACCTGAGGAAGTAAAACCACCAAGTGAATTGAGTTGATCTAATGACTATAAACCATAATCAAACAAAATATAATAAAGAAAAGCTTCTAATCTACCTCTACCAAGGCTGCCATACATTGATTAATAGTGAATGTGAACAAACTAATATATCTTCAATTGTCAGGGAGAGCTACCTTTGGATATGATAGTTAGCAAATGGCATGACAGAAACACGTGGTGATGAAGACAAACTAAGAAAGAAATAAGAGACTTTCCTGATCTTGTGGAAACCTTCATGGGCCATGTTTTCATCGCCAATATGTTCTTTTATTCCCTTTGCCACTGAGCTAGCTTTAATCTGATTTCAATTACTAAGCATTACAATAAGTGTCCATTTCATGCATTGTTACCCCTCTTCGTCGTAATCTTCATCTTCCTCGTCTAACCTTTTGCTGAGGTGTGCAAGCTGAAGAGGGTCGATGGCCATCTTGTCCACATCAGAGAGAGACCATCCAGGGTATTCTTCATGTCTAGTCTCTGTAGTAGGCCCAGCTGAGGAGGCTGGGGCTGCTGCTGCTGCGGCTGCAGCTGCTGTCGCTGCTGCTGCTGTGGCCTTTGTGTCCTCGTTATCATCAACATTGGCATTCAGATCAAAACTTCGAGCTGCTGGGTTGGCACCATCTGTAGTGGCAATATTCTCCTTTGACAATTCCTTTGCCTCAGAACCATTATCCATCAATGTGTCAGGGTTCTGATTATGTTTGTTGCCCTGCTGAAGCGATGTGCAGGGGTCAGATCCAGTATCAATATGGTGCGCCTCTCTTTCTATTGTTCCACGGCCTCGTCCACGACCTCTCCCTCGACCCCGCCCTCTTCCTCTACCACTGCTGCTGGCATGCGCATGACTCATCTCATGCTGCAGGATATTAAAAAACGGAAAACAAAATCATTATTACATCCTATATACACCTTACGTAATCAAATTGATTACTCTACGACAATTTAAAGATGCTTTTATATGCCAACTTCAATAAAAACCTGAAAGTATATTTTATATCAGATTTTGTATAGCAGAAAGGACCAGAAAACACATTATAGCAGCCACTGAAATCTAACAGATGAATTTCAACTCAACTCACTAAAAATTGCTGAAGAGAGATTGAAAATATGAAAGTGGAATGATCTAAACATGCATTTTCCTTGATTTAAACAAACAAGTCTCGTTTTGAACATACAAGAAAAAATTAAAGGATAAGAAACCATGAGCTCTGACTCAAATGGCACCTCTTCCCTTTGTAAGAACAAGGTGGACGTAAGGTCATGGATTAAAGGCCCACCATGTACTTGTGAAACATACCAATAAAAAAAAAAGGATAAGAGACAAAACAGCCCAGTTCTTGAATATTAAAAGAGTTCAAATAAGTAGTAAATGAGAAAAACATGATGCTTTGATATAACAAAACAAAACAAATGACTTTATTAACAATATGTCAGGGGGCTAATTAAGAAAGGAGCTATTACCATCTTGCTCTTCTTCAACTCCTCATCACTGTCATTGCATTCATCGCCTGCAGCTTTTCTGGTAGAATAAAAAGCCAATAAGTATATCTAATTGCTTAGTATATCAAGTTTAATGAAGCCAACGAGCACTAACTCAAATGGCACCTTCTTCCCCTTTAAAGAGTAATGTGGAGGGTGAGGTCACAGGTCCAAGACCTAGAAGGTGCATGTGTAATAACCAATAATATATATATATATATATATCAAGGTTAATGAGAAGGGAAGAAAGAACAGGAATTTCTCTTCTAACCTTCTCTTTGAAATGGCACGATCCTCACCACCAGCATCAGAATGACCATGACTATAGTCTGGAACTCGGCTGACTACCTCCTTCAGAAAATCAAACACAGTATAGCTCTGCACACAATGTTTTCTGCAAATTCAGTACAGAAATTTGTAAGATCAATTTGACAATATCATCTAAACAAAAAATTATGTAGAAGAGGGAGCAGCATGATACTATTACCAAAGGAAACAAGACCTAATGGAGTTCCCAGCATTAACAATAACCTATGAAAAGAATCCCAAAAGTGCACACACATCCATAACCTCAGATTTCTTCTCTCTTTTGGGTGGGTTCTGATGGGGCATGGATTGTTGGGGGAGGGGGGGGGGGGGGGGGGGGGGGGGTGGGGGGGGGGGGGGGGGGGGGGGGGGGGGGGGGGGGGGAGGAGGGTAAGCAAATGATATAAGATATCATAATGAGAAGTCTGGCCAGATAGTACTATTTTTTCATAGATAATCACAATTAAGATCTATTAGATGGAAGCATTTCAAATTGAGACCATACTGTATTTTTGGTTTCACCATTCAGATGGAGTGTGCTAATAAGAAGGCAACCAGATAATCTTCAGTTTTAGAAAAATTCTTCATATGGCAAGGAATATCTAGACAAACTTGTTGTGTGTATTACCAACCACTTAACACTGTGTTTGCTATGGAAGGTAGGGAGAAAGGAAGACAAGAGGTATGAAAAGGAGCTTATCACTCACTCTTGGTTGGTTTAATAAGGGAGGAATGCAAAGGGTGCCACTGTTTTTTGCTCAATTCTAGGAGGCAGAGAGAAGGGAAAGACAAACCAGTGCATATGCATTTTACCAATAACATAAGCGCAAAAAAGTATTACATGTAAAAGTACCTCCTAAAACTTCATGTCAGAATGAGTGTGGTTGTGTGTGTGCAGAGACACACGCAATTCCTTACCATCCATTGACCTCCAATTATTAATTAAAAAGTGAACATGAAGAAAGACCGATGAGCTCTAGATCAAATGGCACTTCCTCCTCCCACAAGAATGGGAGGAAGGTGAGATTTTGGGTTCAAAACCCATTGGGTGTAATTTACCAATTAAAAAAAGTATGAAACAAGGGCAAAATCATTAAATAGCCAGAGAACAAAATCATAAAGTAATGGCCGACACCAAGCCTCTCCCACTCCTCCAAAGCATGCACCTTTCTGTGGATTGAAAATGGAGGGCTTGAAAGAATTCCCCCAGCAACCCATCCCCCCCCCCCCCCCCCCCCCCTCCCCTTCTCTTTTTTTTCTCTCTTCTTATTGATGTGCTCTCCTCTCCCCTCCCCTCCCACCCTTTTTCATCCTGCCACAAATCCCCTTAACGAATACAGCACATATAAATTTTGAGTGCTTTTACAATATCACCCTTGAATTTTAATGTGAATGTCAATTTGATCCTTGGACTTTCGATTTGAACTAACCCCCTGAACTTTGGTTTTGTAACAAATTAAAAATTTTACTAGTATTTCCTCACACAAAAAATCTGAACATGTGTACTTCCACATCATCAATAATTTTGAAATGTCATTATTATTATGTACATGTTAATTGATTAAATCTGTTAATTTCAACAGAAAATACTAACAGAAGGTCTAATTTGTTACAAAACTAAAGTGCAGGGGTTGGTTTGAAGATTAATTGTTCAAATAGTCCAAGGACCAAATGGACATTCACATCAAAACCCATGGGTGATATTTGTGAAAACCCCTAAATATTGATATGTCATTAAAATTCTAACATAGTTGATTCTCATATACTATTGTTTAATGTAGGTCCTAACCCTCCATAAGAGCTTAACACAGCACGCATGGAGGATTTGATTTGTCATTTAGCAGGTCCTAAGAGATGGAGCCTGAGAATATCAAATGCTTCATAACTTAACCATGTCATTTTTAAGTTTTTGCAAAAGGAAGTAACATTACAATGGAAAATATGGTTAAAATGCAGTATCCTCAATCTCAACAACAGGAGTACTTAAACAAATGTGCATTTCAAAAAGGAAATCCATGGTAATCAATTAATTAAGAGTGAAATTGGATAATTCTGGCCATTATATATAGGATACTTTATTTTTTGATAAGTAATAGGATACTTTATTCAAAACATTGAGAATGATTTTGTGAATTTTTGAAAAGAGAATGCTGACTTGACAATTACTCTATACACTATTCCCATAGCAGTAACTAGTATGACTGACATGCCTATGAACTTATAACAGCCATTGGTGAATCACAATGCCACATCAAGAGAAACAGCTTATGGAATTATGTGTGAATATGATAATGGTATTTTCACAATCATTTCAGAAAATATTCCCGTTATCATTGAAATTGTGGTTAGCATTTCCAGATTTTGGAGTGTTAAACGCCCGGTGTCGCACAGGCCTTCATTCTTTATAGGGATAACTCAAAATTATTGCAATAATTTAGCCCTTTATTTTGAAGAATTTACGAGAAATTAAACACATGGTGAAAATTTGACTGAAATGGTGACTTTCAGTAATGCCACTTATATTGAGATATGTCACAAGTTTGACAAAAATGAAACACATGCAAAATGCACTGAGGTCTTTATATGTATATATGTGTGTGTGTGGGCGCGCGCACTTAGTCAACCATTTTTTCCACTGGAGGCCCATTGAAACTATGGGTCATACAACAAGAACTAGCCCTCTTCCTTTCCTTAAATCTTCCCTCCCCTGGTGTATGCCCAAATCCCTAGCGTTGAACCAACTCATATCCACATCTACTAAAAGGTTCTGCCTATGCTGTTAGACACCATTGTACAGTCTTATCTACACTGATTTTCTCATGCACTTAATCCAAAGAAAATAAATTAAATGGTTGATCACAAGCAGCATTTATTAGCAATTAGAATAACAACTACACTGCAGAGAGCAAAGTACATAAAATCCTCTCATTATCTACAGTAGCTATCACAAAACAAAGCTAATAAACTCAGAAACAAAGTGATAGGACCAGAACTTGCCATATTAGGGAATCAAATAATGAATGAAATGGAGTATCTAGGCCTGATAAAAATTAACGTTCCTGCAGCCCTCATATAAGGCCAAGTTGTCAAGAAGTAAAACACAGAAAAATGCATGGTAAAGGCAAAAAAAATTTGTGAAAACACAAATTAATGTAATCCTTCACTTACAAATGCAACGAACTCATAGTCTTTGCTCCTCTCTGAAGGGTTATCTCGTATGTACGGTCACAGAGGTCTTGCAAAAATAACTCCAACGCTTTAGCTGCATAATTATTCAAGAAGATGATAAGCCAGGGAATTAAATATCAAAGGACTGAAGAAGCTTGATACCCTAGAAAGTCAAATCTACTCACAAACTAAAACAGGAACTGCCAATGCTATCTTTCCAACGTCCTCATCAGCTTGCATGATCTTTTTAATCCGAGCCTGTCAAATCAATACTTTCTATCAGATAATGAGATTAGATTATAAAACCGCAATGATTAAAAGACATTACAGGTACCTAAAAATGAGAAATACCAACTAGAATAATCTTTTGTCACTTCTCTTTGAGCATCATAAGACAACATTTTTAGGCTAGACACCAGTAGAAGAGTATAGCAGATCTCTCAAATTAAAGTATTGTATCAAGAAAACCAAGGAAGCTAAGGTCTGTCCCCCTCTTTTCTAATAACTAGGATTTTTTTTAAAATTTTTACATTTTTTAAGTTCTGGCCCAAGGGGAGGGGGAATGGAGATTCAAACTAGTAACATTTGCTTCGTGAGGTGAGGTCCCTAGCCAATTGTACTACCCCCATGGGGTGTGAGGCCCAGGAAACTAAGTTGCCTGAGCCACTAGGTCAGCAGTATTACATTATAGAATTAACATAATATATCAGAGGCACCTCTAAGGCAACAGTAATAGTTAGGACTCTTCACATTTCTATAGGCTTTTTATTCTAGGTTCTGAAGTATATCACTCATGAAAAAGAAAAGATACTCTGGAAACATGTCCAGAACATGCTGTTGGCTGATCCCATCATCAATCTGTCATTCATGACAAGTGCACTAGATCACTCCCTGCTAAAGAAAGCTAATAATTTTAAATGTCACTGGTTGTTTTTACTTTGTTTTGGAGCTAGTATGAGGGACCACCTATCAAAAAAAGCAAGTATGAGGGACCAAACAGTAGATACTACTTTATTAAAACACTGTTTAACTACCACCTGACCTTTCGAAATAGCTTACAAAAAGTAGAGGGTTCAGACTTCAGAAAGGGTTTATACAATGTGGAAAAAAAATCCAAGTTGCAAGTCACATTCAGTAGACCAATACTTAATAGCAACTTTTATGAGGCCAGCCAAAGGAATGATATTGAGAGGCAAAAGATCAAACTTCAAAGCAGAAGTAGAACAACTAGGGGAGATATACTAGATCTTCTGACACACTGTATAATCATGCAGTGATAAGAGCTTTCTTAAAAGTTATAGCCTGACAAAGGGATACAGGAGAATCAAAGTTAGTGATTTGTTCCATGCACAAGACTTTGGGTTGGATTCACATATTGTGAAATGAGGAGGCTCTTTTTTTCAGCTAAGAGAGTAGCAGGCTAGCAGCTCCTAGAGAGCATTTTCAAGGCCATCACTCCCACCACAGATTGGTTTGGGCAGTTGGTTTTGTGTTAGTATTCTAGTTTAGTCCATTTGTTTGGTTTAAAGATGGACATCTCATTCTATCCATATTTTTTATATATAATATATTTTTTGGGTCAACAAATTCATATTTCTAGGCAGGAAATGTTTACCAGTGGTTAGAGGTGGGGGGGGGGGGGGGAGTGAGTATAAAGTATAAACAACCACAAAAACAGACACTGCTATGTTTAGATAGGAAATCATAGAAGGAAGTTAGAAGAGAAATCATCTGATTTCGTCAGCTGGCCATATTGCTAAAGTTCTTTCTTTAACATTCATTAGTTCCCTACAATAAACTCAAACTTCAACTAACAAAATTGATGCGAGTGGACAAGATCTTGAACATAGGCAACTGAATTACGAATATCAGGTTAAAAGTTCAGGGTCCAAGAAGAAATTCTGTCCCATATAGTTCTCAAACTAGTAAAAAAAAAACCCAGAAATGCCATCCTTCACTAGACACAGAATCAACAAAATAATTCACCAATTTGATCAATATGTATTGTAATCCCAAGGGATTCAAAGCTTTCTATAGAAACCAGATACATAAACAACAATAACACTATACTAAATAGCTTCTTAACTCGTTTCCCCAACAGCCCTACTCTCAAACCAACATACCAAAAAATAAAACTCCCCATTCATGGAAATCCTATCCATGATTTCAATACTAATCAAAGGCATGAAAGAACATTACTGAGGTTTTCAACTCCTCCCCCAGCACCAAAAGGAACCCCAAAAAAAATGAATTAATTGACTTGATAACCAATACTGGTACCAGAACTTAAACAACATAACTGATTAAATATCACCAATGAAATAGTCAAGAAAAATAAAAACCCCCATAAACTGATTTAAACATCAGTATACAGAAATCAATCCCAAATACCTAAGCAAAACATAACCCGGTCTCATATTACCATAAGCCCCAAAAAACATAATACACCCACAAACTGATTTCAATTCTATCTCAGAAAAACCAAACCCAAACCTAAACAAAAAAACACAACCCCAATCCATTATACAACCCAAAAACAAAACACCCATCAACCATTTCTTTGTTCTTACCACAAATCACAACCATAGCAATGAAAAAAATCAAAACTTTACAAGACCCCAGATCAAAACAACCCATAAAACCCACAAAGCCGAAACACCCACCAGCTGATTCAACCCCCAAAGCTAAGATTTTGAACTAATTTACCATAATTTCATTTTCTCAGCAACCAAACATAGCTTACAAAAAACTAAAAACAGATAGAGAGATAGAGAAAACTTACAGCAGGAAATCTGGTATCGAGCTTTTTCCTCATGGCTATGAGATCTTTTAAGGCATTGAATTTAAATACTAAAACATTAAAAAAAAACAAAACAGAGTATCAAAATTTTTCAGTACAAAATCATTGCTATTATCATCATCATATGAAAAATCTAATCACAACCCATTTCAGATCCGAAAGTTTTTACCCATCTAAAAATATAAAGACTTTTTTTTTTCTTTTTTTTTTTTCTCTTCGGGTTTCAACGGAATATCCGTCAGCACGAGTTTGACGAAGAAAAACAAATAAAATAAAATAAAATAAAAAATATTTTGGAGTATAGTGGCAGTGCTGTGACGAAAATTTCAAGACGGACTAATCATAGGAGGACAGATTTGCAAAAGGCATTTATTAATGCAAAAGT